>CM051235.1:599362968-600562968 GCA_027917425.1 Gastrophryne carolinensis
GACGTGGACGAAAAAGCAGATATCGCCCTGATCAAGATCAAACCAAAGGTAATGCCCTGCTTCTTTATTGTTTGACATTTAAAGCAGACCTCCGGCCAACGCATCCACCTGCATCTAGAACATTTTCTCTCTTAAGGATTCCAGGGCAGACCGGTGGCCTTCCATGGGGATATCGCTAATCCCCACTGTGTGAAACCCCTTAGGTTGCCACAGAACTCACCTGCTTCATGGCAATGTGAACTCCTGGTGGCCGCACTCCTGCCCCCAGCCATCGAGGCTAAGGACGGGAGGGCACACGCGGCTGGAGATGCGGCTACTTGCACTCCTCATTGCCAAACGCTGCATGTAATTAGAGCCTTTTGCTGAGTGTTACATGGTCACGGCAAACGGCTCTGGTTGGACGAGAGCCCGTTCATGTGCTTTAGGACCGGGAGGAGGTGAATTGTACAGGGCGTTCTGGGGGGGTTTCACACAGCCAAATCGCGATGCCCCCCCAAGCATGGAACAAATCCTGGGATAGTCAAAATCCCATTTTTTTAAACTGCTTTAAAGTGGACCAAAACCCAATGCGTGGCTCGGAAATCTATAAGATTCAATTCGCTCCACTGGGACATCCAAAATCTGGATGCCCTCTGTGTGAAACCCCCCAGGTCACCTCATACACTTACCTTGCTTCCCAGTCCAACGGCGCATGCACAAGCCGCGACCACATCCCTGTTATACCTCTAGCAGGGCGCATGTTTGCGCCAGGCATTTGTGAACGTGGGGGAAGCGGCCGCCAGCGCACTGATTGGATGAGCGGCCGCGCAAGCGCCATAGGACAAGGAGGATGTGGGTTGTGCTCAGCGATATGGGGGGGGGTCAAAATTCTGGGTTTTGGTCCACTTTAAATGGGAGGCTATGTGTGATCACACAGCAGTTACCACTGTGCTTATTGGAGATCAGAGCAAGGTCCCAGCTGTAAAATTCCTTACACAGCGTCAGGATTTCCCAGCATTATCCTTCTGCAAGATATAAATAAATGTCCATTGGAGATTTGAGTTTTAAAATGAAGCTTGCTGATGAGGTTAAAGTAGACCAAAATCAAGGATAGTCAATTGTTTTGATTATCCTGGGTTTTGTTCCATTTCCAGGGTGCCCCGCTGTGTGAATCCCCCAAGACGCCGCGGGCCAACTCACCTCTTCCCGGTCCCACGGCGTGTCTAAGAGCAGCGGCTCTGATGGCCGCATCCTCCGCCCCCCTCTAACAAGGAACCTGCCCACGCCGGCCGTTCACAAATGCCTGGCGCGGGGCACGCGCACTGCTAGAGGGAAGCGGAGGATGCGGCCATCAGAGCCGCTGCTCTTAGACGCGCTGTGGGACCGGGAAGAGGTGAGCGGTGATGAAGGAGGGGTTTCACACCATGGGGCACCCCCCCATCAGGGGAAAGGACCTAAACCCGAGATACTCAAAATACTGGGCAGAAAGTTTGGCAGTTGCTCCCATAATGTATTTCTCTTGAAGTGGATGTCCAATCACAATTTAACCTTTTCTCCCTGCCTCCCTCCCCTGGTGCTGATGCAGGATGGGGCGGGGGGTTACAACAAACCTTACCTTGCTTGTGATCTGGCCACATAGAGCTGTGTCCCCTGCTCTGTGCATGCTCCGGCCTGCTCATTCTAGTGAACGGTCAAGGTGGACATGTTGAATATCAGCTGTTTCACCGTCTTGTGTAAACACTGCTACTGCAAGAATGGCCTAAATTCCTAGAGCTAATGGGTGAGGCCCTCTGGTTATATTATGTGGTGGAGGCCCTTGGGGACGAGCCCCTCAGGCCCTGCTTGTAATCCAGCCCTGGCCGTCCCAGGAACACATTAGAGTAAGCATTTTGGGCTTGCTATAGGTGTTTCAGCTTTGCACAACCTTTAGGCAAACTCCATTTCCCATCGGTGGTCACATGGGCCTCAGCACATAGTCATTCCAAATCAGGATGCCCAGGGGTGGAGATGCATTGGCACTTGGGCCTATTCTAGACCGTGTCCTGCCCAAATTATCTCCAACAGGATATATATTTATATTTATATATGTATTATAAATGTATTTATTAATAATGTTTTGTGGATCTGATGTGCAAATGATAGTATATGAAATATATTTTATTTCTGATAAGAATTCAAAGCTGTTATTTACTTTGGTTATGTATTTCCTGTTTGCTTCAATTTATATTCATTTTAAACTAATTGTTGCATATTCACATTGGTAATATAGATCCAGATCTATATTATATGTCTAGTGCAGGAGAGATCTGGATACTGGAGGTTTACCCAGGGGGGTGCTTTTGTGTATGACTTTACATTGCTTTTATGTATGTTTGTGTGTGTTCTGTCTGTAGTTGGGCAGGCTGATACATTACTAGCGCTAGGTATCGGCAGATGAGCGTCTGTACAGAGGCACTTAAAGCAACCGCTAGTAGACGCTGTGATTGGCTATCGGGCGCAGTTAAATAGCGCCTCAGTTGCTGTAGTAACCTGGCCGCCATTGATGAATGAGATGAATGTTGGGCGCTCTAACACCAGTACAGCGTGGCAAGGAGCGAGAGGTAGCGCCAGTTCAGTGCGACCGACTCTCAGCGACTCACACCATATTCATCAAAAATCAACACTCACACAGCGCCGGCGCTCAAAATTGTGTCGCTGTAGCCCAGAGCGCCAGGCGCTGTGTGATTAAAGTCTGTTTTATAACTTATATCCACTAGTAACCAAGCGAAAACACATGGAATGACATTGTTATTCCATTGTGACATTAACACTTTAATACCATACCTGTCTTTAGACTGTAAGCTCGCAAGGGCCGGGCTCTCTCCTATTGTATCTTGTACTCAGAATATCCATTGTCAACTCTGTAAAACTGCATTTGAAATAGTATATGTACCGTATGTTTCTACCCTGTCTGTAATTACTACTTTGTAAAGCGCTACGGAAGATGATGGTGCTATATAAATAAACAATAATAATAATAATAAGTATAATAATAAGTATACAGTAATTACAAAATCAGTAACTTATAAATAGTAATGAAACCCACATAAACTGAGTATAAGTAATACAAAATGATGTGCAAATATCGCAATAATAAACAATGCTCATGAACAATAAATAAAGACACAAACCAGACCCAAATGTGCAAAAAAGCAATTCAACAGGTAAACAATCTCGTGTAAAGTGCAAATTACCAGACCATATAGCAGCAGTACATATGTTCCCACCGGCAAGAAAATGTAAGAGCAAGATGCAGCAGGAAACACCTGCGCACGCGGCTTCCCTTGTCGCTTCTGCTGGGTGAGGGGACCTATCTAAGAGAAATGGCACTCCTTTATACTCACCCACGGCCCGGTCACAGGTGAGTACTCCTCCGTCATCCGAATTCCAGGGCATTCACCCCCCGACGCACATGTCCCGGGGCCGGAAGTGACGCAGCGGTGGCCTCCCGGAAACCGGAAGAGCCATCTGCGCTCCACAGCGAAGCCAGGAAGCCCCTGGACTAATCGGAGCGCAACGCGAGCGATCCGCCCCTTGTGCGAAGGCAGATCCTCGCCCGCACGTCACCAGCAGCCCCGGCAGCGGACGTGCGCCCACCCCCCCACACCCCCAACCGCATCCAATAAGGGTAGCAGGAGCGGGGAGAGGGACGGGACCGTGGGAGGGGGCGGGGCAGCGGGAGCGCCCAAAGCCATCAAGCGCGCCGCCAAGGCCCGTCCGCCCCCAACTGCACCCAATACGGTAGCAGAGGCGGGGAAAGGGGCGGGGTTAGGGCGGGCAGGAGCGGGACAGCAGGAGCACGTGCGGCTGGTGAGCCAGTGAAGAGGAGAACGGCAGAGCCCAAACCGGAGCGGGCCGCGGGCAAATAAGGAGGCATTTCTGTTAATAAAAAACATATAACTATTTCTTTGGTAAAAATGTCAAATATGAAGAAAATATCTCAAAAATGCCATACAATATACATAGCATAATGGCGTTCTATGACCATAAATAAGACAATTTAAGTTCAATAAGGCGATTTAAATTCAATAATTACAGTAATCAAATAATATACAATTAGCATGATCATTGTTTCTGGCAGTAAAAACATTTAAGTAGGTGACTGCACAAACACCTAAGAAAGGATGAAGGTGGGAAGAAGATAGGGCAAAAAAGAGAATGAAGAAGGAAAGGAAACAAATGAATTTTACATTCTAACACAAATCCATTGAGATTGCCCTACATCTTCCCTTGATGTCAAAAACTTTTTTCAATTTAAATACAATAGTTCATGAAGAGCCTCAAGTGAAACACAAACAAGTGACGACCGATACCTAAAATAAAAAAGGAAACACATAAACATGCAGTAAACAAAAATATGTGTTAAGAAACAAAAGCAAAAGTGTAACACACAGCTGTGATACAAAACCCAATGAAAGATAAAGTGTCTTTTAAGAAATTTCCATTGCTTGGTGCTCCTATTTGGGATGGATATGGTGCGTTGAGCACAGTCCTCCTTGTGTTTTTGATGAATAAACCCCTTAGTGTTGCTTAGCAGTAGCTACTACTAGTAAATATGTTAGTCTCAGGGTTGCCTCTAAGAGCTCAATTAGCATAGAAACATAGAAACATAGACGGGTGACGGCAGAAGGAGACCACACGGTCCATCTAGTCTGCCCTTATGTGTATACTGTATGTTCTCTTTATCTTATGTGTATACTGTATGTTCTCTTTATCTTAGGATAGATGGGTGCTTATCCCAGGCATGTTTAAATTCAGTGACTGTTGATGTTTCAACTACCTCTGCTGGAAGTTTGTTCCAAGCACCTACTACTCTTTCTGTAAAATAATATTTTCTAACATTGCTCCTGATCTTCCCACCGACTAGCTTCAGGTTGTGCCTCCTTGTTCTATCATTAAGCTATCACATCACCTGTTTACCTCCTAGACGTTGCGTGCCTGCACCGCCCATTCAGAAAGGTTGGTTGCATGTGCACGCACGGCTAGAGGTGGGCCAGGATGCGGCCATGGCGCAGAGAGTGAAACAGAGCTTTTGGAGGGTTTTACACAGCGAGGCATCCCAATTCAGGATGCCCCATGGAGTGGAACTCGGATGGACCTGGAATCTTTTAGACTCCAGGGCCTCCGATGTTCCTCTTTAAGTGGTGCAGCTTAGTTTTGTGCTGCAATAATACACCTTTAGACACAAGATTTATTATTGTGTGAAGCTGATGAATAGCGGGCAGCAGAATTCTGTGCGGCAGACAATAGAGGTCTCTAGAAATAACTGACACTGCAGTCAGCTGACTTTGATGAATTCTGTAGGCCAGTGTTTCCCAGGCATTTCTGTCAGTACCAGGAAGCCTCAGGGTCATTATTATTTTTGCATCTATGGCCGGAGCAGGATGAGTCAGCTTCAGTGATTCACTGTTTGGGCCGCTCGTACCCAGCTCCTCTGTATAACTGCATCTCATAAATATCATAAATAAATCAGTATGTATTAATGGTTTACAAATATACCATCACATATGTATTAAAAGCAAAATCTAATAGCAGGGACAAAACACCCATCCCTCCTCCCCTTTTGAATAGATCCCTATCACACAGTATATAGTATATGAGTATAAAGTAACTAGTGCAATATTAAAGTGCTGAGTGCTGACCTAAAAAGTGCTACAGTGCTACAGTACAACAACCAAGAACTATTGTCCCATATAAAAAGAGAAAACAGCCAACCAGATTGCCCCAAGAGAAGTTAACCAGATTGCCCCAAGAGAAGCTATTTGTGGATAGTTAAAGTACAAGATATCAGCAAATTGAAGGGTTGGAGGGGTCCCTGGACTCTGGCGTCCTAGTCCCCCACGCGTTCCGTGAGACAAGCTCACTTTTTCAAAGGTGCCAGAAAACAATGCATGTTTCACATACCATTTTATAGCTGGGGAGAGCTCTATTCAACAGGTGCAACCTGTCTTCAATCAGAGTGGCGCTCCAGCACACGGCGGCCCCAGCCGGCGGCCGCTCAATGCGCCTGATGCGCCCAACAGTCAGGGACGGCATCCAGAATGCAGACGTCACTTTTTTCAATAATAACTAGAGCATATAGTTTTATTGAATGTTTAATGTGGACTATAACTCCACTTTAAACAGGATTTTGACTATCCTGGGTTTTGGTCCTTTCCCCTCGGGAGTGCCCCACTGTGTGAAACCCCCCAGATCGTTGAGCACAACTCACCTCTTCCCGGTCCTACGGTGCATGCGCGGCCTTTCGTCCAGTCAGCGCACTTGGAGGCACTGACGTCACGCCGTCTAAGCCAGCGTCCAAGGGCAGCGGCTCTGACTGCACTGGCGGCCGCATCCCCCGCTTCCCTCTAACAGGGAGCATGCGCCCGCACTGTCCATTCACAAATGCCTGGCGCGGGAACGTTCCCTGCTAGAGGGATAGTGGGGATTGGGAAGCATGGTAAGTGTATGGGGTGATCTGGGGGGTTTCACACAGCGGGGCATCTCAATTTTCAACATTCCACTCACCACACACACTAACCTCTCGCTGCGAAACAACAGCCAGGCAAGAGGTAACCCTCAGGGTTATACATCACTGAAAAGAGAAACATTGTTATGCTTTACTGGGGCATACTGCTTAGGGATTCCCATGTGTGTGACACTCCCCCGGTTTTACCAGTATTCTTACCTCTCCAGCAATCCCATGGCTCATCGGCAGACTCTCCTCCAATCAGAATAGAATGCTGGGTGACGACCGTCAATCAGAATGGATTGCATCATCTGGCAATCCATTCTGAATGAATAGAGCACAGGGCGCCTTCCTCCATGTGCTTACCTTTAACTGATGCGTGCCCATGCCGGCCAATCAGAAATGCCTGCCATGCCTTGCGCTGTGGGATCGCTGGATCAGTAAGTATACCAGACTCGCAGCCCTGGAGTCTTTTAAAATTAAAAGGTTTTGGTCCACTTTAAAACAAACTGTATATGAACCTGTTTCTGGAGGTAGCGTATGCAGTGAGTATTTCTCACACCAATAACAAATACTTGCTATAAGCGTTAGAAGTAAACGCTATCATTCTGGAAATCTCACATGCATCTGAAAATGATACAATATGTTGGCGCAAAAGAAAATCTTGACTTTAAAGTTCCCGTATAGCTCTATGATATTATGTAGTTTCATGGCTATTACTCCCCCTATTGCCTGCTTGTGTAATAAAATTACATTTTTTCCTGCATATCTAGATTATATTTACGGTATATGCACTATTTGATTCCACCTTGAAATTTTTAATTTCTTAGATTTCTACAGTGGAAGAAGTTAGGTCTCACTGCAGCAGAGATCTGTAAGCAGTGGCCTATTTTCGGCCACTAGGGGCAGAAGTAGCTGAGATTATGGCCTTGTAAGCCCAGAGCTGTAAACTCACCTGCCCCTGCTCCTTTTCAGACAATGGTCGCTATAGTAATTTACAGGCAGCAGTCACATTGGTCCTGCAGCTGGCCACCTATGGGAGCAATCTCGGAAAGGGTGAAAACTAGGATACCTGAGACACAAGCTTTCAGGAATTCTATGCGAGGGGGGCATCACCAATCGGGATGCCCCTCCCCCTAGTCACGAGCAACAGGACCATTCAAACTTAGCCCTGCAGTGCAGGATAAGACAGGGTCTACAGCTGGCCAGACACAGTAAGGTATGACATGTCCTACAGCTGGCAAGGCTCATAGTGTAACGGTCGTCAGGGATTGTCTTCATCTTAAGTGCAATGTCTTGGTGATGGTGTGTCTGTTTCTGGTCTGTGTGATTCTCTGGCCCTCCCCCAGCCACACATGGGTCTTCCTCATTGTCTCCCTTGTTGGAGATACAATACTTAGCAACAACTTCTGCTTGTCTCTGAATTTGACTTTTGCCAGACTGATTGCAGTTATGACAAGTTATGACAGTGAACGGTGCTTTTACCAATGTTTAACTGTAGTCTCTAGATGTATATTCAGCTGCGCTCTATGACTTATTTTTCCTGTCTGTGTTAGCCATCATGTTAAGGTGACATTCTCTTACTGCATGCATGTTCCAGTAAAGCCGTTTCTTGTTATACCACTAATGTTTATCTGGAGTACGACTCCACTGCACCCAGCACTCATACTCTGCAACAGGTTATGGGCCCAGTGACCTAATGAAGCCACAGCGACGGGATAAAGTCCAGTGACCTAGCACAGCCCAGGCAGATGAAGGTCCCAAACAGCAAACAGCGCAGTTGGTGTGGAGATCGACATAAAGGCGCTTTCCAGAGACATCTCCTATATACAAATAAGACTGTTCTTATATATAAAGCAGGGAGAATAGCTAGCAGCTCAGAGCTTAAACTCTCAGTGGCCAAGCTGAACAATGTCAATTATCAACTATGCAAGTTTAAAGTGGAAATGCTATTATTCAGAGATGACTTGTGGAAGGTTATCACTACAGAGAGGCCACTTAAAATAAGAAAATTGGCGCATTTCCTTATGACTTTATATGGCACTTATGCACTTTGAGTCAAATGTTTACTTTAGACACTCAGACACTTTTATAGATGTATTTTTAGTATCATAGCATTTTCTCTTTTGCACTTCTTTCTAACGTCATATATATTCACAGCAGGCTATACTGGATTTTATATTTATATGCATTATTGGGATTGAAGTAGAGCCATTGATAGGGAATACCTCCCCAGCGTTTAATTGTCTATATGTTTTTTTAATGAGTCTTATATGTTGTTTGTGATTTTTTAAGAATGATTCAATAAATATATTTTCTGAACTCCTTAGAATAAGGTGTGTGGCAGATATATAGGGGGTTTGGGGCTAGTCTAGGGCCCTCATCTTTGCATTGTTCTACAGAGAGGCCACAGGACAATTATCAGGACTAGGATGGGAAAAACAGACAGGCACGAGACAGGACGATCAGCTTATTCACATACACAGTGAGAATACAGTGAAAGGCCTGGGGGATGTACCGAAAAAGACTGAGATCCAGTTTAAACAGCAAGTTGTTTCTGCTGAGTAAACTTTACAAAATGAGGCTTAGCAGCGAGCAGGTCATACGGGAGCATATGAATGCCACAATGGAAGTGATTGCACAACTCAGATCAGTCAGTGAGAATATAACAGACAGTCTTGCTGCAGCCATGTTGTTATGCAGCTTACCCGAGACATACACTGCACTGATTAATGCGCTTGACAGACACAAGGCCTGAGACAGATCTGACACTAGCATTTGTAAAGACCAGGCTCATAGATGAGTATCAGCGAAGAAAGGAACCACTCTTAAAGCTACAGACACAAAGATACACAGGAAGGAAACTGGGGTGTGCTTTACATGCAACAAACAGGGACCCATAAAGAGAGACTGTACTCTATGGAAAGCAGCGCAAACAAGACAGCATCCCTCTTATACTAAACAGAAAGTCAAAGCCAAAATCTCTGATCCATGTAAAGGGAATTGGAATTCCACATTCAAAGTAACAGGCAACCATACATTTCAAGGCTAATGCATTGACTCTGGAGCAACCAGTCACATGACAAGTGCTAGAAGCTTTTTCACAGAACTTGATCTGAATAACAAAGAGACTATTTACCTTACAGATGCAGAGGGGTATGAGCATGGAAGCCTTGTATGCCCCAATGATGCGGGACACAATTTAGCCATACCACTGAAGGATGTGCTTTATGTTCCTGATCTAGAAGGAGGACTCTTATCTGTGAAGCGTCTGATAGCCAAAGGACTCACTGTAAAATCCTTAGGTGACAAGTGTTCTATCCTGGACAGCAAGCAGACCATAGAGAGCGCCAAGCTGGTTGACTATCTGTATGAGCTCAACACAGTGAAGGAAAAGGTGAGACTATGCACCAATAAACACAGTGGAGTTGATTCAGAGCCTGGTGAGAAAATGCACTTCTTTTTTGGGAGAGAAAGTTGTCATTCACTTTGTCTACCTGGTGTAAATTTTCACATGGCTCTGAATCAGCCTCAAGGTAGACAATAAAAGCGAATTTTCTTTTCTAAAAAAGAAGTGAGTTTTCTCACCAGGCTCTGATTCGACCCCTAATGACTGTGTACACATGTGGCACAGGTGTTTAGGTCTCAGACAGGAACTACAAAAGAGGAATATGACGAAGGATTTGACAGTATCCCCTTGTCCCATTTCTAATAAGTGTGAATGTTGCATCAAATCTAAAGCTGCAAGAGCCACACTTCCTAAAGTCAGTCAGAATTGAGCTTAAGACCACTTGACCTAGTTCACAGTGTTGTATGTGGTCCCCTAAACCCACCTAATCCTTGAGGCAACAGGTACATTTCATAGATGACTTTCATAGATGACTATACAAGATATACAGTCACTTACCTAATGCAACACAAGAGTGAAGTTCTTGACAAGCACAGGACTATGTACTAAGGACAAGTAGCAAGTTTCAGAGGAAACCTCTCATACTTCAGAGTGACAATGGAGGTGAATTTACAGGATACAAAGTACAAGAATACCTAAAGCAGAATGGAATAGAACATTAAAAGACAGTCCCATACACACCAGAGCAAAATAAGGTAGCTGAAAGGAGGAACAGAACTCTGACTGAAATGATCAGATATATGCTGACAAACTCTGGACTACCACTAAAATACTGGGGTAAGGCAGCAATGACAGCCACTTGTTTGCAGAACAGACTCATTTCTAGAACAGTGGGTAAAACTCCATATGAACGCACAATGAGAAGCCAAGTGTAAAACACTTAAGAATTTTTGGATGCAAAGCATTCATCTATATTGCAGAGGAACGACACACCACCCTGCAAACCAGAGCATTTGAAGGAACCTTTGTTGGATACAGTGACAATGTTAAGGGTTACAGAATCCTAGATTCCATTAGCAACAGCATAACTTTTGTGGAAGATTTAAGAGCCAATGTGATGACAACTGAGGAAGTAAGAACAGAAGAGAAAACTGACACTGATCAGCCATCACCTGTAACTTCTGAACAAACAGTTGAAGTGAGCACAGATTCCACCAGTACTGAAGAACAGACACAAGCAAGCTCAGAAAAAGAACCAAGACGCTCAATGAGAGAGAACCGAGGTAAACCACCTGTGCGTCTCACAAGGCAAGCACTGCCAGTACCAATGAACCTGCAACTTGGGAAAACATATGTCAGCTTTAATGAAGGGGAATACAGTAAATGGATAAAGGCTGCAAAGGAAGAGATAAAAGACATGCATGACACCAAAACATGGACACTTACAGAACTACCACCTGGAAGGAAAGCCATAGGTTGCTGAAACATCCCTGACGCTTCCTTCATACGCTCCCTGATTCAGCCCCCTGCTGGTTCATCACTGGTCTTCCTGCATGCTGTGTATGTGTGGTCAGTACCATCATGTGCTCCCTGAGTCACAGTCAGCCTCTGCCTATTCTGGGGCTACTAAGCTAGGGTAAAGGTGTGTGTATATGCCTTTAGCCATGCAGGAGGTATCTAAAGCTAGTTCTGATTTATCATGGATAGACACAGCTGTGGGTGCGTCACTTTGACTCATCGTTCTGAGTTATCCTCTTATTTTTTCATGAATTCCATCCAAACCGTATCTGTCCTTAAATTGCTTATGTTGGTAAATAAAGACCAGAGCTGTGGCTAGTTCAAGAATGCCGCGTTCTGGCTCCCACTCTTTGTAGAAAAAGACAGCTCCCGATGACAAGACAAATGATACTGGATGTTAGTAGTTCTGTAGTGAATGAGCTTTCAGATGATAACATTTACAGCCATGCAACGTATGAAATGGTTGGCATGTGTTTCCATGCAGGTGTCAGATCAGATTGGATTCACTAGTAACTTAATAATAACTGTCTAATAACCGCCGTTATTTAGATGTTTGATAGCTTGGTGACTCATAGGCAGCTGTTTTTGGCTATGGGCAATGGCCGCAAATGCTGGCGATTGACTGTGCTTCCTGAGCCCTGGCCCGTGACTGTGCTTTGCGCTCAGGAAACTCAGGCTAAGTTATATAATCTGACAGTATCCCCTTTTCCAGTTACTGTTAAGTGTAAATGTTGCATCAAATCCAAAGCTACAAGAGCAGCACTGTATAAAGTCAGTCAGATTAGAGCTTCAAGACCACTTGACCTAGTTCACATAGATTCATAGATGACTATTTAAGGACCTCAGTCACTTACCTAATGCAACACAAAAGTGAAGTTCCTGACAAATTACAGGACTATGTAGTAAAGACAAGTAACACGTTTCAGAGGAAACCTGTCATACTTCAGAGTGATAGTGGAGGTGAATTCACAGGACACAAAGTACAAGATTACTTAAAGCATAATGAAATAGAGCATCAAACAACAGTCCCATACACACCAAAGCAAATGGGGTAGCTTAAAGAAAGAACCAAATCTGACTGAAATGATCAGATGTATGCTGACAGACTCTGGACTACCCCAAAAACACTGGGGTGAGGCTGCAATGACAGTCACTTATTTGCAGAACAGACGCATTTGTAGAACAGTGGCGAAAACTCCGTATTCACTGTGGCACAATGTGAAGCCAAGTGTAAAACACCTAAGAGTTTTTGGATGCAAAGCATTTATCTATATTCCAGATGAAAAACCCATTAAACTCCAAACCAGAGCATTTGAGGGAATCTTTGTTGGATACAGTGAAAATGTTACAGAATCCTAGAACAGACAAGATGCCATTAGCAACAGCATAACTTTTGTGGAAGATCTGAGAGACAATGTGATAACAATAGAAGAGAAAACTGACACTGATCAGCCATCATCTGTAACTTTTGAACAAACAGTTGAAGTGAGCGCTGAACCTACCAGCACTGAAGAGCAGACATAAGAAAGCTCCGACCAATAACCAAGAGAGGAAACCGAGGTAAACCATCTGTACATCTCTCATACAAGGCAAGCGCTGCCAGTACCAATAAACCTGCAACTTGGGAAAACACATCTCACCTTTCAGAAAGGGGAGGCAGTAGATGGATAAAGGCTGCAAAGGAAGAGATAAAGTCCATGCATGACACCAAAACATGGACACTTACAGAACTACCACCTGGAAGGAAATCCATAGGTTGCAAATGGACTTTGACTCACACTATGAAACACGCTCCCTTCATAAGCTCCCATCTAATTCTGCCCCCTGTTGGTTGCATACAGTGTGTGTGCTCAGTACCATCATGGGCTCCCTGAGTCACAGTCAGTCTTCCTGGGATTGCCACGCTGGGGTGTGTGTGTATATGCCTTTAGCCATGCAGGAGGTATCTAAAGCTAGTTCAGCTTTACCATGGATGGACACAGCTGTGGGTGCCTCACTTTGACTCATCATTCTGAGTTATCCTCTTATTTTTTTTATGAATTCTATCCAAACCTCATCTGTCCTTAAATTGCTTGTGTTGGTAAATAGACCAGAGCTATGGCTAGTTTAAGAATGCTGGGTTCTGGCTCCCGCTCTTTGTAGGAAATTACACCTCCTGATGACAAGACAAATGATATTGGATGTTAGTAGTTCTGTAAGGAATTAGCTTTTAGATGATAAAATTTACAGCCATGCGACGTATGAAATGGTTGGCATGCGTTTCCATGCAGGTGTCAGCGATTCTGGGGAGATAATAGGGTTGGAGTCGCTAGTAACTTAATAATAATTGTCTAATAGCTGCCGTTGTTTAGATGTTTGATAGCTCAGTGACTCATAGGCAGCTGTTTTTGGCTAAGGGTAATGGCAGCAAATGCTGGAGATTGACTGTGCTTCCTGAGCCCTGGCCCATGACTGTGCTTTGTACTCGGGAAAGTCAGTAATTTCAAGTAATGTGGCGTGCGGGTTATGGGAACAACATGTGTCCTTTGGGGACAACTTGTGTTGCCAGGCAAGGGTGACCTGAAGATCTAACACCTTTTTCTAATTTTTCATTGAAGAGGCTATAAAACAGCTCAACAAAGGAACCAGAATCTGCTTTAAGTTAATCCTTTAACCAAAGGATTCCTTTTTTTTTACACTGCTATTAATATAGAAGTATACAACACAACCAAACCATATATATCTGGGTTCTCAACCTTTTTTCCATCAATTATCACTTTCCATTTTCTAATAATCTTAAGTACCACCTGAGTGGTCCGTGTTGGTTGTCACTCAATATCATATTAAAAAGGCACAAGACAGCTACCATATGAGTCGCACTATAAGACGCACCCAGACAGAAGACTCACCTAGGATTTAGTGGAAAGAAATAAGAAAAATATGAAACAAATGGTGTGCTAACCCCCCTCTAAAAGAAAGAGGCAGAATTCTCCTGAATCCCCCTTTAAAAGGCAGTGTGTAGGATCCCCCCCCCCCAGCATCCAGTTAAAAATTCTTCCTTTATTCCAAAACATGTTAAGAGGAAGATAATACAATAAATGTGTAAATCCGCTACGCGTTTCAGAGCCCACAGCGCCTTAATCATGCTTAGAGTAACCCCAGGAGACTTCTTTTTTCAAATGTTTAGGGGTGATGAAACATGGGTTCACCACCATGATCCTGAGACCCAACAAAAGTCCATGGGGGTCACCAACCCCAAAATGATTTTGTGGGCAGCCGTCAGATGGAAAGGTCCCAAAATGTTTTTTCGGGATTGCAGGGCGACATGTTGAGGCATCTTTAGATGAAAGGTTCCGTAAATTGGAGGTGATGATTTTGGAAGATGGTAGGGTCAATGATGTTTATATTATGTTGAGGTCAGTTTCTGGTGAGTTCCATGAATGCTGACATCTGAACAAAAAACATGTCTCCAGCAACTGAGCCAAGAGAATTTAGACTTCTATTCTCAAATCTTTAGGGGTGATGAAACATGGGTCCACCACCATGATCCCGAGACCCAACAAAAGTCCATGCAATAGGAGCACAGGGGGTCACCAACCCCAAAACGATTTTGTGGGCAGCCGTCAGCTGGAAAGGTCCCAAAATGTTTTTTTGGTACACAGAAGGAATTTTATTACTAGAATTCAGGACACACAAGATAACAATTTTTGGAGACATCTATGCTTCAACAATAAAGGCAATCCAAGAGAAACTCTTTGGGAAGAACAGGTGTGTTTCTGCTTGACGACAGCTCACAAGTCTCCCAAATGACAAGCGGCTATCAGGACATGTGGTTTGATGGAGCTTAACCATCCATCCTACAGTCCAGACTTGGTTTCCATTACCTTTTCTCTTGTAACCTGAGAAAATTTTTGCGTGGGCCATTTCATGATGAGACAATAACTGGGTTCCGACAGCAGCAAGAAGTCTCCTATATTCTAAGAGCATTCTCACTGGAGGAGAAGTGGGATTATACTGAATGGTCTCATTTACATATTCAATTAGATACCTTATTGGACCCCTCTTGTAGGTCCGGAATCTGTGTTTTGAAGCATGTTGATGTATTTCATTAAATTCATTTCGGAAAAATGAATTAACTGAAGAGGGGACATCCAGATTTTTTAAAAGAAAACATGCCTGCGCCTGTTTTGCCAACATCTGTGATTCCTTCAGGGTGGAGAACAAACATAACACAATGCACTTAAAAACCCCCGACCTTGGCTCACAGGAGTTCTCAATAAAATGCAGATGTGTCAGGGATAGATCCTACAAATGGATGATGAATATTAAAGTTGAACTTCAAGCAAACAAGAAAACAATGATTGGCGAGCCTAACCTCCATTCTGCATAATTATGAAGTCATGCTTCTACATAAATATGAATAAATACTTTAAAGTAGACCCACACCCTTCTTTTTCCTAAGGGACAGGCCAAGCTTCCACCCAAACCAGACTCCACTACAGTTTGGCATATTCACAACCAGAGCTATGAGCACTGGGTGTCTAGAAGCCACTCTGCACACTAGTGCCTATTTTTTGGGGGGCGGGGGGTAGAACAGTGAGTGATCCAGTGACTGCTCAGGAGCAGTTCCCCCGCCATCCCTTGCTCTTCTTTTCTCCACGTTCCTCAGTGCCAAGTCTTCTTGCCACTGGAGGAGGTAAGTATGCCAAACAGGAAGGCCAGGATGGTGGCGGAACTGCTCTTGAAGGAAAGTATATTCTTAACACAAGGCCTGGCCTTACGTTGGAGAGCGCCCCCTAAGAGAAAATCGACTGTTGTACCCCTCACCCCTAAAAAGTAAATCTGGCACAGGGTGGTCTATCTGAATAGCTGGCACAGGTACACACATCCAGAGGGAATGGGTAGAGGAATTCTTGCCGCTTCCATTCAATTAGCGTTCTGTGCTGCTCATTAAATTGGACCTTCACCTTGAATAAGAGCCCACCTTATATGTTTCCCCCGCCCTGTACATACAGATTGCCCAGGTAAAAAGTCATCCTACCTGCATCTACTGCATTTTTAGAGCCTTTAAACATCCAAGATGGTGGCACATGGAGTCCCAGGCTGCCTGCCGTGCTGCATTCCGGGATAGCTGACCTTTTCCTGATCCCAGCTCTGCTCTCCATGCAAAGCACAGCTATAACCTGCCCCCCTGCACTTTTGCCCCCTCTCCTCAGTATGTGGATGCTTCTGAGGCAAGATAGCGGCGCCCGTATCCTAGAGTCCTGAACAGAGTTGCAGCCCAGTGGGGGAAAGAATAATAAGTAAGCGACATAAAAATATAAATTTTAGATGCTAGGGAATCATTTTTAAGGGTTTGGGCTTTTCATTAAATGATGCTGAAGGTCTGGTTTAATATACATGGCATAGAACACGGATTAGACAAGAGCCCGCACATGAGCAGCGGGATTGCGGGAAAGGGCGGAAAACATAGAGGGACCCCCTGTGCACCTTGGACCGGACTAGGCTTATATAAGGGCTCTCCCTGGGCTAAGGGATGCCAAAGTATTCACTCAGTTCCAGGGGAGAGGTAAGCCAGCAGGCTTACCCCCTCCCTCCTCCGATGCCTTCAGGTGCTTTTAAAGTCAATAGACAACTGTAGTCCATGGTTCAAACAAAGCAACTTCTCTGAATAGCAATATTCAGCACCTTCGAAACTTGTGGTCCCTATCCCCACTTCAGCCAGTGGTTGATCCTCACTTGCTCCACCCTCCAGGAGTCATGTTTTTTTCTGTCCCCAAAGGGCTGCAGAGGGTGCATCATTCTCTGCTTTTCTCTCTGTCTCCTCAGCAGGCATGGATGGGGCCCTCCCTAATTTTGTGCGGAGCAATGGCGACACCTAGTGGCTATTGGCCCTTACTACCAACCCTGCCTGTTCTGACTTACCAGATGGC
Organism: Gastrophryne carolinensis; assembly: GCA_027917425.1. Lineage (NCBI taxonomy): Eukaryota > Metazoa > Chordata > Amphibia > Anura > Microhylidae > Gastrophryne > Gastrophryne carolinensis. The sequence goes on from CM051235.1 coordinate 599,380,214, forward strand.
AGTAATGTGAATCCTGTAGACAGCTCCACCTTCCCTGTGTGTGTCTGTAATGTATGTTTTCCTTACTCCATGAAGCTTGGAAGATAGCTTACTCAACCGCTTGAGGATCACATGAATACGTTTCAAAAGCTTTATTTCAGTACAGAATCTTGCAGCAAAACTTCTTACAGCAGCAAGGAAACTTGTGATGTAACCCATACAGCAGCAGCAGGTAGAAAGACTGTAGCTGCAGAAGGGAGCAGCGGGTGTGCACTGCTCGGATGCCAAACTAGAAATGCCTGAGGGAGAGGGGAAGAAGGGAGGAGCTGCTTGCGTCACAACAAGACTAAGGGAGCCAGGAATGGACAAAGGGGATTAAAGGCACACTGCTCAGCCTATGTAAATAAACATATTAAGCAGTTACCACAGGTAATATAAAACACACATCGTGGGATATGACACTGACATTTATCTATATAGTCTTCCTGCTCTGTGCTTTTCTCTAATTAAACTTCCCTATATGATATCTATTTTAATAGGGGTGATGGCTAATCCACCACCCTGTTACAAAAGGTAAGCTGACAAGGCATTCTGGGAGGTTTTCCATATCCAATTTAGGATGGTAAGGGGGGGGGGGGGGCAAGGAGCTCTCTAATACAACGTAGTCTAATTTGCCTCTTACATGATTCAACTGAGAGAGGGTCGTGCAAGAGGAAACATGTACAATAATGAAATAGTACACATAAATCACATAAGTACAAGCTAGATATGGGGGAGCAAACTTTACTGCAGAACAAAACCCAATGCTGCCAGCTCGGGAATCTAAAAGATTCCAGGGTCAGCCGCTGGCCTTCCCCCTGATCTGATTTGGGAACAGCGCCCCCCCCCCCCAGAATAGCGCATAATAACCTTTTGCGGCAGCTCCCTGGGTCACATCCTCAGCATCTTTTGGTTGAGACGCGCTTTCCATGCCCTTTCGGCAAACATCTCTGATTGTTTTCAATGGGGAGTGTGCACGTGTTCCCACCCCTAAGGGTGGGAGAGCCTATCTGAATAGCTAGAGCGGGAGCGCCCACAAGCCGGGGATGTGGGGATGTGAGCTCACTATTGAAGTTGATGAGAGCCATTTGCTGAAGGAGGTAAATGCGGTAAATGTGTGTGCGCCTGTGTATGTGCCGTGGGATCACAGAACATGTGAGTTTGGGGCTTTTTGGGTTGGTTTCACACAGCTCATGTGATGCCCCTGGAGTATGGAACAAAACCTAGGAAAGTAAAATTCCCCGGTTTGAGAGTTTTTTTATAAACAAGCGGCCACTAGGGGGAGCACTGGCATAAAATGGCAAAATACATAGGTAAGTAAATACATTTTATTATTGAGCTGTGAGAGAGATTTGGGGGGGGGGGGTTACAGGCTGGATTGTCATTGCTGTCTGCAGTGGTGCAATAAAGCAGGTTATGCGTCCTGCAAACGTATCGCTCGAATGTTATCCTTGATGAACTCTTTCCCTTCTCCAGGGGAAGCTTCCGGTGCTGCTGTTGGGCCGCTCAGAGGACCTCCGCCCGGGAGAGTTTGTCGTGGCTATCGGAAGCCCCTTCTCCCTACAGAATACGGTCACGACAGGTATCGTGAGCACGGCACAACGCGGGGGCAAGGAACTGGGCCTGAGGAATTCAGATATGGAATACATCCAGACTGACGCCATCATTAATGTGAGTGCACGACATTTACCCTTTCATATATTTCTTTCTCAATATAGTTTAGTTCTTGGCCTCAGTATCTAAACAAAACAGACTATACGCATCTTACCCTTGCGCCAGCTGCTTCAGGGACCATCAGCTCCCATGGACTCATGAGCCCTAAGTTGAGACCAGGCTCTGACCCACACTGGTCATGCTGAGTGCTCTTATGCCAACATTGCCGGACTGAAGTGTGCCTGGCAAGACTGGTCATGCTGAGTGCTCTTATGCCAACATTGCCGGACTGAAGTGTGCCTGGCAAGACTGGCCATGCTGAGTGCTCTTATGCCAACATTGCTGGACTGAAGTGTGCCTGGCAAGACTGGCCATGCTGAGTGCTCTTATGCCAACATTGCCGGACTGAAGTGTGCCTAGCCAGACTGGCCATGCTGAGTGCTCTTATGCCAACATTGCCGGACTGAACTGTGCCTAGCCAGACTGCTCATGCTGAGTGCTCTTATGCCAACATTGCCGGACTGAAGTGTGCCTAGCCAGACTGCTCATGCTGAGTGCTCTTATGCCAACATTGCCGGACTGAACTGTGCCTAGCCAGACTGCTCATGCTGAGTGCTCTTATGCCAACATTGCCGGACTGAACTGTGCCTAGCCAGACTGGCCATGCTGAGTGCTCTTATGCCAACATTGCTGGACTGAAGTGTGCCTAGCCAGACTGGCCATGCTGAGTGCTCTTATGCCAACATTGCCAGACTGACGTGTGCCTAGCCAGACTGGTCATGCTGAGTGCTCTTATGCCAACATTGCCGGACTGAACTGTGCCTAGCCAGACTGGTCATGCTGAGTGCTCTTATGCCAACATTGCCAGACTGACGTGTGCCTAGCCAGACTGGTCATGCTGTGTGCTCTTATGCCAACATTGCAGGTGAAGCCGTTAATTTATTCATTTTATTGTAACATCAAAAATAGTCCCACTGAGGGAATCATTCTTGTGGCCCATCAGAGGAAATCATTCTGGGGCCCACTGGAGTAAATCACACTTGGTGCCCATCAGATGAAATTATCCTTTGGGCCCATTGAATTAATATAAAATTTGATATTTACTTACAAAATGTCAAATGTAAATTACTGGAGAAAAAAACTCCAGGCAAACCAAATACATTGTTTTAGTCTTGTGCTGCCCGGATGGTGGTCCCAGGTCAGTGTGTCAGGCCTACTGGAGGTTCCTGGTGCTCCGGTGGGCCAGCTCAACACCAGCTACATCTATATAAAAGGGCTGGTTGTGTAAATTCTATTCAATAGTTGTAGTGAAGATTATTTATTGTGAATCATATCTGTAATATTATATAAATGTGCAGTGAAACAGAGAAACACTAAACATACAAAAATATACAATATACAATTTTCTCAAGTAGTAATTTTTTCCCCAATGTCGGGATTATCGTATCGTTTTGAGTTTTGAGGGTTAAGTACCCCGTTTGTAGCAAGGAGTCCTCTTACAGTTTCTAGCAAGTGTTTTGTCTTGTTTGTAACAAGCAGGTTAATACGGATAGCAAGCGGATCATCACAGACGCGTTTCGGCCCTTGCGGGGCTTCCTCAATGTGCTTGAGATCCTAATGGAGTTTGTCCCATGGTTAGAATGTGCTTGTCCCAAATATTTTTTGTATGTTTAGTGTTTCTCTGTTTCGCTGTATGTTTATATAATATCACAGATATGATTCACTACAACTATTGAATAGAATTTACACAATTAGTCCCTAGGAAGGGGTGAAAGGGCACTGGTACCTTTTCCTAAAATCCGGCTGTAGGCATAAGCACACACCTGGGGAACAAGGAAAAGGCACTTAAAAAACAACCCCCCCAATACATTTTTGTCTTGTTTGTAGCAAGCTGGTTAATGCAGGTAGCAAGCGGATCAGCACAGACGCGTTTCGGCCCTTGCAGGGCTTCCTCAGTGTGCTTGAGATCCTAATGGAGTTTGTCCCATGGTTAGAATGTGCTTGTCCCAAATATTTTTTGTATGTTTAGTGTTTCTCTGTTTCGCTGTATATTTATATAATATCACAGATATGATTCACTACAACTATTGAATAGAATTTACACAATTAGTCCCTAGGAAGGGGTGAAAGGGCACTGGTACCTTTTCCTAAAACCCGGCTGTAGGCATAAGCACACACCTGGGGAACAAGGAAAAGGCACTTAAAAAACAACCCCCCCAATACATCTTTGTCTTGTTTGTAGCAAGCGGGTTAATGCAGGTAGCAAGCGGATCAGCACAGACGCGTTTCGGCCCTTGCAGGGCTTCCTCAGTGTGCTTGAGATCCTAATGGAGTTTGTCCCATGGTTAGAATGTGCTTGTCCCAAATATTTTTTGTATGTTTAGTGTTTCTCTGTTTCACTGTTTATTTATATAATATCACAGATATGATTCACAATAAAAACAACAACTATTGAATAGAATTTACACACTTAGTCCCTAGGGAGGGGTGAAAGGGCACTGGTACCTTTTCCTAAAACCCAGCTGTAGGCACAAGCACACACCTGGGGAAAAAGGAAAAGGCACCTAAAAAACAACCCCCCCAATACATCTTTGTCTTGTTTGTAGCAAGCGGATTAATACAGGTAGCAAGCGGATCAGCACAGACACGTTTCGCCCCTTGCAGGGCTTCCTCAATGTGCTTGGGAGTTTGTCCCATGTTTAGGATGTGCTTGTCCCAAATATTTTTTGTATGTTTAGTGGAAAAGGCACCTAAAAAACAACCCCCCCCCCCCTCAATACATCTATATAATGCCGAACATGATGAATGATGCAATCTGATGCAGCTGATTTTACTTGTTACATTGTGCAATGCTTATAGTGCTGAGGAGTAATGTAAAGGTGTTTGTTTGTCTTGCAGTATGGAAACTCCGGCGGCCCTCTTGTGAACCTGGTAAGAGCCTGCACCCATCCTGCCCGCCGGTACCCATGTTGCACGCAGATCCGTAATGTACCACCATGACATGTTGGTGGATGCAGCCTGGCAGGGGCAGTGCGTTACTCCATGACTCAGTTATGTGCAGTTGGCAGGATAGTGGGGGGGGGGGGGGGGGGCGGATGACACTGACTAACTATCCACAGACCGAAAAGTTCAGTAAATCTAAACTTTCTGTGGCCGCTTAGTCATTTCAGGAAATTAAAATTTCCGGGACCCTGACTGAGAGATGCTTTATAACTTTGAAGAACATCATGACAGCTTGTCATAGGCGGGAAGAAGACGGAATTAGAATGAAATACATTCAGTTAGTTAGTGCAGATGGAATGGGCACCTTAAAGGAGAAGTGACCTGTCACTATTGTGCCTGCATCAGGCCCAGCACATAGTTAACTATCTGTATATTAAAGTGGAACAAAGCCTGGGATTTTGACTTTTCCGGGTGTTGTTCCTTGCCCCCCAGGGCAGGGCCGGCGCCAGCACAGGGCAAACCTGGGCAATTGCCAGGGCCCCAAGCATCCATCTTCAGGGGCCCGCTCAGGCTCACACTTGGCCATGGTATTATTTTACAGCGAACCCGAACCACCGAATGCTGGGTGTTGTGTGCAGACCTGCTCATGGCTGGCCTCAGCAACATTGGAGAAGGTGGCATGGAATGGAGGGCAATTGATGGAAGCTCAGAAGGTGGCGAGAACCAGGTGACAGCTGACAGGGACTGGAGGGCGATCAGCAGCAGGAGATGACCAATTTGTGGCAGCTGAGCTGAAAGGTGACATCATGTGACTCACTACTTTGGGGCCCACTGTGTGAAGCCCCCCCCCCCCGATCTTCCATAAAAAACTCACCTTTCCCCAGTCCTGTGGCCAACGCATGGTCCAATCAGAGACGCTTGCCATGAATATTTAATGTACGGCAAAAGGCTCTGTTTGCGGCAACATGGATCGAAAGCAGGCGCATCCCCAGCAGTGGGCACGCTCCTGTCCTAGTGTATAAGAATGGCTGAGCGCAGGCGTACGCACACTGGCCAAAGATGTTGGGGATCTGCCGTCTCTTGCTCCCCTTTGTTTACATCGCTGAGGGAGCCCCCAGATGAGGTGAGTTTTGCGGCACCCGGGGGGGGGGGGGGTGGGGGGGGTTACACAGCGGGGCAACCAGATTTGGGATACTCCATGGGTAGGCCCTGGGATCTTTTAGATTTCAGGGACAGCTGCGTTGGAATCTTGATTTTAAATCTGATTCTTTTTTTGATTAGTACAGCCCCTCCTCCTCTTCAGGTTAACAGCCCGGTGCACCAGATAGGGGCTGGTAATGCACAGCTCAGAGGTTGATCTCCTGGTCCCCAGCCCTAGCAAATTAACAGCCCCAGGGCCCACCGGTTTCTTGTGCACCTCTGCTGCCCAGGTGAGTGTTAAAGTGGACCAAAACCCAGGATTTTGACTATCCTGGGTTTTGGTCCTTTCCCCTAATCGGGGTGCCCCGCTGCGTGAAACCCCCCAGGACGTCGAGACCAACTCACCTCTTCCCGGTCCTACGGTGCGTCTAAGAGCAGCGGCTCCGAGGGCGCTGACGGCTGCATCCCCCGCTTCCCTCTAACAGGGAGCGTGCCCGCGCCGGCCGTTCACAAATGCCTGGTGCGGGCACGTGTCCTGCTAGAGGGACAGCGGGTTGCGGCTGTGGCACACGCATGCGCTATTGGACCGGGAAACAAGTTAAGTGAATAGGGCGATCTGGGGGGTTTCACACCGCAGGGGCATCCCGATATTGTATTCCCCCGTGGGGGGGGATTGATCGGCCCGCAAATCTTATAAATTCCTTGGCTGATCAGCGTGGGTTTTGGTCCCCATTACCAGGCAGGGGGTGTGGGTTACTGCAAGTATGAGAGTAAAATAAAATACCCTATACACCTTGAAAAAAAATAATAACTCAATCACTAGTACTTACCTCTCTCAGTGTCTGTCCTTTCTATGCCCCCCTCCAGGTGTAGTCCTGATCTCACAGGTCTGGGGCTCCCTCCAGGGCCAGCAACCATGCCTCCTGATGCCTCCAGCAGCCAGATTCATACCTTCCAACATTCACGTGTGGGAAAGAGGGACAATTGTTAGATTAGGCCACGTCCCCTCATTGAGGGATGATTAGGAGATGTAGGGTGTAACAGTTACAACAATATAAACACTTTCAATGGGAGAATTTATGCAGATCTGCATGTTACACCTCAAAGAGGGACAGAGAAGACCAGCAAGGGACAAGGGGACATAGACCTAAAAAAGGGACAATCCCTCCAAAACATTTGGGAGGTATGCAGATCTGCTGTTCGGGGGGACAGCTTCCCTGTCCTTCTACCCTGGCATCCCTCCAGGGGTAATGGTGGGCTGCCGGGGAGGAAGCCGCATATACTCTAGAGGCGAAGTCTCTGCGGACTCTTTATGTTGCTGTGCGTAGGAGAATGTCCAGGCATTTATATGTCTTTTATGCCCATTTTTCAGTAAAAACTAATCTAACTGTAATTCATTTTCATTTATCCAATCAAAATCAAGGTGTGTGTGCTAGCCAAAAATAGAATACAAATAATAAATAGGAGAAGAGAGGGAGCATCCAATAGTCACATCCCGTGTCTTTCCTTTATCTTCCTCTCTTCATGCGCTTCCTCCTCCTGTCTCTGTACTGATCACACTTTCCATGGCTTTCTCACTTAGTGTCCCCTTTGTTATATCCCCCTCCTCACATGTCTTTCCGCTTGCATTGTGTTTCTGTGTACTGTATTCTGTGTACAGTATTGCTGTAGCTTTATTCCCATCCAGTGTTTGTCTCTTCTGTAGATTATTATTAGTACATTCACCCACTCACTGTTTCCTTTGTCCCAGTTTCCCCCCTTGTGTGTGTCCCTATGTGTGTATCTGCTTTATCCCACATGCTGTTTCCTTTCCACGCACTGTTTTCTCTCTATTGCACCCACACACCCTGTTTATATTTTCTCTCGGCTTCCTCTGCTTTCATTCTGCTGCACTATTTGGATTATCTGCTCCTTTATCCTGATTCCCGGCTTTCTCTAATTGTCCCTGTCTTTCCTGTAAACCCCCAACTCAAATTAATTTTATTTTTATTTTTTGGTTCCTCTCTTTTTTGTGATACTGTTAGAGGCTGATTTATTAATAGCGTCAGGTAGCGACAGTTGAGCGACTGTAGCGATATTTTCACAGTGCCCGCTAGTAGTCGCTGTGCTTGGCCGTTGTTCGGTTGTTGATAGCGACTCAGTCGGTGTGCAGTAATGTTGAATACGAGGTTAGGAGTCGCTATTTGACAGGTTCCGCGCTGTATGGGAGCGCATGATAGCGACTGGCCATAGCGAACGGCTCCCACCATATTCATTAACAAATCACGCTGAAAAAATTCTCGCGCTGTGAAATGCTTGTTTAAACCCCAGAGCGCTGGCGGCGATGGGTTAAAAGTAGTTTTTTAACCCCCAAACAACCATATTTTTGGAAACAAAAAAAAACAAGTTTTTAAAAACATTTAGTAATATGAATACATTAATATCAGACCTGTAATATCAATTCTGCACAATTTTTTTTTTTTTTTTTTTTACCATAAAAAAAATATCTAACATTGCAGAAGTGGTCACAGAATTTTTGACATTTAAAAAAAAACAAAAAAAACAAAACAAAACATTAATAACAGTTAATTATGAATATTTAAAGATTGCTCCATTGAAATGCATTGGAGAGCGCCAGGTAGCGAGAGGTCATACCTGTCGCTGTTCAAGGTCGGACGCTGGCGCTGTGGGGTGAGGCTGGAATAATGATGAATGATTCGCTATCTGGCGCTCTCTCAGTCGCTAAGCAGGATCGGCTTGATAAATGTGTGATTGTGGTGGGGAGCCGGCGTTCGTGTGGCGGTGCCCGTCATTACCGGCCGCTCAGCAGTCGCTACCTGGCGCTATTCCTTGTTAAATAAGGGCCTTAGTCTTGGGCCAAAATGCATTTTCTTACATTTCAAAGGGGACCAAAGGTGGAACTTTGTTTCCCTTTTAACATGGCCTCTTGGTCTTGGTAAAAGGACCAACCTATGGCTATAAGGAGGCAGAGGCAGGGCTGGCGCCAGCACAGGGCACACCTAGGCGATTACCAGGGGCCCTGGTGTTATTTTACAGTGGACCCACACCATTAAATGCCGGGTGTTACGTGAAGACCTGCTCATGGCTGGCCTCAGCAACATTGGAGAAGGTGTCATGGAATGGAGGGCAACTGATGGAAGCTCAGAAGGTGGCGAGAACCAGGTGACAACCGATAGCAATGATGGAGTCCTTAGTGGCAGTGGAACAAGCAGTAAGGGCTGATGGGTGTGTTTAAGTACTCTTACCAGATTTTGAGCTGCCTAGGCAACAATAACCAGCATAGGCACTCTATATGGGCTAAAATACCTTTAAAGGAACCTGCACCTTAGTTCCCTAGGGGGCATCCTGGCGTGGTCCTTCATGTGGCTGTGTATTGAAAAAATGTCCGGTACCTTAGAAACCCATGGGTGTTCCATCTCAACTTTACTGGAACAGTATATGTCTCCTGCTGTAGCACCTTTCTCCTGACGACTCCATTGTGTACTTGACCTAAACCCATCTGGCAAGTTTGTACCATGGAGGGTCCTAAACCTTGACATCCTAACCTACCACCTGCCACTGCTGGTAAGCCCTGCAGTAAAGGGATTTTTACTTTGGGTGACCTGGCAACAGCTGCATGGATGCGCAATGTCCACATCACTGCCAACTGGGAGCCTGCAGTCCTGCAGCTGTTTCTGGGTCCTCTGGAGCTTCAGGAGTAAAAAGTAAGTATCTCTTAGTTGTGTGGCTTACCGGCAGTGGGAAGGGGTCTTTTAGGGTGACCCAGAGCAGGCAAGAATGGGCCAAGAAAATCTTAGATCCCCTTTAAAGAGGAGCAACCACCGGCCTAGAGTCTATACGACTCTGTGGGCATCCCCCCTTTCTGGCAATCCCACGGCACATTCATAAGCACATTACACTATCGGCATCCCCGGCTGCTGCACCAGACCTGAATTGCTGGTATGGTCACACACATCCAGAGGGAATCGGTCAAAGGGATGGGGGCGTTCCAAATTGCTGTGTGAAACCCCTGAGCTCACCTATAAACTTTCCTTGGATATCGCTGCCATAGTGCATGCAAGGACCACCAGCAGCTTCCCCTCTATCTGATGTGCGCGACTTGCCAGCATATCTAAATAGCTGGCAGTGGGTGTGTGCCACAGAGGGAAGCAGCCAGCAGGAGGCGCCCAGCAATCGTTCCATTCATTGCTGGGCATGAATATTCATGACAGGGTGTTCTGATTAGATGGGAGCCTGCACATGTGCCCTGGGAGGCAACGGGTGATCCTGAGGGTTGTCCAACTAAAAAGAAAAAAAAGCAGTTATACTCCCCTTGTGTCCAGCACAGCTTCGCTGCCCAGGCTTGTCTGGAGAGTAGAGAACCAGCGCTCTGTAGGTCCTCTCCGCTCTAAGATAGAAGTGTGAACGTGACGTGTCTTACACCCTGAAACATGCCCCTTCTATGCATTGCAATGGAGGGGAGTTGCTGAGGCAGGGTCATGGGGGTACCCATGGGTCATTGGAATAAATGAAGTGGGTGTGCTGCTGGGTGTAAACCAGTCAAACCCACGACCATCTTGGGCCAGAGAGAGACGATGGGGTTCTCATTCCCCACTCTCAGTACGTTTTACACCATCAGGTCCTGGACAAAAGTTGAGTAAAGCTTAATTTTTGGCTGAACAGTCCCTTTAACACACGGGGACATCAAAATCAGTAAAGTAAACCAGAACCCAGGTGAGTGAAAATCACATCAATTAAGTTTGTTCCTCTTTAAAGTGGACCAAAACCCACGGGGATTCTTGTATAGAATATTATATTTTCCTGGGCCAATTGATTTCCCCCCCCCCAGGGGCATCCAAAATCGTAATGTCCCGATGTGTGAAACCCCCAAGGTTGCCCATCAACTCACCTCCTTACCCAGTCCAATGGCGCATGCGCGTGCAGCACCCGCATCCCCATTATCCCTCTAGCATTTGCGAATGGCCGGCGCGGGCACGTTCCGTGTTAGAGAGTAGCGGGGGATACGGCCGCCAGCTCGCTCAGATCCGCTCGCCCTAGACAAGCTGACGTGAGTGGATCCAAGCACGCTGATTGGACGTGAGGCTGTGCATGCACCATAGGAGCGGGAAGAGGTGAGTTTGTTTGTGCGACCTGGGGGGTTTGACACAGCGAGATGTCCCCGATCTGGGTGCCTTAGGGGCAAGAACCAAAACCCCGATAGGATAGACGAGCGGCTGCGCATTCGCCGTAGGACTGGGAAGAGGTGAGTTTGGGTTCCGGGGGGTTTGACACAGCGAGATGTCCCTGATCTGGGTGACTTAGGGGCAAGAACCAAAACCCAGATAGGATAGACGAGCGGCTGCGCATTTGCCGTAGGACTGGGAAGAGGTGAGTTTGGGTTCCTGGGGGGTTTCACACAGCGAGATGTCCCCGATCTGGGTGCCTTAGGGGCAAGAACCAAAACCCAGATAGGATAGACGAGCGGCTGCGCATTCGCCGTAGGACTGGGAAGAGGTGAGTTTGGGTTCCTGGGGGGTTTCACACAGCGAGATGTCCCTGATCTGGGTTCCTTAGGGGCAAGAACCAAAACCCAGATAGGATAGACGAGCGGCTGCGCATTCGCCGTAGGACTGGGAAGAGGTGAGTTTGGGTTCCTGGGGGGTTTGACACAGCGAGATGTCCCTGATCTGGGTGCCTTAGGGGCAAGAACCAAAACCCAGATAGGATAGACGAGCGGCTGCGCATTCGCCGTAGGACTGGGAAGAGGTGAGTTTGGGTTCCTGGGGGGTTTCACACAGCGAGATGTCCCTGATCTGGGTGCCTTAGGGGCAAGAACCAAAACCCCGATAAGATAGACGAGCGGCTGCGCATTCGCCGTAGGACTGGGAAGAGGTGAGTTTGGGTTCCTGGGGGGTTTCACACAGCGAGATGTCCCCGATCTGGGTGCCTTAGGGGCAAGAACCAAAACCCGATAGGATAGATGAGCGGCTGCGCATTCGCCGTAGGACTGGGAAGAGGTGGCACCACAGATCAGGGTGCCCCAGGGGCAAGGACAAAATCCCAGGATAGTTAAAATCCTGGGTCTTGGTCCACTTTAAGCTTTAATATTAGGGAGTGTTTTTTTAGAAGAGCTGCAGAATGTTAGCTGGAAATGTTTCCATTAGACGAGATCGTATTTCCTCGCCGCCTGCCAAGCGCCCGCCATTAAGCAGCTTTTTCCTCTTCTCGCCACAGGACGGTGAAGTGATCGGGATAAACACGCTGAAAGTCACGGCCGGCATCTCGTTTGCCATCCCCTCCGATAAAATCCGCAAGTTTCTCGCCGAGTCGCACAGCAGGCAATCCACAGGTGAGCGCCGGGCCGCCGGCTTTACGTACGTCCGCTTCTAATGAATGGCCGTCCTTTTAATATCGCTGAGTAGAACTTCTTAAGGAAAACGCCGGCTCGCCCGCTTAGCGGCTTGTGGTTGAATTACAGATAAACCCAAAAAGACAGATTTAGAGAAATGAAAGCGGCGCTATTGGCTTAGTGCAAAGCAATAACAGAGCCACACACATTGCAACACAAACTCCGGCCGCTAATGACAACGAGGACAGCAAACGCAATAGTCTGCAGCGTCAGCGCTTCATTTGTGTGACCACCCACCAGCAGACTGGTCACCGAGTTCATCCCCTCACCCAGGGCCGGCTACAGGTTTATGCAGGCCCTGGATGATGGGGTCTCAATGGGTCCCTTGTGGTGGGGTATGACACTGTTTCTCAACCTGCGGTACGAGTACCCCGGGGGGCATGGCTGGCGCCAGCACTGGGCATAGCCGGGCAAGCAGTGACGGACTGGGGCCAAAAATCAGCCCTGGATTTTACCAGCCCCTGGCCGGCCCTAGACATCCCTGCTGAGGCCACCCAATCATGATGATGGGGCTATAGCATTGGGGGCTGGGGTTGCTTGGCATGTGGGTACAGGGGGCTGAGAGGGAGACTAAGGGGGCGGGGATTCAATGTGGGTGTAAAAAGGAGCAGCCCAAAGCAGTGCTGCCCACTGGGCATTGCCCCGGGTCTCCCTATGGCCAGTCCGCCCCTGCGGGCAAGCGCCGGGGCCCCTGGACCTTGGGAGGGCCCACCACATTACCTTTACCCTGGGCAGGCCCTATGCAAGATGCAGGGCTGTGCAGTAACCAGGACTAAGGACTGTCAGCCAGTCTTTCTTCTATTCTATTCTTTTTTTTCCTTTCATTCATTCTTTCTAAATATTATTTGTTTCTTTTTTCATCTGTTCTTTCTGCCATTACTTTTACTTTTTTTTACTTCTTTTTTCCATCTATTAATTCTATTATTTCATTCTTTCTTTCTAGTCATTTTCTATCTTTCCATATATTTTTTTGTTTCTTCCTTTTATCTTTTCTTCCTTCCATTCCTTTTCTATCTTTCTTCTTTCTTTCTATCTTTTTTTTCTGTCACTCCTTCTCTCTCACTTTTCTCCTTTTTTTTACCATCATTCCATTTGTTCTTGCTTTGTTTCTTTCCATTTATTTTTTATATTTCTTTATTTCTTTAGCAATCCTTTCTTTCTTTTACTGTCTTTGCTTCTATTTATTCGTTCTTTATTTCTCTTTCTTTCTGTCATTCCTTTTATACTTTGTCATTCCCTCTATTCTTTCATTCTTCATTTCTCTTTCTTTCTGTCATTCCTTCTATACTTTGTCATTCCCTCTATTCTTTCATTCTTTATTTCTTTCTTTCTGTCATTCCCTCTATTCTTTCATTCTTCATTTCTCTTTCTTTTTGTCATTCCTTCTATACTTTGTCATTCCCTCTATTCTTTCATTCTTCATTTCTCTTTCTTTCTGTCATTCTTTCTATACTTTGCCATTCCCTCTATTCTTTTGTTCTTTATTTCTCTTTCTTTCTGTCATTCCTTCTATACTTTGTCATTCCCTCTATTCTTTCATTCTTCATTTCTCTTTCTTTTTGTCATTCCTTCTATACTTTGCCATTCCCTCTATTCTTTTGTTCTTTATTTCTTTTTCTTATTGTCATTCCTTCTATACTTTGCCATTCCCTTTATTCTTTTGTTCTTTATTTCTCTTTCTTTCTGTCATTCCTTCTATACTTTGTCATTCCCTCTATTCTTTCATTCTTAATTTCTATTTCTTTCTGTCATTCCTTCTATACTTTGTCATTCCCTCTATTCTTTCATTCTTCATGTCTCTTTCTTTCTGTCATTCCTTTTATACTTTGTCATTCCCTCTATTCTTTCATTCTTCATTTCTCTTCCTTTCTGTCATTCCTTTTATACTTTGTCATTCCCTCTATTCTTTCATTCTTCATTTCTCTTTCTTTCTGTCATTCCTTCTATACTTTGTCATTCCCTCTATTCTTTTGTTCTTTATTTCTCTTTCTTTCCGTCATTCCTTCTATACTTTGTCATTCCTTCAATGATTTTTTCTCTGACAGTATTCACCATACATGCAACTTGTATGGGGACTAGATTTGGATTAGACCACACTGCAAAGGGCCCACTAAGACTATCGCCCCAGGGCCCGCATAAACCTGGCGCCGACCCTGCCGGGGGGTACTCAGCAGTTTTCATGTGTGCACCAACACAGTCGCTCTGATAGGTCTGATCTATTATTTTAACAGTAAAACATTATTCTTTTGTGCTTTAAAAATGCTTCAAGGCCAGTGACCTACTTATTTCACTAACACTGGTAATTGATCTTTCCCTTTTTGCGGTACTTGGTTGCAACCACTTAGAGCGACCGCTAGTAGACGCTGTAAGCAGGTACTGGGCGCTGTAACAGAGCATCTTAGTCTCTGTAGTAACCTGACCGGCATTGATGAATGTGATGTATGTTGGGCTCTCTAACACCAGTACAGCGCTGCAGGGAGCGAAAGGTAGCGCCAGCTCAGTGCGACCGACTCGGCGCTCCACACCATACTTATCAGAAAAGGACACACACACAGCGCCGGTGCTCTAAAGCTGGGCGCTGTAGCATAGAGCGCCAGACGCTGTGTGATTAAAGTTTTTGAACACATATCCACCAGTAACAAAGCAAAAACACATGTAATGACATTGTTGTAACACTGGGAAACAACACTTTAGTGCCAGAATTCTGCATAAAAATATTAAAAGTCAAAAAAGTTTCTAAAAATGTTTGTTTGCAGCCAGGAGACGTCACACAATGATTTAAGCAAAAAAAAAAAAAAAAAATTGTCAAACACGCTGTTTAAACACAAGCAAAGGAACGGCCATTAAAATGTATGGGAGAGCGACACTGAGCCAAAGATAATACCTGGTGCTCTGGAAGCTACAGCGCCGGCGCTATACGCTGAGCCGCCTGTAATAGTACATCGTACGCTTCATGGCGCTGTTAGAGTAGCTCACCAGATTCCTTTCATAAATGTGGTTTCCCATACAGCACCCAGCGTTCACCAGATGCTGCCGGCACTCCGGCTTCTGGCTCCTCGCAACCTCCGTCATCTCCTACCCCCCCCCCCACCTATTCCGGACCCCGTGTGACGTTGTCAAAGGTGGGGATTCGCAATCCGAGGTGTGTGCACGGTTGGCCAGAAGGCTACGGCTAGGCGGAGGCACCTTTCTCCGGCGTCGCCTGTTCCGGAGGATGAGGTGTTGGAAGTGTTGGATTGGTCCGATGGTCCCCCGGCTGAGGAGGGGGAGCTCCTAGAGGAGTCGGACGAGCCTGCAGACCAGCAATTGTTTGGTACCGCTGGCGATCAGGCTGCGGGGGTGTTCCTTGACACTCCTTCCATTTTGGCTCAAATGTTTGAGATTTTGGCTTTGGATCCGCCTGAGGCGCCCCCCCCCCCCCGCCAAAGGGCGCGTTTGGTGTTTCCCAGACAACAACACTTTGTGAGGATTGTCCTTAAGGAATGGGAACAACCTACGCGCCTTGTTGGAGTTCCTCCTAGTTGGGATAAGTGTTATCCCTTTCCGGAGGATTTGGTGAAGCTTTGGTCTGTTCCCCCTGACGTCGATGCCCCTGTGTTGGGGCTGTCTAACACGGCTGTGTTGCACTCCCCTGACACTACTACCATTAAGTATGGTGAGGATCGTCGGATTGATCAATTGGCTCGCCATGGTTTTATCAGTGCTGGATCGGCACTGCGGCCGGTTTGTGCTTCGGCACTTCTTTTGACGGCTGTCAGGTCCATTGTTAGAGATTTGTATGCAGATCTTGATCCCACTTGTGAGGAGTTCTTTTCTCTCAAGCAGTGTGAGTCGTTTATTTCCTTTGTCATGACCGCCCAGGACGATGCGCTTGCGATGTGTAGCAGGACCGCGGCCCTGTTGGTTGCTATTCGTCGGTCGGTGTGGCTGCGTCAGTGGACGGCGGACTTTAGCTCTAAGAAGTCGCTTATAGCTCTTCCTTTTGTGGGTTTGCGTCTGTTTGGCGACAAATTGGATTCAGTTACCAAGGGTGGTAAGTTGCCTCAACGCAAGAGGCCGCGTCATTCCTTTCGGGGAGCGGCTTCTTTTAGTCCCTCCTTTCGGGGAGCCAGAGCGGGCAGAGGGGCCTCCTTTCCCGCTACCAGGGGTGCAGGTTGGACCCGGGGGAGGGGCCGTGGCCATCCCGGTCAGTCCTGGGGCGCCAAGCCCAAGCCTGCTGGCAAGCCCGCTCAGCAATGAGGGGGTGCCCTCACCCGTACGGGTGGGGGGACGATTGCAACACTTCTCCCAGGTTTGGGACCAGGCAGTTCCGGACAGATGGATCCGGGAGGTGGTGTCGTCCAGTTACAAGCTGGAGTTCGAGTCTCGCCTTCCTTCGCGGTTTTTCCGGTCTCGGGTGCCCACCGACCCTTTGGCCGCGCAGGGGCTCCTGGCGTCGGTGAAGAATCTTCTGGAAATGGCGGTCATCCGGCCGGTGCCGCACTTGGAGGTGGGCCTCGGGTATTACTCCAATCTCTTCACAGTCCCCAAGAAGGACGGGTCGGTTCGCCCCATTCTGGATCTGAAGTTCCTCATCCGTACACGGAAGTTTCTCATGGAAACTCTGGGATCGGCCATCGGTTCTCTTCGGCAGGGGGACTTCATGACGTCCATAGACATCAAGGATGCTTACCTTCATGTTCCCATCTGCCAGGCTCATCAACGTTTTCTTCGGTTCGTGATGGAGGATCGGCATTTTCAATTCGTGGCACTTCCGTTTGGCCTTACCTCGGCTCCAAGAGTGTTCACCAAGGTGCTGGCAGGGGTGATGGCCATTCTCAGAACTCAAGGCATTCGCATCGTACCTTATCTGGACAACCTTCTCATCATGGCTCCTTCTCTCAATCAATCGGAGACGGACACCAGGACGGTGGTCTCCACACTGGATAGCTTCGGTTGGGTGATCAACTATCCCAAGTCCTCCCTCGCCCCGGCCAGGGTGGTGTCCTTTCTGGGAATGCGGTTGGATTCTTGTCAACACAGGGTGTTTCTGCCTCAGGAATTGGCTTGGTTCCTTCTTCCCAATCCTCGACCATCCATCCGTCTGGGGATGAGGCTGGTAGGGTTGATGGTTGCCTCTTTCGAGGCAGTTCCTTTTGCTCAATTTCACACAAGGACGCTTCAGCTTCATCTGTTGGCGTCTTGGGACCGGCGACCATGGTCGTTGGATCGGCCCTTCCAGTTGTCCTCCCGGGTCCGGCAGTCCCTTCAATGGGGGTTGGTCTCGACCAATCTCTTGAGGGGCAGGTCTTTCCTGACTCCTTTTTGGGAAATTGTCACCATGGACGCCAGTCTTTCGGGATGGGGGGGATTCTGGAAGGATCTTCAGTTTCGGGGGCAGTGGGGGCCTCGAGAGGCCCACTTGCCCATCAATGTTCTGGAACTGAGAGCCATCCATCTGGTTCTTGTTCATTTGACTCAGCATGTTCCGGCCCTTCCGGTTCAGGTTCGCTCGGACAATCGGACAGCGGTTGCTTACATCAATCATCAGGGAGGGACTCGCAGTCTGGGTGCCAACAGAGAGGTGTCCCTGATCCTGACCTGGGCGGAGGCCCATGTTCCTTGTCTCTCGGCAGTTTACATTCCGGGTGTGGAAAACAGGGAAGCGGTTCTGTTGAGCAGGTGCTCTTCCCGTCTGGGGGAATGGTCTCTCCATCCTCAAGTTTTTCGGTCTCTGTGTCTCCGGTGGGGGACACCAGAGGTGGACCTGTTTGCCTCTCGTCACAATTGCAGGCTTCCGACCTTCGTATCGCTCTCTCAGGATCCTCTGGCTCTGGCGGTGGACGCCATGTCTCTGAGCTGGGGGGATCTGGGGTTTCTGTACCTTTTTCCTCCGATACCCATGCTAGGCAGGGTGGTACGGAAACTGGCTCTGGAAAGGGTGTCCGCCATTCTCGTGGCTCCAAGGTGGCCAAGGCGAGTATGGTTCGCAGACATCGTTCGGCTGGCGGTGGATCAGGTCGTTCTGCCTCTTCGGCCCGATCTGCTCACTCAGGGTCGTCTGTGTTACCCCAATTTACCAACGCTGGGTTTGACGGCTTGGCTGCTGAAACCTTCATCTTGAAGGAGGAGGGTCTTTCTGACTCGGTTGTTAAGACTCTTATCTGTGCCCGGAAGAGGTCTTCTTCTACCATCTACTATAGGACTTGGAGCGCTTATATCGCTTGGTGTGAGGTTAGATCTTTACCTTGTAGGGTCTTTTCAGTTTCCAGGATTTTGGATTTTCTGCAATCAGGGCTGGATTCTGGTCTCCAGCTGAGTACTTTGAAAGAGCAGGTTTCTGCCTTGTCTATCTTTTTTCAGAAGCCTTTTGCGCTTCATCCTTTAGTCAAAACTTTTTTCCAGGGGGTTACGCATGTGCGGCCTCCCAGGAAGCCATTGCTCCCTGTTTGGGACTTGAACTTGGTTCTTTCTGCTTTTCAGGCTCCTCCCTTTGAGCCCTTGCAGGATATTGCTCTTTCTACCTTGACTCAGAAGATTGCCTTCTTGGTGGCTATCACTTCGGTTCGGCGTGTCTCGGAGTTGGGGGCCTTGTCGATTCAGGCGCCCTACTTTGAGAGGCATCAGGACAAGGTGGTTTTTCGTTTCAAACCGGACTTTCTTCCTAAGGTTGATTCTGCTTTTCATTTGAATCAGGATATTGTTCTTCCCTCCTTGTGTCCTAAGCCTAAGAATGACAAGGAGAGGGTTTTGCATTGTTTGGATGTGGTACGCTGTGTTAAGTGCTACTTACTTACTACTTCTCCTTTTCGTAAGACTGATGCCTTTTTTGTTGTGCCCTGTGGGCCTAGGAAGGGTTTGGCTCTGGCTAAGTCTTCCATTAGCAAATGGATTCGTCAGGCGGTTGTTGGGGCCTATTCGGCCAAGGGGAAGGTTCCCCCTTTTCGTATCACCGCTCATTCTACTCGTGCTGTTGGTGCGTCCTGGGCTTTTCAGCACCAAGCTTCTGTTGAACAAGTTTGTAAGGCTGCCACTTGGTCTTCCGTTCATACTTTTTCTAAGTTTTACAAGGTTGATGTGCGGGCTTCAGCGGATGCTGTGTTTGGCCGCAAGATTCTGCAGACTGCAGTCGTTTGAGTTATGCTTCATTTTGCTGTCGGATAACCACCCCTTGTGGACACTGCTTTTGGATGTCCCTATCGTCAGAATTAAAGGGGAAGCGGGGTGTGTGACACACTGAGAATAATACCATTTTGTGAGTACTCACCTGTAAAATGGATATTGTCAGTGTGTCACACACCCCGCTTCACCCGCCCTTTTTTGGTATCCTGGATCCTCTATATGGTGAAGCTTTCCTTTATTTTATTTTGAGGTTACCGTTGGATTTCCTGGTACCTTGTCTTACTGCTGTTTGAATTCACTGGGTGTTGAGTGGGAGGTCCCAGGTATATGTAGGCCGGGAGGGGCTCGTTTTTCAAGACTTCTCTCTGCAACGTCGCCTCCTGCTGGAGGATAACCCTATCGCCAGAATTAAAGGGGAAGCGGGGTATGTGACACACTGACAATATCCATTTTACAGGTGAGTACTCACAAAATGGTATTTTTACCTACAGTGCCCACGTTCACCATGCGCTACCTGGCGCTATCCCTTCATGAATAACCCCCAAAGTCTTTACCAATGGCCAATCAACCCCTGGCTGACCTTAGTCCAGGTTACTGCATGGCCCTGTGTCCTGCATAGGGGCTTCTCAGGGTAGAGGGAATGATGTGGGGCCCTCCCAGGGTGCAGGGGTCCCGGGTACACCCAGTGCTGAAGCCTGCCCGGCCCTCACCAGCCACAATAGAACACAGGTTAAGTGAAGAGAGAAAAGGTTTATGTCTCTCACACCTTTGTTCCATAGGAAGGCAAAACAAGAAGCTTTCCTGGCAGGAGAGGCCTATTATGCCTGAGAGAGGAAAAACTTTCCTTCCTCTACACTGATCCTGTTATTTCAGGACAGCATCAGCCGCTCTCTGGATTGTGGACCCGACCCAGACACCAGAGAGTCTAGGAAAATGATGATACTGAAGGAAGGTGACAAGGGAGAGATGGAGCTAAGGTGTAATAGAGAAGCAGAGTGAGGGAATGTTGGAAAAAAGAAGAAGAAATGGGGCATAGAAAAGAGAGGAAATGATATAAAAAAAAGAGGATGTAAAGAAGGTGAAAAGATAATATGACTAAAACCGCACCTTCAGCATCATTTCATGAAAAGCCCAAACCCTTAAAAAACTATTTCCCCGGCCTCTAAAATCAAATTTTTATTCACTTATTATTATTTCCCCCACTGGGCTGCAACTCTGTTCAGGACTCTAGGATACAGGCGCCACCATCTTGCCTCAGAAGCATCACATACTGAGGAGAGGGTGTAAAAGTGCTGAGGGGGGGGGCAGGGTTATAGCTGTGCTTTGCTCAGACAGAGCAGAGCTGGAGTCAGGAAAAGGACAGCAATCCCACAATGCAGAGTGGCACAGTCAGTAGACACTTCCTGTCTGCAGGCAGTCTCCATGTGCTGCCATCTTGGATGTTTAAAGGCTCAGTAGATGCAGGTAGGATGATTTTTAAATGTGAGCAATCTGTACGGGGGGGGGGGGGGACATACAAGACAGGCTCTTATTCAGGGTGAAAGTCCAGTTAAAGGAAGGATCACAAGAGAGATATAGAGGAAATGTTGGAAAGAGAGATAGGGACAAGGTGTAAAAGAGAAGGCAGTGGAGGGAAGTGTCAAAGAGGAGAAGAAAGGGATTATGCTAAAATGAAAAAGAGGGGGAATAGAAAAAAAAGAGAGAAGGAGTAAAGGGAATGAGACAGAAGGAAGGAGACAAAAGAGAGATGCATGGAATGTAAAACAAGGAATGTGTAAATAAATATAATGTGAAAAAAGAGATACATTCGGGGGATAAGTAGAAAAAGATGGAAAGATTATGTAGAAGAGCGACAATAAACAGGGAAAGCAAAGAAAAAGAAAAATGAGAAATAAGAATGACAGCAGTCAAGAAGAAGAAAATGTGGAAAAAAGAGAGACTGAGATGGTTTAGAGCTTTCTCTCTGATCTCCTGGCGCCACCTTTACAAAGATGTTCGAGTGGCACCCTATGCGATTGCACAAGCTGCACACCCCAATGGCTGACCATGGTGACATTAGTTATTAATGTTAAGAACTCATTGGGAGCTATATTTAAGAAGTGTTAGCACCACACAGCGCCACTTTTTTGGCCTCAGGATTTTGACTATCCTGGGTTTTGGTCCACTTCCCCGGGGCACCCTGATCGGGGGTGCCCTGCTATGTGAAACCCCCCAGATTTCCGGATAAAACTCACCCCACTCCTACGGTGCATGCACGCCCGCTCGTCCAAGTAGCACGCTCGGAGCCGCTGTTGTATGCACGTCAAAGCGGCGTCAAACCACAGCGGCTTAGAGCACGCTGGCGGCCGCATCTCACGCTTCCCTCTAACAGGGAGCACGCCAGTGTCGGTCATTCACAAATAGCCGATGCGGGCACGCGCCCTGCTAGAGAGAAGCGCGAGATGCGGGCCGCGCATGCGCCGTTGGACCGGGAGTAAGGTAAGGTTAGCGGGCGTCCTGGGGGGTTTCACATCCCGATTTTGGATGCCCCACGGGGAGGGATCGGATTGGCTTGGGAATCTTATAACGCTCGATTTAAGAAATAGAAAAGGGCAGAATCTTATTTAATACTAGTGCCAAAACTGATGCATAACTGGGCACTCTGGTTGAAGCAGCACTAGATGTGGAGGCTAATTTAAGACTAGCGTCTATGTAGCATCGCTTAAAGCGTCCGCTAGTAGATGCTGCAAGCGGGTGTCTGGCGCTATAACCTAGCTAAGCGAGTGGAGAAGTGACTCTGTAGTATCCTGTCCTGCATTGATAAATGTGATGTCTGGAGGGCGCTGTGGAAGGGCTCTCCCTGATTCACTGCATATGTAACCCCCCAAGGGAAAGCCATCCAGAGCAACGCCACATATAACAATAGAACAATGCTGCAGCGAACGATAGGTAGCGCCAATTAAGTGTGTCCTACACTCAGCGCTGAAGCCCGCATTTAAGAAAATCTAACACAAAATCAGCGCTGGTGCTCTGGCGTCGAAAGCCGGACGCTATATGAAAAAAGTCTGTTTCTCAACACATATCCACCAGCACCAGAGCGAAAACATGGAATTACATTGTAACACTGACAGTGCAATGGCCGACCTGCACATACAATTCTGCATAAAAAAAAAAAAAATACATATATATATATATATATATATATATATATATAACAATATAAGTGTTTGGTTGCTGGGCAGGAGAGGTCACACAATGATTTGATCCTAAAATTGAGAAAAATAATGAATTAAAATGCTATTTATACACAAGCAAAAAAAACCCATTGAAACGTATGGGATAACTCTGCTGAGTGACAGATGCTACATGGCGCTGCTGAACATAAAGGCACTTTACACTGAGACGCCGCTAGTGATACATGTGACGCTACATGACGTTATTAGAGGCGCTCGCCAGATTGATTTTCACATATATGTTTTTTACATACTGCGCCCGGCGTTCACCTGACGCTACGTGGTATAACGCGGAGTTAGTGTTTCTTAAATAACCCCCACATCCTGCCGCTGTAGGTCAAGATGCCTTAGAGCACAATGGGCACAACTGGATTGTAGTGTTTAATGCTTATAATTAATATTACACACATTTATTTGTACAGAACTTGCAAACGCAGGACATAGATGTCAAAAAATGAATTTTTGGGGGTGTTATTAAAATGTATTTTAATGGCTTCTTTTGCTTAACAATGTGTAATTTGGACAACAACTAAAACACAGCCTAAATGAACTGTAAAGTTTGTCCCCTTTGTTCCCAACTGTAATGATGAAACTCCAACCAGCGGCAGAAATATACAGCTCCAAAGATTTAGAGATGGAAAAAAATACCTAAATATTGCGTCCAGCACCGGAAAAATGGCGGTCCAAAGTTGCGCTCACTGCCACTGGGATAATCAGCAGCCGGGTCCAACAGGCTCTAAAATAGGCCGGGCAATACCTAGTGCAACAATCAAAGCTAATTAGTGGCGTTCTGCGGAGCAACTGCTAGCGCCAATGTAGTCCACAGCACAGCGCCAGATAAGATGGGAATACCGGCGCTATAGCCATAAAAAAAGATGCTAAATACACGGGGAGGCCGATTCATTAATAGCGCCAGGTAGCGACAGATGAGCGACAGTAGCATTATTTTCACAGCGCCCGCTAGTATTCGCTGTGCTTGCCCGTTGTTCGGCTGTTGACAGCGACTTGGCCCTTATTTAACAAGGGATAGCGCCAGGTAGCGAATGGTGAGCGAACGGTAATGACGCTCACCGCCACGAGAACGCCGGCTCCCCTCCGCAATCACACATTTATCAAGCCGATCCTGCTTAGCGACTGACAGAGCGCCAGATAGCGACTCATTCATCATTATTCCAGCCTCAGCCCACAGCGCCAGCGAGCGACCTTGAACAGCGACAGGTATGACCTCTCGCTACCTGGCGCTCTCCAATGCATTTCAATGGAGCAATCTTTAAATGTTCATAATTAATTGCTATCAATTTTTTTTTTTTTTTTTAAATGTCAAAAATTCTGTGACCACTTCTGCAATGTTAGATATTTTTTTTAAGGTAAAAAAAAAAAAAAAAAAAAAAAAATGTGTGCAGAATTGATATTACAGGTCTGATATTAATGTATTCATATTACAAAATGTTTAGAAAAACATGTTTTTTTTTTTTTCTAAAAATATGGTTGTTTGGGGGTTAAAAAACTACTTTTAACCCATCGCCGCCAGCGCTCTGGGGTTTAAACAAGCATTTCACAGGGCGAGAATTTTTGGAGCGTGATTTGTTAATGAATATGCTGGGAGCCGTTCGCTATGGCCGTTCGCTGTCATGCGCTCCCATACAGCGCGGAACCTGTCAAACAGCGACTCCTAACCCCGTATTCAACATTACCGCACACCGACTGAGTCGCTGTCAACAGCCGAACAACGGCCAAGCACAGCGAATACTAGCGGGCGCTGTGAAAATAACGCTACTGTCGCTCATCTGTCGCTACCTGGCGCTATTAATGAATCGGCCTCCCCGTCGGTGTGCGGTAATGTTGAATACGGGGTTAGGAGTCCCTGTTTGACAGGTTCCGCGCGGTATGGGAGCGCTCTGTCAGTCGCTAAGCAGGATCGGCTTGATAAATGTGTGATTGCGGAGGGGAGCCGGCGTTCTCGTGGCGGTGAGCGTCATTACCGTTCGCTCACCATTCGCTACCTGGCGCTATCCCTTGTTAAATAAGGGCCATAATGATTAAAATATTACTATTTATTCATATACCCATTAATATCTTCTATATAATGTCAAAAACTAAAACTAATACGGTAACTAATAATGCCTACATAAATGATTATCTCAGGCTATGACTAACATCAATCTACCTTATAGGTCAGGGCGTTAAGAAGAAGAAGTACCTGGGTATACGGATGCTGTCTCTGACTCCCAGGTAAGCTATGCGATGGGATATAAAGGAAACACTGATCTTACTAAAAACAAAAAAAAAAATCCTGTTCTTTAGAAAATCTTTATTTTTACAGAAGCAGGCTGAGCTACTCAGCAGTCACTTCCTAGAGCTCAGCCAGCATTGGGGCAAACGCGAATGACTCCATTCTAGACACAAACCAATACTGTAGGTCTAGTGGTGGTCTGTCCACCAAAGTGTCATCAGTGGGGCAGCTATTGGTGTCAAACTGGGCAGGCTGATTCATTACTAACGCCAGGTAGCGACAGATGAGCATCTGTAGAGCGGATTTCAGAGCGCCCGCTAGTAGTCCCTGTACTCGACCATGGATCATTGTTTCAGAGCGCCTCAGTCGCTGTCCGGCATTGATGAATATGATATGTGAGTCGCTGTACTACGCTGTATGTAAGCGAACCGTAACGCCAGCTCAGTGCGACTGACTCACACCACATTCATCAAAAAAACAGCCTGAAACATCGCCGGCGCTCAAAATCATGTAATTGTAGTCCACAGCGCCAGAGGCTGTGTGATTAAAGTCTGTTTTTGAACATGTATCCACTAGTAACAAAGAGAAAACACATGGAATTACATTGTTATAACATTGTAACATGAACACTTTAATACCAGACATGTAAGGACAATTCTGCATAAAAATATTATTAATCCAAAAAGTTATCAAAATCTTTATTTTCTTGGCCAGGATACATGTCAGAAGTTTTGTGTTTTTTTTTTAGGGGAAAAAAAAAATTGGGATCAGGAAAGGGATTTAAGGATCATCCATAGAAATGTATGGGAGAGCGCCAGGTAACACAGGTTAGACGTGGCGCTCTGCAAGGATGAACGCCGGCGCTGTACGCTGAGCCTGGGATAATGAATCGTACGCTACATGACGTTGTTCCAGTCGCTCACCAGATTCGGCTTTATAAATGTGTAATTGCGTGCCGTGTCCGGCGTTCACCTGGCGCTACCTGCCACTGTACAGGCAATACCTGGCGCTATCCCTTCATTTATAAGGCCCTAACCAAAAATTGAAAGGGACAGTCAAAGCAAAGGGTTTCTGCTTTGTCCCATGCTGTATCAGGTCAGCGTGCGCAGCATGTAAATTAGAATCACTATTTGTGCGCTCACACACTAAAGGAAGTCCATTCCTTCATTTTTGCTGCACAATCAGGCTCTTTCCTATAGAACACAATGGCATACCTCCCAACATTTGAAGATGGGAAAGCGGGACACATGGATAGGCGCGCAAAACGCAATTACGCCACGTCCACTAGCGACGCACCATGGCACACCCCTAACCACACCAACTCCCACCAGTCAACACCAATTCACACTACGCTTTCTCCAAAGAGAAGAGATGGACAATTCCCTGGGGCATCCCTGTGTACGCTTCTCCGGGGTTGCCAAAATAGCGTACATTTCTGACCCATGATGCATGCCGCATCCCCCGCTTTCCATAACAGCCTTTCAGATAGACTAGGGACAAGGTGCACGTCAGACTGGAGGGAATATCGGGATTTGCCGTTCCCCGCTCTCTATCCCATTTCTTCTTACTTCCATTAAAATAAAGAAACAAGCCTGGCTGGATATTTCTTGATGCCGGGTGTATAAGTGACCCCTCCCCCCACCATCCAGCATATTTATATAGTTTTTTATCATTAGGCCATTTTTTTCCCCTTAAAGTGGACCAAAAACCAGGATTTTGACTATATTGGGTTTTGGTTCTTTCCCCACTGTCTGAAATCCCCCAGATCGCCAAGCGCAACTCACCTCTTCCTGGTCCTACGCCGCATGTGTGGCCGTTCCTCCAATCAGCGTGCTCGGCGCCCGCATCCCCCGATGCCCTCTAACAGGGTGCGTTCCGGCCATTCACGAATGCCTGGCGCTGGCACGCGCCCTGCTAGAGGGATAGCGGGGATGAGGCTCGCACATGCGCACATGAAGCAAGGTAAGTGAATGGGGCGACCTGGGGGGTTTCACACAGCGGGGCATCCCGATTTTGGATCCTGGGGGGAGGGAATCTATCGCCCAAGGAATCTTATAGATTTCCAGGCCTATCGGCATGGGTTTTGGTCCGCTTTAACTGTCAGTCCAATCACCTGATCCTGAGTGTAGAGCCATGAAGAGCACTCACATATGTTGCCATTCAGATGTCCTGGCTTCTCCTATAACTGATATCGCCCTTGTTTATTGCTCGGCTGTTTTGGCTTCTATCTATTAGTCCTTGATGGAGGTCTTTAACCATATATTCCAACTTTTCAGGGTGGGAAAGAGGGACAATTGTTAAATTAGGCCACGCCCCCTCATTGAGGGATGGATAGGAGATAGGATGTAACAGTTACAACAATAGAAACACTTTGAATAGGCAAATGAATCATTTATTGCTGCAGATCTGCATGTTACACCTCAAAGAGGGACAAATGGAAACAACGAGGGACAGGGGGACATGGACTCAAAAGAGGGACAGTCTCTCCAAATCAGGGACACTTGGGAGGTATGCTCTATGCCAATAGTGCTTGTTATGATTGTATTTTGGAGCATTGTGTTGATCACGTGCGAGTAATTCTCTTTGTTTTGCAGCAAAGTGAAGGAGCTGAGGGAGCAGGTGAAGGATTTTCCTGATGTGACCTCTGGAGCTTACATCGTAGAAGTGCTCCCAGATACTCCAGCAGAAGAGTAAGTGGACCTAAATCATTTTGTCTTCTGATGTAAAATACAAATCAATGACATTGGCCTTGATTCA
This sequence comes from Gastrophryne carolinensis, assembly GCA_027917425.1. Taxonomy (NCBI): domain Eukaryota; kingdom Metazoa; phylum Chordata; class Amphibia; order Anura; family Microhylidae; genus Gastrophryne; species Gastrophryne carolinensis. The sequence goes on from CM051235.1 coordinate 599,407,659, forward strand.
ATAAGAGTTGAAAAAAATTCTCACGATAGTAAAAAATTCAATTCATGAGAGAAAAGCCTATTACTGATACAAAGACAATGAAAGTCAATGACTGCTTCTACTACAGGGAGGCCGATTCATTAATAGCGACATGTAGCGACAGTTGAGCGACTGTAGCGGCATTTTCAGAGCACCCGCTAGTAGTCGCTGTGCTTGGCCGTTGTTCGGTAGTTGATAGCGACTCAGTCGGTTTGCCGTAATGTTGAATATTGGGTGAGGAGTCGCTATTTGACAGGTTCCGCGCTGTATGAGAGCGCATGATAGCGACTGGCCCTAGCGACCGGCTCCCACCATATTCATTAAAAAATCACGCTCAAAAAATTCTCGCGCTGTAAAATGCATGTTTAAACCCCAGAGCGCTGGCGGCGATGGGTTAAAATTCGTTTTTTAACCCCCAAACCACAATATTTTTGGAAACCAAAAAAAACAAGTTTTTAAAATAATTTTGTAATATGAATACATTAATATCAGACCTGTAATATCAATTCTGTACATTTTTTTAATTTTATTTTTTTTACCTTAAAAAAATTATTTAAAATGGCAGAAGTGGTCACAGAATTTTTCACATTTAAAAAGAAAAAAAAAATTCATAACAATTAATTATGAATATTTAAAGATTGTTCCATTGAAATGCATTGGAGAGCGCCAGGTAGCGAGAGGTCATACCTGTCGCTGTTCAAGGTCGGACGCTGGCGCTGTGGGCTGAGGCTGGAATAATGATGAATGAGTGGCTATATGGCGCCATCTCAGTCGCTAAGCAGGATTGGCTTGATAAATGTGTGATTGTGGTGGGGAGCCGGCGTTCTCGTGGCAGGGCCCGTCATTACCGGCCACTCACCAGTCGCTACCTGTCGCTATTCCTTCATAAATAAGGGTCTAGGTGTAAAAAAGTGCCATTGACTTTCATTGTTTTCTTAGCTGGTGATTCGGCAACAGTGACATTCTCAGGCTTTTTTCTCTTCAATTGAAATTTTTACTACCATGACAATTTTTTTTCAACTCTTATTGAATCGAGGCCTATGTGAGCTAAATGCCGAGCTCTCTCTTGTAATGTATTTTACATTCGTAGAATATTTTTTGCTGTACATGTTTATGTTTTGCGTTCCTGCTCCACTTGTGCTTCCCTTGTGTCCAATGGAGGCCAGTGGGGTTTGCGTGACGGGTGTGCGCCCAGCTAACTTACTGATCAGCTGCAGGAACACAGATGGTCATTTTTTTCCGGTTTGGGTTATCTAGGGGTGTAAAAGCAGAATTTTTTTTCATAAATATGGGCTTCAGCGACACACTTAACTGGCGCTACCTATCGTTAGCTGGAGCTCTGTTCTATTGTTAGATAGAGCATCATCTTGGACACTTTGACCTTAGGACACCACCTAGCGTTCTCTATTGGTTCTGCAGTGAATCAGGGAGAGAGCTACAGTGCCCACCACACATCACATTCATCAATGCTGGACAGGATAGTAAAGCGCCACTTGTCCGCCTGCTAAGCTAGGTCACAGCGCCAGACACACACTTACAGCGGATGCTCTAAGTGCTGCTACATAGACGCTCAAATGGAAATACGTGGCGTTAAAACTCTTTCTTACTCTTGAGAATATAAATTGAAACAATCTATTTCCTCTAAAGCTGCGCTAAATAGTACAATGATTTATAACAATTATTTAACACAACCACCAATAGGTAATACAATAATCAATTATATAAATTTCTATTCCAGCGCAGGGAGCCTAAAAAGGCTGTGTCAGTCCAGCCACATGTAACAATGCAAAAAGACTATGTAAATACATAGAACAGACTCCGCGGGAGATCAAGGAAAACAGTTCTCTTAAAGTGGACCAACACCCAGGATTTTGACTATCCTGGGTCTTGGTCCACTTCGATGGGGCACCCCCGATCGGGGTGCCCCGCTGTGTGAAACCCCCCCCAACCCCCCGAAAAACTCACCTCTCCGCGCTCCCAGCGCCAACGTACAAGGACGTCTAAGCGGCTGCCGCCGCCGCCGCCTCCCGCGCGTCCCTTTTGACGCGCGCGCGCCCGCGCCGGCCATTCGCAGACGGCCGGCGCGGGCGCGCGCACGCCTGCAGGGGCGCGAGGGAGGCGGCGGCGGCCGGCCGCCGCCGAAGATCAGGTAGGGTTTTTCGGGGGTTTTGGGGGGGTTACACCCCGCGGGACATCCCGATCTCGGATGTCCCGCGGGGTGGGGGGTGATCGGCCCGGGAATCTTATAGATTCCCGGGCCGATCACCCGTGGGTGTTGGTCCACTTTAATAACTTCACCAGCAGTGCTCATATCAGATCACAGTGTAGCCCGACCACCAGAATCACATTGTACGTACCAGATTTCACTTTATAATAAGCCCATCAAAGATAACTCAGCTCCAAGTAAAAACAATGATCCACTGTGGTTGTCCTCTATTACTTCATATAGCACGCCTCAGTAGTTTCAAAGTTGCGGGGAGAGATTAAAAACCAGACATAGCATAATAACGTTTTTAAGTGGTAATGTAAAAACTTTATTGCGCTTACCCCGTAACAATTCAAACTTGCATCTCATATGACACTCCAAATGTAGTTATTGACTACTGTCACAGAAGTGCAGCAAAGCTGGTGTAGCAGGTTCTTGTACCGGAGGCATCTCGATTTGGGGCAGCAGGAGTCAGCAACAAAAAACCCCCCAAAACAAAGCTCTCTGAATCTTCCGACTTTGGCTTCAAACAAAACGCGTTGGGCGGGACCCTCCACGACGTCACTACGTTCTGTCTGGCAACTGCAGCCGCGGTATTTACCTCTATAGCCCACGGCCGGGGCGGTGAGGTTTGTTTTGAATGACCCATATTGGAATAGAGGAAGATTAAGGCAATAACTACATTTGGAGTGTCATATGAGATGCAAGTTTGAATTGTTACGGGGTAAGCGCAATAAAGTTTTTACATTACCACTTAAAAACGGTATTATGCTATGTCTGGTTTTTAATCTCTCCCCGCAACTTTGAAACTACTGAGGCGTGCTATATGAAGTAATAGAGGACAACCACAGTGGATCATTGATTATCTTAGTTATCTTTGATGGGCTTATTATAAAGTGAAATCTGGTGCGTACAATGTGATTCTGGTGGTCGGGCTACACTGTGATCTGATATGAGCACTGCTGGTGAAGTTATTAAGAGAACTGTTTAACCCTTGATCTCCCGCGGAGTCTGTTCTATGTATTTACATAGTCTTCTTGCATTAATACGTGGCGTTAGTCTTAAATTAGCCTCTAGATGTTAAATTGAAAAAAATCAACACATTGACAAATACATTGTTAAAATCCAAAACAGGAGTGAGGCTGCCCTCTGCTGGTGAATAAATAATACCATTTAATGCACTGGTCCCAAGTTAATAAATGAAAAAAAGGGGAATCACAACAATAAACATATAATAATATATATATATATATATATATATATATATATATATATATATATATATATTGTGCAAACCTTAGGGGGTGTAAAAGCAGAATAAAACCCACTCACCCAAAAACCTTTCCATGCTTCAATGGCGCATGCGAGGGCTCTCATCCAATGAGAGACACCTTCCATGACTATGTCATTCGGCAGACGTCTCTCATTGGCTTAAATGCGTGTAAATGGCTGGGGCGGGAGCGCGTGCATGACGCTGGGGATGCAGGGGGTGTTCTCCATTCAAAACAATGAGAGCTTTCTGCTTAATTACGTAGTCACAGCATGTGGCTCTCATTGGACCAGAGTCCATGCATGTGCCATTGTAGCGTGAAAAGGTGAGTTTTTATGGGTGAACTGGGGTTTCTCACACAGTGGGAGATCCCGAAAAGCCAGCAGCTAGCCCAGCAATCTTTTAGATTCCAGGGCTGGCCACTGGCCCTCCCTGCCACCCCCTTCCATGGTTGAAGCAAAACTCGCCTATTCTGGTGGCTCCCCCCCTGATGTAAACATCAGTGGCCGCATCCCCAGCATCTCTGGGCTGAAGCGCTCTCCCACTCCCAGCCAATCAGATACGCTGGGGGGAGAGACACACCCGCGTCTGCCACCTCTGTACTCCCGATTGCGATAAACCGACCCTCTGATTAGACGACACATGCATCGTAGGGCCAGGGAAAGGTTTTTTTTATGGTGATCTGGGGGATTTCACACAGCAGAGCATCCCAAATCAGGATGCCTCCAGGGCAAGGAACAAAGCCCAGAGTTTTGTTCCACTTTAAAGCGAAAGAAAACCCACCAGGGCCGGTTGCTGGCTTTTCGGGATGCCCTGCTGTGTGAAACCCCCTAGTTCACTCATAAAAACTCACCTTTCCACGCTACGATGGCGCATGCATGGGCTGCCCTGAATGATAATGTCATTTGGCAGAAGGCTCTCATTGTTTTGAATGGGGAGCAGGTGCTGCCGCACCCCCTGCGTCCCTGGCGTTGTGTGCGCGCTCCTGCCCCAGCTATTTAGATAGGCTGGGACGTTCCCCATTCAAGTCAATGAGAGCTGCCTGCCCAATGACAGTCACAGCAGGTATCTCTCATTGGATGAGGCTACTTGAAAGCGTCGTTGAAGCCTGGAAAGGTGAGTTTTTATGGACGAACTAGGGGGTTATTACACAGTGGGACATCCTAATTGGGGATGCTCCAGGGGCATGGAACAAAGCCAGTCAAATTCCTGGGTTGTGTTCCGCTCTAAGCTAATGGGCGTCTCAAATCTGGATTCCTGCAGGTGGAAGATGACCTACAGTCAGTCCACTTTTAATGGCATTTTTGTGCCAATAGCCAATTATTGGGGGGGGGGGGCTGCATAGACACGCAGCGGCCAGGGAACGCACTATTAGCACTGGAGCCCACAGGATTATTTGGGATCAACCCCATGGGGTAGGAGGAGGGGGTAACTATAATTTTTTTTCCTTTACCTGGACAGGCCACTGGCTTTCCCCTGGGGCATCCCTAATTGGGATGCCACGCTGTCTGAGACCCCCAAGGTCGCCGGCATTCACTCAACTTTCCCTGGTCCGATGGGGGGTGCGCAAGCTCTCATCCAATCAGAGGCACGGCAAATGGCTATGTATGTTTACAATGGGGAGCGAGAGCAGCTGCATCCCCTGCATCTTCAGACTGTGTATGTGCTCCTGCCCCAGCCATTCAGACGCCCTGGGGATGCAGTCGCTTGTGCTCCCCATTGAAGCAGATCAAAGCCGTTTGGGGGGGGGGGTTCACACAGCAGGGCATTCCAAATTGGGATGCCCGGGGGGCAAGAAATGAAACCTGAGACAGTCAAAATCACTGGTTTTGTTCTGCTTTAATCTGGAACAACACACATTTTTCACAAAATGGGTTTTGCATGCGCAGGGGGCATCCCGATTGCAGAGGCCCCCTGCGCATTAAAGGCAACAAACAAGAAAAATCTTACCTTTCTCCTTGTCCCCCCGGAGAAATCCAACACTGTGATTGGCTGCCTTTTGTGGGCTCTTCCCAAGACCTCAGCACAGGCAGTGCCACAGGGCAGGGAGATGGCTGGGGGGTGGGCGTGGCCTTTGCACAAAGTGCCTCCATTGAAAACACTGTCCCTCCAGGGTGAGCTCCAAAAATAGGGGAAAAACCTAAAAAGGCCGCACCACTCTGGTATAAAATACACTAGGGGGGTAATTTAAGATACGCTAACGCCACGTAGTGCCAAGTAGCATCAGGTGAACGCTGGGCGCGGTATGTGTAATCCATATATAAGAAAGTCAATCTGGTGAGTGCCTCTAATAGCGCCACATGTATCACTAGCACCGGCGCTGTATATTCAGCAGCCCCATGTAGCACCTGTCGCTCAATAGTACTCTCCCATACATTTCATGGTGTTTTCTGGTTGTGTATAAATAGCGTTTTCCTAAAGTAATGTTCTAAATTTTTGGCTCAAATCATTGTGTGGCCTCTCCTGCCCGGCAACCAAACACTTTTATTGTGATTAATTACTTTTTATTTTTTTATGCAGAATTGCATGTGCAGGTCGGCCATTGCAGTGTCATTGTCAGTGTTAAATCAATGTCATTCCATATGTTTTCGCTCTGGTGCTGGTGGATATGTGTTGGGAAACAGACTTTTTGCACATAGCATCTGGCGCTCGACACTACAGCGCCGACGCTGGTCGTGTGTAGTTTTTTCTTAAATATGGGCTTCAGCGCCGAGTGCTGGCCGCACTTACCTGGTGCTACCTATCGCTCGCTGCAGCATTGTCCTGTTGTTAGATGTAGTGAAGGGCGCTTTGACCTCGGGACACCACCTAGTGTTCTCTATTGGCTCTGCAGTGAATCAGGGATATCGCTTTTACAGTGCCCTCCAGACATCACATTTATCACTACTGGACAGAATAGTACAGTGTCACTTGTCCGGCCGCTAAGCTAGGTTATAGCGCCGCTACATTGACGCTCAAATGGCAATACGTGGCACTAGTCTTAAATTAGCCTCTAGATCAGCGGTTCTCAACCTTTGGGTCGCGACCCCGGCGGGGGTCGAATGACCAAAACACAGGGGTCGCCTAAAGCCATGTCTAAGAGGCGGGGCTAACGCCAGCTTCTGCTCGTATTTCGCTTTGTGATTGGCCAAGCTCTATGATCGACAGCTCCCCATCTCCCACTCGATAGAAGGCGTGAGGATAGTGGTACCCACCCTGCCGCAAGCGTTGTCTCTTTCTGGGCTTGGTCAGGAGGAGGGCGGGGTTATTCCAACCACACCTTATCATCGAGTCCCCCTTGGACAAGGTGAAGCATGTAGGCGTGGCCTTAGCTCGCGCGTCACTGTTGGTGTGGCTGGGCGGGGCCAGCCCTCTGAGTGGGCGTGTCAGCGGCGCTCGGTATATCGGGAGTGCGCATCATTCGTGGCTCTCTCCGGCGCTGACATCGCAGCTATGGGCAACAGGGTGGCCCGGGAGGATTTCGAGTGGGTCTACACCGACCAGCCGCATGCCGACCAGAGGAAGGAGATCCTCGGTAAGTGGCGGGTCACCGGCATTTTGGGCACCATATGGACCTCACCCTGTGCGTGTGTGAGGTAAAAAGTTTCCAGTTCTGTCTCACACAGGGCATGCTGGCACTTGTAGTTGTCCAGCAGCATCCTCCCGTGCGTGCGTGTGTGAGGTAAAATGTTTCCAGTTCTGTCTCACACAGGGCATGCTGGCACTTGTAGTTGTCCAGCAGCATCCTCCTGTGCGTGTGTGAGGTAAAATGTTTCCAGTTCTGTCTCACACAGGGCATGCTGGCACTTGTAGTTGTCCAGCAGCATCCTCCTGTGCGTGCGTGTGTGAGGTAAAATGTTTCCAGTTCTGTCTCACACAGGGCATGCTGGCACTTGTAGTTGTCCAGCAGCATCCTCCTGTGCGTGCATGTGTGAGGTAAAATGTTTCCAGTTCTGTCTCACACAGGGCATGCTGGCACTTGTAGTTGTCCAGCAGCATCCTCTTCCTTTTATTTGAGCTTATTTATAGGTTAATTTGTAAATTCCACAAATTTACATATGTAAATGTTATGTAAATTCTATTATTTTTACATATTTACATTCATTTACATAACATGTAGGTTAAAGTGGACCAAAACTCACGATGATTAGCCTGGGAATCTATAAGATCGATTCCCTCGCCCCAGGGCATCCATAATCGGGATGCCCCGCTGTGTGAAACCCACCCAGGTTTTTGTGATTAATCACTATGTTTAAATTATGTTTGATTTGTAGCAATGAGAATACATAATGCATATCTGGTATTTACATTCCGAACCATAACTGTAGCAAAATTACAGTTTTGAAGTAGCCACCAAAATTATTTTTTGGTTTGGGGTCACGGCAACATGAGGAACTGTATTGCGGGGTCACGGCAACATGAGGAACTGTATTGCGGGGTCACGGCATTAGAAAGGTTGAGAACCACTGCTCTAGATCTTTAATTGGAAAAAAAAATCAACACAGACAAATACACTGTTAAAATACAAAACAGGAGTGAGGCTGCCCTCTGCTGGTGAATCAATAATACTATTTAATGCACTGGTCCCAAGTTAATAAATGAAAAAAAGGGGAGTTGATCACAACTATATACAGTATATATATATATATATATATATATATATATATAGTGCAAACCTCTACAAAGTGCCGGTGCAAAAAAAACTGTCCCTCCAGGGTGAGATGTGCGGCACGACAGTGGACTTTCCCTTTAATCTTTAATAGTGATTAGCTGAACCTGCCTCGATTCTACAGCAGTTCTGCCAAATAATTAGCAATATTCTAGTTCTGCATCACCCAAATCTTATTGGAGTGTATGGGGGCGGGGGACAATTTGGGGTGTGCGTTGTGGGGTCCCAGGAAAGCAACAGCCAAATGCACATAAATTACATATTGGGTACATTGTTCCAATTATAAAACACATTTTAGAGATCCCCTGTATTCAAAAAATCGGATGAAGAAATTCTTCTACTCTAAATGGTGACCTATAACATTACATATGGATGTTCTAAGAGACTTAAAGCAGACCTCCAGTCAGAACAATAATATTTAGGCCCTTATTTAACAAGGGATAGCGCCAGGTAGCGAATGGTGAGCGAACGGTAATGCCGCTCACCGCCACGAGTACGCCGGCTCCCCTCCGCAATCACACATTTATCAAGCCGATCCTGCTTAGCGACTGACAGAGCGCCAGATAGCGAATCATTCATCATTATTCCAGCCTCACCCCACAGCGCCAGCGAGCGACCTTGAACAGCGACAGGTATGACCTCTCGCTACCTGGCGCTCTCCAATGCATTTCAATGAAACAATCTTTAAATATTAATAATTAATTGCTATTAATGTTTTTTTTTTTTTTTTTTTTCTAAATGTCAAAAATTCTGTGACCACTTCTGCAATGTTAGATATTTTTTTTAAGGTTAAAAAAAAAAAATAAATTTGTGCAGAATTGATATTACAGGTCTGATATTAATGTATTCATATTACAAAATGTTTTGAAAAACATGTTTTTTTTTTTTTTCCCAAAAAATATGGTTGTTTGGGGGTTAAAAAACTACTTTTAACCCATCGCCACCAGCGCTCTGGGGTTTAAACAAGCATTTCACAGCGCGAGAATTTTTGGAGCGTGATTTGTTAATGAATATGCTGGGAGCCGTTCGCTATGGCCATTCGCTGTCATGCGCTCCCATACAGCGCGGAACCTGTCATACAGCGACTCCTAACCCCGTATTCAACATTACCGCACACCGGCTGAGTCGCTGTCAACAGCCGAACAACGGCCAAGCACAGCGAATACTAGCGTGCGCTGTGAAAATTACGCTACTGTCGCTCATCTGTCGCTACCTGGCGCTATTAATGAATCGGCCTCTTAGTAAATTTCATCGCTTCTTATGATAAGATGCATAAGCAGTTTGATAGGGCTTATCCACATTCAGATGTTGTGGAATGGCATTTTTCGCTCTTGAATTAAATGGGGGCGGCCATCTTGCCACACACTTGATAGTCCTCCTTACACATAAGAATTATGGGGGGCTGTGCCAGCAGCAATTCACACCAAATTGAGAGGGATATATGCCTCAGAAACAAGGGGAAGCTTGCCTGTCAGTCATGTAGAAAAAGAAATCTGTGTGAGGGAAGCTGTTACAATGCATCTCTATGGTGGCGGCTGCTGCAAAAACAGTCAGCCAGTACAAAATATATAATGTATTTTAGTCATTAATATGAGTCATTACAGTTTAATAATTACTACATCTGGCTAGAAATAAGAGATGATTGCACAGAGCTATGAGGCAATTTTGACTAAGAGAGTTGTTTTTTTCAGAATCAGCTCCTTCATAGGTGTGGCAAGATGGCCGCTGCCATGCATGTTTAGGAGTGCAGAATCCTCCTGCTAATCCAAACATCTGCATGGTGTTAATACCTCTCAATAAGCTTATGTCACTGATTGCCACAGAGGGGCTTTAGGGGCAGTAATTTACTATGAGGCTGATTCTTCACTAACGCCAGGTAGCGTCAGATGAGCATTTTTAGAGCGCCCGCTAGTAGTCACTGTGCTCGGCTGTGGTTCGCTAGTTTAGAGCGCCTTGGTCGCTGTGCAGCATTGATGAATACATTGTGGGGGGTCGCTCTATGACCAGTATAGCGCTGTATGGAAGAGAATGGTAGCGACTGGTCAGTGCGACCGACTCGCACCATATTCATTAAAAAAACTGCCTCACACACCGCCGGCGCTCATAAATGCTTCGCTGTAGCCCAGAGTGCCGGAGGCTGTATGATTAACCCTTTAAACGCCAGCCACGTAAAATTTACGTGGCTGCCTCTCCTGCAGTTAACTGCCAGCCACGTAAATTTTACGTGCCTGACTTTCCCCACTAATAGTAAAAAAAGTTTTTAAAAAAGGCACTTACCTGACCCCTCGTTTGATTCAGCCGGGTCTCCTCTTCAAAATGGTGGTCTCCGATCGTTCACCGGACCTCCTCTGGCTGCAGGGGAGGGCCCGGAATAGGGTGCCCCCCCCCATTTCAGCTGCCTCCGGCTTTTCCTGTAAAATAAAAAAAAAAAAAAAATGACATTTACTTACCTCTGTGTGCGCTGGCTCCCGCCGACCCTCCTCTTCACCTGGGGGGCCTCCGATCCCCCCCCAGGTCATTCCGATCTTCAGGAGAGAGCCTGGAATGCTCTCTCCCCTCTCCTGTTCCGATGGCGGCCGCCATCTTGACGCTAAGCCCCGCCCCTTTTGGGGACGGGGCTAATGACGTCAGTCCGTGCCGTCGTCCCCGCTAAGCCCCGCCCCTTTGGGGGCGGGGCTATGACGTCATTCCCAGTCCCGATCACCGGCTACAGCTCTGTTAGCTGTCAGATGCCGGTGATCGGTGCCCTGGAAGGAGGTGACAGGAGATCCTCTGATCTCCTGTCTCCTCCTTCTCTGGATGCCGATCACCGGCATCTGACAGCAGATCAGCGAGGGACACAGGAGCTGACGATCGAAGGTGAGTAAAGAGTAAATTTTTTTTTTTTTAATAAATAAAAATGTTGTGTCCGTGTTTTTTTTTTCTGTTAACCCTTTGTGAACTGGTAAGGGGTCCATGAGACCCCTGTACCAGTTCACAAGGCTGGGGTCTGGCAAGTCACCTGCCCTAGCAGGTGACTTGCCATTAACCCCTGCACCCCCAATTACCTGCCTCCCCAAAGCCCAGGGGGGGGGCAGAAGAGCCCGGGCCCACATAGACTATGTGGGCTCGTAGGCTGCAGGGTGGGGGGGGCCACAAAAGCTGGCCCCCCCACTCTGTGCCTACAAGCCCCCATAGCTGGTCCCGGGCTGGTTATGACGGGTAGGGGGGACCCTACGTCATTTTTTTTTTTAATTTTAAGGGTTAGGGTTAGGGTTAGGCTAACCCTAACCCTTAAAATTCCAAAAAAAAATGAGGGTCCCTACGTGATTTTTAAAAAAATGTTTAACGGTTAGGGTTAGCCTAACCCTAACCCTTAAAATTCCCCCCAAAAATGGGGTCCCCCCCTACTTTTTTTTTTTTTTTTTTAAGTGGACCAACACCCAGGCTGATCGGCCCGGATCAGATCCCTCCCTGCGGGGCATCCGAAATCGGGATGCCCCACTGTGTGAAACCCCCAGGACGCCCCAATCGCCTTACCTTATCCCTGTTCCAACGGTGCATGCGCGGGCCGCATCTCGCGCTTCTCTCTATCAGGGCGCGCACACGTTCCGGTCGTTTGTGAATCGCCGACGCGGGCACGCTCCCTGTTAGAGGGAAGCGCGAGATGCGGCTGCCAGCGCGCTCAGAGCCGCTGTGGTTGTCCGTCCCTTGTCCTTGCATACCACAGCGGCTCTGAGCGCTCTGATTGGACGAGCGCTCGCGCATGCGCCGTAGGAGTGGGCTGAGGTGAGTTTTTTATACCTTTCTCGGGGGTTTTACGCAGCGGGGCACCCCCGCGGAAGTGGATCAAAACCCAGGATAGTGAAAATCCTGGGTGTTGGTCCACTTTACGGGTTAGGGTTAGGCTAACCCTAACCCTTAGAATTCCCCCCAAAAATGGGGTCCCCCCACCCCCTGGGATTAAAAAGAAAAAATTAAAAAAAATTAAAATTTTAAAGAATTAAAATTAAAAAGAAAATGACATAGGGACCCCCTCCCAGGGGGGCCCACTATTTTTTTAATTTTTGGGGTTAGGCTTAGCCAAAAATTCTCAAAAAAAATTGGGGTCCCCCCCCGGGAGGGGGTCCCTATGTAATTTTAAATTAACCCCTTATGTTTATAGTGTGGATAGTAGTATTTTATTTGTAAATGTTATAAAATGCTCTTTTCAGTTTGGGGGGTCTCCTGGGCAAGAATGAGGGGCTATTGATACATATGTGGTACCGTTGTAATCGGGAGAAATGGGGCTATCACATGCAATATGGTTTTTATTACTAAAAAATGTTTTATTTAAAATAAAGGAGACAATTGTATATATATATATATATATATATATATATATATATATATATATATATATATACAATTTTATTTATTTTTTTGTTTTTTTTTACGCAAAAATATTTAAAAAACAGTAGAAAAATTACAAACAAGACATTTAATGTTAAAGCCTAAATTCTGCTGCAAAAAAATATATATATATTTTCCAAGAAATTCCGACAAAAATCACGGTTAAACATGCCGCAAAATGGGGAAAAATGACCAACTGAGGGCGACAAAAGTTCAAGTAGGCTGGCAATTAAAAGGGTTAATAGTACCTATGCATGTTGGGTATTGTTCTGCTCGGGGGACCTTGCGCTTTCAGATTTAGCTTGTTTTTTCTTATTTGCATATTGATATTTTAGGAAAAGGTGTTTTTTATTCTGCTTTTTTATAATTTTTTTTGTGAAACCCTGTGCAACCTAAGAATTCTTCAAGGGATTACTTCCAGAAAGATGAGCTGGGTACGCTTAGAAAGCTTAAAATGTGTACTTTCAGGGAATATATGGTTTATGGGGGATATTCTAAATGTAAAGGGTTGTTTTGGTAGAAAAAGCACAAGGTGCGCACTTTGTATGCAGAGCTGAAATTTTGAAGTAAAATTACCGTTACGCACATGCTTTACTTTGGTGTGTTTGGCAACTCTTCCCTTGACAGTAGCTATGCATGCTGGGTATTGTTCTGTTCGGGGCATATTGCTTTTTCAGATTTTCAGTTTTTTTCTTGTTTGCATATAGGTTTTTTTAGGAAAATGTGGTTTTGATTCTGCTTTTTTATACTTTTTTAGAGAAACCCTGTGCAACCAAAGAATACATTGAGGGATTACTTCCAGAAAACTGCACCCATGTCAACAAGCCTGGTACGCCTAGAAAGCCTGAGGTGTGTACTTCCAGAGAATATATAGTTTGTTGGGGGTATTTCAAATGTAAAGGGTTGTTTTTCTTGAAAAACTGCAAGGTGCGCTTAGCACGTAGCATAGTTGTATTTTATCTGAAAATCTCCTAAAGAGTTGTTTCAGTTTGGGGGAGTCTCCTGGGCAGGAAAGGGTGTCTACCTATACATATGTGGTATCACTGTAACCGGGAGAAATTGGGGTTTCACGTGCAATAAGATTTTATTGACAAACTTACATTTTTTATTACAAAAAACACTACAAATTGTAAAAAATTGTTTTTTTGGGTTTTTTTTTGCACATATTTCATCCAAAAATATTGAGAATACACCTAAAAAATGACAAACAAGACATTTCATGTTAAAGCTTAGACTCTGCTGAAAAAAACAATATATCACTTTTCTGGGAAATCCCTGGAAATCCCTTCAAAAATCACAGTTGAACAAGGGGAGCGCAAAATAGTGCAAAATGGTCTGGCAACAAAGGGTGACAAAATCTCAAGGTAGGCTGGCGGTTAAAGGGTTAAAGGCTGTTTATGAGCATGTATCCACCAGTAACAAAGCAAAAACATTTGGAATTACATTGTTATAACATTGTGACATGAACACATTAATGCCAGACCTGTAATGTCAATTCTGCATAAACATAGAAAACATGATAAACAAATTTCAAAAATGGCTTTTTCTAGGCCAGGAGAGGTCACAACATTATTTGAGAATTAAAAATAAAAAAATATATATTAATAAAAACCCCCTGTTTAAAGAGAAGTAAAAGAATGTCCATTGAAATGTATGGGAGAGCGGCAGGTAGCGAGAGGTAATACGTGGCGCTCTGCCAGGCTGAACGCCGGCGCTGTACGCTGAGGCTGGGATTATGATGAATCAGACGCTACATGGCGCTATCCCAGCCGCTCAACAGAATCTGCTTGATAAATGTGTAATTGCGTGCCGTGTCCGGCGTTCACCTGCCGCTACCTGTCGTTTACAAGGCGCTACCGGACGCTATCCCTTCATGAATAAGGCCCTAAGCTTTTTAACAAAATAGGTGTTGTTCCAAGTGCAGGGAGTCATCCCGATTGCCGATGCCTCCCCTGTGCATTAATCACTGTCCCCCCTGAAAAATTGAGCGATGTGATGGACGGAAAAAGCCTGCGAACCATGTGACCGCAGCTGCCAATCACAGTTCTTGATTTTGCCGGGGGACTAAGGAGACAGGTACAATTTCTGCCGTTTATCATGGTTAATGCGCAGGAGCATCAACAACCGGGATGCCTACCTGTGCTCAGACCCACACCCACTTCCCTCCCGATTGCTCATAATAACTCCCCTTTCCCGGTCCTATGGGGCATGCACGGGCTCTTGTCCAATCAGAGCCATTAGCAATGCATATGTCATTCTGCAAATGGCTTTGCCCCTCTGCAGTCAGGAGCTCAAGTGGCCACATCACCAGCAGCACACGCGCTCTCACTCAGCCTATCTGAATAGCTTGGATCGGGAGCCCAAAGATGCTGGAGATGCGGACCATCATGCCAAGTGCAGAAGGGCAGAGCCGTTTGCCGAATGGTGTATGCAAGGCGAGAGTCGCCAAAGCACAGCAGGTCTGGCAAGAGGTGCGTTTCACACAGCCGGACATCCAAAATCGCGATACCCATGGCGCAAGGAATAAAACCCAAGATAGTCAAAATCCTGGGTTTTGTTCTGCTTTAAAGGTTTTTATTCTAAGTATACAGCACGTCCTGTTCCAGAATATTCCTTACACATGGGTAATACATCCACAAGATGGCGCTGGACTGCAGAAAACAGCTTGTGGCCTCTCCCGGCCCTATATAAGTCAGGGACCTCCCACAAATTCCCCAGTTTATTTCTGCAGTCTGCACTGAGAAGATAGAAGATAGCTCTCTTGTGGCGCAGGTGAGCGGGGCTTATTGCCTGCGGCCCTGCAGGACTATTCCCACCCGTTCCGTACCATATACTGCCGCCCAGCCTCGGCTGATAAGGTTCGGGTGAAGGTAGGTTATTGAAGCACTATGGTGCTGAGGAGCTAGGCTCCTATCGCAGTCCCTGCTCTAACAGGGTAAGCGGTTTAGGCTAATGGTGAGCCTTTTTTGGGATGCTGTGCGGTAAACCCTATTCCCATTCCCACTCCACCTCCTTCTTCATATTGGCCCCCGGGCGCCATTTCCCCCGGGGTATTCCGTTGTTATCCTCTCTCACTCTCCCTTCGGGAGATCTTGGGGGGGGGGGTTGTCTGGTGTTTTGTGACTTTAGACATATGTGTGCCTGTTACTTTATTAAAACACGTTGTTGCGCGTTTGTACTGCGCTCCGCGGCTGGCAGCCTCCGTTCACCTCAGAGCTGCCAGGCCGCTACAGGCCGGCCAGATCACGTGGGCACGCTTCGGGGGGGGGGGGGGGGGGGCTCTGTGGATGATGCATTTTACCTCATATCTCCATGGACAGCCCCTCGAGGTTGCGGACGCCATTTTGTCTTCCTCCTGCGCTGCTGGCTCCTTGCGGTCTGTGAGTTCCCTGGTGGGGTGAATTTTTCTCTATTTGTTCTTATGCTTTATTCTTATGGGAATATATTGTTGTGTCTGTCAGGCGGGGTAAAGCTTCAGTCCTGTGGTTTCTCCCGGCCTTCTCCCCTCATTATCTCCCACCTCCCTAGCGGTCTATTGGGGCATCCCGGGTAGCTCTTTAGCATTAACCCTTACTGGCCTACTGTGCCTGTTCAAATCACCATATGGAGGCTTCTGGGGATAATGAGCCTGGGGTTCCTTCGGGACAAGCCCGGCTATGTGTTGCGTGTGAGGTGTCCCCAATCGGTGATGATGTCAGGGTATGTGTATCCTGCGCCCAGCAGGTACTTGCACTGCAGTCCGGGTTACCTGTTGCTGGGTCTGCGCCCCCCTCGGGCTTCGCCTACCCCCCCACGCCTGCATCTGACCCCCTATGAGGAGCATACCAGCGGGGAGTCTCAGCCTGATTTGGCTGCACGGGTAGCCAGCATTGAGAAACATATTGCTGGGTCTGCCTCGCTTAAGGCTTCTGCTAAGAAGCGGCATTTATCTCCCGCTGTTTCCCTCTTTCCTGTGGAAACTGAGGAAATTTTTGACACTACTGGTTATTCCCCCCTGGAGAAGGGGAAATTGTTCTCTGATTCAGAATCATCTGAGGAGCAACACAGGGTTTATGGTGGTACAGGGTCTCCCTTTGGGGAAGATCTATGGTCCTCAGATGACACTGACAGGCTCTTGGCTCATATTTTTGAAGTGCTCTGTATCTCCCCTCCTGCCTTGGCTCCGCAGCAGCAGGGTGAGCTCTTTCATACGGTTAAACCACGTTTGGAATTCCCTGAGCAGTCGCACTTTAATAATCTGGTGCTCAAAGAATGGGAGCGGCCTAGCAAGCTGCCAGGGGTGCCCAAAAGTTGGGACAAAAAGTATCCCTTTTCTGCTGATGTGATTAAGCGTTGGTCATGTCCTCCTGAGGTGGACGCGCCCGTTCTGGGGCTGTCCAATTCATCTGTCATACATTCCCCTGACACTACTACCCTGAGGGATGGTGAGGACCAGCGTATGGACCAACTGGCTTGCCATGCCTTTGCCTGTGTGGGGGCCGCGCTACGCCCGGTTTGTGCCTCTGCCATTACAGCTATTGCTATTAAGGGTTTGCTTAAGAGCCTTTTAGAAGGGACCTCTGATGACGCGGGAGGAGAAGAGTATAGATCTCTCCTGCTTTGCTATGAATTTGTTGCATATGTCCTATCTGCTATGGATGATGCCATTAGAATGTGTGGTAGAACTTCTGCCCTGTTGGTAGCTATACACCGCTCTGTCTGGCTACGTCAGTGGGTAGCTGATAATGCTGCTAAGAAGGCTCTCACCGGTTTCCCTTTCAAGGGCCTGAGTCTTTTTGGGGGAACGCTTGGATTTGTTTGCCAAGGGTGGTAGGTTACCTCAATGTAGGAGGCCGTCTCGGTCCTTTCGGGGGATAGATGCCCTTCTCCCATCCTTCCGTGGTTCCAGACCTGGTCGAGGAGGCTCCTTTACTGGGGCCCGCGGAGATCATTGGGGAAGGGGCAGAGGACGTGGCCGTCCTGGCCTCTCCTGGGGTCCCAAGCCAAAATCCTCACCCAAGCCCCCCCAGGCATGAAGGGGCGCCCTCACCCATCCTGGTGGGGGGACGGCTTTGGCTCTTTGCTCACGTCTGGAGGCTTCATGTCTCAGACCGGTGGATTCAGGAGGTAGTGTCCTCTGGTTACAAGATAGAGTTTGCAGCCTGGCCGCCCCCAAGTTTCATCACATCCCGGATGGCTCAGAACCCCCTGTCAGCTCAGGGTCTGTGCCTCGCTGTCCAAAACCTTCTGGAGTTGGGGGTTATCTGCCAGGTGCCTTTGAGGGAAAGGGGCAAAGGCTACTATTCCAATCTTTTCACCGTTCCCAAAAAAGACGGGTCCATCAGACCTATCCTAGATTTTAAGTGCCTCATCAAATTTGTCAAATTCAAACACTTTTGCATGGAGACTCTGCGCTCTGCTATCAATTCAGTACGTCCAGGGGACTTCTTGACCTCTGTAGACATCAAGGACGCTTACCTTCATGTACCAGTCTTTCCGGGTCATCAGAGATTCCTCAGGTTCGCTCTGGAGGATCAGCACTATCAATTTGTGGCTCTGCCTTTTGGTATCACCTCGGCCCCCAGGGTATTCACCAAGGTACAGGCGGGCGTACTGGCTCTGGATCTCAGGGCATTCGCATCCTTCCTTACTTGGACGACATTCTCATCATGTCTCAATCTCTCCAGCAAGCCGAGTTGGATACTCAGTGGGTGGTGTCCACACTGGAGTCTTTCGGCAGGGTGATCAACCACCCCGCGTCTTTCCTGTCACTGTCAATGGTGAGATCCTTTCTGGGTATGACTCTGGATACATCTCAGGTCAAGATTTCTCTGCCTCAGCAGAAGGTGGAGAGTCTTCAGGCCCAAGCCAGGTTCCTTATGTCTTGCCCTCATCCCTCCATCCGGCAGGGGATGCAGCTGGTGGGCCTGATGGTGTCTTGCTTCGAGGCGGTTCCAAACGCTCAGTTTAACATGAGACCTCTTCAACTTAACCTCTTATCAGTTGGGATCAGGACCCTTGGTCCCTGGATTGGTTCTGTCCCCTCTGGCCAGACGGTCTCTCTCGTGGTGGCTGGACTCAAGAAACCTGTTGGTGGGCAGATCCTTTCTGGCCCTGTGCTGGGAGACAGTCACCACAGATGCCAGTCTGACAGGTTGCGGGGGCTTCTGGAAATCACTGAAATTCCAGGGTCAGTGGGGCCCTCAGGAGCCCACACCCCTATCAACATTCTGGAATTGAGGGCGATAAGGTTGGTTCTCGCCCAGTTGACTCCACACCTTCGGGGACGGGCGGTTCAGGTCCGCTCGGACAACCAGACGGCGATTGCCTACATCAATCATCAGGGAGGGACCCGGAGCAAGAGGGCGCTCAAGGAAGTGTCCCTGATACTGTCTTGGGCGGAGGAGAATGTTCCCTGCATCTCAGCTGTGTACATCCCGGGGGTGGAGAATCTGGAGGCAGACTCCCTCAGCAGGGGGACCTCTCGTCTGGGAGAATGGTCCCTCAGCAGCAGGGTGTTTTGCTCCCTGTGCCACCGCTGGGGTCAGCCAGATGTGGATCTGTTTGCGTCCCGTCACAATCACAAGCTTCCAGTCTTTGTCTCTCTGTCCCAGGACGCTCTGGCCTTGGCCATGGATGCACCAGCAATGTCTTGGAAGAGCTTTCAGCTTCTCTGTGTGTTCCCTCCTTTTCCT
Organism: Gastrophryne carolinensis; assembly: GCA_027917425.1. Taxonomy (NCBI): domain Eukaryota; kingdom Metazoa; phylum Chordata; class Amphibia; order Anura; family Microhylidae; genus Gastrophryne; species Gastrophryne carolinensis. The sequence goes on from CM051235.1 coordinate 599,426,846, forward strand.
CTGTTGGACAAGGTGCTACGCAAGATTGCTCAGGAAGGGGTGCCAACCATTCTGGTGGCCCCCCGTTGGCCAAGAAGGGTGTGGTTCGCAGACGTCGTGCAGTTGGCAGTAGATCAGTATGTTCTGCCCAAGGATCCAGACCTGCTCACTCAGGGGCAGCTATGCCATCCCAATTTACAAACGCTGGCTTTGACGGCCTGGCTGCTGAAACCTCCATCTTGATGGAGAAGGGGCTGCCTGCCTCTGTTGTTAATACCATGATTCAGGCTAGGAAGAAGTCCTCATCATCCATCTACTATAGGGTCTGGCATGCTTACATTGACTGGTGTGAGTCTAAGTCGCTTCTCTGTAGGGTGTTTTCTGTCCCTAGGATTCTGGAATTCCTGCAACATGGTTTGGATTTGGGTCTTCAGCTTAGTACCCTCAAAGGTCATGTTTCTGCTTTGGCCATTTTCTTCCAAAGATCCTTTGCTCACCATCGTCTGGTCAAGACTTTTTTCCAAGGTTTCTCACGTGCGTCCTCCACGTAAGCCTATGTTACCAGTATGGGACTTGAACTTGGTCTTAACTGCCTTGCAGGGGTCTCCCTTTGAGCCTCTGCGTGAGGCCCCTTTGTCCATTTTGACTCTTAAAGTAGTCTTTTTGGTGGCTATCACTTCTGTTAGGCGTGTTTCTGAGTTGGCGGCGCTTTCCATCAAACCCCCTTACTTTGAGAGACAACCAGGGGGTGTTTCGTTTTAAGCCAGATTTTCTGCCTAAGGTTGTGTCTGCCTTTCATCTCAATCAGGACATTGTTTTGCCTTCTCTATGCCCTAATCCTAGTAACCCTAAGGAACGGGTTTTACACTATCTGGATGTGGTCAGGACTCTGAAGTTCTATTTGGTGGCTACTGAATCTTTCAGGAAGACTGATGCTCTATTTGTGCTCCCGTCTGGATCTAAGAAGGGTCTGGCTCCAGCTAAGTCCATTATCAGCAAGTGGTTTCGCCGGGCTGTGATTCAGGCCTATTCTGCTAAGGGGAAGGAGCCTCCCTTCCGCCTTACTGCTCATTCTACTCGTGCTATTGGTGCCTCTTAGGCCTTTCAGCACCAGGCTTCTGTTGAACAAGTTTGCAAGGCCGCTGCTTGGTCTTCTGTTCATACCTTTTCTATGTTTTACAAGGTTGATGTTAAGGCCTCAGCTGATGCTGCTTTTGGTCGCAAGTTCTGCAGGCGGCAGTGGTTTAAACTGCCCGCTGTTACTTTTTGGGGATCCCACCCTACCTTACTGACACTGCTATTGGCTGTCCCATGGGTAAGGAATATTCTGGAACAGGACGTGCTGTATACTTAGAATAATACAATTCTGTGATTACTCACCTGTAGAATTGGTATTATATGTATACAGCACGTCCTGTTCCATCCCACCCTTGTTATCATTATTCTTAGTTACCTCTGTATGGTGATTGTTCATATGTCCATTGTTGAATTCGGGGTTTGTTCTCCCGGCCTTTTGTTAACTGCTTGTCAATACTGGGGAATTTGTGGCAGGTCCCTGACTTATATAGGGCCGGGAGAGGCCACAAGCTGTTTTTTGTGCAGTCCAGCGCCATCTTGTGGATGTATTACCCATGGGTAAGGAATATTCTGGAACAGGACGTGCTGTATACGTATAATACCAATTCTACAGGTGAGTAATCACAGAATTGTATTTTTCTCTATTCTTCTGCTTTCAAACACAGTAGCTGGCTAAAGGTTAGGCCTGTTATTATTAATCAACAAATTACTTGTGTTAAAGTGGATCAAAACCCAGGACTATGACTATGCTGGGTTTTGGTCCTTGACTCCGGGCACCCTGATCGAGGATGCCCTGCTGTGTGAAACCCCCCAGGTCGCCCTTCCATGGTTCTACGGCGCATGCGCAGCCTCTCGCCCAGTCAGCGCGCTCCGATCCGCTTCTGTCCCTTCTCCCAAGAGCTTGTCTAAGCAGATCTGACTGTGCTGGTGGTCGCATCCCCCACTACCCTTTAACAGGGAGCATGCCTGCGCTGGCCATTCACAAATGCCTGGTGCAGACAAAAAGGGATAGCGGGGATATGACCACTGCTCGTTGGACCGGGAAAGAAGGTGAGTTTTTGGTCAACCTGGGGAGTTTGACACAGCATGAACCCTGAATCTGGATGCACCGGAGAGTGCGAGTATGGGTTTTGGTCCACTTTAAATGCTTTATTCCCCTCCCAACCAGCTAACCAAATTTGATCTAAATTTTGCCCAAACTGAACCGAATTGGCAAAATTAGGGCCAAATTTACCTTGCACATTTACTTTGCACATGCACGATACAGCCGTTTGCCTCGTCTGATCTCATCCCTGTCTTTGTGGCTTTATCTTCCAGGGCTGGGCTGAAGGAGAGCGATGTCATCATCAGCATTGGCAGCCATACAGTGACCTCCAGTAATGACGTCAGCGAGGCTATTAAACAAGAGGGGCCTCTACGTATAGTAGTACGACGAGGAAATGAAGACGTCGTCATCACAGTAACAACTAAAGAAATCGATCTTTAATGGGAGCCGTGAGCTGGTTTCATAGGTCTTCCAATTGACAGATGCACATCATGACACTTCCTGTCAGGACACTGTGTATAAGCACTGAGTATTAATGAGCCTCACCCAACAGATCCCTTTAGCTTTCGATACTGGAATCTTTTGCCCGTGCGTCGGTATGCATCCTACCCCCAAAGTATCATGCTAGTTTCCGGGTCCTTATTGGATGAGGAGTAGATTTATTATGATGTAATTCAGAGAACATAGGGAGAACATTTTATACATTTTTTTTTTCTACATTTCATGTCATTTTGTAATGTTATTCAGGATTACTTTGTATGTAAATAAAGGTATATGGGGCAACCGTGTGTGGGTGAGTTTATGTGGCTCATTGTCTAGGTACACTCTAAAGTATTCCCATTCTGTTAGCACTACACATGGAGTTGTTCTGATTTTTTTTTTAATTTTCTACAAACAATTTATTGTGTATATTGAGTAATTCTAAAAAAAAGTTTCACCTTTGTACTGTACTGTGATGGGAGTGGCAGGGCTGGGTGATGAAAGCACACAGTATGCATTGCATTGAAGTTATCTGAGGTTGATAGTAGGGGTGTCAGAAAAAATCGATTCTGTCAAATATTGCGATATTTCATTAGACTATACTAGTATTTATTCAAAATATGTTTTCGAATTGATTTTTTATAAACTATTTATAAGTAACATTTACTCCCGACCACTAGTTAGCAGCGCACCGCACAAGGGCCTGTTATTCAGCAGCTCTGTTCCACCCGCAGCAGAGAAACAACGAGATCCCGCAAGAGTCGTCCTGCGTTGTTGTTATGTATGTGTGAATGTTGTATTTATCCGTAGATTAGGTTTTCCAAAGCTATATATCAATATATCATCTTTGAGACAGAATCAGGATATATTGGGATATATTGTATCGTCATATATGTATCATGATACATATCGTATCGTCAGATTCTTGCCAATTCACACCCCTAGTTGATAGCCTATCACTGACAGAGGCTTGTCAACATGACATGAGCCTCAGGATTGTATTGGTGGTCTAGACCAGGGGGCAGTGGTTCTGGAGGCACGAGGAGGAGTAAAAAGAAATCCCCCCTCTTTTATTTGACCAGAGAAAACAGACAACATGGCACTGACACTGCATTAGATAAACTAACAGGCAAATGATTTGAGGCTCTATTCAAACCTCTTAGCTTGCGCTGCGTTGGGCAACGCAGTCACGGTGCAAGAAAAAAAGCTGCCCGTTGTTTTTAATGGGCCACTTCACATATACACGCTGCGTACCTTAACAAAAGTTCCCCTATAGGAACGAAACGCGTTGGTGGAGGTCGGGGTCTATTACAACACATATTTCATGATATTTAAGGGGCTATCAGCCCCAGCTTGATGGCTGCAAGCAGGGAGATAGAAAGTGGACCTAAACTGTATATTTTATAAACACACGCTTTTCAAGTGTAGTTATTGTAAGGACTCATCTGGCAAGTTTTAAGCAATATTACACTGTGTTATGCTTTTATACTTTTTAATGCATGATAATCTTGGTAAATGGTGGTAGAAATTGACCAGTGGCGATATGCATTAAAGTGAAACTAAAGAGAAAAATCTAAGCGGGCCTAAAGTGATGTAAATGGATAGATTTTTTGCCTTTATAAACTGGATTTCTGATAAGCAGGTTATTGGTGGTTCACTTGGTGGAGGATTGTTCACACACATATATATGTTGGTATTTGGATTTGAATATTTTACAGTTTGGATGCTATATTGTTAAGCGTGACTAGCATTTAACAGTTCAAGGACTGGAATATGAGCTTTAGCTCCATACGGTTTTATATTGAAATTTTAATGCCCTTATTCATCAAGCGATAGCGCCAGGTAGTGTCTGACGAGCGCCAGGTAGCGGCAGCTAACGGCGACTACCGACTCAAGTACGCCCGGTGGCGGTCACAATGACGCATTTATCAAGCAAAATGAGGCTAGCGCCGGCGAGAGCTACGGCTAGCGCGGCATTCATCATGAAGCCGCCTGGACCGAACAGCGCCGCTGCAAATTCCCTCACAGCGCCAGGTATGAGCTGTCGCTCCCTGGCGATGTCCAATGCATTTCAATGGAGCAATCTATAATTATTCATAATTGGTATTAATTTTTTTTTTTTTTTTTTTTTTTTTAATGTCAAAAAATCGGAGACCACTTCTGCAATGTTAGGATTTATTTTTAAGTAAAAAAAAATGTAAAAAAAATTTTTGCAGAATTGATCTAACAGGTCTGAGATTAATGTATTCATATTACAAAATGATTCTAAAAACATGTATAATGTTACATTCAAAAAATATGGTTGTTTAGGGGTTAAAAACTAGGTAACACCCATCGCCGCCAGCGCTCTGGGGTTTAAACAAGGAATGGACAGCGCCAGCACATTCGGAGCGTGATTTGTTAATGAATATGAAGCTAGCCGTTGGCTCTGGCCATTCGTTGTCAGGCGCTCACATACAACGCTGGACCTGTGAAACAGCGACCCCCCAGCCCGTATTCAACATTACCAAACACCGACTGAGTCGCTGTCATCAAGCTAACGCCGGCCAAGCACAGCGAATACTGGCTGGCGCTGAAAAAATCACGCTACAGTCGCTCATCTGTCGCTACCTGGCGCTATTAATGAATCGGCCTCCCCGTATATATGTGAACTGGCCCATTGAAAACAATAGGCAGCATTTTCCTTTGTTTTGTGACTGCGTTGCCCAACGCAGCGCAAGCGGAGAGGTGCGAATAGAACCTTAAAGTTTCTCTGGTCATTCCCTTTAATGTAAAAAACTATTTTGTGTGGAATTCTTTGCCTTATATTTTAATGTATGTATGAATAGTTTAACATAACAAACATAATATTTGTGTTACGAGAAGGTCAATACAAAATCAAATTCCAAGACATATTTAGATAAGGAAAAAGGGCAAAATTAAAAAACTATAATGTGACTGAGAGCCTAAACTGATACAACCACTTCCCATATTTCCACTGCCTCACCTAGATGAAAATCTAAATGAGTATTCATTGTAAATGTGGATGAGCTGATTACCCTTTAAATCTCCAAAATGCTGAGTTCTAAAAAGTGCTAATTCTAAAAATGCAGTTGACTTGCTATTACATAAATACATACTGTATGTTTCGCCCTATAAGACGCATCTGCACATAGGACGCACATAGGATTTGGAGGAGGAAAATAAGAAAAAAAATATTCTAAACCAAATGTTGTGCTAAAACACCCCATAACAGGCAGCATGGGAACCCCCCCCCATTCTCCATGAGCAGTGTGGCATTCCCTCATCTCATAGGCAGCGTGGCATTCCCCCTCCCATTCCCCATATAGGCAGCGGGGCATTCCCCCTCCCATTCCCCATATAGGCAGTGTGGCATTCCCCCTCCCATTCCCCATATAGGCAGCGGGGCATTCCCCCTCCCATTCCCCATATAGGCAGTGTGGCATCCCCCCCCCCATTCCCCATATAGGCAGTGTGGCATCCCCCCCCCATTCCCCATATAGGCAGTGTGGCATTCCCCCTCCCATTCCCCATATAGGCAGTGTGGCATTCTCCCTCCCATTCCCATAGGCAGTGTGGCATACCCCCATCCCATTCCCCATAGGCAGTGTGGCATTCCCCCTCCCATTCCCCATATAGGCAGTGTGGCATTCTCCCTCCCATTCCCCATATAGGCAGTGTGGCATTCCACCTCCCATTCCCCATAGGCAGTGTGGCATACCCCCATCCCATTCCCCATAGGCAGTGTGGCATCCCCCCCCCCATTCCCCATATAGGCAGTGTGGCATTCCCCCTCCCATTCCCCATATAGGCAGTGTGGCATTCTCCCTCCCATTCCCATAGGCAGTGTGGCATTCCACCTCCCATTCCCCATAGGCAGTGTGGCATACCCCCATCCCATTCCCCATAGGCAGTGTGGCATTCCACCTCCCATTCCCCATAGGCAGTGTGGCATTCCCCCTCCCATTCCCCATAGGCAGTGTGGCATACCCCCATCCCATTCCCCATAGGCAGTGTGGCATTCCCCCCTCCCATTCCCCATATAGGCAGTGTGGCATCCCCCTCCCATTCCCCATAGGCAGTGTGGCATACCCCCATCCCATTCCCCATAGGCAGTGTGGCATTCCCCCCTCCCATTCCCCATATAGGCAGTGTGGCATCCCCTCTCCCATTCCCCATATAGGCAGTGTGGCACCCCCATCCCATTCCCCATATAGGCAGTGTGGCATCCCCCCTCCCATTCCCCATATAGGCAGTGTGGCATTCCCCCCTCCCATTCCCCATATAGTCAGTGTGACATTCCCCCTCCCATTCCCCATATAGGCAGTGTGGCATCCCCCCTCCCATTCCCCATATAGGCAGTGTGGCATTCCCCCTCCCATTCCCCATATAGGCAGTGTGGCATCCCCCCCTCCCATTCCCCATATAGACAGTGTGGCATTCCCCCTCCCATTCCCCATATAGGCAGTGTGGTATTCCCCCTCCCATTCCCCATATAGGCAGTGTGGCACACCCCCATTCCCCATATAGGCAGCGTGGCATTCCCCCTCCCGTTCCCCATATAGGCAGCGTGGCATCCTCCCCCATTCTCCATATAGGCAGTGTGGCACCCCCCCATTCCCCATACAGGCAGTGTGGCATTCCACCTCGCATTCCCCATATAGGCAGTGTGGCATTCCCCCCTCCCATTCCCCATATAGGCAGTGTGGCATTCCCCCTCCCATTCCCATATAGGCAGTGTGGCATTTCCCCCTCCCATTCCCCATATAGGCAGTGTGGCATTCCCCCTCCATTCCCATATAGGCAGTGTGGCATTCCCCCTCCATTCCCATATAGGCAGTGTGGCATTCCCCCTCCATTCCCATATAGGCAGTGTGGCATTCCCCCCTCCCATTCCCCATATAGGCAGTGTGGCACACCCCCATTCCCCATATAGGCAGCGTGGCATTCCCCCTCCCATTCCCCATATAGGCAGCGTGGCACCCCACCCCCATTCCCCATATAGGCAGTGTGGCACCCCCCCCATTCCCCATATAGGCAGCGTGGCATTCCCCCTCCCATTCCCATATAGGCAGTGTGGCACCCCCCCCCATTCCCCATATAGGCAGTGTTGCATTCCACCTCCCATTCCCCATATAGGCAGTGTGGCATTCCCCCCTCCCATTCCCCATATAGGCAGTGTGGCATTCCCCCTCCCATTCCCCATATAGACAGTATGGCATTCCCCCTCCCATTCCCATAGAGGCAGTGTGGCATTCCCCCCTCCCATTCCCCATATAGGCAGTGTGGCATTTCCCCCTCCCATTCCCCATATAGGCAGTGTGGCATTCCCCCTCCCATTCCCATATAGGCATTGTGGCATTCCCCCTCCCATTCCCATATAGGCAGTGTGGCATTCCCCCCTCCCATTCCCCATAGGCAGTGTGGCATCCCCCCCTCCCACTCCCCATAGGCAGTGTGGCATCCCCCCCTCCCATTCCCCATAGGCAGTGTGGCATTTCCCCCTCCCATTCCCCATATAGGCAGTGTGGCATCCCCCCTCCCATTCCCCATAGGCAGTGTGGCATCCCCCCCTCCTATTCCCCATAGGCAGTGTGGCATCCCCCCTCCCATTCCCCATAGGCAGTGTGGCATTTCCCCCTCCTATTCCCCATATAGACAGTGTGGCACCCCTATTCCATTCCCCATAGGCAGTGTGGCATCCCCCCTCCTATTCCCCATAGGCAGTATGGCATCCCCCCTCCCATTCCCCATAGGCAGTATGGCATCCCCCCTCCCATTCCCCATAAGCAGTGTGGCATCCCCCCCTCCCATTCCCCATAGGCAGTGTGGCAACCCCCCCCCATCCTATTCCCCATATAGGCAATGTGGCATTTCCTCCCATCCACTTATTCAGTGTGGCATTCCCCCCTCACATTCCCAAAAGCAATGTGGCAGAATCCTGATTTTGGATGCGCTGGGGGAGGGAATTTTATAGATACCTGGGCCGACCTCCGTGGGTTTGCCCTTGGCTGTTGACATGTTTGGTTATGGCATCAGTGAGTTTTACACTGCACCTGACTCACTGACGGGCACCCCATTGCTGATAGGGACCCTGGGCAGCTGTATGCCACCCAACGCTGACCCTGCATACCAGTCATGTGCATGTGCCAGCTCAGCTTGTTGGCACCTTTAGACCATTCGTTTTACTGCGGCTGTATTATTTTTTAGCCTCATAGGTCAGTGCTGTATATCTCTATCCTATGACACGGTTGTGTTGTATCACAGCAGCTCCTGAAGGTTAGAACACGATGGTCTAATGAAAATACAACGCGTGTGAAACCCGATAATCTCTTTAACACTACACAATGCTTGAATCTGTCTTTAAAAAGTGAGAGTTTGTGATAATATTGGCTGAAGTGTAAAATAAAGGGATAAAACCATGGAAGGAACATTTAATGCAGAACAAACCACACACTGATAACCAGTTATGGTGACGTTGTGGAACAAATGAATTGATGTCTCAGTTAATCACGACCTTCCTCCCAGTGTAACACCACTTGTTCAGCTACAGACAAGCCTTTGCTTGCTGGGAAACATGATGCACCACCAGGGCCATTTCTAGGCCAGGGCTCCAGAGAGGCACCAAGCTGACTTCTGAGTCTTGTCTTCTTTCTCCGAGCTCCGCAACCCCTGCATTGTACTGAAGTGCCCTTCAGGAATTTTTAATCCCCCCATCACCATATCCTGGAGCATTGTGTATGGAGAAAAGAGACGCGGCACTGACAGGAGAGTGGCTGGGAAGCAGCCATCATACTCACTCTGGTTCCTCCATGGTCCAGGCTAGTGGCATAAGCTGTAATGTGAGGCTTATGTCACCAATTTAGCCGGGTTGGTAAAAGAACCTTCAAGTGCCAAAGCAAAAGGAGGCAAAGCACAATCCAGGACATAGCCAAAGGGCGCAATGGGTCCTCAAGAGAATCAGGCATCTAACAACACGCCCAATCCTATTGATGCTATCATGGGTTGCATTGGCTTGGACAGAGTCAGCTTTATGCGGTCAGTAGCCAATCAGAGGGAGCCATAGGGTCAAGAATGGCCTTTTCTTTTGACACTTATTAAGCTTATTGGCCCATATGGACCAGGGAAGCAAATGGTAACCTAATGGCTCACTGGCCAGGGGGCACCTAGTAAGTAAGAGGGTCTCAGTGGGCCTCTTTGCACTGTATCACGTCATATGAGCCTTCAGCTCCACTGACACTGCTGGGTCCTCGTCTGCTGCTAAACGCCCTTCGATCATCACTGGCTTCTCCACTAGGGCTATTCATCTTCTAGCCTTCGCCACCTTCTTTGCTGCCACTGATTGTCTTCTCCACTGCCACCAATCGCCCCCCCCCCCCCCCCCACAAGGCATTACTACCTTCCTACTTAGGCCCTTATTTAAGAAGGGATAGCGTCAGGTAGCGCCTGGTTAATGAGAGATAGCGACAGATAGTGACTGGTCAACGCCAGACACGGCACGCAATTACACATTTATCAAGCAGAATCTGTTTAGCGACTGGGATAGCACCATGTAGTGTCTGATTCATCATTTTCACAGCCTCAGCGAACAGCGCCAGCGTTCAGCCTTGCACAGCGCCAGGTATGACCTCTTGCTACCTGGCGCTCTCCCATACATTTCAATGGACGATCCTTTTCTTCTCTTTAAACGTTTTTTTTTTTTTTTTTTTTTTTTTTAAATCACAAATAATTATTTGACCTCTTCTGGCATTGAAATAGCTTTTTTTCATAATTTTTCCATTTTTTAAATATATCCTCAAAAATGACATTACAGGCCTGGCATTAAAGTGTTCATGTTACAATGTTGTTACAATGTAATTCCATATGTTTTCGCTTTGTTACTAGTTGATAGATGCTTGAAAACAGACTTTAAAGTGGACCAACACCCAGGGGGGATCGGCCCGGAAATCTATAAGATTCGGGATCGGGATGTCCCGCGGGGAGGAACCCCCCAGGAGGCCCACAAACCTTACCTCAGCCCCGTTCCATCGGCGCTTCCCTCTAGCAGGGCGCGCACCCGCGCCGGCCGTTTGTGAATGGCCGGTGCTGGCGCGCTCCCTGTTAGAGGGAAGCGCGAGATGCGGCCTCCAGCGCTCAGAGCCAGCAGAGCTGGTATGCGCGTCCAGGCGGCCTTGGACGCGCATACCACAGCAGCTCTGAGCGCTGTGATTGGCTGGCGCGGTCACGTGGGAGCGGGGAGAGGTGAGTTTTGGGGGTTTCTGGGGGGTTTCAGACAGCGGGGCACCCCCGATCGGGGTGCCCCACCGAAGTGGACCAAAACCCAGGATAGTCAAAATCCTGGGTGTTGGTCCACTTTAAACACACTGCCTCCTGCGCTCTGGTTATTTTTCAGCACCAGAGATTTGTGAGGCTGTTTTTTTCCTGAATATGGTGTGAGTCGGTCGCTATGAGCAGTCACTAACATGCGCTCCCATACAGCGCTGTACTGGTCAAATAGCGACTCCTCACAATGTATTCAACATTACTGAACAGCGACTGAGTCGCTATAAAGTAGCGACTCACGGCCGAGCACTGCGACTACTAGCGGGCGCTCTGAAAATGCCTGCTACAGACGCTCATCTGTCGCTACCTGGCGTTAATGATGAATCAGCCTGCCCGGAGTCTAACATTGCTGCCAGTCGGCCTCTGATACTCGCCACCTTCTCTACTGCTGCTGAAAGGTTTACACTGCTGGCAATGTTCCCTTGGTCCTCACCACCAGTCGTCCTCTATTCCTCACTACCTTCTCCATTGCTGTGATCTTCCTATGGTCCTAGAGCCAGACTTCAGCAGATCTGCACATGGAACATCCAATGGAACCCAGAAATACAGAAGGATGCATGGCTGATTTGGGGTGTTTTCCGAACAGACAATTTAGAATTTTAAACATTTATTTTTGTGGTGTGTTTATTTTTTTTTACTACTGTTGGTGAACCGGTAAGGGGTCCTGGGGACATTTCTAAAAGGAAAAACGTGAGAATGCATTTTCTTGTGGTGGTGAATTGACCCTAATATAAGCTGCACACAGTAAATGAATAAGAGGACTGAGGGGCTAATTACATGACAGACCCTTAGAACAGACACTTATGACACTGCTAACACAGATCTACACTGGTGACAATATATAGGCACTTTCTAGTGAAGGATAATCTGTAGTATGAGTGAGACTTATCATCTTAACTACTGTGCAGATCAATCGGTAGATTGCTACTAGTGTTGGGCGAACCTGAACGTGTCGATACTATACTTTGCGAGTTCAGGTTTCCGACAACGAACTTCAGTCAGAAGTCTGGGCCGGGGTTCGGCGTTCTCCCCAAAACTAAAGCTGGTTGATGGGCTGCTGGTTCTTTCCACAGCCAATCAGCAGACTGACCACCTCGCTGCCCTGAGCCCCACCCCGCCCCCCAACCAATCAGGGAGGGGAGTAGGCGGGTCCGTGATACGAAAAGGGGCAGCTGCAAGCTAGGGCACAGCGCCCAGCCCGGCCAGCAAGTAGGCGAGTGCACACAGCGCTCTGCCTGCTATAGAGGAAGATGGGGGATCTGTCTGCTATGAGGGATGATGGGGGTTGTTCTGCAACATAGTCTACTATGGGATAATGGGGGGATTCTGTCACAGTCTGATATGGGGGATGATGGGGGTTGTACTGCAACATAGTCTACTATGGGATAATGGGGGGATTCTGTTACAGTCTTATATGGGGGATGATGGGGGTTGTTCTGCAACACAGTCTACTATGGGGTAATGGGGGGATTCTGTTACAGTCTGCTATGGGGGATGACAGAGCTGGGGGGTTTTCTGCCACACAATCTGCCATGGGGATGATGGTGGTTGTTTTGCCACACAATCTACTATAGGGGTGATGAGAGTTGTTAGGGACAGAGTCTGCTATGGGGATGATGGGGGTTGTTCTGCCACACAGTCTTTAACATGTCATGGGGGGTTTATTATTTAAGGATACATAATTATTGTACTGTCTCCCCATTTTGTGCCGGCCAATCTCCCTGGTGTTAACCCCTGACTTTCCCCCTGACAAATAATAGTTGCATGTTTTTATTTTAATTATTTTTAATGTATGTATGTATTTAGTAATTTTTGTAATTTAGTAATTTTTTTTTTATTATTGTGAGTAGTACCCCCCTCCAACTTGCAGCCCTCTAGCCCTTGCTACCCCCTATTTTACAGCCATTTTTGGGCCCCCAAGTTTGGGTTCCCATTGATTTCAATGGGGTTTGAGATCGGGTCAAGTTTGCGTACCCGAACTGAACTTTGGTGGAAAGTCTGGCTGCACTTGTTGAACCGGAACTTCTATGGGTTCATCCATCACTAATTGCTTGCATGGTCTGCTACTATTATTCTTCTGAAAAAGAAGACATTGAATTACTAAGGATGATTAGAAAATGGAAAGTGGTAATTGAAAAAAGTTGGGAACCCCAAATCAAAAACCTCCTTATTATACCCAAATCTCAAAACTTTTCCTGGAGTTTTCCGTAAAGACAAAAACAAGCTGAAAGTAAAGCTAATGTACACGTCTTTCTAGCCAATAGTTGTGATGGTACCAGCACTTAGATTTCAAGCTAATTGGATTTAAGATGTTGTTATCTAAAATTAATAGACATACTTAATCCTAGTTGGCAGTGTGTTATTTTGTTTCTTAACACGTGAAATCCTCACGCTGAGTTTTATCTTAATTGCTCCTGTTCCTGTGTTTCTGAAAGGTTTTTGAGGCACTGCCAGGAGATGGTGTCTAATATATAGGCAACCAAACCCCTTGGTCACATACGGTCATCAAGCTACTGACGATCAAGATGATGGCCGTGACTTGCTGCATTGTATTTCTCGCTTTACCTTTGCTGTCGGTTGCAGGTAAGATGGGTGGAATTAACCCCCAGACACTATACAAGCCTAAATTCTTGCTCGGTTACTCAAAGCATTCATGGATAAAGAAAGGCCCTTATTTATGAAGGAATAGCGACAGGTAGCGACTGGTGAGCGGCCGGTAATGACGGGCCCCGCCACGAGAAAGCCGGCTCCCCACCACAAGCACACATTTATCAAGGCAATCCTGCTTAGCGACTGAGATAGCGCCATATAGCCACTCATTCATCATTATTCCAGCCTCAGCCCACAGCGCCAGCGTCCGACCTTGAACAGCGACAGGTATGACCTCTCGGTACCTGGCGCGCTCCAATGCAAATCTTTAAATATTAATAATTAATTATTAATTTTTTTTTTTTTTTAAATGTGAAAAATTCTGTGACCACTTCTGCCATTTTAGAAAATTTTTTTAAGGGAAAAAAAAAAAATTGTACAGAATTGATATTACAGGTCTGATATTAATGTATTCATATTACAAAATTATTTAAAAATATGGTGGTTTGGGGGTTAAAAAACTACTTTTAACCCATCGCCGCCAGCGCTCTGGGGTTTAAACATGCATTTCACAGCGCGAGAATTTTTTGAGCGTGATTTTTTAATGAATATGGTGGGAGCCGGTCGCTAGGGCCAGTCGCTATCATGCGCACCCATACAGCACGGAACCTGTCAAATAGCGACTCCTCACCCAATATTCAACATTACGGCAAACCGAGTCGCTATCAACTACCGAACAACCTCCAAGCACAGCGACTACTAGCGGGCGCTCTGAAAATGCCGCTACAGTCGCTCAACTGTCGCTACCTGGCGCTATTAATGAATCGGCCTCCCCACAAGCCTAAATTCTTGCTCTGTTACTCAAAGCATTCATGGATATAGGAAGTAATTTTTTCAATTTTGGAGAAACTCTCTACATCTTAGAGTGCCTCATTAGTCTTTATCGAGTCTCTCCAATCAAGCAAATTAAAAGGAAATGCTAATTATTTCTGTAATGACATCTGGGAGGAGGAGGTAGTTTCGGGCTCCAGGAGTAGAAGCATAGAGCTAGGATTAGAGATAAGCGAATCCTCTGAGATATGTTTTGTGCTGGTCAGAAACTATTAGTGAGATTCATTATAGATCTGAATTATTTTGGACTAATGAAACTTAAAGCGGACCAAAACCCACTGAACTTGTGAAATACATTGGTAAGCCAAAGCCCCTGCCGATATTCCCTTCTTAGGGTGTAGAACTAGAAATGGATATTTTTGCTTTTCAAATCTTCCTGAAAACTTTTATTTTTGCTGTCCCTCTCTGTGAGATGGCAGGCGATCAGTCATTGCATAGGTGTGGCTATGATAGCTGAAAGAATAATAAGCAAGCAACTAAGATATTCATTTTAGATGCTGGGGAATAGTTTTTCAAGGGTTTGGGCTTTTCAGTAAATTATGCAGAAGGTTCGGTTTAATATTAATAAATAATGATAATTACTAAAAAAAGACATTATAAGGATCCAAGGCGTTGGCCAAAACATACAAGATAAATCTAGTAGCAGAAGCATACCTATAGCTTTTTTGGTTTGTCCTGTCTTTTTTCCCCAGCGCTCTCTCCTTCCTCAGCATCTGGTGCTTCAACTCAGATTCTGTCCACCAATCAAATCCAGGGGCTTCTGCCAACACCACGTCCCCTGAAAATCTTAGAGGCCGATTCATTAACAGCGGCAGGTAGCGACAGTTGAGCGACTGTAGCGGCATTTTCAGAGCGCCCGCTAGTAGTCGCTGTGCTTGGCCGTTGTTCGGTAGTTGATAGCGACTCAGTCGGTTTGCCGTAATGTTGAATATTGGGTGAGGAGTCGCTATTTGACAGGTTCCGTGCTGTATGGGAGCGCATGATAGCGACTGGCCCTAGCGACCGGCTCCCACCATATTCATTAAAAAATCACGCTCAAAAAATTCTTGCGCTGTGAAATGCATGTTTAAACCCCAGAGCGCTGGCGGCGATGTAGTTTTTTAACCCCCAAACAACCATATTTTTGGAAACCAAAAAAAAAAGTTTTTTAAATAATTTGGTAATATGAATACATTAATATCAGACCTGTAATATCAATTCTGTACAATTTTTTTTTTTTTACCTTAAAAAAATTATCTAAAATGGCAGAAGTGGTAACAGAATTTTCACATTTAAAAAAAAAAAAACAAAAAACAAACAATTAATAACAATTAATTATTAATATTTAAATATTGTTCCATTGAAATGCATTGGAGAGCGCCAGGTAGCGAGAGGTCATACCTGTCGCTGTTCAAGGTCGGACGCTGGCGCTGTGGGCTGAGGCTGGAATAATGATGAATGAGTGGCTATCTGGCGCTATCTCAGTCGCTAAGCAGGATTGGCTTGATAAATGTGTGATTGTGGTGGGGAGCCGGCGTTCTCGTGGCGGGGCCCGTCATTACCGGCCGCTCACCAGTCGCTATTCCTTCATAAATAAGGGCCTTAGTTAAAAATTGATGTAAGTAGAATGGACAATTAATTTAGATGAGTTAAAAATAAAAAGAGGGGAGATCCCACCAATCTCAGCCAGTGCGCTGCCTAGAAATCGAAGCGTCCCACAAACCACAATATGCTACACACTCAATACACACTGAAGGACAAGGTTGAGAGTGGGACTGGCACATAAGGCTCTTAAAAAATAAATCAAAGTTTAACAAATGGCTTTAATGAAGTATCAAAAATGGCACAAAACACATACCATCAAAAAACAATTGGACAGGATAAAATACACATATAAGTGACACTAAAAAAACGGGGGCCCCCCATGCAGCCACAACAGCCACACACACGCGCCACACCTGCTCCCAGCCTCACAACACAAGCATGCCCTAAATAGGAGATCCAGATTTGAATCCACCCCTACCGGGGAATGTTAATAGTGTCTCTCCCAGCGCTGTTTTAGTATCTGGCCAGATATGATCAGCAGAGATAATACCATTTTGTGATTACTCACCTGTAAAATGGATATTATAAGTATGCCTCACACCCTGCTTCGTTAATGATTAATCACTTCTGGGTTATAGCCACTAGATGGCGCTTTTCTAGCAGAGATGGCAAAAAAAGAAGCCCCTCCCGGTCCACAAATACCCGAGACCTCCCACACATTCCCCAGTATATGAAAGCAGTAAGGGGACCAGGAAGAGCCAATAATAAAAAATAACAACATGAACAAGGAAAACATTTCACCATAAAGAGGATCCAAGATACAACTCAGGGTGGGTCGAAGCAGGGTGTGAGGCATACTTATAATATCCATTTTACAGGTGAGTAATCACAAAATGGTATTATTCTAAGTATGCCTCACACCCTGCTTCGTTAATGATTAATCACTTCTGGGACATCCAGTAGCAGTGTCCAAAAATGGGTGGGGATCCCAACAGGCAATAATGCCCAAATTAAATCACTGCAGCTTGCAGAACTTTGCGGCCAAAAAACAGCATCCGCTGAGGCCCGCACATCAACCTCATAAAACTTGGCAAAAGTATGAACAGAAGACCAAGTACAGCACGAGTAGAATGAGCAGTGAACTGAAAAGGGGGATCCCTCCCCTTGGCAGCATAGGCCCTAAAACCGGCCTAACAAATCCAATTACTAAAGATAGACTTGACGGACGCCAAAAACCTTCCTGGGCCCGGAGGGCACCACAACAAAAGGCGTCCGCCTTCCGGAATGGTGAAGTAGCCACCAGATAGAACCTTACACATCTAACAACATCCAGAGAGCGCAAGGCCCTCTCCTTGTCGTTGCTAGGCTTAGGACACAAGGAAGGAAGCACAATGTCCTAACTGAGTTGAAAGGCAGAGACAACCATTGGCAGAAAGACCGGTCTAAAGCGGAAAACCACCTTGTCTAGATGTCTCTCAAAGGGGGCCCTGAATGAACAGAGCCGCCAACTCAGAAACACGTCGAACAGAGGCGATAGCCACCAAAACGGCAATTTTTAAGGTGAAAATGGAAAAAGCAGAAAACTGCCCAGGTTCAAAAGGAGGACCCTGAAGGTCAGACAACACCAAATTTAAATCCCAAACAGGTGACCAGGGTTTGCGAGGAAGGTGCACAAGAGTGACCCCCTGGAAAAAAATCTTAACCAAAAGGATGAAGAGCGAAAGACCTCTGAAGAAAACCGCAAGAGCGGAAACATGCCCCTTCCGAGTGCTAAGTTGAAAAACCCATGTCCAGTCCATGCTGAAGGAACTCCAGAGTTCGAGGGATGGAAAAACACCCGACAAGGAAAGACTCTATCCTCGCACCAATCAAAGTAAGTCCACCAGGTCCTGTAGTAGATATCAGAGGAAGATTACTTCCTAGCCCTGACAAGCGTTTGGACAACAGTTTTGGACCAACCCATTTCTAGTAGAATGGAGGCTGCAGCAGCCACACTGTCAAGCCAGCATTTGTAAATTGGAGTAACAAGCTGACCTAGCGTGATCAGATCCGAAACCAGAGGCAGTCTGTACTGATCGACTGCCAACCACACGACGTCTGCGAACCACACCTGTCTTGGCCACCTCGAGGCCATCAGAATTACTGGCACACCAACGTGAACCAGCTTGCGTATCACCTTGTCCACCATGGGAAAGTGAGGAAACAGATACAGGAAACCGAGTTCCCGCCAGAACAGAGACATGGCATCCACCGCCAGAGCCAGAGGGTCCCGGGACAGAAACAAATGCAGGGAACCTATGATTGTGCCGAGAGGCAAACAGATCCACCTCCAGCATCCCCCACCTGCGACAGGGGAATAGAATTACCTCGTTGCTGAGGGACCATTCCCCCCGGCGAGAGGACCCCCTGCTTAGGGAGTCCGCTGCCAGGTTCTCCACCCCTGGAATGTACACTGCCGAGATGCCTGGCACAATGCTCTCGGCCCATGCAAGAATCAGAGACACCTCCCGGAGGGCACTCTTGCTGCAAGCCCCTCCTTGGCGATTGATGAAAGCAAACGCGGTCCGATAATCGGGGCGACCCAGAACCGGTACCTGGAGGTGATGTGCCACGTGCGACAGCACCAACCAAACCGCCTTCAGCTACAGAAAGTTGATGAAAGCGTAAGCCTCCTGAGGACCCCACAGCCCCTGGACCTGAAGGTCTCTCCAGAACGCAGGTCCGATCCAGGGACAGAGGACATTTGTCTCAGGACGATAATAGAGGGAGTTGAAGAGGTCTCATGTGAAACTGGGCAAAGGGCACTGCCTCAAGCAAGCCACCTTCAATCCCACCAGCCTCATCCCTTGTCTGAAGGACGGACGAGGGTTGGACATAAGAAAACAAATTAGTGCATGAAGAACATCCGCCTTCGGCTGGTGTAAGAAAACCCTGAGCTGAATAGTATGCAGAGTCATGCCCAGGAATGAGAGCCACCCTTGACGGAGAGAGTGAGGACTTGGGGCAAATGATTACCCACCCGAACCTCTCCAGCGTCGTCACCACCTTCCGGATGTCCAGTTCCGCCTGGAGGAGAGAAGATGACGTAATGAGAAGGTCATCCAGATAAGGCAAAATGCGAATGCCCTGGACTCTAAGACAGGCCAGCACGCCCGCCAACACCTTGGCGAACACCCTGGGTGCCGAGGCCAACCCGAAGAGAAGAGCCACAAACTGGTAGTGCTGATCGCCTACCGCAAACCTGAGGAACCATTGGTGTCCCGGGAAAAACCGGCACATGAAGGTAAGCATCCCTAATGCCCATCAAGGTCAAAAGTCCCCTGGGCATAGGGAATTGACAGCAGAGCGCATGGAATCCATGCGAAATTTTCTGGTTCAGAAGAACCGGTTGAGAATCTTTAAATCCAAAATGGATCTTACGGAGCCATCCTTCCTGGGCACAGTAAAGAGGTTGGAAAAGTAACACAGACCTCTCTCTATGGGGAGAACTGGACAAACGACCCCCATATGCCAAAGGCTTTGCACCGCCAGAAAACAGTCCCTGTGCCGCCCGTGGGTCCAAGGAACCCGTGACCTGAGGAATCTGGGAAGAAG
The DNA here is from genome assembly GCA_027917425.1 of Gastrophryne carolinensis. Taxonomy (NCBI): domain Eukaryota; kingdom Metazoa; phylum Chordata; class Amphibia; order Anura; family Microhylidae; genus Gastrophryne; species Gastrophryne carolinensis. The sequence continues at coordinate 599,446,347 of CM051235.1, forward strand.
CCGGAAACTCCAGCTTGTACCCGGAGGAGACCACCTCCAGGATCCAAGTGTCTGTGACCTCATGAGTCCAGACCAAAGCGAAGAGCGGCAGCCGTCCCCCCACCCGCAAGGGTTAGAGCGCCCCCTCAATGCTGAGCGGGCTCGGCAGCGGATTTGGGGTTAGCACCCCAGGAAAACCCAGGTCGGGCAAGACCTCTGCCCCTACCCCAGGTACCACTTCTGAATGCAATGAAGGATGTTCCCCTGCCCGTCCAAGAGCCACAAAAGGAGTGGTTGAAAGAGCCTGAACCACGAAGGGGCCGGTCCTGCCACTTGCGTAGAGGTAACCTGCCTCCCTTGATAACAGAATCTAGTCGATCACCAAACAGTTGCAGACCCGCGAAGGAATGCCCTGTGAGCGCCTTCTTGGCAGCGTTATCGGACGCCTACTGGCGCAACCAGACCAATCGGCGTATAGCAACCTGCAATGCCGAGGCCCTGTTACACAGACGGATAGTAACATCCAAGGCTGATAAGACAAAGGCAATGAACATATCACAATGAGTCAAAGGTCTAAACTCCTCGCTGCAAGGAATAGATTGGGAACCATCCAGAAGGCCCCTAAAAAGCTCTAGTAACCGCAGCCGTAAGAGCTGAAGCACACACCGGGCGCAAGGCCGCACCCACCAGCAAAGGTATGCGAAGCTTAGTCGGACGAGACGTCGGTCCTCACTACCCCTCAAGGTAGTGAAATCCGGGGAATGCACGACCAACGTATTGGACAATCCCAGGACGGGAGCGTCGACCTCTGGGGATGTAGACCAACGCTTAACCACATCAACAGGGAAGGGATACTTCCTATCCCACCCTTAAGGAAAACCAGGGAGCCAGCTAGGCCATTCCCATTCCTTAAAAATCAGATAGTTAAAGTGCTTCTGATCCGGAAGCTCCAAACGAGGTTCGGTGGTACCAAAAAAATGTTTCCCCATGCGCAGGGGCCTCCGCAGGAGGGGAAATGGCAAGCACTACAAAATTATGGGTAACGAGCCTGGGATGTATCAACGGTATCCCCACGCTCCGTACCGGCATCGGAGTCAGGAAACAATTCCCCCTCCTCAAACGGGGGGATAAACTGACCAAACAAAAGGATTATAATCATATAGTCAAGGGCCGGCGCAGCGGGCGCCAAGTGCCGTTTTATAGCTGGGGCCATCCTGGCCGCAGAGCTAGCAATCATTCTCTCAATGTTGGCCAGTCTGGCTCAGACATCGGGTTGCGACTCCCCACAATTGACAACGTCACTTGGGGTCAAGACCAGGCGTGGGGGTGTAGGTGATGAGGTCAGCGGGGCCGACTTGGCCGCACGGGGCCCGGATTGCCGCACAATCGCCTGCTGTGCACATGTAACACAAAATTGCACAATGACGCCCACAAGGAACACCCCACATATCACACACTGCCGGGGTTGCCCCGAAGGGATCCCGAGCGCGGTTATCCTGGGAAGCCTCCATATGGTGATTTTTTAGGTAGTCGCATTGACCAATGGGAATTACGCTATAAGCTACCCGGGATGCCCCATAGAGTCCGTTGGTGGGAGGTTTTTAGAATTAAAAGGGAACCACAATTTGACAAGGGACCTTAATAGCCACAGTTGTCCCACCAGAAAGACACCACGGGGGGACCCCTTTAACACATGCATACGTCGTCTCCATAATGCATACAACAAATACATAAGGCAAAAGAGACATTCTATATCTATATATAGATATATATATATAAGCATACACAGACATGTACATAGATATATGAATAGGTAAGTATATCAGGCAATATCTAAAGGCCCCCAGGGGAGCCAGCATACACTGAAAATTATATATATCATCTTAACACTAAAATGACCCAGAGGGACACTCAAACCGGAGAAAGATGGCGGCGCAGACCCGAGGGAAGGAAGGAGGAGGGAGGGAGGCGGGCCAAAGCGGATCGTGCCCCGCCCCCCCACTACGCGGGAAACCTACGCCGCCGAGCTCCCAGCCAATAGGGCTGAGAGCCGGCCGACGCGCCACAGGGAAGGGTGGGCCGTCACAGGCGCGAAGAACGCCAGGCCCCGCCCCTACCCTGACTGAGGAGAAGCGAGCCGCGCTCCCCGGCAAAGGCTGCGGAGCCGGGCACTGCCATTACAACCGGCCCGCCGGAGAGCGAGCGTGCGGGCCGCGCCCATGAAAGAGACCGGCCACATACCGTGCAACCGGCCCGCCGCCGCCGCCGAAGAGCGAGCGTGCGGGCCGCGCCTGACAAAAGCCGGCCACTCACTGTGAAACCAGCCCGCCGCCGCTGCCGGAGAGCGAGCGTGCGGGCCGCGCCTAGTACAAAAAAACACACACACACACATACATGCACGCTGGCAATAGCCAGCGCATAAACAATAAAAATGACCGTACTGCACCAAGCACACAGACCACACACTAGAGAGAACAAAAATGGAGGGACAGACCCACCGCCCTTACTAACCGGGAACGGGGAGTAAATGGGGGGATACTGATAGCTACAATTGGATATGTAGCGAGGGCTTCAGAACGGACAGGGCATCCCATGTCAGGAGCACCATAACCTGACGACCGCCTACCCTTTGATGAGGGCCTTGCGGTGGAGCATGGCTACTTAGCCAAAAACAACCCTAAAGGTGTCACCTACCCTCACCCAGACCCTGCAGCCATAGCTTGGAGGCGTAGGGGAATTAACAAAAAGAGTCCAGGTGGAAATAGAAAAAATAATTGGGGCCGGGTGTGCACCCGGCCTACCTGACAGGAGAGGAGCCATCATCTTGACTGTCGTCGCCTTCTAGCAGAGACTATACTGGGGAATGTGTGGGAGGTCTCGGGTATTTGTGGACCGGGAGGGGCTTCTTTTTTTGCCATCTCTGCTAGAAAAGCGCCATCTAGTGGCTATAACCCAGAAGTGATTAATCATTAACGAAGCAGGGTGTGAGGCATACTTAGAATATAGGTGAATACAACTGTAGAGACTTCACTCACGGGTCTAGGGGTGTGTGCCCCCAGTACAGTATGCATGTATACCCGCAGGAAAATGACCTGCTGTAATCGAGAGCCTGGTGTAACCGAGGCAGCTATACAGTCCCCCTCCCGTGGAGATCACTGCGTCTCTTCGACCTGTCCACACAGGCCGCCGCCGCCGCTTGTCAGGGGCCTGCCGCGCATATCCTATGAACTGCGCTGCGGCACACAGAAGACATCCACTGGCCAGTAATGAATCAGTTCATCAACATAAAGGCATTGAGCGCGTGAGGCTGGAAAACAGTGACGCAGGTAGGCCGGCCGTCAGCCGACACGTGTTTCGCCCCGCCCACCGGAGCTTCGTCAGGGTGGGGGGCGGGCGGATCCAGCGTGTATTTGGCTGCTGTATCGCTCCTCCTCTCATGTCCGGCTGCCAATTAACTTCCCAGGCAGTGTTACGTCACACATAGCCTGCGAGCGGCGCGGACTAGGAGTCCCAGCAGACCTTCTAATAGAGAAACCGCCACCGCTCCCCACTGGGAAATGGCTGGACTGCTCAACAGAGCAGCCATATGGGAGGGCCACTCATTTAGAATTCATAATAACAAAAGTTGATCCATGATTGCTTTATAACAGATACAGGGAAAATCATCAGCTGGGCTCAAAAGCATCCCCTCAGTCAAATCGCTGTTGGGGATGCACAGCATAAATAATTTTTCATTTCTTGCCAGCCGTACTTGGATTAAGTAAGTTAGTGTGTAGGGTCATGATCATAGCCACATCAACGGGCTATAAATATACACACAGACACACCAAACATACCTGCGCACCCATACTGACATCACACTTGGACACTAACATCACACTTAAAGAACAACTCCACATACATTTTTAGAGCATTAGTAGTTCCAATTATGAATTTCCGTTGTTGTTTGCAATACTATTTACAGTGTACAAAGACCTATACTGTTGACCCCCCACGTTGCATTCCTGCCATCGTAAACTCTACATAGTATTGACCCATCTGTACACAGGAGAAACCCACCCAGGGGGAATCATCCCATGGCCTCGTCCTGCCTATATGGTGACTATTTTACTATGTTCAATAAATTTAGATTTAAAAAAAGGTTTTAACAGCGCTCTGGGGTCCTCATCTGACATCAGGCTCTATGGCCCCAACTCTCATACAAATGCATTAAGCCCAGTCTCAGTATTGAGTCCATCAGGGAATATCGTACCCATCTCATAGATCAATCGGGTCTCCGTACAGTGCCCGGCGTTCACCAGACGCTGCCTGCCGCTACGAGGCGCTACCTGGCGCTATCCCTTGACGAAAAACCCCCTTAGTCTAATTTTGTTCTGTTTCTGTTCGGTTCTTCCGCATAAAAGTGCTTTCAAGTCTCAAGTACCTGGCCAGAAGAATACATTTAGCCCTCATTCACACGTGTCGGGAACTGCATACATTTATGCGTTTGCGGCAGACGCTACAGTACTGTAAAACAAATCCAACAATAGCACCTCTATGGCCCCTGTCAGACTGCTCCAGATGAAAATCCATCCGCTGTGTCTGGACTGCAAACGCATCCTATTAAAGTATATGGTGCCCCAAATGCACATTAAAATTTCATGCGGTACAGCATGCGTTTTGTGTTTGCGGCACCATAGATTATAATGGGATTGGATAGACAAGAAGGCAGGCCATAGGACCTGGAAACTGGGATTTTTTATAATGCAGGCGCAAACAGGAACACAAACAAAATAAACACAAACGTAAATGCAAAATGGAATCCCTCCTGCAAACGCTGCTGATTAAACGAATGGCACAAACAAGTGGCGGACAGTTGTGAACATAACGTATTATCTTTTTCTCTCCCCCAGCTGTCCAACTTTGGTTCAATTTAAATGGACCAAAACCATCAAAAATCAAAAGGGTCTTGACTATCCTGGGTTTCGGTTCTTTACTCCGGGGCCCCCCGATCGGGGATGCCCTGCTGTGTGAAACCCCCCAGATTGCCAAGCGCAAATCACCTCTTCCCAGTCCTACTGCACATGCGCGGCCACTCGTCCAATCAGGGTCACATCCCCCGCTTCTCTCTAACAGGAAGTGTGCCCGCGCCGGCCATTCACAAATGCCTGGCACAGGCATGCGCCCTGCTAGAGGGATGTGGCCGCAGCACGTGCATGCGCCATTGGACCGGGAAGCAAAGTAAGTGAACGGGGCGACCTGGGGGGTTTCACACAGCAGGGCATCCCGATTTTGGATGACCAGGGGGGAGGGAATCGATCAGCCTGGGAATCTTAGAAGCCGATCGTGCTGGATTTTGGTCCACTTTAAATGTACCGTTTTTTGAACTCGAGGATTGTGACTTCCTTGCTGACCACCTGGCCCACTTCATCAGTCACAGTGACTGGCCACGCCCGCTCTATTCACTGTAATAGAAGGGGTGTGTCACAGCGTGGCATGATCATCGATTGCAGTGAATGGAGCAGGAGTGCATAGTCCTTTTTGGAAGCTTTACTTCAGAACATTGCTAATACATTGCTACAGAACATTGCTAATAAATAAGGTCTCATCGACCTTATTTATTCTTAATCACATACATCTTTGTGAGATGAGAAGTAGAAAAGCTAAAAGTAAGCAAAACAGCAATAAGACACACAGCGGCATAACTAAATGTAGCTGGACCCAGGAGCAAATATTAAAGTGGACCAAAACCCAGGATTTTGACTATACTGGGTTTTGGTTTTTGCCCCTGGGCACCCCGATTGGAGGTGCCCCACTGTGTGAAACCCCTCAGGTCGCCCAATCTCACCCACCCCTCCCTTGTCCTACGGCGCATGCGCAGCTCTCTTGCCCAATCATCACGCTTGGATCCACCTTCGTCCAGGAGCTCGTGTAATGCGAGCGGATCAGAGCGCGCTGGTAGCCGCATCCCCCACTACACTTTAACAGGAAGCGTGCCTGCACCATTCACAAATGCCTGGCGGAGGCATGCAACCCTGCTAAGGGGGTAGCAGGGATGCGCCGGCTGCTTGCGCAAGCGCCGTTGGACTAGGAACGAAGGTGAGTTTTCGGGCGACCTTGGGGGTTTCACACAGCAGGGCACAGCCGATCGGGGTGCTCCGGGGGGATCTAGTATGCCTGCCCTGGAGTCCGATAGACTCATAGACTGCAGGGTGGGTTCTGGTCCAATTTAAATAGGACCCCTTCATGGCTTATACAGTAACATCTTTCTCTGTAATTTTAAGACACTTGGATACAGCTTTTCAATAAATCATGGTGAAGGTCCGGTTTAAGCCCCCTGTACCCAGCCCCACACTACCCACAAGCCAGGGAACCCCAGCCTCTAATGCTATAGCCATCATGATTGGGTGGCCTCAGCAGGGATGTCTCGGGCCGGCCAGGGGCTGGTAAAATCCAAGGATGATTTTTGGCCCCAGTCTGCCACTGATGCCTGTGAGCATAAATCTGATAAATAAAGCGGTGGTGCAACAATGATGCCCCCTGACCTTATGGGCAGAGGAGTAACTAGGCTTTCTGGCATCCGGGTCGTAGGCTTGAAATGGCGCCCCCCACCTGTGCTCAGGCCCCCTTTGGCGTCACCCTGACCTGCTGCACCCGAGGCACGCGGCGCCCTGCTATGCCCCTGTTCTCGGGAGCGCTGAAGCTGACCATCCCCTTAACACTCTTCCCAACTATCCCTGATTTGGAGACAGGGCCGGCTCCAGGTTTATGTGTTTTAAAAGCAGAACAAAACCCAGCACTTCCTCCCCTGGAATATAAATCAAGATGCCCCGTTGTGGGCCCATTGAGGAAATGTGGGCACCAGCTGTGGCGGTGCCCTCCCAGTCCACCGCTGGTTAAGCGCCATTGCACACCCCAAAGGCCGGTCCAGTCAGTGGGCCCCCGAAGGGTGGGGGCCCCCGGCAGCTGCCCCGCCTTGCCGGGTGCTGACGCCGGCCCTGTTTGGAGGAACTGTCCATTTTTTCGAGTCCATGTCCCCCTGTCTCTAGTTGCTCTTCTCTATCCTTCTTTAAGGTTTAAAGCCAGCTCCCAAATTTTGGGTCCCTATTGATTTCAATGGACCCAAACTTTGGGGGTTCGCCCATTCCTACTCACCTGGCTTCTTTGTTGGATTCACGTTGCTCATCCATACTCTTTGATTCCTGATAGAAGAGCCAATGGCCATTGTATGAATCCACTGTGAATGCTTCAATACATCAGGTGAATTGCCAGAACAGGGTGAATTGCCAGAACAGTTGGGAACCACATTTACTTTCAAAAATAAATACAAAAATAAAAATAAATTTAAAAAAGCCACACGCCTCATGCCAAAGCGGAATTTACCCATGGGAAATTTGGGTGAATTGCCAGAACAGGTGAATTGCTGAGCCAATGGCCACTGGCTGCCTGGATGGATTTCTAACATGAGCTTTTGTTTTTGTCAGATGACGTCTTGATGACAGGGTGGGAAAAGCTCAGTTTTTTAAAGCTCTTCCCATGCCGGTAAATCAGGTTTTTGTTATGCAAGGGTACAGAGCTCATGTAAGTTCATAAGCATTAATAGGTGATCCCACGGTGCACGCTCCACCACCATCAAAGGCGCGCACCAAATGAAGTGCCCCCGCTCTTACCAGAACACAATGATATCTTGGCCTTTATATCACAACAAGGTGTAGCAGCATCACACACTCATTCTCAAATGCTTCACAATAATCCCAATGGTCAGGTTCATTTAAGGCACTCGCATGAACATAGGTTTAACGATACTGTTTTGCACGCAAAGCAAAAACAAAAAAAGAATAGTGTAATACGTCCAATCAAAATATAAAACTAGAAACTTTATTAAAATGCACTCACAGACATTCCATCTAAAAAGGCATGTAAACAGAAAGGAAGACTTCTCACCGCCAACCGTCCCAAGGTTCGATCAGTCTCCAAAGGATCCAAATCACTGTAACCGATTAGTGTCCAAATCAGGTTTTCGAATGAAGGCTACACTGTCCAATGAATGCACTCTTCATCTGCTTAAACCAGACCAACACCTGTTTTTCCTTTAAGGGGTGTTGGTTTCGCAGACATCGAACAAGAACCAACCCCCAGAACGTCCAATATCATCATCTTAATCTCAAGCCAGCGTTGGGAAAGGCTCAAAATGGTGCCCCCCCCCACCTGTGCTCAAGCCCCCCTTACCTGCTGCACCTGGGGTACGTGCCCCCCCCCCCCCCCCCCGAGATACGCCCCTGCTTGTGGGCCCCAGTGCAGTTGCTAAACCGATCTCATTAACAGTTCTGGAAACAATGTGCTAAGCTGCTGAGTTTATAATCAATGTTCTGTGTGTTGTATCAGATTTGGCCCTGCAGCTGGTGAATGGACCTCACCGATGTGCCGGACGCGTTGAGATCTTCTTTAATGGCCAGTGGGGAACAGCGTGCGATGACCACTGGGATATGAGCAATACTGAAGTTGTGTGTCGCCAAGCTGGATGCGGGAGAGCTGTCGCCTTTCATCTCCGTTCCCATTACGGACCAGGAAAAGGAATCATCGTGTTAGATGATGTCAAATGTCGGGGAGATGAAATGTATGTGTGGAACTGCACCCACCGAGGATTGGGCATCAACAACTGTGGCCACTCCGAGGATGCCGCAGTCACCTGTTCGGGTATGTAGATTGCATCTAAAAAGGGAAAAGGTTACATTAAAGCGGACCTTTACCCTAAATAAGAGCCTATCTTATATGTTTCCTCCACGCTGTACATACAGATTGCTCACATCAATCCAGACCCTCACCCTGAATAAGAGCCTATCTTATATGTTTCCTCCACGCTGTACATACAGATTGCCCACATCAATCCAGACCCTCACCCTGAATAAGAGCCTATCTTATATGTTTCCTCCACGCTGTACATACAGATTGCCCACATCAATCCAGACCCTCACCCTGAATAAGAGCCTATCTTATATGTTTCCTCCACGCTGTACATACAGATTGCCCACATCAATCCAGACCCTCACCCTGAATAAGAGCCTATCTTATATGTTTCCTCCACGCTGTACATACAGATTGCCCACATCAATCCAGACCCTCACCCTGAATAAGAGCCTATCTTATATGTTTCCTCCACGCTGTACATACAGATTGCCCACATCAATCCAGACCCTCACCCTGAATAAGAGCCTATCTGATATGTTTCCTCCACGCTGTACATACAGATTGCCCACATCAATCCAGACCCTCACCCTGAATAAGAGCCTATCTTAGATGTTTCCTCCACGCTGTACATACAGATTGCCCACATCAATCCAGACCCTCACCCTGAATAAGAGCCTATCTTATATGTTTCCCACACCCTGTACATACAGATTGCCCACATTAATCCGGACCTTCACCCTGAATAAGAGCCTATCTTATATGTTTCCTCCACACTGTACATACAGATTGCCCACATCAATCCAGACCCTCACCCTGAATAAGAGCCTATCTTATATGTTTCCTCCACGCTGTACATACAGATTGCCCACATCAATCCAGACCCTCACCCTGAATAAGAGCCTATCTTATATGTTTCCTCCACGCTGTACATACAGATTGCCCACATCAATCCAGACCCTCACCCTGAATAAGAGCCTATCTTATATGTTTCCTCCACGCTGTACATACAGATTGCCCACATCAATCCAGACCCTCACCCTGAATAAGAGCCTATCTTATATGTTTCCTCCACGCTGTACATACAGATTGCCCACATCAATCCAGACCCTCACCCTGAATAAGAGCCTATCTTATATGTTTCCTCCACGCTGTACATACAGATTGCCCACATCAATCCAGACCCTCACCCTGAATAAGAGCCTATCTTATATGTTTCCTCCACGCTGTACATACAGATTGCCCACATCAATCCAGACCCTCACCCTGAATAAGAGCCTATCTTATATGTTTCCTCCACGCTGTACATACAGATTGCCCACATCAATCCAGACCCTCACCCTGAATAAGAGCCTATCTTATATGTTTCCTCCACCCTGTACATACAGATTGCCCACATCAATCCAGACCCTCACCCTGAATAAGAGCCTATCTTATATGTTTCCCACACCCTGTACATACAGATTGCCCACATTAATCCGGACCTTCACCCTGAATAAGAGCCTATCTTATATGTTTCCTCCACGCTGTACATACAGATTGCCCACATCAATCCAGACCCTCACCCGGAATAAGAGCCTATCTTATATGTTTCCTCCACGCTGTACATACAGATTGCCCACATCAATCCAGACCCTCACCCTGAATAAGAGCCTATCTTATATGTTTCCTCCACGCTGTACATACAGATTGCCCACATCAATCCAGACCCTCACCCGGAATAAGAGCCTATCTTATATGTTTCCTCCACGCTGTACATACAGATTGCCCACATCAATCCAGACCCTCACCCTGAATAAGAGCCTTTCTTCTATGTTTCCTCCACGCTGTACATACAGATTGCCCACATCAATCCAGACCCTCACCCTGAATAAGAGCCTATCTTATATGTTTCCTCCACGCTGTACATACAGATTGCCCACATCAATCCAGACCCTCACCCTGAATAAGAGCCTATCTTATATGTTTCCTCCACGCTGTACATACAGATTGCCCACATCAATCCAGACCCTCACCCTGAATAAGAGCCTATCTTATATGTTTCCTCCACCCTGTACATACAGATTGCCCACATCAATCCAGACCCTCACCCTGAATAAGAGCCTATCTTATATGTTTCCCACACCCTGTACATACAGATTGCCCACATTAATCCGGACCTTCACCCTGAATAAGAGCCTATCTTATATGTTTCCTCCACGCTGTACATACAGATTGCCCACATCAATCCAGACCCTCACCCGGAATAAGAGCCTATCTTATATGTTTCCTCCACGCTGTACATACAGATTGCTCACATTAAAAATCTTCCTACCTGCATCTATTGCATTTTCTGAGACTTTAAACATCCAAGATGGCGGCACATGGAGGTACAGGCAGCCTGCAAACAGGAAGTGTCTTCTGACCGTGTCGCTCTGCTTTCTGGGATTGCTGACCTTTTCCTGACCCCCCTGTCTCTAACCCCACTCCCCTGCACTTATGACCCCTCTCCTCAGTATGTGATGCTACTGAGCCAAGATGGCGGCGCCCGTATCCTAGAGTGCTGAACAGAGTTGCAGGCCAGTGAAAGAAGGAATGAAAAGTGAGTGATTAAAAACTTTAAATATATTTATTTTAGATGCTGGGGAATAGTTTATTAAGGGTTTGGGCTTTTCATTAAATGATGGTGAAGGTCCGCTTTAACACTGCTTTCTGTTCCCCCTGTGCTGGCTGTCAGGGGCTGCGTCTTGCATTCAGCCTGCTTTATATTTTTAATAAATCCCAGTGAACTCTCTCTTCTGCAAGGCCTCCTCAGCAGCCGAGGATGACTCATCTATGTCTCAGTCCCCTCAGAAGAAAATTCATTTTGGGGACATTTTGGAGACAAATGAGTCAGCAGAAGTTCAGTAGGGTTTATGAGGGAATGCAAAGTGCTGGCGAATGAAAGATGCCGACCCTGACAGCAAGTAAGGGGCTAGCGAAGCACGCTAATTTAAGAAAAGAGTCCACTTTTGTAGACTTTTCCTAAAACTCCAGGGCTGGGCAGTGCCAAGGATGCATAGACAGGCATTCAGAAATGATGTGGGGTCAGGAAAAGGACAGCTATCCCAGAATGCAGAGCGACACAGTCTGCAGACAGCCTGAGACTCCATGTGCCACCATCTTGGATGTTTAAAAGCTCGGAAAATGCACTAGGTGCAGGTAGGATGATTTTTAATGTGAGCAATCTGTATGTACAGTGTGGGGGAAACATATAAGATAGGCTCTTATTCGGGGTGAAGGTCCGGATTAATGTGAGCAATCTGTATGTACAGGATGGGGAAACATAATAGATAGGCTCTTATTCAGGGTGAAGGTCCAGGATGCAAGGGGTGTGCTGGGGGCTCAGATCAAGCAATCAGGCGAGTGTCTGATCGCCAGACCTGCACCGATCAACGATGTGGGAGAAAAGGTAAGTACCTTTCATTAGCCTGTTTAAAGACTATAAACTAAACTTGTGCTTAGGAAGGCAATTCCATTATTCTGTGCATGCAGATGCTGGGGGTAGCAGCCCACTAGTCTTGGGAGGGCATGTAAAAAGCTGTTCAGCTGAATTCTTCCTTCTATAATTGTTAATGGGACTGTAAACCCAATGGCAATATAAGGCACCTTCCCTGGGGCCTGTCCCATGTGTCTCCTCCATTTCCTGCAGCGCTGGGTAGAAGATGTATTAGGTCTCCAAAGTTTGTCCTCCTAATTGTGTTTTCTCCAGGACCACGCAAAAAAAGTGATCTAACAGCCACTCTGTCCTTTGGTGCTCTCCACGCGAGCTAGCAGGGCAAGCCGCAGTGGTCCCACAGCTGTCTCTGACCACAGCAGGACATGCTCATGACTCATAAAGCTGCGCCACGACAAGCCCTTCACAGCTCAGACACAACCCTGAATTCTCAGCAAAGCCTCCTTAGATTACATAAACTATTTACATATAATCAGAGATTTTGAGAAGCTTCGAAATGGCTCATTTTACACCGTTCTTAAAGTGGACCAACACCCAGGATTTTGACTATCCTGGGTTTTGGTCCACTTTGGTGGGGCACCCCGATCGGGGGTGCCCCGCTGTGTGAAACCCCCCAGAAAGCCCCGAAAACTCACCTCTCCCCGCTCCCACGTGACCGATGCAGCCAATCCCCGCCGGCGGACAAGCGAGAGGCAGCGCCGGACAAGCAGAGCGCGTCTGCCGCCGCCTCCCGCACGTCCCTCTTACAGGGAGCAGACCCTGCTAGAGGGACGCGCGGGAGGCAGCGGCGGACACGCATGCGCTGCTGGAACGTGGAAAAGGTAGGATTGTGGGCGTCCTGGGGAGTTTCACCCCGCGGGACATCCCGATTTCGGATGCCCCGCGGGGAGGGATCTGATCGGCTCGGGAATCTTATAGATTCCCGGGCCGATCCCCCCCTGGGTGTTGGTCTGCTTTAAGGGGGGAAAAGGTGGAAGGAAGTTAGTGTGGCTTCCACAATACTCAATAGTTAGTTTAGCATATAGCTGTATAGCACACATTTTAAAAGTAATAAATTGTAATAAATATAAAGTAATAAATAAATAAATCATCAAAGACACCAGTCTTTTTGGGTGCAAATACTCTGTCTGATTACCCAAGCGGGCCTCAGTAATACATAACACTCCAAAATGGATTTTGATGCAAAAAGAGTAAATTGTATTAATATACACAACATATACAGTTATATTATAGCCATTAGTCCAAAACACAATAATACTGTAACCATTGTACCAAATACAAGGATCGGGTTCTGTTTGAAAAACCGATCAAATTGTGAAACCCCTCATCAGGAAGTTATTGCAGATACTGTATTTTTCGCCCTATAAGATGCACCTGCAGCCAGTGTGGCATCCCCCCTCCCATTCCCCATAGGCAGTGTGACATCCCCCTCCCATTCCCATAGGCAGTGTGACATCCCCCTCCCATTCCCATAGGCAGTGTGACATCGCCCTCCCATTCCCATAGGCAGTGTGACATCGCCCTCCCATTCCCATAGGCAGTGTGACATCGCCCTCCCATTCCCATAGGCAGTGTGACATCCCCCTCCCATTCCCATAGGCAGTGTGGCATTCCCCCTCCCATTCCCATAGGCAGTGTGGCATCCCCCTCCCATTCCCATAGGCAGTGTGACATCCCCCTCCCATTCCCATAGGCAGTGTGGCATCCCCCCTCCCATTCCCCATAGGTAGTGTGGCATCCCCCTATCCCATCCCCTTATTCAGTGTGGCATCCCCCCTCCCATTCACCATATGCAGTGTGGCATCCCCCTATCCCATACCCTTATTCAGTGTGGCATCCCCCCTCCCATTCCCCATAGGTAGTGTGGCATCCCCCTATCCCATCCCCTTATTCAGTGTGGCATCCCCCCTCCCATTCACCATATGCAGTGTGGCATCCCCCTATCCCATACCCTTATTCAGTGTGGCATCCCCCCTCCCATTCACCATATGCAGTGTGGCATCCCCCTATCCCATCCCCTTATTCAGTGTGGCATCCCCCATCCCATCCCCATATGCAATGTGGCAGAATCACCCAACCTCCCAGAAAAAAAAGGTATACTTATATCAACCGTGTCTCGGGTGCCCAAAGTATTTACTTTGAAAAAATACTTGTGAATGCTGTCATATACTTGTATATGAACGCTGTCCTCGCTCTGGCATCTAGAGCCGCGACTGCCTCTCGGGGTGGCACATTCTGACACAAACACTTGGGGTGTCAGCACTCGCCAGCCCGAGAGGCAGTGGCGGCACCAGAAGCCAGAGCGGGAACAGCGTTCATTTACCCTGCCCATCCTCCCAATGCTCGGCTGGCCTCCCGGTGGCCGCGGCACAGGCGCAAGACTCATGTGAGTATACTTTTTTGTTTATATTCACTCAATAAGACGCACTGACATTTTCCCCCCTTTTTGGGGAAAAAATGGTGCATCTTATGGGGCGAAAAATACGGTAAGTGGGACATAGAAAGGACAGTGTCATCTTCGGGCCAAAAACTGCTATGACAATATATGTGCAGGCAATATCAGGTCAGAATGGGCACGTATGAATCCTCTACTGTCAGGGCCGTATTCAGTATTCATGATGCCCTAGGCACTTTAAGTGCGTGCGCCCCCTTTTTTAAGTTAGGTTACGGCCCATAGAAAAAAAAAGTGTGTAGGGGAAAGGGTGCAATGGCATACCTCCCAAGTGTCCCTGATTGGGAGGGACTGTCCCTATTTTGAGTCCATGTCCCCCTGCCCCTCGTTGTTCTCAACTGTCCCTCTTTGAGGTGTAACATGCTGATCTGCAGCAATAAATGGTTCATTTGCCTATTCAAAGTGTTTATATTGTTGTAACCGTTACATCTCCTATACATAACTCAATGAGGGGGCGTGGCTTCATCCATCCCTCATTGAGCAGGCATGGCATAATTTACATATTGTCCCTCTTTGAGGTGTAACATGCAGATCTGAAGCAATAAATTATTCATTTGCCTATTTCACCCTATCTCCTATCCATCAACCAGTGAGGGGACGTGGCCTAATTTACAAACTGTCCCTCTTTCCCACCCTGAAAAGTTGGGAGGCATGCAATGGGCTAGATGCAGAGTATGTGTGTGGAGGAGGAATAGGGCACGAAGGGGGAAATGCAGGGAAGCAGGCAAGCATGTTCCAACTTTCACTGTGTTCTGACATTCGGGAGTCAAATGACCAAAGCAGTGGATGGGAGATGCTCTGACCTGTGTTTAACCCATTGCAGGACGCAGCGTGTATTTGTGTGAAGGCGGAGCAATTTCTTTTCTTTACTACAGTAGTAAGGGCAGTGTCCTCCCCCCCTTCCAGGTTGCCACCCTAGGCATGTGCCTAGGGCTGCCTAATGGTAAATACAGCCCTGTCTACTGTCCTGTTACCTGCATCCAATAAAGCCATTAGCATATACCATGACTTATAGCAGACAGTCACATAACATTTACAGCACAATGAAAGTTCATGGCATATAAAACTTATATAAAACTCAAAGGTATGGCCCAGAAGCACACTTTACCCTGGTTTGTAGCAAGCACTGATTGCTCTTAAGGAACAGTAAGTCCCCCCCAACCCCCCCCCCCCCCCTGGCCGGCCAGTCTGTGACGTGCAGGGAGTATCCAGAAGGAGGCGCGCTGCTGCGTCGCTTCTGCCGTCCCAGCCGTCAGCCCACTAGTCAGTTTTGATAACCAACAAGATGGCGGTGGTGACATGTGGCGCCTCAAAGAACCCTATTGAAAGTGTACAATGAACAATAACCACAGCGTTATAAAGGTGTGATGGAGAATTCTCATCTTTTGTATATTAGAGGATCAATAAGTTGGTCCATGACTATTTGATGATAAAAGTCGGTATCCATTACTACTGTTGAGCCCCGGCCTTTATCCCCTGCCTTGATTATCACCGTTGGATCATTCCTAAGTGATTGTAATGCTTCCCATTCATCCCGTCTAAAGTTAGATGTACCTTTCTTAATGGGGGCATCCCAGCAAATCTTGACCAATTAAAATAAAAGTTTCAACGCTTTGTGGTGTATTAGGTGACACCATGCGCTTTTTGGTCTGCAAGAGGTCAAGTCTACGCCGGTTGTGAAATGTAGAAGAGGTGGTGAGGTCAACTGTTTATGTGTATTAGAAAAAAATGCCCGAACCACCAATGATCTATACAATCTTAGCATATCAATGTCTGCTTCAAATCGATTATCGCCATGGTACAAACCCAACAGCCTTGTCAAGTACCTTAATCTCAATGGTGGACAGTTGGCAATAGGAAATGTTAATCACGATGTCTCATTTGGCTCCTTGTGACCATCTGTGTGTTGGTGCCTTCACTTGCCCCTTCTGGTTCTGGCCCTTTGGGGACCCTTGGGATGTCGCTCTAAAAAAAGTTCAGGTCTAGAATCGCAAGAGGAGCTATAATCTGAGTCATTGTTGGATCTCCGAGGGTCCTTATGGCCTCTCCCCTGTCTACGGTAGTTATGGCAGGTGTAGACCCGATCCTTTTGGTAGCTCAGGGTATCACTACGGTATTTATTATGTTTACAGTTTAGTGCCTCTATACCCGAATACTCAATACTCAAATAGAACAGTACTGTAGCACTGCACTATAGAATTTTACACTACCATAAACTGTTTGATTCATTGCTAAAATAAAATAATTTTTAAAATAAATCAATTATATTTCAGCTCCATCAGGATCTACTGTTACTACAGCTACAACTACTACAACCCGTGCTACTCCCTCTACAACATCAACTCCTGCTACAACTACTACCACCCCTGCTACAACTACTACCACCCCTGCTACAACTACCACCCCTGCTACAACAACTACTACCACCCCTGCTACAACTACCACCCCTGCTACAACTACTACCACCCCTGCTACGACAACTACTACCACCCCTGCTACAACTACTACTACCACCCCTGCTACAACTACCACTCCTGCTACAACAACTACTACCACCCCTGCTACAACTACCACCCCTGCTACAACTACTACTACCACCCCTGCTACAACTACTACTACCACCCCTGCTACAACAACTACTACCACTCCTGCTACAACTACCACTACCACCCCTACTACAACAACTACTACCACCCCTGCTACAACAACTACTACCACCCCTTCTACAACTACCACCCCTGCTACAACTACCACCCCTGTTACAACTACTACCACTCCTGCTACAACAACAACTACTCCAGCTACAACAAGAGCTACAAGTATGTATAAATACTTAGCTTATACTTCCTTTGTCGGGTTAGGACCTTGATGTTGCGTACAATCTTTTGTACAGTATGTGTTAATATAACCTCTAATTATATTTTATCCAAACACAAAGGTGAGGCCCCCAGATTGGGCCCCAAATCTCCCCACACACTCAAAAAATGTATTGGGACCATCGATACATGTCAACATTAATCAAATATACAGAAAGACATCACAGACTGTTAAAAACATATATAGAAATAGCAGTGCCTCTTGATCTGGCGAACCTGGCTCCTGATATTTAGCAATATAATGTTTTTTTTCTAGCTATCCTCTGATCCTTAAATAAGTATATAGCTTTGTCACCCCCTCCCCTTCTTGGCTGCTCACCAGGGTTCACTTCCGCATTCAGGAAATATGGGCTTGGGCTAGCACACGCCTGAACACATATTAGCATAGCACTTTTGGGCCATATGGCCATTCAGCACCTGGGCACATGCACGTTTTTTGGATACAGATACCACCAAGATTGTTCCACCAAGTAATTACAGGGTACATACAAGGAATGCTTTTGGGCAATGAATCCCCCATCTATGAATTGTTACATTCTTTTGGCACTTTAGCTAGGATTCTTTAATTTAATCTTGATACTTTTTACATGTATTAGGCTTAGTTTTATTAATATTGTGTATCTTTGATATTGCATTTAGGGCCATTACATACTGCAAGTTCAATATTGTTTCTATACGATTTTTAAAGTTGACAAAAACCCAGGATTTTGACTATCCTGGATTTTGGTCCTTTCCCCAGGGGCACCCTAATCGGGGGTGCCCCACTGTGCGAAACCCCCCAGCTTGGAGGCCCCGGACTTCACGCCATCTAAGACAGCGTCTAAGGCCAGCATCCCCCGCTTCCCTCTAAATAGGGAGCGTGTCTATTCACAAATGGCTGGCGCGTACCCTGCTAGAGGGGTACCGGAATGCGGCAGCGGCTTGTGCATGTGCCGTTGGCCCGGGAACGAAGGTAAGTGAATGGGGCGACCTGGGGCATTTCACACAGCGGGGCTTCGCGATTTTGGATGCCCTGGGGGGAGGGAATCAATCGGCATGGGAATTTTATAGATTCCCGGGCCGATTGCACTTGGTTTTGGACCACTTTAACAGTCTGTGATGTCTTTCTGTATGTTGAGGAATGGCACCTCTACGACTCTTTTCACATCTCTCTGCTGAAGAGAGGAGGAAAACGCAGCTGCGAAAAGTCCTGCCTGCTGCTTCCTGGCTGCAAACGTACCCCATTTAAGTTTATATGGGGGCAAATGTAATTGCTTTTTTTTCATGCAGTACCACATGCGTGCGTTTGTGGCCCCATATATTTAAATGAGATTCAGTAGACAGGAAGGCAGGACATAGAACCCGAAAACAGGGATAGTTTAATAACACAGACGCAAACAAAGACACAAACTCAAACCTGAATTCCTGCCACAAAACACATGCCTCAAACTCCACAGGACAGGTATGAACGTAGCCTTAAAGGAGCAGTATCGCGATTTTTTCTTGGTGACTTATATTTAAATGGTACTTTGAATGTAGGTAAGTGTTGGAGTAACAATTACAAATTTAGAAAAAAATTATGTGTGTGTTTAGCAGCTGGAGACTAATAGCTCATGTTTATGTCTGCTGAGTGTCGGAGCCCGACACTCTGGCCTGTTCCATGCTGAGGAGAGGGGGGAAACAATGTATCAAAGTATCAGCTGTTCAGTGCTGGTAGCCGTCCAGCATAAGATAACAACATTGCAACATTGCCTGGCCAGAACTCATATATCTAAAACAGAGAGAAAAGCTCTAGAAGTCATTTAGCTGATTTTGACAGTTTTCCCTTCATGTTGGCTCTGCTGCAGAATCTTTCAGTTTACCATTTTCTCTTTCATATTCTTATTTTTCATTTTTCCATATGATCTTTCTTTCAGCTTTGTGTGTTTTGAGCAAAGCCCAACCCAGGATTTTCACTATCTGGAGTTTTGTTTTGTGCCCCTAGGGGCATCCCGACTTGGGATGCCCTGATATGTGAAATCCCCAAGTTCACCTGTGAAAACGTACCTTTCCCTGTCCCACAGCGCATGCGCGGGCTCTCATCCAATCAGCGCTGTTTGCAAGCAGATGGGGAGCCTGAGCAGTAACCTTCCTGGCCGCCCGGCCTGTCTAAATGACTATCTGCGTGAGCGCGCCAGAAAAATGGGGGGGATCTGTGGTTATCCAGGGGTCGTTTCACACAGTGGGGCATCCCGATTTAGAATGCCCAAGGGGGAAGGTCAATGGCCGGGTCTTCTAGACTTCAGGGTCGGCCACTCAGGGTTTTGTTCCACTTTAATACCTTTAGATTTTCCTGCACAGTTATTCAAAGAAGAATTTCAGTCATTTTCAGTCAGTTTAGGTATTTTGTATAGATTTTACACATTTGAGTCACCTGGTCTCATAACAAAAGCAGCACCTCACACACACACAGCCGTTACCACTGATTACAGTGTCAGCCTCTGAGGTAAAGTGTTGCTAGGAGACCAGTGGGCTAAATGAAGCAGCTCACTAAATACAACCCAGCAGATCCCCCTATTCAGCAAATGGACTGAACCATTGTCATTATACATTTTAAAAGTAAGGCATATATTTTTCCTTTTTCTATCGCCAGATTATTTATACATATGTTAGAAGCTGTTGTGTGGCTATTTAATTATTTATCTTTTTTAATGCAAATTTCGCGATACTGCTCCTTTAATGTTGACGTGTGTTGTTGGCCCCAAAACATTTTTATAATGATTCATAGCTGGTGCTGTATTTGAGTGTGTGGTGAGATTTGGGGCCCAATATGGGAGCCACACCTTTGTGTTGTTTGTATTTCACCCCACCTGCTGGCATCCGTTTCATGAGTAGGGCTGTGCTTTGCTTCTGTCTAATTATATTTTATATTATTTCCAGGTGAAGCCCCAGCTGTTTCTTCAGAATTAGGTATGAAGATTAATAGGGTTCCTCTGGGAATACAGAGTGATGAATTATGAATTAGCCCCAGTACTCCTCCCCACTAAGTTTTGATGATTTCAATTCTCCTATATGTTTGTCTGTGTCCTAATTGTTCTGCATTTTTTGCCATGATTTCCTATTTCCTATTGAAAATTACGATAGTGTGCAGTCATATTTATGTGTGGGGTTGCAGCAGGCCAGCTCTAGGGCCTGTATGCCTGGTGGTGTAATTGTGTAGTGTTTATCCCCCCGTGACCTGCACCTAGCAATTAGTGAGCTGTGCATAGTCACTTATGGTGTATGGATGTAGGTGCAGCAGCGACATCCAAAATGTGGGTAGGCGGCCGATGGGGGTGGGGATCGGACCTTTTTTATTTTTGGTCCGATGTTCCTCTTTAATATTTGCAAAGTGAGACCACCAGTATTATTTAGTATTTATTTATTTTAATCACGTTAATGGGGGGGGGATTACATTTCCGCTCTGTATCTTCCATTTACTTGGCAAAAACGTTTCTGTATATCTTTATTTCAGAGAAATGTGGAGAAATTGTAACTGAATCACAAGGAGTCATTAATTCCCCATTGACAATGTCCTCGTACTCTGACAACTGCATCTGGCACATCAACGTTTATAGCAATTTCAGAGTTCGTCTACATTTCGACAGCTTCGTGTAAGTATGAGAACTTTCCAGGTGTAAATCATTGTTACATGACTATAGTCATTTGGATTAAAAAAAATTACATGTCCCTTAAAATGTACCTATACCCAGAAAGGAAGTTTATGGGGTTTTTTTTTTGTTCAATATATTTTTATTAGAAGGAAATCAAAGCGTAGAGCACACTGACATGTCGCTCAACAGTTGTAACTTACATCGTACATTAGTTAGGTAAAGCGAAAAAAACATGTAGCTAACGACATATCACAAGCCAACTCCCCAGGTCTAGTACATATGAAATATTCGGAAGGCAGTACACACAATCCCCCCCTAAAGCCTCAGTAGGAGACCTGCGGCATACCACCCTCCCACGCTCGACATTACCTAGGCCTGTTTGGTGGCCTCTGAGAAAACCCCCCATAGGGACGTCCCAAGTCATTCTGTTTCAGAGTGTCATAAGGAAGGATGCGTCCCAGCCATGAGGGTGTAGCTTTAGTATCTTTAGAGCTCTGCTCTCCTCCCTTTTTTCTTCTTTTTCTTTAATGTATGGAGGGTACAGGAACAAAGAGAAAAAAAAAAAGGAGAGACAAAGACACAGGACAGGAAAGAAAGAAAAGACAGATGGCAGAGAGATAAAGGGGGGAGAGGGGGGATGTCGCTCATCCACACACCCGGGAGGCAGCGGGGGGGGAGGTCCCAGGCAGGGGAACGGGTAGGGAAACGAAAGGTAGGATGCGAGCCAGGGAAGGTCTAGCAGTCACGGCATGACTGTGTTCTACCTCGACTACCAATTGCTCCCACGTATCTGGTCTCGCAACCAGCTACAATGTGGAGAGCAGCTCCCTAAATTCCGGTGTATTTTGTGCCATAATCCAAATCGTCCAAGTGATATTGAATTTCTCTCTCCCGTTTTCTACGCCCTCAAGCACCATCTCCTCCATCCTCTTGATTCCCTCCACCTCCCGCACCCACTCTAGAATGTCTGGGGTGTGTTGGGATCGCCAGTGTCGAGGGATCACTGACCTGGTCGCAGTTAGTAGATGTCTGAGAATTCCCTTCTTTGCGGCAGAGATCGACCCAGGAATCACCGACAGCAAGGCTATTTGTGGATCTTTAGGGATGTCTTCTAGAGTCAAGAATTTATAGACCGAGAATACCTGATCCCATAATTTTTTTATTAAGGGGCAACTCCACCATATGTGGATCATAGTGCCCTCCGCCAATCCACACCTCCAGCACGTTCCTGTGTCGGCCCCCCCGAATCTGGCCAGGTCAACCGGGCATCTGTACCACCGGGACAGGATTTTATAGTTCTTCTCCTGTGCTTTACAGGCCAAGGGGAGCTTATGAGTCAGGGTAAAAGACTTCTCCCAATCCTTAGCACTCAGCTCCCGACCTAAATCCTGCTCCCATCTTCTAGCATACCCAAGACTCTCCGCGGGATCTCTCTCCGCCTGCAGAACCTTGTACAGGAGCGAGAGTGCATGTGATGGTCCAACGTCAGCCCTCAAAATACCCTCAGTTTATGGGGTTTTTCCATTAAGGGATAGCGGCAGGTAGCACCTCGTAGCGACAGGCAGCATCCGGTGAACGATGGGCGCTGTGCGCAATTACCACATTTATGAAGCCGATTCTGATGAGCGACTCTAACAGCGCCATGTAGCGTTCGATTCATCATTACAGGTGGCTGTAGCTTCCAAAGAGCCAGGTATTACCTGTCGCTACCTGTCGCTCTCTCATACATTTCAATAGACGTTCCTTTTCTTCTGTTTAAACAGGGTTTTTTGTTTTTAATTTTTTTTTCTCTCAAATCATTGTGTGACCTCTCCTGGCCTAGAAAAAGTCATTTTTGAAAACTTTTTTGATTTTTTATATTTTTATGCAGAATTGTCATTACAGGTCTGGTATTAAAGTATTAATGTCACAATGTACTAACAATGTCATTCCATGTGTTTTCGCTTTGTTACAGGTGGATATGTGTTCAAAAACAGACTTTAATCACACAGCGTCTGGCGCTCTATGCTACAGCGAACAGATCCAGAGTGCCAACGCTGTGTTTTTTTGTTGAATATGGTGTGAGTCGCTCAGAGTCGGTCGCAATGAGCTGGTGCTACCTTTTGCTCCCTGCAACACTGTACTGGTGTTAGAGCGCCCAACATACATCACATTCATCAATGCCGGCCAGGTTACTAGAGCGGCTGAGATGCTCTGTTACAGCGCCTGATAGCCGATCACCAGGGGCGTAGCTAAAGTCTTGTGGGCCCCGATGCGAGGAGTCAAACTGGGCCCCCCCCCCGTCACACACACACACAGACAGGGGACTAGGTAGCAGAGCTGACACTCTATACAGCACAGGGATCACACACACAGACAGGGGATTAGGCAGCAGAGCTGACACTCTATACAGCACAGGGATCACACACACACACAGACAGGGGATTAGGCAGCAGAGCTGACACTCTATACAGCACAGGGATCACACACACAGACAGGGGACTAGGCAGCAGAGCTGACACTCTATACAGCACAGGGATCACACACACAGGGGACTAGGCAGCTGAGATGACACTCTATACAGCACAGGGATCACACACAGGGGACTAGGCAGCTGAGCTGACACTCTATACAGCACAGGGATCACACACAGGGGACTAGGCAGCTGAGCTGACACTCTATACAGCACAGGGATCACACACACACAGACAGGGGCCTAGGCAGCAGAGCTGACACTCTATACAGCACAGGGATCACACACAGGGGACTAGGCAGCTGAGCTGACACTCTATACAGCACAGGGATCACACACACACAGACAGGGGCCTAGGCAGCAGAGCTGACACTCTATACAGCACAGGGATCACACACAGGGGACTAGGCAGCTGAGCTGACACTCTATACAGCACAGGGATCACACACAGGGGACTAGGCAGCTGAGCTGACACTCTATACAGCACAGGGATCACACACAGGGGACTAGGCAGCTGAGCTGACACTCTATACAGCACAGGGATCACACACAGGGGACTAGGCAGCAGAGCTGACACTCTATACAGCACAGGGATCACACACAGGGGACTAGGTAGCAGAGCTGACACTCTATACAGCACAGGGATCACACACACACACACACACACACACAGGGGACTAGGTAGCAGAGCTGACACTCTATACAGCACAGGAATCACACACACATATTGGAGACAGGGGACTAGGCAGCAGAGCTGACACTGTACAGCACAGGGATCACACACACAGGAGACAGGGGACTAGGCAGCAGAGCTGACACTCTATACAGCACAGGGATCACACACACACACAGGGGACTAGGTAGCAGAGCTGACACTCTATACAGCACAGGGATCACATACACACACAGGGGACTAGGTAGCAGAGCTGACACTCTATGCAGCACAGGGATCACACACATAGGGGACTAGGCAGCAGAGCTGACACTCTATACAGCACAGGGATCACACACACACACACACAGGGGACTAGGCAGCAGAGCTGACACTCTATACAGCACAGGGATAACACACACAGACAGGGGACTAGGTAGCAGAGCTGACACTCTATACAGCACAGGGATCACACACACAGACAGGGGACTAGGTAGCAGAGCTGACACTCTATACAGCACAGGGATCACACACACAGACGGGACTAGGTAGCAGAGCTGACACTCTATACAGCACAGGGATAACACACACAGACAGGGGACTAGGCAGCAGAGCTGACACTCTATACAGCACAGGGATCACGCACAGGAGACAGGGGACTATGCAGCAGAGCTGACACTCTATACAGCACAGGGATAACACACACAGACAGGGGACTAGGTAGCAGAGCTGACACTCTATACAGCACAGGGATCACACACAGGAGACAGGGGACTAGGCAGCAGAGCTGACACTCTATACAGCACAGGGATCACATACACACACAGGGGACTAGGCAGCAGAGCTGACACTCTATACAGCACAGGGATCACACACACACACACAGGGGACTAGGAAGCAGAGCTGACACTCTATACAGCACAGGGATAACACACACAGACAGGGGACTAGGTAGCAGAGCTGACACTCTATACAGCACAGGGATCACACACACAGACAGGGGACTAGGTAGCAGAGCTGACACTCTATACAGCACAGGGATCACACACACAGACGGGACTAGGTAGCAGAGCTGACACTCTATACAGCACAGGGATAACACACACAGACAGGGGACTAGGCAGCAGAGCTGACACTCTATACAGCACAGGGATCACGCACACGAGACAGGGGACTATGCAGCAGAGCTGACACTCTATACAGCACAGGGATAACACACACAGACAGGGGACTAGGTAGCAGAGCTGACACTCTATACAGCACAGGGATCACACACAGGAGACAGGGGACTAGGCAGCAGAGCTGAGACTCTATACAGCACAGGGATCACATACACACACAGGGGACTAGGCAGCAGAGCTGACACTCTATACAGCACAGGCATAACTCAGTCACACGCGCACAGACATACACACTAACCTGTGTGACGATGTCCCTCCTCTGCGATCTCCAGCGAGGCTCTGTAGCCCCGCCCACCTTTAGCTTAGCAACAATCTCCTACCTTGAGTCCCGCTCCCACCCGCTGAACCACCAATGAAATTAAATTATTGCCTACTAGACTCCCGGCCTCTCGGGCGCCCGCTGCCGCCGGCCCAGACAGTTCATCTGAGTGCTTACACACGGGGGCGGAGGCAGCGGGTGCCTGAGAGGCCGTGGCAAACCTCCGGGAGACGGCGCGGGACAAAATGGCGACGGCGCGGGACCAACTGGTAGAAATTGGGCTACGCAGTCACTGCGGACCTGTGATTAGAAAGCAAACACATTTCCCGCCAGTTCTCGGCTGTGATGTCACCCCAGAGTGTACTACACGGGCAGGGGCGTAGCTAAAGTCTTGTGGGCCCCGATGCGGGCCCCCCCTGGCTTAGGGACCCAGTCGCAATGGCGACCCTTGCGACCCCTATAGCTACGCCCCTGCCGATCACAGCGTATATTAGCGGTCACTCTCAGCGCCTCTGTACAGATGCTCATCTGTCGATACCTGGCGCTAGTCATGACTCAGCCTGTATGTTGTCACCTTCTATCCCCAGCCCAGTGTCTGAAAATAGCCTGTGTTTCTTTTTTTTAATAAAAAGGCCTTAGCTCAATATTTATAAAAACACTAACAGGAAGTAGTATGATGGTGAATGTTGGTTATATGCTAATTAATTCAGTTACTACTAAGCTGTCATATAATGGTAGTTGGGTTGAAATGCTTCCCAATGCTGAGCTGTGTGTACTGTAACTGAATGTATCATTGATGGAAATCACCAGGGGACGGGGCTGCTTGGCCAGGGAGCAATATGGGTGACTGCATCCAGTTTGTGATGTTATGAATATTGGGCAAAAGTTTTAGTAAAAAAAAAAAAAAAAAAAAATTATAAAAACACTAACAGGAAGTAGTATGGTAGTGAATGTTGGGCGTATGCTAATTAATTCAGTTTCTACTAAGCTGTCATATAATGGCAGTTAGGTTGAAAGGCTTCCCAATGCTGAGCTGTGTGTACTGTAACTGAATGTATCATTGATGGAAATCACCAGGGCATCCAGCCGACTGCATGCAGTTTGTGATGTTTCGCTGTAGCCCAGAGCGCCGGAGGCTGTGTGATTAAAGGCTGTTTTTTTAACATGTATCCACCAGTAACAAAGCGAAAACATATGGAATTACATTGTAATAACATTGTGACATGAACATATTAATGCCAAATATATAAAAATTAAAAATTAAAAAAAAAGGCTTTTTCAAGGCCAGGAGAGATCCCAACATTATTTGAGAAGAAAATAATAATAATAAAAACACCCTGTTTAAAGAGAAGTAAAAGAACGTCCATTGAAATGTATGGGAGAGCGACAGGTAGCGAGAGGTAATACCTGGCGCTCTGCAGGGCTGGAGGGCGGCGCTGTACGCTGAGGCTGGGATAATGATGAATCGGACTCTACATGGCGTTATCCCAGTCGCTCTACAGAATCCGCTTGATAAATGTGTCATTGCGTGCCGTGTCCGGCGTTCACCTGTCGCTACCTGTCGTTTACAAGGCGCTACCTGACGCTATCCCTTCATGAATAAGGCCCTAATTTTCTAAATTTTCTAATGACAGAGCAAGCAACAATACACCCAATGCTACAAACCTCAAACATAGGCAGCGTGGGTGGATAACAAGCAGACCTGAATGCAGCAATGACCAATCAGGAGTGGACAATAGGTCGGGAGCATCCGCTGGCTGCTCACTGGGCCGTATATACACCTAGCATCTCTGATGCCTCCACGACGTGTGCTTCATTCCTAAATCTGGCTCCTTCCCATAATGGGAGCGGCACAGACTTGCTGTGGGGAGTAGGGGCTACTGAGCCACCAATTGTAAAGAACGTGACAGCATGCAGGGTGCCCCCAATCTCCACTGGACCACAAATTAAGTAAAAGGATATGAGTAAACAAATAAATAATTGCTGTTCCCCTGAGGTTCCATCTGACATGGTTGCCTCACATGGCCTCATACAGGGGCACCCCTGCCTTCGAACAACCTAAAGCTGGCACAGGGCATATACTGTGAGTGGCTTCTGGCAGGGCTGAGCAACCAACAGCTGGGGGGACACGGGGCACCCAAGACTGCTCTACAAAATCCCTAATGAACTATTCTTATAATATATTTATTCTTATTTTAATATAATATAAAAAATCTAATATTTGGTATTTTTCTAGGATGAGGAACTCCCTGTCCTGCCATTCATTTACTGTGTCAGTCTATGATGGAACTCTATTTGGATCTCCGCTTTTGGGCGACCTCTGTAAGACCACGGCTCGGAATTTCACCTCCTCATTGAACAGCATGAGCATCGTATACTCCAGACTGCGTAATGACAGCGCCGATGGACTGACCTTCGCCGCCAGTTACAACACCGTCTCCAACAGCAATCAGAATGGTACTTTATCTATAATGCCTGATCACATTTTAAAGTAGGCCTCTTGTCTAAACATAGAAACATAGAAGGTTGACGGCAGAAGGAGACCATACGGTCCATCTAGTTCATCATCCTGTAGCACACGCATCCCCTCAGGGGTGTGGGGAGTGGGTTCTTTGTTAATGGGCTTGGGGGACCTCTTGGTGTGGGTTGCAACTCCAAATGAGACCGACTTTATAAAAAGGGCACTTACCTTATTAGCAGGACTTTAGGTACACTTGATACTTTACAGCAGGCCATACAGTCTTTATCCACATCAGTTCCATTAGCAGTTTCCATAGCACAGCATTACATCCAGGTGGTGGTCACTCATCCTGGTCCCATAGCAGAATACTGCGGCCTTAGCTTCCTCCATCAGTATCTCGGGTGGAATGGCTCACCTTTCCTGTGGTCACTTGTTAGGTATGAATGTGGCTCCTCTGCTCTCGCTCTTACACCAGTAACTGCTCACTGCTACCAGTTGACTCTGCTGGTACCTTCCTCCCTCCCTGTTACTACAATACTTCTCTGACTTCTGACTAGTTCTCTCTGAGGTAACTCTCCTCATGACCTCCTTATATAAATTCCCTCTGGCTGGCATCTAGAACCTTCTCTTACTCACCTCAGCCAATGGCAGCTCAGCTGTACTCCTATATGGTTGGGTTATAGCCAACAGTTTGGTAGACCCGCAGTGTCACAATCCATTAGCCATCCAACAGTGCCATCTTGTAGTGATGTGGCGACTGCAAGACAGACATGAACTACCTCACAGAAGAACCACAAAGATAACTGTTGACCACTTTATGCCGGCCACAATCCTAATAAAATGACTGTGTTGAAAGCTCTTAAACAGACCATGTGGTGTAAAATAAGATGCCCAACTTACCACCACCAATATACATAGGAAGTGCCAGCCACAGATTCTTTGGACATAGGTAGCAATTCTTACTGAAGGCACAAGGCACAGAGCGCTCACCTCTGAAAAATTCTTAGTCCACAATAAGGAAGTGCCAGCCTGGAGTAGAAGCCTTAAAATCATCAATCCTTTATTTGCATCCCTTAAAAGTCCATCACAGCATCATGATTAAGTAATGATTAAGAGCTGCTGCTCGAAACGCGTCGACGTGGGGCCTGCTCGTTGTATGCTTTTTATCAATTACCATGCTGTGATGGACTTTTAAGGGATGCAAATAAAGGATTGATGATTTTAAGGCTTCTACTCCAGGCTGGCACTTCCTTATTGTTTACCACCACCAATGCCTGACGGGCTACTTAAAAAAAAAAAGCTGCTCCTATGTTGGATAGGGCGAGGGCAAGAGGGGGGCCATAAGTCCTGAGTTTCTTTAGCTTCCTTCCGGCTGCCGGTAATGTCACTAGTGTTAATAAATTACAGTTTTATCACGCAATCAATTCAGCAATAGAGAGATGAAAATGTCTATCATCATACCTTCCATGATGATGGGAAAATAGGGACAATATGTAATGAAGCCACGCCCCCTCATAGAGGAATAGATAGGAGATTGGTTGTAACAGTTACAACCATATAAACACTTTGAATAGGCAAATGAATCATTTATTGATGCAGATCTGCATGTTACACCCCAAAGAGGGACAATTGTTAAATTAGGCCACGCCCCCTCATTGAGGGATAGATAGGAGATTGGTTGTAACAGTTACAACCATATAAACACTTTGAATAGGCAAATGAATCATTTATTGATGCAGATCTGCATGTTACACCCCAAAGAGGGACAATTGTTAAATTAGGCCACGCCCCCTTATTGAGGGATAGATAGGAGATTGGTTGTAACAGTTACAACCATATAAACACTTTGAATAGGCAAATGAATCATTTATTGATGCAGATCTGCATGTTACACCCCAAAGAGGGACAATTGTTAAATTAGGCCACGCCCCCTTATTGAGGGATAGATAGGAGATTGGTTGTAACAGTTACAACAATATAAACACTTTGAATAGGCAAATGAATCGTTTATTGGTGCAGATCTGCGCCACGTCCCCTCATAGAGGAATAGATAGGAGATTGGTTGTAACAGTTACAACCATATAAACACTTTGAATAGGCAAATGAATCATTTATTGGTGCAGATCTGCATGTTACACCCCAAAGAGGGACAATTGTTAAATTAGGCCACACCCCCTTATTGAGGGATAGATAGGAGATTGGTTGTAACAGTTACAGCCATATAAACACTTTGAATAGGCAAATGAATCATTTATTGGTGCAGATCTGCATGTTACACCCCAAAGAGGGACAATTGTTAAATTAGGCCACGCCCCCTCATTGAGGGATAGATAGGAGATTGGTTGTAACAGTTACAACAATATAAACACTTTGAATAGGCACATGAATCATTTATTGGTGCAGATCTGCATGTTACACCCCAAAGAGGGACAAATGAGAACAATGAGGGTCAGGGGGGCATGAACTCAAAAGAGGGACAATCCCTCCAAATCAGGGACAATTGGGAGGTATGCATTCATCATTCATGTATAGCAGAGCGGATGCCGGGGAGCAGGGTCCCCAAGTCCTGGCCATTACTGGTTGAAAGAGTAAGACCTCATGGTTGCTTTAAACTTAGTAATCTCATCAGGAAACATCCCACTGATTGTTTTCCAGTGGGAACAGCCATTGTGGATCATTTAATTCAGTCAATCAATGTGTTATCAGGAGTTGATAAATAATTAGACTAATATTTTCTTATTCTTACTCAGGTGTTCTGATGGGTATACCTCCAAGTGGGGGGGGGGGCATTTTATAATAAGGTAGAATATTTTTTTTTATAAAATCAGTTCCCCATGGACAATTCCTTAATATGCTATTAAAAACGACTCACCCAACCTATAGATAGGCTTCTAAGGATATTTATGTGGGCCTCCAAAATAAATGATTTGTAGAGGTGAGGTGGACACAGGTGTGATGGATAGAGGTGAGGTGGACACCGGTGTGATGGATAGAGGTGAGGTGGACACAGGTGTGATTTGTAGAGGTGAGGTGGACACAGGTGTGATGGATAGAGGTGAGGTGGACACAGGTGTGATGGATAGAGGTGAGGTGGACACCGGTGTGATGGATAGAGGTGAGGTGGACACAGGTGTGATGGATAGAGGTGAGGTGGACACCGGTGTGATGGATAGAGGTGAGGTGGACACAGGTGTGATGGATAGAGGTGAGGTGGACACAGGTGTGATGGATAGAGGTGAGGTGGACACAGGTGTGATGGATAGAGGTGAGGTGGACACAGGTGTGATTTATAGAGGTGAGGTGGACACAGGTGTGATGTATAGAGGTGAGGTGGACACAGGTGTGATGGATAGAGGTGAGGTGGACACCGGTGTGATGGATAGAGGTGAGGTGGACACAGGTGTGATGGATAGAGGTGAGGTGGACACCGGTGTGATGGATAGAGGTGAGGTGGACACCGGTGTGATGGATAGAGGTGAGGTGGACACAGGTGTGATGGATAGAGGTGAGGTGGACACAGGTGTGATGGATAGAGGTGAGGTGGACACAGGTGTGATGGATAGAGGTAAGGTGGACACAGGTGTGGTGGATAGAGGTGAGGTGGACACAGGTGTGATGGATAGAGGTGAGGTGGACACAGGTGTGATGGATAGAGGTGAGGTGGACACAGGTGTGATTTATAGAGGTGAGGTGGACACAGGTGTGATGGATAGAGGTGAGGTGGACACCGGTGTGATGGATAGAGGTGAGGTGGACACAGGTGTGATGGATAGAGGTGAGGTGGACACCGGTGTGATGGATAGAGGTGAGGTGGACACAGGTGTGATGGATAGAGGTGAGGTGG
Organism: Gastrophryne carolinensis; assembly: GCA_027917425.1. Classification (NCBI taxonomy): domain Eukaryota; kingdom Metazoa; phylum Chordata; class Amphibia; order Anura; family Microhylidae; genus Gastrophryne; species Gastrophryne carolinensis. The sequence continues at coordinate 599,478,253 of CM051235.1, forward strand.
ACACAGGTGTGATGGATAGAGGTGAAGTGGACACAGGTGATGTATAGAGGTGAGGTGGACACAGGTGTGATGGATAGAGGTGAGGTGGACACGGGTGTGATGGATAGAGGTGAGGTGGACACCGGTGTGATGGATAGAGGTGAGGTGGACACAGGTGTGATGGATAGAGGTGAGGTGGACACCGGTGTGATGGATAGAGGTGAGGTGGACACAGGTGTGATGGATAGAGGTGAGGTGGACACAGGTGTGATGGATAGAGGTGAGGTGGACACCGGTGTGATGGATAGAGGTGAGGTGGACACAGGTGTGATGGATAGAGGTGAGGTGGACACCGGTGTGATGGATAGAGGTGAGGTGGACACCGGTGTGATGGATAGAGGTGAGGTGGACACAGGTGTGATGGATAGAGGTGAGGTGGACACAGGTGTGATGGATAGAGGTGAGGTGGACACAGGTGTGATGGATAGAGGTGAGGTGGACACAGGTGTGATGGATAGAGGTGAGGTGGACACAGGTGTGATGGATAGAGGTGAGGTGGACACAGGCGTGATGGATAGAGGTGAGGTGGACACAGGTGTGATGGATAGAGGTGAGGTGGACACAGGTGTGATGGATAGAGGTGAGGTGGGAAGTAGAGAGCAGAGGTGAATTGAACAGAGGAGGACAGAGGTGTGAGACTTAAAAGTGAGATGTAAGGTGGGAAGAGGCTGGTAGAGGTGAGAGATGTCCCCTGCAACCTAATAGCAACATCTGTGTTACCCACCTCTGCAGAGAAGTTCATATGTGCCTCACCTTCTGCTTCATGAATTAGTACCACACTGCCTCTAGTGGCCAGCCATGTGAACTGCTAACAATGCAAGCTCTGCTTTCCTAACATTTAAAATTAGGGATGCAGGGGGGCACAGCTAAGGGCAGAGTGGGCTTCATGTAACTTCCGGGCCACAGGTTGTGTATTCCTAGTATAGAGCTGCGGTTCTCAACCTTTTTATGCAAAGTACGTCCTAACAACAAGCAGTTACAACAAAGTACCTCAAAGGAAATCAATGACTAATGTTACCAAAAACACCTTAGGAGGTAAAAGGGAGATAGCTCCCTCTTACCAGATTTACTGACTCCACCATAGGGGGACACTTGTTTTTCAGCGAGTGGTTGACCATTGACCATATGGGTATAAATCAAATATCTAAAAAGAGTGGTGTAACCCACTTACCTCACTAGACAGATTAATGACCCCCTCAACCAGACATCACATCGGACTGGTACCAAAATAAGTAGGTCATGGGCCTTGTAGCCTTGTGAAAGAATAATGTTTTACTGTAAAAAAAATATATATACTAGACCAGTTGGGCCCCCCGTTGGTGCACTCTTGGACATTGCCCCCAGGTAAGCGTATCGCAGGTTGAGAGACGGTGGTATAGAGTATTTTTTCTTGTATTATTTTCTTGTATTATTATTTATTGTAATATGTGTTGACCTTACTGTATTATAGTGTGTACATAATGTACAGCATGCACTGTCTGTGACTATACCTGTATGTCAGTTTTTTTTTTTTAATCTCCTTTCAGTCACACTGTCTTGCTACTCGGACTACATGACAGCCGTTGTTTCTCGAAATTATATTTTGTCCTTGGGCCATTCTCCGGAAAACCTTCACTTGAGTGATCCACAATGCACTCCTCGGGTTATAAGAGACTGGACGGAGTTTCACATCCCGTATCAAGGATGTCAGACAATAAAACAGGTATAAAAAAAAATCCCCTGTGGCGTAATCTAATTGGCTAGCACGTCTCAGCCTAGAGATGCCGCGTCCCAGGGGTTTCACACAGCAGGAAGGCCAGCGGCACTCAGGGTTTTGTTCCACTTTAAAGTATTTTTTTCCTCATCCTGGGTGCTATTTCGTCTAGAAACTGCCCTGTACAGTGGTAAGAGTAGGTGACTAAAACATGGGATTATTATTGTTGACTTGTATAGCAGCATCATTTTCCAGAGCACTTCAAGTATAAGTGAGGCTTATTTAATTTTTGCTTACCTTTCCTTGTGCTGTCTCGATGCAGAAGCATCCAGGGTTCTGTATCTGGGCCATTTTGCCATGATCGGGCAACTGAAGCTCGCTCCCAGGCCCAGCTGCTGAAAACAGAGAATCAGACCAACATGTCCAGGGCCGGCTTTGATTGGTTTTAAAGTGGACCAAAACCCACATTTTTAAAGTGGACCAACACCCTCCCATGATCGGCCCGGGAATCTATAAGCTGTGTTAAACCCCCCAGAAACCCCTACCTTATCCACTATCCAGCAGCGCACGCTACCGCCTCCCGCGCGTCCCTCTAGCAGGGCGCGCACCCGCGCCGGCCGTTTGTGAATGGCGTGCGCGGGCGTGCGCCCTGTAAGAGTGATGCGCGGGAGGCGGCGGGCGCGCTCTCTTGTCCGTTGCTGCCTCCCGCTTGTCCGTCGGCGGGGATTGGCTGTGGCGGTAACGTGGGAGCGAGGAGAGGTGAGTTTTTCGGGGTTTCACACAGCAGGGCACCCCCGATTGGGGTGCCCCGCCGAAGTGGACCAAAACCCAGGATAGTCAAAATCCTGGGTGTTGGCCCACTTTAACTAGCATCCTCTGAATTGCTCCTTCCATGAAGAACACGTTTTGCCAATTTTCAGTGCTCCTGCTTCACTCTAATCCCAAATAATGTCACTTTTTTAGCTGTAAAGCTCCGCCTCATCCATTCATTGCCACTGTTGAGTGTGGCAATGATATCATAGCCACACCTGTGCCATGACTGATCTGCCAACGTACAAAGAGGAACAGCAAAAACAAATGTTCCAGGACTATTTGAAAAGTGAAAATATACATTTCTTGTTCTACACCCTAAGAAGGGAGTATCGGCAGGGGCTTTGGCCAAATGTATTTCGCAAGTTCAGTGGTTTTGGTCCGCTTTAAGTATAAAAGTGAGGCTTATTTAATGTTTGCTTACCTTTCCTTGTGCTTCCTTGATCCAGCAGCCCCCCGGGTTCTGTATCTGGGCTGTTTTGCCACCGATGCTCGCTCTCAGGCCCAGTTGCTGAAAACAGAAATTCAGACCAACATGTCCAGGGTTGGCTTTGATGGGTTTTAAGGGTTTTCTATATCATCTCCTGTTTATCCTCCAGGCTCACAATGACACCATCAGCTATACAAACACCCTGTTCACTCACTCCTCTGAGCTTATGGTAACGCACAGGAAAAAGTTAAGTCTGACGCTACAATGTAAGATGTACCAGGACACAGTGGTGGAAGCCCTGTACTATGCTGATGACATCACAGAGAGCAACTTGACCCAGTACGGCGTCTACACAGCCAACCTCACTTTCTATCAGTCTTCAAGTTACATTAACCAAATCTCGGATTATCCAATGGACGTGAAACTGGGTCAGAATTTGTATCTGCAAGCCACGCTGGACACCTCAGACCCCAACTTGGTTCTTTTTGTGGACACGTGTGTCGCTTCGCCTGACCCCGTGCACTCCTCAGGAAATGTTTATTATATAATAAGCAATGGGTAAGTGATGTCATCTAGATTTTTCCCTTCAATACATAGAGGACTGAACCAAGCCTCTCTGTTGCCATATGTGAAAGAAAGACAGCCTAAACCCCTCCACCTTATCAAAGTATGAACTACCTATATATCAGATACCAATGGGGGCCAGTGATTGAAGTACAGTAATAAAAAACAATAACAAGAAGCCAGGGGTGCACCTATAATGAGACCAACTGAGACAGCCTCCATCTAGCACCATTTAGAGCAGGGGTACTCAACCCCATTTAAAGGCATTCCTGGGCCAATAGCACATGTGCAACCATCGGCCGCATCTCCGCTATCTCTTTACCAGGGCTAGTGCCAGGCATTTGTGATTGGCTGGCGTGGACATGCTCCCTGTTAGAGGGTAGCGGGGGTTGCGGCCACCTGCCCGCTCGGATCTGCTTGCCTTAGACAAAGGGGCTGGAGCAGATCCGAGCGCACTGATTGGACGAGTGGCCACGCATCTACTGGGGGTTTCACACAGTGGGGAATCCCTGATTGGGGTGCCCCGGGGGCAAGTACCAAAGCCCAGGATAGTCAAAATGCTGGGTTTTAGTCCACTTTAAAGTGGACCAACACCCAGGATTTTGACTATCCTGGGTTTTGATCCACTTCGGTGGGGCACCCCGATCGTGTGAAAACCCCCCAGAAAGCCCCGAAAACTCACCTCACCCCGCTCCCACGTGACCGCTGCAGCCAATACCTGCCGACGGACAAGCGAGAGGCAGCGACGGACAAGCAGAGCGCGTCCGCCGCCTCCCTCTTACAGGGAGCGCACCCGCGCCAGCCATTCACAAACGGCCAGCGCAGGAGCCGGACGCGCATGTGCCGCTGGAACGTGGAAAAGGTAGGATTGTGGGCTTCCTGGGGGTTTCACCCCGCGGGACATCACGATTTCGGATGCCCCGCGGGGAGGGATCTGATCTATAAGATTCCCGGGCCAATCCCTCCTGCGTGTTGGTCCGCTTTAAAGTCATATTTCAGCCAAAAATGAAAAAAAGTCACCTTTCCTCCCGCAGGCTTTCACTGCTGGTGCGTTGGATGCACACTTACCAGATCACCTGATCTCAGTCCTGGCCCGGCAGCACTTCCTCCGCCGGAATCGACTCAGCGACACAGCTCAGCAAAGGGGACTATGCCGCGCCCCTCTCCATTCACTTCACTAAAGAGAGGCATGCCAAAGTTCCTGTGATGAGGGGGCGGGGTGCTGTAGTTCCTGTATATGTAATGGCTGACTCAGCGTGTGTTGCAGTACCCTTGCCAATTTAAGGAAATGATTCAGCAAAGGTCCTGCGACAAATGCAGAATAAGCCTTAAAGTGGACCAAAACCCAGGATTTTTACTATCCTTGGTTTTGGTGCTTTCCCTTGGGCATCCCAATTGGCGGTGCCCCGATGTGTGAACCCCGAAGCCAACTTGCCCCTTCACAGTCCTACGGCACATGTGGCGCGGCTTGTCCAATCAGCGCGCTCAGAGCCACTGGCGTCACGCCGTCTAAGGCTTCGTCTAAGATCAGCGGCTCCAAGCGCGCTGGTGGCTGCATCCCCCGCTTCCCTCTAACAGGAAGCGTGCTGGCACAGGCCAGCCAGGATTCTTATAGATTCCCGGGGAGATTGCCGTGGGTTTTGGCCCACTTTATAGTGGGCTAGTGTTGAATTGATAAATAAATATAACTAATGTCACACTTTCATGTTTTTCTTCATTGCATTGCAGATGTAAAAGGGTCCCAGATTATCGCTCGTACTCCTCTTCCTCTGGATCCATAGTCCGCTTTGGCTTCAATGCTTTCGGCTTCCTGAAGCTTTATTCCAGTGTCTACATCCAGTGCAAGCTCGTTGTGTGCAAGAAGTATGATGGACAGTCTCGCTGTAATAAAGGATGCCTGGCCAGAGCCAAACGAGACGTGTCACCCCATGAGGAGCATGTCCATGCCTCTGCAGGACCACTGCGCCATGCTTAGTATATCACCGAGGAATGAACCCAGCAGCTTTCAGCTTTCTTACTCAGGAAATCCAAGGTTAAGGTAATACCATTTATTGGCTAACTCAGTAGTCCTCAAACTTCCTCCTCAAGGGCCGAGACAGGCCAGGTTTTGCAGCTCTCTATGCTGATGCACAGATGTAATAATTAGGGCTATAGCTCTGTCTGAGCACCAGTTAATTCACCTGTGGAGTAGCGTGGAGAGCTGCAAAACCTGGCCTGTCTCGGCCCTTGAGGAGGAAGTTTGAGGACTACTGGGCTAACTCAATAAGATTGAAAATGCAAGCTTTCGAAGCTGTTCAAGCTTCTTCTTCAGGCATAATACAGATCTGTAACTTAGACACACATTTATACAGAACACTACAAAAGGAGGGACAATTGTTTTTACACCGACACACATGAAAAATAGCTAAGTCGTAAAATTGTATGCTGTGAGATAAGAATCAGGGGGATTATAACAATTAATGGTGGGCTGATAAGAATCAGGGGGATTATAACAATTAATGGTGGGCTGATAAGAATGAGAGGGGGAGAGAAAGTGTGTGGAATTTTTATTGCTCTCACACCAGGCCAGACAGTCTGTTTAATATCAGACCTTGTGACGAGTCTCATCTATTCAATCCATGTCATAATGACACATAAAATTATTGTCCCTGTTTAGCCCACAGTGAGAGCAATTATAATTCCACACACTTTCTCTCCCCCTCTCATTCTTATCAGCCCACCATTAATTGTTATAATCCCCCGGATTCTTATCTCGCAGCATACAATTTTACGACTTAGCTATTTTTCATGTGTGTCAGTGTAAAAACAATTGTCCCTCCTTTGTAGTGTTCTGTATAAATGTGTGTCTAAGTTACAGACCTGTATTATGCCTGAAGAAGAAGCTTGAACAGCTTTGAAAGCTTGCATTTTAGCCAATAAATGGTATTACCTTAACCTTGGATTTCCTGCTTACACCGATGGCTAACACGGTACAACAACTTACTGACATCTTTCTTACTCTAAATATAAATCCATGTTGCAAATTAACATTACACTGCTGATGATCATATGAGATAATCACACTTTTCTGAAAATGGAAATAATTAAGTGATGTGATGGAATAAATATTATTATGCAGGAAAATAGCATAGTTCTCTTGTTTTCTTCTGAGGAACAAACCATCTTTAAAGGGGACCCAAGTTACGTCTCTTCAGGGTTGCGCCTTTAATGAGGCCATGTAAGGCAGTCAGTCTTTAAACCTCCTTTGTTAAACCGGACCTTCACCTTGAATAAGAGTCTATCTTGTATGTTTCCCCCACCCTGTACATACAGATTGCTCACATTAATCCGGACCTTCACCCTGAATAATAGCCTATCTTATATGTTTCCCACACCCTGTACATACAGATTGCTCACATTAATCCGGACATTCACCCTGAATAATAGCCTATCTTATATGTTTCCCACACCCTGTACATACAGATTGCCCACATTAATCCAGACCTTCACCCTGAATAAGAGTCTATCTTATATGTTTCCCACACCCTGTACATACAGATTGCCCACATTAATCCGGACCTTCACTCTGAATAAGAGCCTATCTTATATGTTTCCCACACCCTGTACATACAGATTGCCCACATTAATCCGGACCTTCACCCTGAATAAGAGTCTATCTTATATGTTTCCCACACCCTGTACATACAGATTGCCCACATTAATCCAGACCTTCACCCTGAATAAGAGTCTATCTTATATGTTTCCCACACCCTGTACATACAGATTGCTCACATTAAAAATCATCCTACCTGCATATACTGCACTTTCTGAGCCTTTAAACATCCAAGATGGCGGCTCATGGAGCATCAGGCTGCCTGCAAACAGGAAGTGTCTTGCGACTGTGTTGCTCTGCATTGTGGGATTGCTGTCCTTTCCCTGACCCCAGCTCTGCTCTGTCTGTGCAAAGCGCAGCTATAACCCCACCCCCTGCACTTTATCCCCCTCTTCCTCTCCTCAATATGTGACGCTTCTGAGGCAAGATGGCGGCTCCCATATACCATAAGTCCTGAATAGAGTTGCAGCACAGTGGGGGAAAGAGTAAAAATGAGTTGACTAAAAACATAAATATTATTTTAGATGCTGGGGAATAGTTTAAGGGTTTGGGTTTTTCATTAAATTATGCTGAAAGTCCGGTTTAAAACACTTTCAGGGTGTTATAAGGTACAGAGCAATTCTCTTGTTTTCTTTGTTGTTTCCCATGTCTCTCCATCTTGTCTTGTGTCTCCCTCCCATTTCTGTCTCTTGCTTTTATCTCATATTTCTGTCTCTCCCCTCATCTCCCCCTCTCGCTTTTCTGTGTCTTTATCTCTCTCTCTCTCCTTCATATCTGTGTCTCTTTCTCTGGTATCTCGCTGTCTGTCTTGTTTCTCCCTGTCGCTCTTATCTATCTTGTGTCTTTCTCCCGTCTCTCGCTTGCTCTGATTTTCTCGCTTCTATTTCATGTTTCTCTCTGTCTCCCCCCCGCCTCTCTTTTCTGTGCCTCTCTCTTGCTTTAATACATTTCTGTCTCTCCTGTTTCTCTTGTATCTATTGTCTCTTTACAGTATCTTCGTCTCTCTCTTGTTTCTTGCCCTGTCTCTCGTGTATCTTTCTTATTTCTTAGTCTCCCTCGCTTGTTTCTATCACTTTGTCTGTCTCTCTTCTGTTTCTGTGTCTCTCAAGTCACACTCTTGTCTTTTGTTCACTCCAGTTCTCTCTCTCTTTTCTGTATGTTTCTGTCTTGACTTGTCATGTCCCTCCTTTTTGTCTGTCCTATCGCTGCTTCTCTCTCAAGTGTCTCTCTCTCGCTTATGTATTTATCTCTATCTCTGCGAGTCTCCCTTTCGCTCTCTTTCAAGTGTTGTGTCTCTATCTCTTTTTATCTCAAGTTTATCTCCAGCTTGCTCCATTTCTCTCTATCTTCTGTGCCTCTCTCTCATTTGTCTGTCTCTCCTTCCCTATCTCTTGTTTCTCCTATCTCTCCTCTTGTATCTCTCTGTCCCTCACATGTCTCTCTGTCTTCCTATCTTGTGTCTCACTCATCCGTCTCTCTCTCTTTCATCTCCTTTGAAACTCTCTGCCTCTTTTCCATCAAGCCCTGTGCACTCCCATCCCTCACCCATCATTTTACAGCCCTGGAGTACCACAATTCTGAAACATATGTCCACATGTTGAAGGCTGTGTAAACAGTAAAAGCTATACCCAAGTATTGCATGTTATTCATTCTAAGCACTTGGGATAGCAAGAAAAAGCAAAGGGGGTAAATTAAATGGCTCCTCCTACTCACTACGATTGACAATTTACCCCGTTATTCTTGGCCCGTGCCAGGTAATTATTTTCTGTATTAACAAAGTGTTTCTTAAAACAAAGTACATTCAGTACTACTTCCCCCCCCCCCCTATATTGGGAATGCCTTAAATGTCCAAAAAATTCAGGGAGCGAATTCATTGGGTTTTCACTCCAGTAAGAGTTCGCAGAACTTCGGTTTGGGACAAACTTTAGGTTAAAATGCATGGAAAACAATGCCTGAGGGACCTAAAAGTCCTTTATAACACTCTGAGGTCACCCAAGGCTGTATAAAAACATGTTTTAATGGACTAATTAGCATTTGAATTGGCCACAGCTCACTAGCATACAAATCACCAACTACCTAATTAACATTTCAATAACCAGCGGCTGTCTTTGATAGTTTAACACACATAAAAAATGAGGAGAAGCAACAGTGTTTGCATTCTTGGAAAGTGAAAAGAAGCAATGGCTTTTTACAGGCATTGAAAAATGTACCCATTTTGGTCATCACAGGGTGTAGGCCTGACAGTAGCGGGCAAGCCCTCAAAAATATGTGTACCAGTGGGATTGGCACCCTTAAATTTTAGCTGAAGAAGAAGGTTTTTTACAAGCGCTGAAAATTTTGCCCATTTTGGGCATCACAGGGCATGTAGGCTTGGCAGTGGTGGGCAAGCCCTCAAAAAATGATCTTGTTTGTAAAGGGGGGTAGCAGCGGGCTACTGCAGGCTACAAGCCCGCACAGCCTAAACGGCCCCAGGCTCTTCTGCCCCCCCCAGGGCTTTGGGGAGGCAGGTAATGGGGGGCTGGGGATAATGACAAGTCACCCGCTAGCTGCAGGTGACTTGCCAGCCCACTAAACCTTGCGAACTGGTATAGGGGTCTCATAGATTCCTTACCAGTTTACAAAGGGTTAAAAAAAAAAAAAAAGCTAGCGCCACAACAGCAGAAGCGGGGGAAAAGGGCCTATTTCAGGCCTCCATATGAGGTGCGTACCTATTCCAGGCATTTCCAAATAGCTGGTGAAGGTACAGGGAAGCGCAGCAAGTCTTGCACTCCATTTTACTTTACTACTCTTTACTATGGCGACTGACATCAGAGCAGCAACCTAGTGAAAAACTTGGGTTTGGTTCCTCATTAAGTAAATAATCACGCTGAAAACTAAAAGCTCATTGTTGCTCCAACTTTATACATTGTATTACTGTAGACGCTCATAAAACAGAATCAGAAGTATTTCCGAAGTGCGGCGGCCTCAGTTTCCATCTCCTCCTCCGATCGCCATTTATCCGGGGAATCCTGTCCCTTTTTGTCATGTTCTTGCAGCATTTCGTATATCTGATCATTCCTTTTTAAATCTCCGACTCTTCGCGGCAGAATGTGGACGTGAACATGGTTGACAGTCTGCCCGGCTTCTGGACCATCCTGGATTGAGATGGTCAAAGAAGTGGCGCAAAAGTGAGTCTCCACCACGTTGGAGACTCTCTGCACGGTGGTGAACAGGTCACTTATCTCTTCAGGTCTCAGGTCTCTAAAACGCTCGGCGGGCCGCAGAGGACAAACCAGCACGTGGCCCGGCACCACCGGCTTCCTGTTCACAAATGCAAAGGACAGCTCTGTCTTCAAGAACGCAACCGAGGGCTTAATGATATGCTTACCAAAGAGCAGGGACATGGCGGGAGCTCAGAACACAGCTCTAGAGGAGATTGCAGATATGTATTTAGGTCTGCATATATCTTCTATGGTTGAACAAGAGTCATTGGCACAGTCACTGATACGGAAAACAAGCAGCAACCTAAAGATGCAAAACAAATATTAGAGATTACTAGTAAAACCCACATAACAGGCAGTGTTCAGAACCCCCCATAACTCCATAAAAGTCAGCGTGTAGAATCCCCACCAATCACCCTATAACTAGCAGTTTGCAGAACCCCGCCATCACATCATAACAGGCAGTTTGCAGAACCCCGCCATCACATCATAACAGGCAGTGTGCAAACCCCCCCCGTCACTCCTATAATAGACAGCGTGAAGAACCCCCTGATCACCCCATGAAAGGTAGCATGCAGAACCCCCATCACCTTATAACAGGCAGTGTGCAGAACCCCCCCCCCATCACAGGCAGTGTGTAAAAGGTCCCATCATCCTATACCAGGCAGTGTGCAGAACCCCCCATAACCCTATAAAAGGCAGCGTGCAGAACCCCCCCATCACCCCATAACAGGTAGTGTGCAGAACCCCCCCCATCACAGGTAGTGTACAAACCACCCCCCATCACCCCATAATAGGCAGTGTGCAGAACCCCCCCCCCCATAGCAGGCAGTGTGCATAATCCTCCCCCATCACAGGCAGTGTGCAAAATCCCCCTCCAATCACCCCATAACAAACAATGTGTAGAATCGCCCCAATCACCCCATACCTAGGGAGAGGGGGAACATGATTGAGACCTTTAAATATGTGAAAGGATTGAATAAGGTTCAGGAGGGAAGTGTTTTTAAGAAGAAACTTAATGATAGAACAAGGGGGCCAACCTGAAGCTAGTCGGAGGGAAGATCAGGAGCAATGTTAGAAAATATTATTTTACAGAAAGAGTAGTAGATGCTGAATTTAAACATGCCTGGGATAAGCACACATCTATCCTAATATAAAGAGCACATACAGTATACACATAAGGGCAGACTAGATGGACCGTATGGTCTCTTTCTGCCGTCAACCTTCTATGTTTCTATACCTAGTGATGACCAGATCCAACTGAGGGTTCGTGTGCTCATAGCCGAACAAGGATTTTAAAAGATGCAAAGAAAATACTGTGGGTGGCACTCAATGATATATTAGCTGATAATAAGGGGTGCACTGCCCCAAAGGGAGACCCTACAAATACATAATATCAACCAAAGTTTTGGGATGCCTTCCAAACACCCCCAGAATGGGTCCCTGGGGACCAACAATTGCACTCCCACAAAGGTAAAAAATGTAAATCAGGTTTATTAATGATAATCACATTAAAAACATTTAAAAAATTGCAGCACATCCCAGTGCTGTACCATAACAAGCCACAAGGGGGAGCCATCACGCCAGGATATATATAACTATAAAGTGCTAAAGTAACTAGTAATTAATACATATGTACTATTAGTATACAATAATAAAGTGCTATGTGCAGCAGCTAACATACATCAATTTTCATAAACAAGACCTCTAACTGTGAACAGGCCCAATAGGAAACAAAAGTGCAAAGTGTCAAACATGAAAAACACAAATACAAATCCTCACTGTGTCACTGGCAGAGACATATCCCCTCGGCAAGCCCACGTGTTCCGAACCTCTCGGGCTCTTTCTCAAGGCTATAGAAGTAACAGGGGGCTGTGTAAACCAGCTCCCCTTAAATACCCCACTCACCGTCTGACCAATCTTCAGGGACCCGCCGTGCGCATGAACGGCCCCGACGCACTCCGGCCGGAAGTGCGTCGGGCCGTAAACCGGAAGTGATCCTGCGCTCCAGCTTGGAGCGCAGGGCTTCCGTAATGATGATGAAGCCGTCAAGCTCTGAGCGGCGCCACGCCCCCCACACCACCCATCTCCACAATAGAGGAGACGGAGGAAGGGGAGGGGGCGCCGCGCAGCTCCGGCCAGCACAGGGGCGTCGGACTGGCCCGACGGAGAGGTGAGTATTACCTATAAGTCCAACAACAACCATGATTAATAAACACATACAAAACATAAAATTTGCATAAATAATGTGATTACCAACGGTATCATGACATGGATGCTAAAAATACCTCATCATAACATATATTTGGTGTGTCACTATAAGAAGAGCATATTAGAATTATATTACTGATCATCAACAACAATGCCTGGCTACATCAAGGTGATATATATATATATATATATATATATATATATATATATATATATTGATGCCACATACACCATAATATGTGCACGATATAAATGCACAAATAGAAAAGGGGAAAAACGGAACAGAAGCCTAATCTTAGTGGCTGGCACCATGGCCGGGGATTTTTATGATGACATGGGCCCGAGTCAAAGGCCATAATAATGGTGAAGAGAAACATGAAAAATAAAGGGACCTATAGTTCTGAGAGGGGAGATGATGGAAACAATAAACAAGAGGACACCAAACCAATGGTGAGACTACTGCCTCTACATTAAACACCCCTATGAACCTGACCCACCCTTCCCACACACACAAACCCCATGCTAAGGACATGTGTAACAGCCTAATGCCTATAATTTGAACACCATGTACATATAGCCAAAGTACAAAATCCACCATTGTTTCACATATTGATCCTCATGTTCCCAGGGTCAGAAACCAACTCAGAATCAGCTTGCAGTAAACACTGCTTCTTCCATTTCACCAATTCCATATACTTGTAGAGGGAGGGCACTCGGTACAGAGGGGGAGCCACCAGATTAAGCTGACCCCACTCTCTTGGTCCTGACGAGGAGAAGATACAAGTTCCAAAGTGGATTAGCTAATGTAATGAAAAAGTGATAACCTTAGTATCAACCACACTCTGACAATAGTGTGCTACAACTCCCAAATCACCGACAAATACACCATGTGCTCCTCAAACAATTTTTAGTGCAAGTATAGATTAATGATGTGCCAAAACCATACAAAAAAACAAAACCACCTTATACCTACTGTGAATAAAAAAAAACCCCAAAATATGCCTAAGTGACCATACCCATACTTACCTAGTGCACCCCACACAATTGTGAAGGGGATAAACACTGACCCTACTGCACATATTCTCCATAGACCCATGTATTAAACGCCATTCAGCCCAAAAACGGTGTAAACGCCACATCCTCGTTCAGGCCCAAAGGGGATTGTGTATCCAGTGCAAACATCCACCTCAGCTCCTTTTGTTGTAGACATTTCTTGAGGTCACCCCCTCTTGGCCCCAAATTAATCCTCTCGAGTTCCTTTCAAAAGGAAATCTGTGCTCGCACTCAGCATTTGGGCCGGACCTGGAAGAACGCTGATTGGCACAAAGCAGGCAATCGCTGTTCTTCCTTTCTCTCCCTCCATTGGCCCGACGGGACATGTTACCCCGCCATACACGTCTCTCAACGCCATCTGGCAGGGATGTTTTAGATAGGAAGAGGTTCCTTCTTCAGCGGTTTAGGGCCAGATAGGCTCTATTGTTTAAAAACTGCCCTTTTCAGGAAAAACTATAGTCAGGGATAGCAGCTGGAGTGAGGGCTAGAGTAGGGTTGGACTGAGGGGGTGTCATCACTACTTCTGCACTAATACCACTGGCTTGTCACTACTGAGGTCTGGGTGTCCCCTTATCACACATCAAGCACTGAGGTAATTGTGTGAATCTTTAAAGCAGACCTGCTGTATTCACTGGGGTAAGAGTATCCCCTTATAACAAACCTATCTGTATTCACTGGGGTAAGAGTGTCCCCTTATACCAAGCCTATCTGTATTCACTGGGGTAAGAGTGTCCCCTTATACCAAGCCTATCTGTATTCACTGGGGTAAGAGTGTCCCCTTATACCAAGCCTATCTGTATTCACTGGGGTAAGAGTGTCCCCTTATAACAAGCCTATCTGTATTCACTGGGGTAAGAGTGTCCCCTTATACCAAGCCTATCTGGATTCACTGGGGTAAGAGTGTCCCCTTATACCAAGCCTATCTGGATTCACTGGGGTAAGAGTGTCCCCTTATACCAAGCCTATCTGTACTGACTGGGGTAAGAGTGTCCCCTTATACCAAACCAATCTGTATTCACTGGGGTAAGAGTGTCCCCTTATACCAAACCTATCTGTATTCACTGGGGTAAGAGTGTCCCCTTATACCAAGCCTATCTGTACTGACTGGGGTAAGAGTGTCCCCTTATACCAAACCTATCTGTATTCACTGGGGTAAGAGTGTCCCCATATACCAAACCTATCTGTACTGACTGGGGTAAGAGTGTCCCCTTATACCAAGCCTATCTGTATTCACTGGGGTGAGAGTGTCCCCTTATACCAAGCCTATCTGTATTCACTGGGGTTAGAGTGTCCCCTTATACCAAACCTATCTGTATTCACTGGGGTGAGAGTGTCCCCTTATACCAAACCAATCTGTACTGAATGGGGTTAGAGTGTCCCCTTATACCAAACTAATTAGGTGCTCATGACCAGAGCATCATTTTACCCCTGTACAAGTCACTGGTCAGACCCCATATGGAATACTGTGTACAGTTCTGGGCACCTGTGCTTAAAAAGGACATATCAGAACTGGAGCGCGTTCAAAGAAGGGCAACAAAGTTAATAAAAGGAGTGCGGGGGCTAGAGAACCCGGAAAGATTGTCAAAGTTAGGTTTATTTAGTTTAGAAAAAAGATGCTTGAGGGGTGATCTAATAACTATGTATAAATATATTCGGGGTCAATACAAAGATCTGTCCCACAATCTATTTATACCCCGGAGTGTAACATAACCCGAGGGCATCCAGTAAGGTTAGAGGAAAGGCGCTTTCTCCACCGATATAGGAGGGGATTCTTCTCTGTAAGAGCAGTGACACTATGGAACTCGCTGCCAGAGGAGGTAGTAATGAGGGATACAGTAAAAAAGTGGCCTTGATGTCTTCCTGGCATGTAATAACATTTCCAGCTATGGCTACTAGACCACTGGAAGGAGATAAACAGGCTGCACTGGATGGACTAAAGTCTTTATTCAGCCTTACATACTATGTAATCTGTATTCACTGGGGTAAGAGTGTCCCCTTATTCCAAACCTATCTGTATTCACTGGAGGCTAGAACTAGAGTTTGTTAGAGGGAGGCAGGGGGTGCGGGCTTCAGAGCCGCTGCTCCTAGACGCGCAGTGGGACCGGGAAGAGGTGAGTTGCTGTGGCGATCTGGGGGGGGGGATCACACAGCAGGGCACCCACAATCGGGGTGCCCCTGGGGAAAGGAACAAGACCCAGGATAGTCAAAACTTTGACTATCCTGGGTTTTGGTCCACTTCAATGCCAGTTTTATGGGCAAAACAGCTTTGGACCAGGCTGAACTCAACTGTATGCCATGCAAGGGGTCACCCTCTGTCAGTTGGTGCTGTGCCATCAGTGGCCCAAAGCCATTTAACCCCTTGAAAACAGCTGTTACTTATTAGCTCTATTGAAAAGAGCCATTGTGCCCAATGTAATGCCTGTTTTATAGCCAGAACAACTTTGGTGCTGTGCCATCAGTGGCCCAAAACAATTTAACCCCTTGAAAATAGCCGTTACTTATTCTCTCCATTGAAAAGAGCCATTGTGCCCACTTTAATGCCAGTTTTATGGGCAAAACAACTTTGGGCCAGGCTGAACTCAACTGTATGCCATGCAAGGGGTCACCCTCTGTCAGTTGATGCTGTACCATCAGTGGCCCAAAGCCATTTAACCCCTTGAAAATAGCTATTACTTATTCGCTGGATTGAAAAGAACCATTGTGTCCACTTTAAAGAGGACCAAAACCCAGGATTTTGACTATCCTGGGTTTTGGTCCTTTCCCCGGGGGGTGCCCCGCTGTTTAACCTAACCCCCCGCCCCTCAATCGCCCCAGCCAACTCACCTTATCCTGGTCTTGCAAAATCCTCTTAAAACCCGCACAGCTGGGTAAAATTAAGGTGCTGGCCTGGTGAGAAGGGTCCAACATGGGCCCACTAGAACACTGAAAAAGGGGCCATCCACCAGTGTTGGATAGCTATTGTCTCACCCAATATATTAGGCCGCACACACACTGTAATAGCTAATTAAAGTTTATTTCATCAATGACACATTGTATAACATAACAAACATTAAAGTGGACCAACACCGAGAGGTGATCGGCCCGGAAATCTATAAGATTCCCGGGCCGATCACCTCCCACCCCGCGGGACATCCGAGATCGGGATGTCCCGCGGGGTGAAACCCCCCCAAACACCCCAAATCACCTACCTTATCTTCGGCGGCGGCCGGCCGCCGCCGCCTCCCTCGCGCCCCTGTAGGCGTGCGCGCGCCCGCGCCGGCCGTCTGCGAATGGCCGGCGGGGGCGCGCGCGCGCCGAAAGTGACGCGAGGGAGGCGGCGGCGGCGGCAGCCGCCTGGACGTTCCTGATCCCCGCCTGGACGTTGGCGGGGATTGGACCGTCCAGTCACGTGGGAGCGGGGAGAGGTGAGTTTTTGGGGCTTTCTGGGGGGTTTCACACAGCGGGGCACCCCCGATCGGGGTGCCCCGCCGAAGTGGACCAAAACCCAGGATAGTCAAAATCCTGGGTGTTGGTCCACTTTAACCACATGAAGACATAATAAAATGTGTGTACACACACAGATAAAAGAGCGGGCCCTGCAGGTGAAGTTAATAGGACTACCAATAAGAAAATCAAATTATAAATGGACACTTTCAAAATATGCCAGGTGTATGCGGTTGAACTGTCTGAGAGAAAATAGTGCAAATAAGCATATACTAATAAGTGTATGATCAGGTGATCGTGATTGCACAGATTGTGACTGAAAGAAGTAATGCTGAAATAGAGCAGAAAGCCCTACAAAAAGTGCTTCAAAAAAGAAAGACGGGTGCACACCCTGAGGAAGTGATCTCTCACGCAACGCGTCGGTGTTTAGGAACGGGCACTTGCAGGGGACCTGGACCCATCTACTGGTGGTAGTATCATGTCTAATTTTGCCTTACTTTGGTAAAGTAATGTATTATATATGCCATGGTGTATTGGTATGACTGTTGATAGCACTCTTTGATCACTTTTTGCACTTACACTTTCTTTTTTGAAGCACTTTTTGTAGGGCTTTCTGCTCTATTTCAGCATTACTTCTTTCAGTCACAATCTGTGCAATCACGATCACCTGATCATACACTTATTAGTATATGCTTATTTGCACTATTTTCTCTCAGACAGTTCAACCGCATACACCTGGCATATTTTGAAAGTGTTCATTTATAATTTGATTTTCTTATTGGTAGTCCTATTAACTTCACCTGCAGGGCCCGCTCTTTTATCTGTGTGTGTACACACATTTTATTATGTCTTCATGTGGTTAATGTTTGTTATGTTATACAATGTGTCATTGATGAAATAAACTTTAATTAGCTATTACAGTGTGTGTGCGGCCTAATATATTGGGTGAGACAATAGCTATCCAACACTTATCCTGGTCTTGCGGCGCATCTAAGAGCAGCGGCCTTTAGTGGCCGCATCCTCCGCCTCCCTCTAGCAGTGTGCGTGCCTGCGCCAGTCATTTGTGAATAACTGGCGCAGGCACGCTCCCTGTTAGAGGGTGGCGGATGGATGATGCGGCTGTCAGAGCTGCAGCAATCTGGGGGAGGGGGGGGCAGGCTGAACTCAACTGTATGCCATGCAAGGGGTCCCTTTGTCAGTTGGTGCTGTGCCATCAGTGGCCCAAAGCCATTTAACCCCCTTGAAAATAGCTGTTACTTATGCACTCTGTTGAAAAGAGCCATTGTGCCCACTTTGATGCCAGTTTTATGGGCAAAACAACTTTGGAGCAGGCTGAACTCAACTGTATGTCAGTTAATGCTGTTACATAAGAGGCCCAAAGCCATTTAACCCCTACAATCACATTTCCTTTTGCCCATTTTGATTTTTGTGCCAGCTAATTCAGAATTTGTGCAAGTTTTAAAGCAGACCTTCACCATGATTTATTGAAAAGTCCAAAACCCTTAAAAAAACGATTCCCCAGCATCTAAAGTTAATATATTTTACGTTTTTAGTCACTTACTTATTCTTTCCCCCATTGGGCTGCAACTCTGTTCAGGACATTAGGATATGGGCGCCACCATCTTGACTCAGAAGCATCACACTTACTGAGGAGAGCGGGATAAGGTACAGGGGGTGGGTTATAGCTGTGCTTTGCTCAGACAGAGCAGAGCTGGGGTCAGGAAAAAGTCAGCAATCCCAGAATGCAGAGCAACACAGTCAGAAGACACTTCCTGTTTGCAGGCTGCCTGATGTTCCATGAGCCGCCATCTTGGATGTTTAAAGGCTCATAACATGCAGTAGATGCAGGTAGGATGATTTTTAATGTGGGCAATGTATGTACAGGGTGTGGGAAACATATAAGATATGCTCTTATTCAGAGTGAAGGTCCGGATTAATGTGAGCAATCTGTATGTGCAGGGTTTGGGAAACATATAAGATAGGCTCTTATTCAGGGTGAAGGTCCGGATTAATGTGAGCAATCTGTATGTACAGGGTGTGGGAAACATATAAAATAGCTCTTATTCAGGGTGAAGGTCCGGATTAATGTGAGCAATCTGTATGTACAGGGTGTGGGAAACATATAAGATAGACTCTTATTTAGGGTGAAGGTCCGGATTAATGTGAGCAATGTGTATGTGCAGGGTGTGGGAAACATATAAGATAGGCTCTTATTCAGGGTGAAGGTCTGGATTAATGTGAGCAATCTGTATGTACAGGGTGTGGGAAACATATAAAATAGGCTCTTATTCAGGGTGAAGGTCCGCTTTAAAGTGGACCAACACCCAGGGGTGATCGGCCCGGAAATCTATAAGATTCCCGGGCCGATCACCTCCCACCCCGCGGGACATCCGAGATCGGGATGTCCCGCGGGGTGAAACCCCCCAGAAACCCCAAAAACATCTTACCTGATCCGCCGCAGCTTCCGCCGCCGCCTCCCGCGCGCCCCTCCAGACGTGCGCGCGCCCGCGCCGGCCCTCTGTGAATAGCCGGCGGGGGCGCGCACGCGCCGAGAGTGACGCGCGGGAGGCGGCGGAAGCGGCTTGGACGTTCCTGATCCCCGCCTGGACGTTGGCGGGGATTGGCTGCGGCGTTCACGTGGGAGCGTTGAGAGGTGAGTTTTTTGGGGTTTCTGGGGGGTTTCACACAGCGGGGCACCCCCGATCGGGGTGCCCCGCCGAAGTGGACCAAAACCCAGGATAGTCAAAATCCTGGGTGTTGGTCCACTTTAAGGTGATATTGCTCAGAGCGCTCCATAGAATAATCGGCATCATTCATTCCCCTTTATAACATTTCCCTTTATAAGAAGATGAGAAATTAGCAAAAACAGTTTCAATGCGAATAAAAAACTGTCGAATAAGAAACCAACTTCCGCATCGTGCGAACAGAAGCCCGGCCGGGTGTTTGTGTATTAGAAAGAAATATTGCATGTTGCTCTCTATTACCTGTGCCTATCGGTCTGGCTCCTCCCCCTGATCACGTGACAACACGCAATCTATTACTTGAGCCTGTCGGTCTGGCGCCTCCCCCTGATCACGTGACAACACGCAATCTATTACTTGAGCCTATCGGTCTGGCGCCTCCCCCTGATCACGTGACAACACTCAATCTATTACCTGAGCCTGTCGGTCTGGCACCTCCCCCCTGATCACGTGACAACACCCAAGCCCTAAAACAAAGCATCCCCGGAAGTCGCAGAGCCGCGCTCGCTCGCGGCTGGTTGCCATGGTGATGAGTGCGTGACATACTGCTCTTTATTTACTAACCGGCTGAGAGGAACAGGATGGAGCTCCAAGCTTATTGCAATTGGCTCTTAGTGACATTTGCTGTAATGTCTATTCCTAGATCCCATCCTAAGCACTGAATCACTAAAAGGGCTGAAAAAGTATGGCCCCACCTTAAAGCGGAACAAAACCAGGATTCTGACTGTCCTGGGTTTTGTTCCCTGCCCTGATATGGGATGCCCTGATGCTGTGTGAAACCCCCAGATCAGTCTTAAAGTGGAGCAAAACCCAGGATTTTGACTATCCTGAGTTTTTTTCCCTTCTGGGGGTGCCTCGCTACGCAAAACTCTCCAGATTGGCGAAGGTAACTCACCTCTACCCTTTCCTACGGCACATGTGCGGCCGCTCATTCAATCAGGGCTCTCGGAGTCGCTGACTTCAATTAGTCGTGACAGGCTGATTCATTACTAGTGTCAGGTAGCAACAGCTGAGCGTCTGTAGAGCGGATTTCAGAGCGACTGCTAGTAGTCGCTGTGCTTGGCCATGGTTCGCTGATTCAGAGCGCCTTAGTCGCTGGGCGGCATTGTTGAATACGTTATGTGATTCGCAGTACTACGCTGTATTGGAGCGAATGGTAGCGTCAGCTCAGTGCTACTGACTCATAACACCATACCTCCCAAGTGTCCCGATTTGCCCGGGACTTTCACGGGAAGCCCCCCATGTCCCGTGGTCCCGCCCTTTCAAGAAATGTCCCGGCTACCGCCCCCGCTGTGGAGCGCTGTGCTTCGGTTAGTACCGTGCTATGCGCCGGCATCAGCAGAGGCAGAGGTGGTTTGTGGAGGCCCAATCACGGCTGGGCCAATGATGGAGGAGTGGGCGGGGCACAATTACGCTGTGCCCGGGCTCTGTGCTGAAGATAGGATGGCTGGAGAGGGAGGGGGAAGATAAGGTAAAAATCAAAAAGCTGCAGAGCTCCCGCAGCGCTCCCACCAGCCGCCGGGGACTTTCTTTTAAATCATGTTTGGCTGTCGGAGTGATTGATCTCTGCCCTCCTCCCCTGACTGTCAGTTCCAGAAGACTGCACAGGGGAGGGGGCTTGCCGAGTGAGGCTGTTCCGCCGATCCCCCCCCCCCCGAGCGCTGCGATCATCAGTGTCCTGGAGGTGTCAGACTTGCAGGACACAAGAGTAAAGTAGAGAAAAGGCAAGTGAATCATATATTAGTTGTGGACAGTCTGCCTCATTCGCTTCTATTCTGGGTTTCCTTTCTATTCTCTGTCCTTTTCTCGCTTTATCACTGTTCTTCTTTTTCTTTCCCCCTTCCTTCCCCATCTCTCTCTCTTTCTTCCTGCTTTAATTTTTTGAACTATCTTGCTTCTTTTATTTGTCCATTCCTTTATTCTTTTTCTCTTCCTTTATCTTTCCCCCTCTGCACATTTCTCGCTGTGTTTTTCTCTTTTTTTCTTCTCTGCCTTTCTTTCTCTCTCTCCACCACGCTTTATTCTATCTCGTTTTCAACTTTCCTTCTTTCTTTCTCTTTTGTTCTCTTTCCTTCATCATTTCCCTCACTCCTTCCTTTCATCCTTCCCTCTCTCCCCTCCTCTCTGCATTTCCTCTCTTTTCCTTCTCCCACTCCTTCCTTCTTCCCTTTCTTTTTCTCACCTTTTCTTTCTTCCTTACATTCTTCCCTTTCCACCTTTCACTCCTTCTCCCTCACTCCCATACTGCCTTCTATCTTCCTTTTGTTCTTTCACTGCCCTTCCTCTTTCTTATCTGCTGTCCTTGCTCTTCTCTCTCTCCCTTTCTTCAATTCTCACTTCCATCTCTCTCGTTCTCTCCCGGCTTCTTTTCTTACTCCATTCCTCCTCTCCTCTTTTCATTCTGTCTTCTTCCCGTCTCTTTACTCTCTTTCTTTATTTCTTTCTCTCTCCCTCCTTTCTTTCTTTCCCTCCTTCCTCTTCCTCCCTTTCTCTTTTCTTTCACTCACTGTTGCTATACATTTTTTTCTCTCTTTTTCCATTACCTCTCCCACTTCTGTTTTCCCTCTCTTCCTTGCTTCACTCACTTCCTTCTTTTTATTTTTCCTTCTCTCTATTTCTCACCTTCTTTATCTCTCCTTTTTCTTTCTTTACTCGTCTTCCCAACCTCCTAACTTTCTCCTTTTTTTCCTTTTACTTTCTTTTTCCCTCTCTCTCTTTCTTCCTCAATTTTCTCCTTTCTCTTGTCCTTCTCCCTTTTCTCACACTATCACACTATTGTATGCATGTTTTGCATGTTATGCCAGTTTTAATTTCATCATTATGTAATTTTTAGGTGGTGTTTCCCTTTATGGGCATGGCTAGGGGGCGTGGCTAGGGGCGTGGCTTAATGGTAAAAAAAAAGGCAACATTTGTCCCTCTTTCTTGCTTTCAAAAGTTGGGAGGTATGCATAACACATTCATCAAAAAAACTGCCTCAAACAGTTCGGGCGCTCAAAATCTGGTCGCTGTAGCCCACAGCGCCAGAGGCTGTGTGATTAAAGTCTGTTTTTGAACATGTATCCACTAGTAACAAAGCGAAAACACATGGAATGACATTGTTATTACATTGTAACATGAACACTTTAATACAAGACATGTAAGGACAAATCTGCATAAAAATATTATTAATCCAAAAAGTTTTCAAAAATGTCATTTTGTTGCCCAGAATAAATGTCAGAAGGTTTTTCTCAAAACATCCTTCGGGCAGCATACGCATGAGACCTCCGGGCTCCTCCCCTCAACTGGAACACATGACCACTGGCATAAAGTCTTGGCTCCTCCCTCCCCCAGTTGTTTCCGTGTTCCTCCAGAGGAAGGAACGTGACCACTAGCTCCTGGACCGATGGTTTAGGTAAGTATATTCCGGTACTATGGGCCTGAGCAGGGGGTCCATTTCTCGGTCCCGAAGGTGATCCTTCTGCCTGGGGCCCGGGATACCCCGTGGGGTCATTGGCCAGATCCCATTCTTTGATTATATCAAAGGGGGGTAAGTGATATGTTGCCCTCTTGCTGAGGATGAATTATAGGAAGAGACCAGGGTTACCGGGAGCCCAAACTTAAATTTTTTTACCATTTTGAGACAATGTTTTTGTAGATTTAATGCACCCCTCTGCACTCACTGAAGGGAAAGTTTGTGGTTGCATTTGCTATCAGCATTATGGGGCAGGTGTGCTGAACTAATGGAAAGCACCCCTCCCCCCTCTTCCCTCCAAGAGTGAGTAGAAACACATGCTGCTAGTTAACTCTCATTAAGCTTCAACTTGCCAGGACTCACAGGCAGCCATTAATGAGATTGAATTTTTTCTTTTTTAAAATATTTCAGGTCTCTTCCTCCCAGACTGCTGATGTCACATCCCAGCACCTGTGGAATTTCCTGCCTTTCTTTGAAACACGTGTGTTTCTTCTTTAATAGCACAGTGTTTTGGATATATATATATATATATTATTTTATGGCCTCCCCTTCTATTTTTTGTTATGAAGGGTTAATATTTCAATATAGGATTTAGCTCCTACCCTATTGAACAGGCTCAGGAAGCAAATCCATGGGTGCCTCATTACCAGAAGCCTGGCAGACCATAAGGATGACATTTATATCGATCCTGCTGAAGTTTCCTCCACAAATGTCTCATGTGAACCAGGATTCATCCTGTATTCCGTCGGCTGCCGATTCTGGAAGGAGGGGGCCCAGTTTTGTCCGGTAAGTCACTTTTATTTATTAATAGTGTCTATGGGCATGTTTAATTAAGTTTGGATATAAGTATCGCCCTTGTTTTGCTTATGTATCTTAGTCTTGAACCACAGACTAAAGCTCATTTGAAGTATACCTAAACCCGATTCTTCCAGACCTTTTTCATATAAGAAAAGTAGAAATGGTCCCAAGGAGGTACTACGCCTTGTGCATTACTGGTTGTAACCCCTCTGCCAATATTGTCCAGGCGGGGTTAGGTAATGTTGTTACTATCCTTGTAGGTCAGATTAGACCTAATGTCCTCCTCACCTTGGGATCTCAAGGTTGTAGGGAGATCGGGTAACCAGGTTGGTCTTACAGACTTTCAAAACCTGTTCTGATCCCATCTATTATCTGGTCTGGGGGGGGGGGGGGGGTGTTGAGGAGCGGGCGCGCACGCCTAGAGGGGCGCGCGGGAGGCGGCTCCTCCCGCCGCCGATGAGGTAAGTTTTTCGGCGGTTTTGGGGGAGGTCCCTCACCGCGGGACATCCCGATCTCGGGTGTCCCGCGGTGAGGGAGGTGATCGGCCCGGGAATCTTATAGATTCCTGGGCCGATCACCCCTGGGTGACAGTCCACTTTAACCCTTTTTGGAAGGTTAGTCGAATTTCCTCTGGATTATTATTTATGGTCAAGAAGTCAACAACTTCCTCAGACTCTTCTCCTTCCCAGAGGATTTCGGCCATTTAGGAAATAGTGATTCCGGGTACACGGTCGGCACCTCCAATGTCAAGAGCCAGGAGGGTATTAGAATGATTGGCTTTGCTTTCTTCCGGGTGAGGTAATATCACTTGCTTTAAGTACTATGATGGGCAGGTCCGGAGTAAATCCTGCGGCACCCGGTATGAGTGGCGAACGGCAACGAGTTCCATCGCTAAATAATAATAGATAAAATAAATGGTGCTTAGATCACCATGGTATGCTTGCACACACATAGGAATTCGTCTTCTGCTTTTAATCCATCTGTGCGGTGAGTGTACACGTGCCCAGAATGATGGGCTGCCCTAATTTGGCATCCAGGGAGCAAGTGCAGGGTTAGGTGCCTTGCTCGAGAGCACAACTGACCCTCATGGAGATCGGATGGAATCCTTCTAGGTTTATTAGGGACCTGAGTCTCCTTCAGCTTGTTTTGTAGGAAGGTTACATCAGGTGGCAGATTTTTTTTTGTATAACTCCGTTGAGGGAGTCAGTTTGGTAGGTCTATTCTAAGGTCTTCTAAGAGACCCCAGTCCTTGCATGGTATTCTGCTCTAGCCTGTACACTTATAGTTAGAGGGATTATCCTTTTAGGTCCCTAGGCCACCTATTGTCTGGGATTTTTTTCCTGGGATTACCTATACCCTAGGTTGCCTTTAGCCCTAGGGGACCTGTAACCCTAGGGGACCTGTAACCCTAGGGGACCTGTAACCCTAGGAGACCTGTAACCCTAGGAGACCTGTAACCCTAGGAGACCTGTAACCCTGGGGGACCTGTAACCCTGGGGGACCTGTAACCCTAGGAGACCTGTAACCCTAGGAGACCTGTAACCCTAGGAGACCTGTAACCCTGGGGGACCTGTAACCCTGGGGGACCTGTAACCCTGGGGGACCTGTAACCCTAGGGGGGCCTGTGATCCTAGGGGGCCTGTGATCCTAGGGGGCCTGTGATCCTAGGGGGCCTGTGATCCTAGGGGGCCTGTGATCCTAGGGGGCCTGTGATCCTAGGGGGCCTGTGATCCTAGGGGGCCTGTGATCCTAGGGGGCCTGTGATCCTAGGGGGCCTGTGATCCTAGGGGGCCTGTGATCCTAGGGGGCCTGTGATCCTAGGGGACCTGTGATCCTAGGGGACCTGTGATCCTAGGGGACCTGTGATCCTAGGGGACCTTTTAACCCTGGGGGACCTTTAAACCCTAGGGAACCTTTAAACCCTAGGGAACCTTTAAACCCTAGGGAACCTTTAAACCCTAGGGAACCTTTAAACCCTAGGGAACCTTTAAACCCTAGGGAACCTTTTTAACCCTAAGGGAACCTTTTTAACCCTAAGGGAACCTCCTAACCCTAGGGAGCCTTTAATCCCAGCTGGCCTTTGTCTCTAGTTGGCCGTTAACCCTAGTTGGCCGTTAACCCTAGTTGGCCGTTAACCCTAGTTGGCCGTTAACCCTAGTTGGCCGTTAACCCTAGTTGGCCGTTAACCCTAGTTGGCCGTTAACCCTAGTTGGCCGTTAACCCTAGTTGGCCGTTAACCCTAGTTGGCCGTTAACCCTAGTTGGCCGTTAACCCTAGTTGGCCGTTAAACCTAGTGGGGCCTTGGGGGGGCTGGAGGCTATCTTGGGCCCTGGGGGCTGTTTTAGACCCTGGGGGCTGTCTTGGGCCCTGGGGGCTGTGTCTAGTTCTAGGCTACTCATAGACACAATAGATATCTCTAGTCTGGAGTTCTCCCTAACTCTGGGCTAGTTCTTTTTCCCATACATGGAACCTTGCTATTTTTTTCTCAGATGCTGAGAATTTTTTTTTACCAGTACTAAGCAAGCCTCCTTGTTATACATGTTTTGGGCTAAACAGGCGAACTATTGTTGGCCTCTTGGTCCTCAGCGAGATGGTTTTTCTCCTGAACTCTCTTGATAGATCTGCTGTCCTAGTAGGATCAGTCTTGTGGCAGTAGTTTCTTCCTTTCCATTCTTTCCCACCCAACGAGGTAATGCTCGCTTATCTCTCATGCGTATGCTGCCCGAAGGATGTTTTGAGAAAAACTAAGTTAGTTACCTAGTAACTTTTTTTCTAAACATCCGTAAGGGCAGCATACGCCGATTCCCTCCCTTGTGTATGTATTTGAGGGGTATTGTTTTTTGTGTTATGGTGTGGAGTCGTAGGTCTTGTCTCCTCTTTCTCTTTCAGATCTCTACAACAACTGGGGAAGGGAGGGAGGAGCCAAGACTTTATGCCGGTGGTCATGTGTTCCAGTTGAGGGGAGGAGCCCGGAGGTCTCATGCGTATTCTGCCCTTACGGATGTTTAGAAAAAAAGTTACCAGGTAACTAACTTATTTTTTTTTTTTTTAAGGGAAAAAAATTGGGATCAGGAAAGGGATTTAAGGATCGTCCATAGAAATGTATTGGAGAGCGCCAGGTAGCGAGAGGCAAGATGTGGCGCTCTGCAAATATGAACGCCGGCGCTGTACGCTGAGCCTGGGATAATGTATCAGACGCTACATGGCGTCGTTCTAGTCGCTCACCAGATTTGGCTTCATAAATGTGTAATTGCGTGCCGTCTCCGGTGTTCACCTGACGCTACCTGCCACTATCCCTTCATGAATAAGGCCCTGAGCCTTCGTCTAAGGCCAGCGGCCCTGAGTGCACTGACGGCCGCGTCTACCACTTCCCTCTAACAGGGAACGTGGCTGCGCCGGCCATTCGCAAATGCCTGGCATGAGCACGCGCCCTGCTAGAGGGATAGCAGGGATGCGGCCACGTCTCACGCATGAGTCGTTGGGCCGGGAAGCAAGGTAAGTGTATGGGGCAACCTGGGGGCTTTTACACAGGCCGATTTTGGATGCCCCAGGGGGAGGGAATCAGATTCCCGGGCCAATTGTGGTGGGTTTTAGTCCACTTTAATAACTCACCTTTCCCTGGTCCTATGGCCCATGCATGGGCTCTGCCATTCAGATAGGTTGGATGCAGAGGGGGGAATCGAGGTTCTGGATACCCCCCCCCCGCTCTCTACACCTCTCTCTCACCCGTACAGCCACCGCAGGTACAGCAGAAAGGTACGTGTTGTGTGCGGTTTGGGGGCTTTCACACAGGCATCCTGAATCGGGACGGCCGCATCCCCCGCTTCCCTGTAACAGGGAGTGTGCCTGTGCCGGCCAATCACGAATGCCTGGTGTGCGCCCTGCTAGAAGGATCCCATGCATGGGCTCTGCTCTGTTTGGCGTGCATTTAAAGTGGACCAAAATGCTCCAGGGCTGTGTTAACACCCCCCCCCCCCGGCTGAGCATGCTCGTTCATCCAGCCATTCAGATAGGCTGGATGCAGAGGGGGGAATCGAGGGTCTGAATGCCCCCGCTCTCTACACCTCTCTCTCACCTGCAAAACCACCACAGGTACAACAGAAAGGTAAGTGTTGTTTGCGATCTGGGGGCTCTTACACAGTGAGGCATCCCGAATCGGGATACCAGGATAGTCAAAATCCTGGTGATTGGTCCACCTTAATGCTCTGTTTACAGTTATCGGGAGCGAGAGCAGTGGCATCCTTGGAGCATGTGCACAGCCCAATGATACTGGGGATGCAACCGCCGTTATTTACATCAGCGAGGGAGCCAGGAGGAAGGTGAGTTTTGCACACAGCAGGGGATGCCCCAGGGTAAAGGCCAGCGGATTCTTTTAGATTGCTCCATCCATACCTGGGCGGGCAGGTAAGTGCACAGTGGGGGGGGTGCCACTCTTATAGATTCCCGGGCCAATCGGCTTAATATTTGGTGCACTTCAAAGTAAGAGGGAGGAGGACGCCGCCGGGGATGCGGCAGCGCGTGCTCCACATTGAAGGCAATTCAGTGAGAATCCACGCACCGTTTGACCGAGGGGGAGGTGAGATTTACTGGGCAAACTGGGGGGGTTCACACAGCGGGGCATCCCAATTTGAGAGGCCCCAGGGGCACAGAACAAAACCCAGGAAAGACCAATTCCAAAAAGGTTAAAAATGATTCTATTTGGGGACTGGAAAGTGAAGAAGCAATAGTTGCTTTTGATGTCATTCCTAAAGGGACTGTGCAGGCAAAAGGTTAACTCATTGTCTGCCATTTCTGGTTTAAAGCTGGAGAAGCTCCTGACTCCGCACTGCTCAAGGTGCCACATTGTTTTGCCTCTGTCTTCAGGCTTTTCAATGAGAGATGCTCAGCGCCACATCGACACAGCGCTCTGAAGCTAGAAGGAAGAAATTACGGATTAAACACAGCCCCTGACACAAGCATGAGTTAAAGTGGAACAAAACCCATCCTGGGCCCCCCTCCCCATCCCAGTACCTCAGGTGAAGCAGCCGACA
Organism: Gastrophryne carolinensis; assembly: GCA_027917425.1. Taxonomy (NCBI): domain Eukaryota; kingdom Metazoa; phylum Chordata; class Amphibia; order Anura; family Microhylidae; genus Gastrophryne; species Gastrophryne carolinensis. The sequence continues at coordinate 599,507,288 of CM051235.1, forward strand.
TCACCGATTGGCTGATCTCAAGAGCCCTGCATGGCTAGCCACATCCCCAGCTCTGTGTTCAATTTGGAGAGCTTCCATCCACAGCGATTCTAGATGCCCTAGGGGGGGAGGGACTCAATCCTGTGCTGATCTCTGTGGGTTTTGATTTACGGGCGTCCGGGGGGGGGGTGTCCCGCTATGTGAAACCCCCCAGGTCCTCCGAACCAACTCACCTCTTCCCAGGCCTACGACGCATTCGTGCCCACTCGTCCAGGTAAGGTAAGGTTTACGGGTGTCCGGGGGTGAGGGTTATGTGCAGCATCCTGGGCCCCCCTCCCCATCCGAGTACCTCAGGTGAAGCAGCCGACATCACCGATTGGCTGATCTCAAGAGCCCTGCATGGCTAGCCACATCCCCAGCTCTGTGTTCAATTTGGAGAGCTTCCATCCACAGCGATTCTAGATGCCCTGGGGGGAGGGACTCAATCCTGTACCGATCTCTGTGGGTTTTGATTTACGGGCGTCCGGGGGGGGGGGGGTGTCCCGCTATGTGAAACCCCCCAGGTCCTCCGAACCAACTCACCTCTTCCCAGGCCTACGACGCATTCGTGGCCACTTGTCCAGGTAAGGTAAGGTTTACGGGTGTCCGGGGGTGAGGGTTATGTGCAGCATCCTGGGCCCCCCTCCCCATCCGAGTACCTCAGGTGAAGCAGCAGACATCACCGATTGGCTGATCTCAAGAGCCCTGCATGGCTAGCCACATCCCCAGCTCTGTGTTCAATTTGGACAGCTTACATCCACAGCGATTCTAGATGCCCTAGGGGGGGGAGGGACTCAATCCTGTGCCGATCTCTGTGGGTTTTGATTTACGGGCGTCCGGGGGGGGGGGTGTCCCGCTATGTGAAACCCCCCAGGTCCTCCGAACCAACTCGCCTCTTCACAGGCCTACGACGCATTCGTGCCCACTCGTCCAGGTAAGGTTTACGGGTGTCCGGGGGTGAGGGTTATGTGCAGCATTCTGGATGCCCCGCCAGACTGTCATTTTAGTGGCAGCACCGACAGCCAACCAACCACGGAGAGTGTTGGTCCGCTTTAAGGCTGAAAACAACATTCACTTCAGCTTTCTTCCAACTTTAATAAATCATGTCCCTTACAAGAATAAAGTATTTATATTTGTAAAGCTCTGGAAATGTATAGCTAAATATATATTTATTGTAAAAGAGCAAAGAGAGGTTAAATGAGACATTTTCCACCAGGAATATTGATAAGTTATGAATACACCGGTTTATGCTGATGTGCTGATGTATGTGGAGGGCAGTAATCAATCCTGCTAACTACGCCAAATGTAATAATCATCCTATTTGCCAGCAGACTAATGCAACATTAGCTACAGCTGTATGACTAGCTAATGCTTTTGAATACAGAAATAAGTGAATTGATAATGTATAGGGGAGGCTTATTTCCAGAACATATATTAGCCCTAAGTGGCTTTCATTTATAGTTTAATCAATAAGCCCCCCTAAGAATACATTCAGAAAAAATTTATTCGGATCATTTTCAGGCAATGAAGACTTCATTGGCTGGATTTGGTGACAGAAGAGGCTCGTCTTTCTCCACTTTATCTTCTTCCTCGGGTATCTAAAAAAAAAAAAACAATATAACAAGTAAAAATCATTGCCACTCATTGTTCAATGTACAACTTCCAATCCGTCCCCAAATTATTACTATCCATCCCAACACTAAAGTGGTGCCCTGGGATTTTTTTCCTGGGAAGGTAGAAGGAGGAGGAATTTTTGGGACCCAACAGAGGAAATCATTCTCGGGGCTTACCAGAGGAAATCATTCTTGGGGCTCACCGGAGGAAATCATTTTTGGGGCCACCAGAGGAAATCATTCTCGGGGCTCACCAGAGGAAATCATTCTTGGTGCCAACTAGTACAAATCATTCTTGGAGACCATCAGAGGAAATCATTCTTGGGGCTCACCAGAGAAAATCATTCTTGGGGCTCACCAGAGGAAATCATTCTTGGGGCCCACCAGAGGAAATCATTTTTGAGGCCCACCAAAGAAAATAGATCTTGGGGCCCACCAGCAGAAATAATTCAAAGAGTAATTTTTCTCTAGTGGGCCCCAAGAATCATTTTCTCTGCTGGGCCCATGATCATTCTCGGGGCCCAGCAGCGAAAATGGTTCTTGGGGTTCACCAGAAAAAATCATTCTTGGGGCCCACCAGAGTCACTCTTGGGGCTCACCAGAGGAAATTATTATTGAGGCCCGCCAAAGGAAATCAATCTTTGGGCAGAGAAAATCCTTTTGTTTTGTCTTGGATTTCTAGTACTGCCTTAATGGTGGCCCTGGGTCAGTGTCTGAGGCCCACTGGAGGATCCTATGGTGGGCCTGTCTGACACTGTGTATATTTACAGTACTAGGTACCTCAAATTCATTATCAATTCGATTAAAAGATGGTGTACAATCAGCCAGAGCAATGTTTAGGCTAAATAGCACTATGCACAGGAAGGGAAACATTCCCCCCCCCTCCTCACCCATCCTATGGTGCTGCTGCTGCTGCCACATACAGTTATGTGCCATGCTGTAGCCACTATGGGGGGGGGGGGGATGAGGGGCCTGTCTTATGGCCTGTACAACTAACAGCATACCCCCCAACCGTCCAGATTTACGCGGGACAATCCCACTTTCCTGGGCATCCCACTGCCTATCATCTGGCCACCGCCCGTCACCTCACTGTCGCCTGGCTGCCGCTCGCCGTCACCTCTTCGCCTCTCTCCACTTCCGCCGGGCCCCGAGTATGTAGCCGATCGCTCACACAGCTTCCCTGGGCGGGGTGCTGACTGACTTTTTTTACTGCTATTTTTTCATTGGTGTTCCAGTGGGTGGCTGGGACTTCAGAGAGGAAGAGAAGGAGCCTGCTCGCCAGAGGGGAGGTAAGAGCACTGTGTGTGTGTGTGTGTGTGTGTGTGTGTTCATGTGTGTTGTGTGCCCAGCTTTCTGTGGGAGAGAGATGGGGGGAAGCCCCTCACTGGCTGTAATGAGGGATGCCCCTCACGACTAAGGAGGGATGCCCCTCACTGGCTGTAATGAGGGTTGCTGATCACTGTTTGTAATAGAGAGATGTCCCTCACTGGTTGTAATGAGGGATGCCGATCACTGGCTGTAATGAGGGATGCCCCTCACCGACTAATGAGGGATGCCCCTCACTGGCTGTAATGAGGGATGCTGATCACTGTTTGTAATAGAGGGATGTCCCTCACTGGTTGTAATGAGGGATGCCAATCACTGGGGGTAATGAGGGATGCCCCTCACTGGTTGTAATAGAGGGATGTCCCTCACTGGTTGTAATGGAGGGATTCCCCTCACTGGTTATAATTAAGGGATGCCCCTCACAGGTTATATTTGAGGGATGCCCCTCACTGGTTGTAATGGAGGGATGCCCCTCTCACTACAGCCCTTGGCTGTAATGTGTGTGCGGAGGGCTTGCCTGTATAATAACTATTATTATTAATAATAATAATAATAATATTTAATTCTTGGTGCTTACCTTTTAGGGTGTGGCTGGGGGCATGGTTTAAGCTAAAAAAAAATCTCTTCTCATGTCCCTCTTTACGGCTTTTAACAGTTGGGGAGTATGCTAATAGTGGCCCTGACTCATCTGCAGAAATATAATAACAGTGTACCCCCATAGCCAATCACCCCACTAGCGCTCACCTAGAATCGCGACTGCACTCAGCATATACAATAAAATCATGCTTACACTTACCTCACATGCAGTGCAGGCAGTGAAAACAACCTTCAGTCTGTAGCCCAGAGTTATGGCTGAAGCACAAATGCCCCAGATCATCATGAGAAGGGACATGATGAGCACACCAAGCAGCATGTTCTGCAGATACAAAAAAATAAGAAAGAATAATAACTGTTTTGTTAGCTCCACACTTTTATATGCAAATTTTTGTTATTGGGCTACTTTCACGCCAGGGTGATTGTGGGGTGATTGCAATCCCATACCTCCCAACTGACCCTCATTTGGATGGACTATCCCACTTTTTGGAGCCCATGTCCCCCTGTCCCTCGTTGTTCTCATTTGCACCTCTTTGGGGTTTAAATAGGAACATCGGGGGGAGGTCAAAACCCCTAACCACCCTAACCCCAACCACTAATCTGCTGCCCCCCCCCCTCCGGTCTTACCTTTGGGCAGTATTTACTCACCTCACCCAAGGGAATCTATCTTCTGGGTCCCTCAGTTTCCAGGTGACCTGACGGGCAGTGCCAACTTGCATCCTATCGGACACGTGAATGGATGAATAGGATGAAATAGAGCCGCCCCAAATCCCAAGAGACTTCACTTAGCTGCGAGATCTCCGTGGGACATCAACAAGCGCGGCTAAGGCCGGCTAAGCTGACAGCGGGGTGAGGATCGGGCCATGAAGCAGCCGGATGTCACCGTAGCAGGCAACATCCAAAAGGTAAGTAGGGGCTGAAGGGGGGCCCTTTTTTTATTTTAGGTCCGATGTTCCTCTTGAACCTGCAGATCTGTTTCAATAAATTATTTATTTTCCCATTCCAAGTGTTTCTATTATAATTGTTACACCCTATCTATCTCCTATCCATCCCTCAATGAGGGGGGTGTGGCTTCATTTATAATGTGTCCCTCTTTCCCACCCTGAAAAGTGCAATCCTCTTGCAATCACTGTGAAAGCGCTACCAATAGTAACCTATGAGCACCTTCACATCACAGGGGTCCGATTGCGAGCCGATTGTGATCCCTGTAGCCATGTTTTTGCGGCTTTTAAAGCAGAACAAAACCCAGGAATTTCTCGGGTTTTGTTCTATGCCCCCATGGGCATACCAAATTGGGATTCCCCGCTGTGTGAATCCCCCCAGTTCACCCATAAAAACTTTTCCATGCTCCGAATGACGTAGTAACAGCAGACGGCTCTCATTGGACAATAGTCCATGCATCCGCCGTTGGAGCATGCAGAGGTGAGGTTTTATGGGTGAAGTGGGGGTTTCACACAGTGGGGCATCTTGATTTGGGATAAAAGCCAGCAACCATCCCTGGAATCTTTTAGATTTCAGGCCGGCTGCTGGTGGGTTTTGTTCCGCTTTAAATCGCAATCACATTTGTGTTGGCAAGTTCCACAGAATAATAAGTTGCAATGGTGTGAAAGTGTCCTTATGTTCTCATTTTGTGCTGAGCAGGATGTGGAGGGGGGGGGGGGGCTTTGCTCTGCATGGCAGCCATAGACTTTAGTGATAGTTGGACCAGTACAGTCACACTGCTGTATGGATTGGGTGACAGACCTGTCATTCAGGGTCCCAGCTTTATTCTTCGTGTAGACTGCCCACTTCCAATGAGTTGTGTTGTATGCTATTGCCCAAATGAAGCACAGCACAGGGGAGGAGGGGGGGGAAGTGTTAAATTAAAAGCTTGGTCTTTTTTAATGCCAAGCAATACATTCTAAATGAATAGATTGGCTACTCCTTCCTCTAGACATTCAGATATGCCTGTCGGGGTGCACGCATAGGTTGGAGGGGTGCAGGGGATGCGTCTCTGTGGGTTCAGGGGTGATCTCAGGGCTCCAAATCAGGAAGGACCTTCACCTGACCCTGCAGACTCTAGGGCCAGGTGTCAAGGGATTTGGTCCAATTTAAAGAGGAACTTCAGAGGTCTTGGAGTCTAAAAGACTTTAGGGTCGTCAGGGTCCTACTCCTTGGGGCATCCCGAATTGGGATGCCCCATTGCGTGAACCCCCCAGGTCTCCCGATCCACTAACCTGCTCCCGGAGCCCTTATATGCCGGGGCCGCTGCCACATCCCTGCTCATCTGTGCGTGTACCTGCGGCAGTCCTTTCAGAATGGGCAGCGTGGGCACGGCGACAGAAACTGAGCGAGGATCCGGTGGTGGTGCACTTGGCTCCTCTTGGCTTCCTTTGGCTTAGCTGCTCAGCCAATCAGCGCGATCAGTTTGTACCGCGCCTGCGCCGTTGGAATGCCAAAAAGGTGAGTTTTTACAACTAATCGGGGGGGGGGGGGGATACGCACAGCGTTGCATCCCAAATCAGGAATCCATGTCTGAGAGGACCAATGTCTTTAACCTTTTATTGGAAGGGTCCAGTTTTAGACCCGAAAGTGTACTTATTAAACCGAACCTTCAGCCTCATGTAATGAAAAGCCCAAACCCTTAGAAAACTATTCCCCAGCATCTAAAATTAATATATTTTATATTTTTAGTCGCTTACTTTTTATTTTTTTCCTCCGCTGGGCAGCAACTCTGTTAAACCGGACCTTCAACGTTATTTAATGAAAAGCCCAAACTCTTAAAAAACAGTTCCCCAGCATCTAAAATAAATATATTTTAAGTTTTTAGTCACTAACTGATTATTCTTCCCCCACTGGGCTGCAACTCTGTTCAGGAATTTAGGATACGGGCGCCGCCATCTTGACTTAGAAACATCACACTTACTGAGGAGAGGAGAGTGAGATAAGGTACAGAGGGGTGGGTTATAGCTGTGCTTTGCTCAGACAGAGCAGAGCTGGGGTCAGGTAAAGGTCAGCAGTCCCAGAATGCAGAGCAGCACAGTCAGGAGGCACTTCCTGTTTGCAGGCTGCCTGATAAGATGGCGGCTTCCATAATCTTGGATGTTTAAAGGCTCATAACATGCAGTAGATGCAGGTAGGATGATTTTTAATGTGGACAATCTGTATGTACAGGGTGTGGGAAACATATAAGATAGGCTCTTATTCAGAGTCAAGGTCCGCTTTAAGGACTCAGAAGCATCACACACACTGAGGAGAGGAGAGCGTGGAAAAGTACGGGGAGGTCGGTTATATCTCTGCTCTTCACAGACAGAGCAGAGCTGGGGTCAGAAAAAGGACAGCAATCCCATAATGCAGAGCGACACTGTCAGAAGACACTTCCTGTCTGCAGCCTGCTTGATGCTCCATGAGCCGCCATCTTGGATGTTTAAAGACTTCTAATATGCACGGGGAGGCCGATTCATTAATAGCGCCAGGTAGCGACAGATGAGCGACTGTAGCGTGATTTTTTCAGCGCCAGCCAGTATTCGCTGTGCTTGGCCGGCGTTAGCTTGATGACAGCGACCCAGTCGGTGTGCGATAATGTTGAATACGGGCTGGGGGGTCGCTGTTTCACAGGTTCAGCGTTGTATGTGAGCGCCTGACAACGAATGGCCAGAGCGAACGGCTAGCTTCATATTCATTAACAAATCACGCTCCGAATGTGCTGTCGCTGTCCATTCCTTGTTTAAACCCCAGAGCGCTGGCGGCGATGGGTATTAACTAGTTTTTAACCCCTAAACAACCATATTTTTTGAATGTAACATTATACATGTTTTTAGAATCATTTTGTAATATGAATACATTAATCTCAGACCTGTTAGATCAATTCTGCACAAATTTTTTTTTTAATTTTTTTTAACTTAAAAATAAATCCTAACATTGTAGAAGTGGTCTCCGAATTTTTGACATTAAAAAAAAAAAAAAATAAATAATACCAATTAATTATGATTAATTAAAGATTGCTCCATTGAAATGCATTGGACATCGCCAGGGAGCGACAGCTCATACCTGGCGCAGTGAGGGAATTTGCAGCGGCGCTGTTCGGTCCAGGCGGCTTCATGATGAATGCCGTGCTAGCCGTCGCTCTCGCCGGCGCTAGCCTCATTTTGCTTGATAAATGCGTCATTGTGACCGCCGCCGGGCGTACTTGAGTCGGTAGTCGCCGTTAGCTGCCGCTACCTGGCGCTCGTCAGACACTACCTGGCGCTAGCCCGTGATAAATAAGGGCCTAGGTGTAGGATGATTTTTAACGTGAGCAATCTGTATGTACAGGATGGCAGAAACATACAAGATAGACTCTTATTTAGGGTGAAGGTCCGGTTTTCCATATTCTAGGTGATGTGCGCAGGGCATTATTCTACCTGCATCGTGAATTCAAATCCCCCATATTATACATCTCATAATTTGTAATGCTTTGCAGCTGCTGCCTGGCATTGGGTGCTGCTTATGCCCTTATTCATCAAGCGATAGCGCCAGGTAGTGTCTGACGAGCGCCAGGTAGCGGCAGCTAACGGCGACTACCGACTCAAGTACGCCCGCGGCGGTCACAATGACGCATTTATCAAGCAAAATGAGGCTAGCGCCGGCGAGAGCGACGGCTAGCACGGCATTCATCATGAAGCCGGCTGGACCGAACAGCGCCGCTGCAAATTCCCTCACAGCGCCAGGTATGAGCTGTCGCTCCCTGGCGATGTCCAATGCATTTCAATGGAGCAATCTATAATAATTCATGATTAATTGGTATTATTTTTTTTTTAATTTTTTAAATGTCAAAAAAACGGAGAACACTTCTGCAATGTTAGGATTTATTTTTAAGTCAAAAAAAAAAAAAAAAAAAATATGTGCAGAATTGATCTAACAGGTCTGAGATTAATGTATTCATATAACAAAATGTTTCTAAAAACATGTATAATGTTACATTCAAAAAATATGGTTGTTTAGGGGTTAAAAACTAGTTAATACAGATCGGCGCCAGCGCTCTGGGGTTTAAACAAGGAATGGACAGCGACAGCACATTCGGAGCGTGATTTTTTGATGAATATGAAGCTAGCCGTTCGCTCTGGCCATTCGTTGTCAGGCGCTCACATACAACGCTGGACCTGTGAAACAGCGACCCCCCAGCCAGTATTCAACATTACCGCACACCGACTGAGTCGCTGTCATCAAGCTAATGCCGGCCAAGCACAGCGAATACTGGCTGGCGCTGAAAAAATCACGCTACAGTCGCTCATCTGTCGCTACCTGGCGCTATTGATGAATCGGCCTCTTAGTTTTGATCAGTACATTCAGCTCCTTCTCCAGGTCTGATGTAGCTAAGCTTGACAAAATAATATTCGACCCAAACCAAACTAGAAAAACAGGAATTCAAACAGCAATACTGCTGGTGTATATCCCAAAACATGCCCCGGGGCTGTACCTGGTATTGTGTCATGGCTGCCTTGCACTTATTTAGTTCATAGGTGTAGCTGTTGTAGCTCTCATAGTATCTCGGGGGCTCGGTTCTGAAGTAGTATCTATCTGAATTTCGACCAGACTTGTAAAGAGCGTCACATCGAGAAGCCATGTCGTTCATCCACCGAAACCTGTTAATGTCATTGACCGCGAAGACCACGCCAGTGATTGATACACACAGGCAGTTCACCAGGGAGATGAAGGCGACCACTACCTGCATGAAAGAAACTGGTTGGGTTATTAATTTAACACCACCACCATGGCCGTACTTGACGTTCCTGCTGCCAGTGAATATAAAAAAAGTGTGGAGGGGAGAGGGTGCAAGGGGTTAACTGAAGAGAATATACATACAGAGGAGCCAGTGAGCATATTAATAATAATAATCATGTGCATATATGACCAGTGGATACTTGCACACACAAAGGAATATGCATTTTACCCATCTGGTATACTTGCACACAAAGGAACTTGTGCTCCGCATTTTACCCATCCGTGCAGTGAGAAAAACTGCAAATCGGTGAACACAAGTGAAATTCACCAGTGAACACTACGGGGGCAGTGAGTGTACACATGCCAGAAGTGGAGGGCTGCACCTGGGGAGCATTTGGGGGGTTAGATGACTTGCTCAAGTGTACTTCCTTGCGGAAACTACCCAACAGTTCTGACTACACATGACTATGACCCATTCTGAAACGCGTCGCCTTTCATATGGAGGAACCTTGTTGTGAATTCTGAGTTGAGCTTCTCCTGTATGTGACTGCCAGCAGTTGGAGCTGTTACATTGTCCCCTTGTTCAATATTTAATATATGCCTGAATAAGTAGTATAAAGATAGAGAAACAGCTTCTAGCACAGCAACCCCCCCGCTTGTATCCCAACCTTTTTTCTGAAAGACTGGCTCACCTTTCCCTAGGGATTCCCTGCTAGGTGAACTCCCCCAGCCTCCCCCAGCTCAAAACTTACCTTTGCTCTGGCTCCCACAGCGATGTGAACATTGGTGGCTGCAACCCCAGCATCTTTAGGCCTAGGTGCGTTCCCGCACCCAGCTATTCAGGTAGGCTGGGGGCAGATGCGCTCCCTCGTCTAAAGGTAAACTGGAGATGTGGCCACTCCCTATTGCTGAGCTCTGCCTGTAAACAGAGCTGTATGCCAATCATCAATATGCATGGCATTTGACGTGGATTGGACTAGAGCCCGTGCATACGCCGGAGGACTGGGGTTTCACCTAGCAGGACATCCCAAACTGGGATGTCCCTGGGGCAAGGATAAAAACCTGGGATATGTTTTGTTCTGCTTTAAAGGAGAATGAGCAAGCTAAGTGGAAAAACAAGTGATTGTTTGCCTACCTGCCAAGTAGAAGATTCACCCTTCTGAATAAATGTTTGCAGAAATCCAGAATCTTTTCTGTAGCACACCCCCTAGATGTTATTTATTCATGACCACCTTTTTAACTCTGAGAGGTGGACCTAAGCCGAAAAGCATGGAAAAGACAACCAAGCTGAGGCAGGAGCAGCTATCATCCCTGTACACACAAGCAATGATGTGTCCCACATAGTCTGCTGCAAGAAGGGTGGAGATAGGTCCACCTCTCAATGCTCTAAAAGGTGGACATAAATAAATAGAATCCAGCAGCTGGGCAGGAAAGTGTCTGGAACACCAACAGCTGTAGTTACCAGCACACTAGGATTAGTTTTTACACTTAGCCTGGACAATTCCCTCAAGCTTTTAACTTTATTATGTAGGCAGTTTCCTGCCCACTTCTAGCCAGGGTTGTACTGGCCATAGGGAGACCCAGGAGAATTCCCGACGGTTCACACTGCCTTGGAGCCAACCCCAGCCCACTTTCTTAGAAGCATGGCATTATGATTGTGAGGGCTATACCCACCCCAGCTATAATATCTGTTCCTACCATACTAAAGTTTTAGTACCATTGCTTTAAGAGTGGTCATATCCACCTCTGCCCATGATATGTCCCTGCAATGCCATAGCCTTAGCTGTGGGACACACACATCGATGAGGCGAACTCAGCAGGGATGTCACAGGCGGCTCATGGGACGCCCATGGCCTGTAAAATCCCGCGCTGATTATCCATGACTGGCTCGTATAGTTACATTAGTTAATATGGTTGAAAAAAAGACACCTATCCATCAAGTTCAAACAGGTAAGGAAAGTTATTTTTTTATTATTTACAGATAAAAGTCAATAGTAACTGTTAATGTAATTTTCTGCTAAAGAAGCATCTGATTCTTTTTGAAGCTATGGATGTGTAACAAGCTTCTGTGGGAGGCTATTCAACAGATTTATAGTTCTTATGGTAAAAGCATTGCATATTGGTTCTTTTTTTCTCCAGGCAGCGTTAGCTAAGAACAAAATAGCAATCACAGAGATAGGTAAAAGCACTTACCCAAAATGGCTTAGGATACCTATAGGCCACAATATTCAGCACTCCAGAGACAATGAACTGTTGGAAATCAAAATAAAGACAACTTTTTGAGGAAAACAGCAAGAAAACCAAAAAGAAAAAAATGAGACAAACGAGAATAGTACAGAAAGACATGAGTGTACAGCCCCTAATGACTACTGGTGGCCAATCAATGGGCTGACAAGCGCACAGAGATGTGCAAGGGAAGTGGGTGAGTAGATTAGCCAGACATTGGACTGTGGAAGGGGGGGGGGTATGTGCAGCAAGGCATTCCAAATCAAGATGCCCCTCTACTACATGACTAATCCAACTATATAGTCATCTGTGACTGTTGGTCAGGTTTAAAGCAGGAACTACAGTATGCTGAAACCTTTTTCCCTGCTGCCAGGGCCGGCTCCAGGTTTATGTTGGCCCCTGGGTGATAGTGTCTAAGTGGGCCCCTTGCAGTGTGGTATGACACTCCATACATGGTAGTAAAGTTGGGTGTATATGGATTATTGGCAAAGAATAGAAAGAAAAAAATTATAGGAGGGATTACGGAAAGAAAGAATAGAAGAAATAAGAAATAAAGGGAATGACAGAAAGAAAGAGAAACAAGGAGTTAAGTATTAGAAGCAAAGAAACAAAAGAATAGAAGGAAAGAAACAAAGACTAGAAGGACTGACAGAAATAATAGAAGAACAGAAGAAAGAAAGTAAATGAATAGCAGAAAGAACAGAAGAAAAAAAAAGAATAGAAAGAAAGACAATAGAAATTAACAGGTAGAAGGAAAGAAACAAAGAATGAAAGGACTGAGAGAAAGGATCTCCCAGTGGGCAATCTGCCCCTGCCTGACAGTCCTTAGTCCTGGTTACTGTACAGGTGCCCAAGGTAGAGGGAATGATGTTTGCCCTGGCACCTGCCCAGATAAGCCCAGTGCTGACATTTGCCCTGTCTGCTGCTGCACCAGTTGGGTGAAGAGATAGTCCTCATTATCCCCAGGCAGCTGCAGCCTCATAAGCTTGACACATAGGGCTCTATTTGAAAAGCTGGAACCAGGTAAGTTTTTTTGTTGTTGCACAATCCAAATCAGGTTGGAGGAAGGAGTTGTTAAAGAGGAACAACCCCCAAGATTTTCACTGTCCTATGTTTTGTGCTGCTTGAAGGGGTCATCACGCTTTGGGATCCCCCGTTGTGTGTATTCCCCCAGATAGGCCAAAAAATCTTTCCCACCATACATGCACGGGCCCCTTGGCCAGTCAGCGGCTCGCGTTCCATTCAGTTTTACCTTGCAGATCTGAGCTCACGGTTTAGCAGGGATTTGGAACTATACCTATTATTTCAGCATGTTAGTATTAGAAGTCAGTACCATGACCACCTCACTTCAATTCCTAGAGGTATCATGAAACTAATCACCCTGGCTGAATTGTTGTTGCCACTATCTCAGACATTGTGAAGGCCATTATGGCAACCAGCATGCAGTTTACAGCAGAACCGTGGTTTATGTTGATAATGAAACTGGTTCATTTAGGAGTCTCACAAGAGACTTTCACAGTCTTCAAGTTGCCCCCTGATAGACCCCAAGTTAATCACCAGGCTTGATAATAAAACAAAAACTCTTAGGGAGTATTTATTTAGCCTATAGCTCTTTTATAAGTTGAGGGGGTATTCCTTTGGCCAAAAGGGCTATTTAAAGTTGAGTTATTATGTTTTTTACTGAAGGCCCTCATGAGTTGAGTGGGATCTCCTTTGAGTTGAGTTGGTATTTATTTGCTTGGTGGTTCTCTGAAGAGTTGAGGGGGTAAATATTTGGCTGGGTGTGTAGAATTGAGGAGGTATTTATGTGTCTGAGGGTTCTATGATGGAATCAGATTAGTATAGGTGATATTTTTATTTTACTAAACAGTCTTATTAGACAAGGAGGTATTTATTTGTCTGAGGAATCTCTTTTGAGTTGAGTTGGTATTTATTTGCTTGATGGTTCCCTGATGAGTTGTGGGGGTATTTATTTGACTGAGGTTTCTCTGTAAAGTTAAGGGGGGTATTTACTGTATATGTCCCAGGGTTCTATGATGGGTTCAGATGAGTATAAGTGGTATTTTTTTTTTACACTAAAAATGTTCTTATTAGTTGGCTGATTGTTTTCTTATTAGTGGAAAGGGGTATTCATTTGTACATATTTTATAGATTTAGAGCTTATTGTATTATTAGTTCAGTGTTGGAGTGAGCATTGTGTGGAGGCCATATTAATCAAGTTCGGGTGTTCTATGAATGACAGGAAATTATCTGGGCTTATAGGGTAATTAAGGCGGTGGGTGGTTATTTAAATTGAAGGGGTACCAGCACTATATTTACAAAAGGGAGGAGAAGGCAAGGTTATTGGCCCTGGGGCAGTATAAATAAAGGCCTGGTCAACAGTCTGCATGCTTAATACAAGTATTATTTTGGTAACATATTTCTGGGTTTTTGCCCCTGCAGGATACTTACTGGAAATCCCACCCAGAAGTGTGTCCCCGAATAAAACATTTCCAGGCTTGGGCGGACAACAGCAATAATGACTGCCAGAGCAACGCTGAGGAAGCCCACGCTAATCAATGAGACCTGCAAGAGATACAAGCGCACACATTAAACATTTTCCAACACAGGTTGTGCCAAAAAACTAAAGGGTTTCCCTGAGAAAATACTCAAACAAGATGACATCATCTACTCGCTGCAATGTGCCATGCCCATATGGGATTAGAGTTCCTTCTCAGTAAACACTTGTTGCCAATATCCAGATAAAGTATGGAGGAGGCCTCTGGGTAGAAAGTCTATTGAAGGCACCTATAGCCCAGTGCCCCAAAACAGTCTGTGTTCCTTTTTCTAAAACCTTTGCTCAAATATTTAGAACATGAACTGGTTGCAGTCAGCCATTTAGCTCTTTGACCAAGCAGCCCCACCCCCTTAGCAACCCATCAACCAGCTTAGCAGACCATCAACCAGTATTTCCATGTTTGGACCGAACGCCAAATTTGAACATGGACTCCTGGCTGAAGTCTATGTTCTGGTTTGGGAGCCTGAACTCGCAAAGGTTGGTAGGAATCAAAATGTTGTGGTTCGAATTTGCCCAACACTAGCCCCGGATAATGGCCCCATAATCATTATTTCCACCATTTTTCCCTTTGGTTTTTCTCCTTTTTTACTGCACCATAGCAAGTACTGTGTAGCGTTAGTATTAGAAGCCTCTATCATGACCACCTCACCCCAATTCCTAGAGGTATTGCAGAACTGGTCTCCCTGGTGGGCTTCTTGTCTCCGCCATCTTTCTTGGACTTTCTGAAGGTCTTGATGGTGTCCAGCATGCAGTCCAGAGCAGATCGCTGATTTATGTTGATATTGATGACGGTTCCCTCAGAAGTGTCACAAGAGACCTTCCCATTCTCTGTCTTCACGGTGCTAATGGCCCCCATATTTATCTGGAAAAAAGAACAAGTAAAATGCATAATATGAAAATGTAATATTCTATGAAATATACCACCACCAACTCAGACTTTCCTTGGAGGGTGGAGGTCCAATTTTCTCTCCCAGGCTCAACAATGCAAACTGTTCTGTATATTCCGCAGCTTGTTGACTTGGCCACCGGCACCTCATATTGGAGCAGTAGCCTATGTCTGCTTGATTTTCACTCCATTCGGCCTTGAGTACCACCAAAGGAAGACTCAAGTACCACCAGTGGTAATACAGTAGTACTGCTAGTTGGGAAATACTAGTCTGGGTGATACACCAGGAAGTTCTAGTTTATTGGGATGATCTGGACAAGAAGTGGAGCGGAGGGATCTATTTTATGGGATTCGTTATTTTGGTGTCACCTGTTCGTCTGATGTGTTCATGAAAAAGTGTTTAAGAAAACCCAAACCTTTCCCTTTCTGGCTTTAATGGACTGCATAGGACCCAGATGAAGGTTGAGATAGTCAAGTATTTCCTAAATGGCAACTGGAGCCTGAAAGCAGTTTTTGGTCCAAGATTACAGAGGATCCTCCATATTCCCCTTGCACTGCCATCCCCCCTGTGTGCCCAATACCTACCGTCCTCCTATCTGTGCTGAGTCACTGTCATTCCGCCCCTCCAAACTGCTTCCTTGTCATCCTCCCCTCTGTTCTGAGTCCCTGCCACCCTCCCCTGTACTGAGTCCCTGCCACCCTCCCCTATACTGAGTCCCTGCCACCCCCTTCTGTGCTTAGTCCCTGCCACCCCCCCATGCTGAGTCCCTGCCATCCTCCTATTTATATACAGTCCCTGCCATCCCCCCTGTGTGCCCAGTCTCTGCCTTTTTTCTTCTGTGTGCCTAGTCCCTGCCATCCTCCCCTGTGTGCTGAATCCTTGCCATCCTCCCCTCTGTGCCAATTTCCTGTCATCCCCCCTGTGAATACCTGCAATCCTCCACTGTGTGCCGAGTCCCTGCAATCTTCCTCTGTGTGCCTAGTCCTTGCCATTCATCCCTGTGTGTGTGCTGAGTCCCTGCAATTATCCTCTATATACCGAGTCCCTGACAACCACCCCTATGTGTCCATCCTACCCTCTGTGCCAAGTTCCGCCATCCTTCCCTCTGTGCCGAGTCCCTGCTACCCTCAAGGCCAGTGCATCTTCCACCCCTAGGCATCACCATCTGTGGTTTACCAGGGGGGCACTGGCCGTAGACAATAATATTATCACACAGATGAAGCACTTTGGGATTGCAGAAGGGAGAGTTTCCTGTCCATTCTGCATCTGCACATAAGCCCTCATGGAACCATGTTCCCTGCTGAATGGGTTTGTGTCCATGATTCAGCAGGCTAAAAGACAAAGCATTGCCTACATCAGGGGTACTCAACCACTACTTGTAAAGGTCCATATACAGGCATCCGGTGAGAGGTAAAGGTCCAGACAGGGGCTGTCGCGGGGTGGATAGTAAAAATCCGCGGGGGGGTCTTTAGTTTCCACAGCCAAAACTAAAAAGGCTGAAGGGGGGGGGGCAGGAATGGATGGGGCATAGCTGGGGTTCCAGGAATGGATGAGGCTGAGCTAGGGGGGATGGAGATGGATGGGAAAGAGATGGCGGGACAGGGATGGATGTGGCTGGGCTTGGGCGGAGGGACAAGATTGGATGGGGCAAAGAGAAACAATGTTTGTGTGTACCTTGCAATGCCACTTCCCGCCTGTGCAGTACTTCATATTGCAATGCTAGGTGCCAGGGGGCCATGACACTGGCAGGGAAACTAAGCACTGCATCGCTGATCAAGGGGGTCGAGCAGAGCACAGCAACACAGAAGCAGTGCAGGCTGTCAGGGCGGGGGTCCAGAAATTTGGCCCCCCCCCCCGAGGTCCGCATTCGGACCCCGGTCCGCCAGTTGAGTACCGCTGGTCTACATTTTAATAACTAAGCCCAGCCTGGTGAGACTCCAGGTCAGCCAATGGTAAGCCTGTCGTTCACAGCAAAATGGATGCCACAAATGCCTTTCTTTGTATACTTCTGCCATTTTAAAGACAGACATAAGAGCTGTAAGTAAATAGAGGGATTTTTTGTGCAGCTTCCAGAGGAACAGGAGAGCATGAGAAAAAAGGCAAAAGGTTATATTTGCAAACTTTTCTGTGCAAAATGTTGGTTGCTAATAGAATTTGATGGCGGAAGAAGAGCTGATGGGGGACCCCTCCGGTGCTGGTAAACTGCGGAAGGACAGCTCCCTGGGACCCATCCTGGGTGAGGACGACCTAGGTGGGGATAGTTTAATGTGGGGTACTAAACTATTTTTTGTATAATTTTTGGTGTCATTTTTAACCTTTTCAGTACTTTTGAACTGGTATAAAGATCCAAAAGGCACCCTTGGAAGACCACTGGAGCCGTGCCAAATGGCATAGGGACTGGGGTTCCGGTAAAGCAGGAGGCCCATAAGGCTGGTAGCCTCGGGCAGAGGGGACCCTATGTATATTTACTGAAAGATGAACAATGCAGATCCGAATATATTGAGCCCAATAGACTATAAGGCTGCAATTGTGTCCTGGATGCAGCACTCAGGACTTTTTATGGTCACATTTTGGTTTACTCTGCAGCAGCAAGAGATGTGTGAAAAGGGAGCTAATGTGGGATTTTTTGTGGTACCTCTGTGTCAGCCATATTCACATGAACTTATGGTATAAACGTTTCCTTAGCCCTATTTTCTTGTCTGCAAGGACCAAAACTGTATCCAGTAGATAGATCATGGGTGTTATAGAGTGGAGATAGACATGTCAAGTCAAACCAACATCATCTGATTTTCAGCGCCTTTATCCGGTCACAAAAGCCCCTCGTGTCTGCCTGGTTATTTTCTTTTAGTGCTGTTTGTGGTGTAAACTACACCCCTCACTGATAAGACACGCCCACTTTTGCCTGACCAGTCCCTTATCACTCTAAAAGTCTTCTAGGTGAATGCCTGTGTGGTCCTACTGACACCAATGAATATTTGTTAAATTAACTACCACACAGAAAGTGAGGCCAGACCTCTCCACTGTGGTCACTGAGAGCAAAACTAAGGCCCTTATTTAACAAGGGATAGCGCCAGGTAGCGACTGGTGAGCGACCGGTAATGACGGGCACCGCCACAAGAACGCTGGCTCCCCACCACAATCACACATTTATCAAGACGATCCTGCTTAGCGACTGAGATAGCGCCATATAGCGACTCATTCATCATTATTCCAGCCTCAGCCCACAGCGCCAGCGTCCGACCTTGAACAGCGACAGGTATGACCTCTCGCTAGCTGGCGCTCTCCAATGCATTTCAATGGAACAATCTTAAAATATTCATAATTAATTGTTAATAATGTTTTTTTTCAATGTGACAAATTCTGTGACCACTTCTGCAATGTAAGATATTTTTTTTAAGGTAAAAAAAATAAAAAATTTGTGCAGAATTGATATTACAGGTCTGATATTAATGTATTCATATTACAAAATGTTTTTAGAAACTTGTTTTTTTTGGTTTCCAAAAATATGGTTGTTTGGGGGTTAAAAAACTACTTTTAACCCATCGCCGCCAGCGCTCTGGGGTTTAAACATGCATTTCACAGAGCGAGAATTTTTTGAGCGTGATTTGTTAATGAATATGGTGGGAGCCGGTCGCAATGGCCATTCGCTGTCATGCGCTCCCATACAGCGCGGAACCTGTCAAATAGCGACTCCTCACCCAATATTCAACATTACTGCACACCGACTGAGTCGCTGTCAACAACCGAACAACGGCCAAGCACAGCGACTACTAGCGGGCGCTGTGAAAATACTGCTACAGTCGCTCATCTGTCGCTACCTGGCGCTATTACTGAATCGGCCTCCCCGTGGATCTAACCCCGACCTAGTTAAAAATTCTAACACACATTTTGCCTGCACCTGGGTGCATGTATATTTTAAAGTGGAACAAAAAACAGGGGGTTTCAGGGCCGGCCTCAGGTTTATGTGGGCCCTTGGGCGGCATGGTCTCAGTGGGCCCCTTTTTGGTGAAGAATTGCTTCACATCACAGAGGGACGTCCCAAATCTGGATGCCCCCTAAGGATCACGCTATTTGGACCAAAACTCTAGCTTTAATCTTCTTTGAAGCGCACCATTCCTCTTTAAACCTGACTTCGAAGTCTAAACAAATCTAGATTCTCCTGATTTTGGATGCCCCTGTATGTGACCCCCCCTTTGTTAATTTCCTGGAACTGGTGAGTGCATTGTGGGATCACCAGTTTGAGTTAACGGCCAAACCAGGAGGGTTCTTTCACAAACAGGGGCACCCCAGATTGAGATGCCCCTGTAAAGCGAACCAAGATCCAGGGGTGGAATTGCTTGCATAGTGGATATGCCAGCGATCCCAGGGGGTTTCACACAGTAGGGTGTCACAGATTGGGAGGCTCCAGGGATAGGAAATCAGCTGGGGTGGGCAACTTAAAAGCAGAACAAAAGCCAGCACTTCCTCCCCTGGAATCTAAAATGAGATGCCCCGTTGTGTGAAACCCCGCCATTCGAGGAGATGTGGGCAGCAGCTGTGGCGGTGCCCTCCCAGTCCAACGCCGGTCAAGCTCTGTCACACACCCCAAAGGCCGGCCCTGTCAGTAGGCCCCCAGAGAGTGGGGGCCTCCGGGAGCTGCCCCGCCTTGCCAGGGTGCTGACGCCAGCCCTGGGGGGGTTTGAGGATCCCGGGTTTTGTTCTGTGCCTCAGGGGCATCCTGATTTGGGATGCCCTGCTGTGTGAAACCCCCAGATCTCCCAGAAAAACTCACCTTTCCCTGTGGTATATGCCATACCAAAAAAGATCGGAACAATAATAAGGTAAGGAGTAACGCACACCACACACAAGGTTTGTCTCTGATTATAAAGATATATATTTCAAGAAAAAAGTAATAAATGTGTATATACCAACAACCGCATATATCTTACAGACTGAGTACAAATTTTCAACAATCAGTGAACTGTCTGATCACCACAAGGTGTCTAATTAGAACCATGAGTCTCAAAGAAGACACTACATATTGGGAAACATCGGGTTTTAGATCAGGAATTGTACAATTGTAGAGCAAAGGAAAATATCTCCCCGCTGTATGATCGCTCAGCTGAGGAAGGGACGTTGAGCGATCCTTTTTCCTGGTAACCATGGTGTGCAGTAGTTGTTTCATATGTTGCATTATTTGTCTTTGAGTGATCTCCATTTGCCGTTTCATAGCACTGTGCTGTTATAACTATTGATTGCTGGTTGATGCCATATATTGTTGTATGAAGACATTTTGCGCTTATGTATATATGTATATATGTTCATAGATTGAAGATCAGTTTAAGGCTTTGCAGCAATAAGATTTATTATCCGACTGCCATATTTTCATTATGATGCTTGAAGGCCTGATTGAGTGAGATATATGCACAGCCAGAGGGCAGCATAACACCTCGTTTTGTTAACACTACACTTAGGCCCTTATTTAACAAGGGATAGCGCCAGGTAGCGACTGGTGAGCGACCGGTAATGACGGGCACCGCCATGAGAACGCCGGCTCCCCACCACAATCACACATTTATCAAGACGATCCTGCTTAGCGACTGAGATAGCGCCAGATAACCACTCATTCATCATTATTCCAGCCTCAGCCCACAGTGCCAGCGTCCGACCCTGAACAGCGACAGGTATGACCTCTCGCTACCTGGCGCTCTCCAATGCATTTCAATGGAACAATCTTAAAATATTCATAATTAATTGTTAATAATGTTTTTTTTTTTTTTTTAAATGTGACAAATTCTGTGACCACTTCTGCAATGTTAGATATTTTTTTTAAGGTAAAAAAAAAAAAAAAATGTGTGCAGAATTGATATTAAAGGTCTAATATTAATGTATTCATATTACAAAATGTTTTTAGAAACTTGTTTTTTTTTGGTTTCCAAAAATATGGTTGTTTGGGGGTTAAAAAACTACTTTTAACCCATCGCCTCCAGCGCTCTGGGGTTTAAACATGCATTTCACAGCGCGAGAATTTTTTGAGCGTGATTTGTTAATGAATATGGTGGGAGCCGTTCGCTATGGCCATTCGCTATCATGCGCTCCCATACAGCGCGGAACCTGTCAAATAGCGACTCCTCACCCAATATTCAACATTACTGCACACCGACTGAGTCGCTGTCAACAACCGAACAACGGCCAAGCACAGCGACTACTAGCGGGCGCTGTGAAAATACTGCTACAGTCGCTCATCTGTCGCTACCTGGCGCTATTACTGAATCGGCCTCCCCGGAAACTATAGGGAGTTACAGACTTAATTTGATTTGCATACAGCGGGGAGATATTTTCCTTTGCTCTACAATTGTACAATTCCTGATCTAAAACCCGATGTTTCCCAATATGTAGTTTCTTCTTTGAGACTCATGGTTCTAATTAGACACCTTGTGGTGATCAGACAGTTCACTGATTGTTGAAAATTTGTACTCAGTCTGTAAGATATATGCGGTTGTTGGTATATACACATTTATTACTTTTTTCTTGAATATATATCTTTATAATCAGAGACAAACCTTGTGTGTGGTTTGCGTTACTCCTTACCTTATTATTGTTCCTGTATTATTAGTTGACCAGGAGGGTATACTGGTCGGAGTTAATTGCACCCCCCCCATTTTTTAGCTTTGGTATCATCTATTTTGGATTGATTACTTTATGGAGTGCTAGACCTACTTGTATATAATATACCAAAAAAGAACAACATGGTATAAATTTAGAGACCGTGTAAGTCGTGGAAATACACCACACGTTCCGTCGGCCACCAGCCTCTTTCCCTGTGTCAAGAGACCTCACAGTGCCATGCATTGCATTGTGCAAGTTTAAAAATCAAATGGCATTATCTCTTCCACGTACTGTGACTACAACAAACAAGATGAGTCATTCCAAAAAGTCTGCCAGCTGCCTGGTGAGTGTTACATTGTTATGTAACACTCCAAGGGCCAGTATTATAATTGTTTCAATTTCAATCAGCTGGGATACATTGTAAAACATGAGCCTGTTATTGAAATGTAAATAGATCAGAGAGAGCATATAGCTTTCTGTGATATGTGCACCGTGCTGCTGTGATGGAGAAAACACTGTGAAGATTGATTTCTGAATAAAGGTTTTGTGTGTGTCCACGGGTTATTTAAATGATGATAAAACATAACCATTTTGCTTGTATCCAAATATAATGCAAAAATAAGCAAGTGTCACACAGCAGGTCAGGAACCTCATCCGATGGCTCTGAGGTTCCTGTGGGCCACAGGTTTAGAACATGTGGTTTATACTTAGAGGCCGATTCATAAATAGCGTCAGGTAGCGACAGTTGAGCGACTGTAGCAGTATTTTCACAGCGCCCGCTAGTAGTCGCTGTGCTTGGCGTTGTTCGGTTGTTGACAGCGACTCAGTCGGTGTGCAGTAATGTTGAATATTGGGTGAGGAGTCGCTATTTGACAGGTTCCGCGCTGTATGAGAGCGCATGATAGCGAATGGCCATAGCGAACAGCTCCCAGCATATTCATTAACAAATCACGCTCAAAAAATTCTCGCGCTGTGAAATGCTTGTTTAAACCCCAGAGCGCTGGCGGCGATGGGTTAAAAGTAGTTTTTTAACCCCCAAACAACCATATTTTTGGAAACAAAAAAAAACAAGTTTTTAAAAACATTTTGTAATATGAATACATTAATATCAGACCTGTAATATCAATTCTGCACAAATTGTTTTTTTTTTTTTTTAGCTTACAAAAAATATCTAACATTGCAGAAGTGGTCACAGAATTTTTGACATTTAAAAAGAAAAAAAAAAAAAAACATTAATAACAATTAATTATGAATATTTAAAGATTGTTCCATTGAAATGCATTGGAGAGCGCCAGGTAGCGAGAGGTCATACCTGTCGCTGTTCAAGGTCGCTCGCTGGCGCTGTGGGGTGAGGCTGGAATAATGATGAATGATTCGCTATCTGGCGCTCTCTCAGTCGCTAAGCAGGATCGGCTTGATAAATGTGTGATTGTGAAGGGGAGCCGGCGTTCTCGTGGCGGTGACCGTCATTACCGTTCGCTCACCAGTCGCTACCTGGCGCTATCCCTTGTTAAATAAGGGCCATAGAAACATAGAAGGTTGATGACCCAAGACCATCTAGACTGGCTGTGTGTGTACATGTTCTCTTTATCTTAGGGTAGATGGATGCTTATTAGAGATGGGCGAACCCAAACCACAATGTTCGGGTTGGCACCAAACATTTTCGAGTTCGGGCGTCCAGCCCAAACACAGGAAAGCTGACCATCACCTATGGTTGCAGCAGCAGGAAACTGCTGTGATTTACCTCTTCCCTCAGCAGTGTCAGCACTAGGAAGCTGGTGGCCATGTTTTTGTAGTCCCTGCTGGGGACAGATTCAGAGGCTGCTGCCACTGACAGGAGTGGATTGCAGGAAGAGGTAAGTCACAGCAGCACACTCTGAACCCACCACCGCAGCCGCCCCCCAAAGTTCGGGTCCCCATTGATTTCAAACTTTGTGGGGCCCGCCCATACCTAATGATTTATCCCAGTCATGTTTACATTCACTCACTGATTTCCGAACTACTTCTACTGCTACTACTGTCCCAACTACTCCTTTCCCCGCTGCGTGAAACTCCCCAGATCGCCGAAGCCAATTCACCTCTTCCCGGTCATACGCTTGTTCGACCAATCAGTGCACTCTGAGCCGCTGACGTCACGTCGTCAAAGTTTTTGGGAGATATTTAAGAAGTGATAGCGGCAGGTAGCACCTCGTAGCGGCAGGCAGCGTCTGGTGAACGCCGGGCGCTGTACGCAAAACCACATTTATAAAAGCGAATCTGGTGAGCGCCTCTAACAGCGTCAGATATATTATTCCAGGCGGCTCAGTGTATAGCGCCGGAACTCTAGCTTCCCGAGCGCCAGGTATTACCTTTCGCTCAGTGTCGCTCTCCCATACATTTCAATGGCCGTTCATTTGTTTGTGTTAAAACAGCGTGTTTGACATTTTTTTTTGTTTTTTTTTTGCTCCAATCATTGTGTGACCTCTCCTGGCTGCAAACAAACACTTTTAGAAACTTTTTTGACTTTTTATATTTTTATGCAGAATTGTCATTACAGGTCTGGCACTAAAGTGTTTACTTCCCAGTGTTAAAACAATGTCTTTCCATGTGTTTTCGCTTTGTTACTGGTGGATATGTGTTCAAAAAACAGACTTTAATCACACAGCGTCTGGCGCTCTATGCTATAGCGACCAGATTTAAAGCGCCAACGCTGTGTGTGTGTGTCCTTGATGTGGAGCGCTGAGAGTCGGTCGCACTGAGCTGGCGCTACCTTTTGCTCCCTGCAGCGCTGTACTGGTGTTAGAGCGCCCAACATACATCACATTCATCAATGCGGGACAGGTTACTACAGCGACTGAGGCGCTCTGTTACAGCACCCGATACCCGCTTACAGCGTCTACTAGCGGTCGCTCTAAGCGCTGCCATACAGATGCTCATCTGCCGATACCTGGCGTTAGTAATGAATCAGCCTCAGAGAAAGAAAGGAGGTGGCTAGAGATGAGAGAGAAAGAGGAAAAGAGAATGAGATACATAGGGGGAGAAGAAAACAAATGGAAGGAGGGGAGAGCAACAGAGAGAAACACAAATGAATAGGGCAGGGACACTATGGGGGTTATTTCAGAAGGGATAGCGCCAGGTAGCGCCTCGTAGCGGCAGGCAGCATCTGGTGAATGCCGGGCGCTGTACGGGAAACCACATTTATGAAAGCAATTCTGGTGAGCGACTAACAGCGCCATGTAGCGTCACATGTATTATTACAGGCGGCTCAGGCCCTTATTTATGAAGGAATAGCGACAGGTAGCGACTGGTGAGCGGCCGGTAATGACGGGCACCGCCACGAGAACGCCGGCTCCCCACCACAATCACACATTTATCAAGCCGATCCGGCTTAGCGACTGAGATAGCGCCAGATAACCACTCATTCATCATTATTCCAGCCTCAGCCCACAGCGCCAGCGTCCGACCTTGAACAGCGACAGGTATGACCTCTCGCTACCTGGCGCTCTCCAATGCATTTCAATGGAACAATCTTTAAATATTCTTAATTAATTGTTAATAATTTTTTTTTTTTTTTTTTTTTTTTTTTTTTAATGTGAAAAATTCTGTGACCATTTTTTCAAGGTAAAAAAAAAATAAAAAAAACATTTGTGCAGAATTGATATTACAGGTCTGATATTAATGTATTCATATTACTAAATTCTTAAAAAAAAAAAATTATTTTTGGTTTCCAAAAATATGGTGGTTTGGGGGTTAAAAAACTACTTTTAACACATCGCCGCCAGCGCTCTGGGGTTTAAACATGCATTTCAAAGCGCGAGAATATTTTGAGTGTGATTTTTTGATGAATATGGTGGGAGCCGGTCGCTCTGACCAGTCGCTATCATGCGTTCTCATACAGCGCGGAACCTGTCAAATAGCGACTCGTCACCTTGTATTCAACATTACTGCAAACCGACTGAGTCGCTATCAACAACCGAACAGCGGCCAAGCACAGCGACTACTAGCGGGCGCTGTGAAAATACTGCTACAGTCGCTCAACTGTCGCTACATGTCGCTATTAATGAATCGGCCTCCCCGTGTATAGCGCCGGTGATCTAGCTTCCGGAGCGCCAGGTGTTACCTTTCGCTCAGTGTCGCTCACCCATACATTTCAATGGACATTCCTTTTCTTCTGTTTAAAGAGTTTTTTTTTTTTTGTTTTGTGCCTCAAATCATTACAGCGCCTGATACTCGCTTAGAGCACCTACTAACAGTCACTCTAAGCGCCGCTATACAGAAGCTCATCTGCCAATACCTGGCGTTAGTGGTGAATCAGCCTCTAAGAGATAAAGAAGGAAAGAGAGATGGATAAGGGAGAGAGAGTTATAGAAAAAGAGATAGATTTGGGAAGATAAAGAAAGTGACAAAGAGATAGGGGGGAGACAGAGATATATGGATAGATGGGGATGGATAGGGTAGAAAGAGAAAAAAGTTAAGAAAGAGACATAAATAGCAGAGAGATGGATAGGGAAGCGAGAGAAAGATGTAATGAAAGAGATATAGATAGGGGAATAAGGAAAAGAGAGTGATGGATAGGGGGGCAGAGCAAAAGAGGTAACTAAAGAGATATGGGAGATAGAGACAGTAGGAAAGAGATGTAGATAGGGGAGAGAGGTAGAGTGAGAAAGAAAGAGGTATGGATACGGAAGAGAGAGAAAGACATAACAAAATAGATATAGATAGGGGGGAAGAGATAAAGAGAGCGATGGATAGAGGACAAAGTAACTAAAGAAATATATAGAGGGACAGTAGATGGATGGAAGAGAGAGAGGTAAAGAGATATGTAGATAGGGGAGAGAGATAGAGAGAGAAAGAGAGAAGGATGGATAGGGAAGAGAGAGAGATAGACGGAGAGAAATGGACAGGAGAAGAGAAAAAGAGAGACAGGGGAGGGAGAAAAAGAGTGAAGAGAGATAGGGAAGAGAAAGTAAGAGGTAACAAGCAGGCACTTTAAGTGTTTGCGCCCCCCTTTTTTTAAGTTAGGTCATGGTCCATATAAAAAAAAGTATGTAGAGGGAAAGGGTGCAATGGGCTAGAGGGCACAAAGGGGGCAATACAGAGAAGGCGGCAAGCATGTTCGTTCTTTTACTGCGTTCTGACATACAGGAGTCACATGACCACACCAGTGGAGGGGAGATGCTCTGGCCTGTGTTCAACCCACTCTGCCTCCTTCTGTAACTGGAGGGGGTGCTTGTTAGGAAGCATTAATGTTCTGGCTTTGAGAGTTTTAATTTATTTTCTTTACTACAGTAGTAAAGGCAGTGCCCCCCCTTCCAGGTTGCCGCCCTAGACACGTGCCTAGGGTTGCCTAATGGTAAATACAGCCCTGGTAACAAGGAAGATATAGCTAGAGGAGAGAGACAGAGTGAGAAAGAGAGAAATAGAGATAGATAGGGAGGATAGAAAGAAAGTTGTAAAGATGAACAGAAATAGATAGGTGGAGAGAGCAAGGTAGACAGATAGGGAAGAGAGAGAAAAAGAGAGAGACGCATAGGGAAGATGGAGAAAGAGGTAACGAAAGACATATAGATAGGGAAGAGAGAGATGGATAGGAAGTAGAGCAAAAGAGGTAACTAAAGAGATATGGATAGGGACAGAAGGAAAGAAATGGAGGAAGAGAGAGAGGTAATGAGAGATGTAGATAGGGGAGAGAGATAGAGCAAGAAAGAGAGAATTATGGATAGGGGAGAGATAAACAGAGAGAAATGGACAGGGGAAGAAAGAAAGATAGGGAAGAAGGAGAGAGAAATAGAGTGAAGAGAGAGAGACAGATATGGAAGCGAAAGTAAGAGGCAACAAGAGAGACAGGGGCGTAGCTAGGGGGGAAGCAGGGGGGAACACATGCCCCGGGTGCAGCTGGTCAGGAGGCGTTAAAGGGGGGCCTGAGCACAGGTGGGAGGCGCTATTTTGAATCTTTGCCCCGGATGCCAGAAAGTTTAGCTACTCCACTGAAGAGAGATATAGATAGGGAAGAGAGACAGAGCGGGGAAAGAGAGAAGGATGGATAGGGAGGATAGAGAGAAAGTGGAAAAGACGAACAGAAATGGATAGGTGGAGAGAGCAAGGGAGACAGGGAAGAGAGAGAAAAAGAGACGGATAGGGAAGAGAGAGAAAGAGGTAACGAGAGAGGAATAGATAGGAGAGAGATATAGGGCGATACAGAGAGAAGGATGGATAGGGAAGAGAGAGAGAGAAATGGATAGGGGAAGAGAGAAAGAGAGACACATAGTGGAGAAGGAGAGAGAAATAGAGTGTACTGAGAGAGACGGATAGAGAAGAGAGAGTAAGAGGAGACAGGCGTAGCTGGGGGAGGGCAGGGGGGGCACGTGCCCCGGGTGCAGCAGGTCAGGGGGGTGCCAAAGGGGGGCCTGAGCACAGGTGGGGGGGCGCCATGTTGAATCTTTGTTCAGAAAGCCTAGCTACTCCCCTGAAGGGAGACAGATAGGGAGGAGAGAAAAAGAGACGGACAGAGAAGAGAGAGAAAGAGGTAATGAGAGAGATATCGATAGGGTAGAGATATAGGATGATACAGAGAGAAGGATGGATAGGGAAGAGAAAGAAAAATGGATAGGGGAAGAGAGAAAGAGAGATGAATAGGGGAAAAGGAGAGAGAGAGAGAGAGAGAGATGGAAATAAGGAGAACATGAGTTTGACAGGTAACAAGAGAGAAGGGGTGTAGCTAGGGGGGAGCACATGCCCCGGGTGCAGCAGGTCAGGAGGCGCTAACGGGGGGCCTGAGCACATGTGGGGGGGGGGGGGGTCGCCACTTTGAATCTTTGCCCCGGATGCCAGAAAGCCTATCACTCCTCTTAAGAGAGATATAGATAGGGGAGAGAGACAGAGCGAGAAAGAGAGAAGGATGGATAGGGAGGATAGAGAGGAAGTGGTAAAGACGAACAGAAATGGATAGGTGGAGAGAGCAAGGGAGACAGATAGAGAAGAGAGTAAGAGAGACGGATATGGAAAAGAGAGAAAAAAAGAGACGGATATGGAAAAGAGAGAAATAGGTAACAAGAGAGATATAGGTAGGGGAGAGATATAGGGTGATACAGTGAGAAGGATGGATAGGGAAGAGAGAGAGAAATGGATAGGGGAAGAGAGAAAGAGAGATGAATAGGGGAAAAGAAGAGAGAAAGAGAAAGAAATGGATAAAGAGGAGAAAATGAGTTTGATAGGAATGGAGAAAGCTGGAGGGACAAACAGAGCAGAGGAGGGTGAGCAGGATCCTTCAACTCATGAGTTTATCTAGTGAACTCGGCCCAGATGCCATTGACTTGAAGACTACAACATAACACGCTGCTATTGTAAAGACCTGCGACATCTGTACATATATATACACACACACATATATATATACATATAAATATAACGTAGTCTTATTATAACACATTATAACACACACTGCTATTGTAAAGACCTGCGACATCTGTATATATATATATATATATATATATATATATATATATACACACACACACATATACACATAAATATAACATGTAATGTTATGGGGGGGAAGCAGTGTACTCACAGTGTGTGTCTCCTCTGCTGGCTGCTGCTGTGATGTCACTTCTTGTAATCGGGTTCCTGAGGAGGGAGGGTGAAGGAGTCGCTATGCGAGGAGGAGGGAGCGCTGTTCTGCCCTCCTCCGCAATTGTTCTATAAAAAATTCCGGTTGCTTCATGTTAGGGATTAACTTGAATAATAATGTAACTGGAAGAAATAGAACAGCGAGAACAAGCAGCAGTTCACTAGTCGTCACATCCAGGTCTGCAGGAACCCTGATGAGTCTTTCTATAGCCCCAGGAAGCAATTAGGAGGGACTTTTAAAGTGGACCAAAACCCACAGTGATCGGGCCGGGAATCTATAATATTCCTGGGCCGATCGATTCACTACACCCGGGGCATCCAAAATGGGGATGCCCAGCTGTGTGAAACCCCCCAGGTCGCCCCATATACTTACCTTGTTTCCTGGTCCAATGGCGCACGCACGAGCCGCGGCTGCATCCCCGCTATCCCTCGACCAGGGCGCGTGTCTGTCTAGCCACTCCCTGTTAGAAGGAAGCGATCTGGGGGGTTTCACACAGCGAGGCAACCCCCGATCAGGGGAAAGGATTAAAACCCAGGACAGTCAAAATCCTGGGTTTTGGACTACTTTAAAGCAGAACTCCAGCCTATTTTTTTCTTCGCTGGTGCCAGAAAGGTTTAAAGGAGAACTCCCCTTTTGTCAGGTTTTTGATGTTCTGCCATATTATTTTCCTATTCTGGAATGTAGAAGAAACCTGTATGTTAGGGATTGTGGCCAAAGACCTGTTTTTTACTGCTGCTCCCAAGTTTCTTATATTCCCGTGGCTCTGTTTTGCTACAGTGAGAGTGGCTTTTTGGCCTTGAGTAAAAAACTACTGAATCCTTCCATCAGCAGCTTTGGCTAAAATAAGCAGCAGTTGAGAATGCTGCCAGTAACCCTTTCAGTACTGGAACACAAGATTGTGATCCCCCCATCTGAAGAGGTTCAATTACAGCAGAAGGGGGATAAACCTGTCATCTCTGCCTTAGCCAATCAGATGATTAGCAAGCCAGAGTGAGTCTCTGATCTGTTCATCGAATGCAACAGTTGATGTACATTGCTAAGGTAAGCACATTGTCGTAGAGAAGAAATAGAAAATGAAACAAATAACAGGTAAGCTTAGCACATTGAAGAAATACATTTGACACACAGTAATGGAAACTTTAAAAATGCCATTGAAAGAGGAATTACCCTTTAAGAGTCCATGGATTGTTAAAGCTGCACAAGTCAGCCAAGTTCCTCATTCATTGTGTAGCTGCAAGTCACATGACCGCCGGTAACCAATCGGGTTTGCCAAGTGAGCCTGCACATCAAACCTGTGCCTGTCTGACACTGTTTCTGTAATGCCAATAGGTTCAGGTTCTGCTGGATCTTCTGAACACTTCTCCCTTCTACATAACTGAATTGACATAGATTGACTTGTCGTGCAGGCCGATTCATGACTAGCGCCAGGTATCCACAGATATATACTGTACAGAGATGCTTAGAGCGACAGCTAGTATAGGCTGTGATTGGCTATCGGACGCTGTAACAGAGCACCTCAGTCGCTGTAGTAACCTGGCCGGCATTGATGAATGAGATGTATGTTGGGCGCTCTAACACCAGTACAGCGCTGCAGCGAGAGGTAGCCCCAGCTCATTGCGACCGACTCTCAGCGACTCACAATATTCAACAAAAAAACAGACACACACAGCGTAGGCACTCTAAAGCTGGGCGCTATAGCATAGAGCGCCAGACGCTGTGTGATTAAAGTTTTTTGAACACATGTCCACCAGTAACAAAGCGAAAACACATAGAATGCTATTGTAACATTGTGACATTAATACTTTAATGCCAGACCTGTAATGACAATTCTGCATAAAAATATAAAAAGTCAAAAAAGTTTTCAAAAATGACTTTTTCTAGGCCAGGAGAGGTCACACAATTATTTAAGAGAAAACAAAATTAAAAACAAAAAACCCTGTTTAAACAGAAGAAAAGGAACGTCCATTGAAATGTATGGGAGAGCGACAGGTAGTGACAGGTAATACCTGGTGCTCTGGAAGCTAGAGCGCCGGCGCTATACACTAAGCTGCCTGTAATGATGAATCGGATGCTACATGGCGCTGAGTCGCACAACAGAATAGCCTTCATAAATGTTGTATTGCGTACAGCGCCCGGCGTTCACCAGTCGCTGCCTGCCGCTACAAGGCGCTACCTGCCACTATCCCTTGATGAATAAACCTCATGGTCTCTCCATCTACATAGACCTTAAAGTGGGCCAACACCCACGCCGATCGGCCCAGGAATCTATAAGACACAGAGGGGCACCCCCGAATGGGGTGCTGCGGGGGAAAGGACCAGAAGCCAGGATAGTCAAAATCCTGGGTTTTGGTCCACTTTAAAGTGGACCAACACCCAGGGGGGATCGGCCCGGAAATCTATAAGATTCCCGGACCGATCAGATCCCTCCCCGCGGGGCATCCGAAATCGGGATGTCCCGCGGGGAGGAACCCCCCAGGAGGCCCACAATCCTCACCTTACCTGCGATCCAACGGCGCATGCGCGAGACGCGGCCGCGTCTCTCGCTTCCCTCTAGCAGGGCGCGCTCCCGCACCGGCCGTTTTGTGAATGGCCGGCGCAGGAGCGCTCCCTGTTAGAGGGAAGCGAGAGACGCAGCCAATGACAGCGCTCTGGTATGCGCGTCCAAGCAGCTTTGGACGCGCATACCAGAGCTGCTCTGATTGCTGTCATTGGCCGGACGAGGTCACGTGGGAGCGGGGAGAGGTGAGTTTTTGCGGCGATCGGGGGGGTTTCAGACAGCGGGGCACCCCCGATCGGGGTGCCCCACCTAAGTGGACCAACACCCAGGATAGTCAAAATCCTGGGTGTTGGTCCACTTTAAGACAGGTTGGTGTTGTGACAGTGGTAATCGCTATCACAATGCAATTACTTTGTTCTGGCAATTTGCCAGTGTTTGTTCGTGCTTGCAATCACTGTTTGCTGTAGAGTGTCACCCAGCTACGCCCTGCAAAAGATATCCTCTATGAGAACGACTCCATACAAAGCCATTAACAGTGTTTGCAGGGCCACTGCTATCACCCCAAAACGCGCTGGACGGGGCCTAAAGGTCTATTCATAATAGGGTTGATTCCTGCCTTCTATGTTCCATCTCGTTTTTGTTCCTAAGTGTGAACATTAGACAATTATTAAACAAATCAGGTTACAATTGCACACCATGTAACTTAAATAGAAAGATACAACAAGAGGGACTATGAACCACCTTGTCACATCCACCTCAAAAAGGAGCACCAAACAATAGAATCAATACAAAATACTTTTAATGTAAGAAAAATGTTTACACACAAAACACAATGACGACAAGCAACAAAACACACAAATTAAAAACAGCTGCTTTTTCCCTGGATAAACACACAATTGATAATACCATGGCCAAGAGTGACTTGAGTGGGCCCCTGAAGATGCCAGGGGCCCTGGCAATTGCCCAGGTTTGCCCTGTGCTGGCGCCGGCCCTGCATGCATCCAATCGTCGAGTAGCCAGAAGACAGGCAGATGAAGAGCCACAGGCGTGTCAGCGTGGGTTGGAGGCAGAGAGCATCTACAAGCTCGCTCGGTGGAAATGACGAAGGCGGAACGTCCAGAATCCAACCAAAAAGATGGCCGCCGACATGTTCAGGGATAGAAGCACTCATGCGAGCACTAGCGATTCTGCTGTATTGCTGAAGGAGAGCCAAAGCGGAGGATGGGCAACACATATCATACTGCTGGAGTGGCTGGAGTGTATTAGACTAAATGATTTGCTGTGGAAATAAAACGCCGGGAATGCTGGGTTTTAAGGACCCAGTTCACATTCCCCAGCCTTCTACAGGTTTGTTCCCTGATCTCAGGCCTTTCACGGGTGATGAGGCTGATTGCAGGGGAAGCCTGAATAAATGGAGCCGCTGAGCCTGTCAGTTTGCTGTTGACCAGCCTGGAGGAAGGAGCCCAGGCTGTACTGCTCAGTGGTGAACAAAAGAACTGGATTTAAGCCGAAGGACTTGGCATCTGCGACACCAAACCCTGGACTTGTGTGGATTATGAGCAGCGTGGGCTTGTATGCCCTGTAAAGCGGACTTGCAGCTTGCTGGAGTATCAAACCCTGGAATTCCATTGAGTTGGTGAAGTAACCACTTGATTTATTGCATTGCATGCTGCAACCTCTGAAGTAAGAGACATTTCTTTTCTGCTGAACATTTTGGTTTTCAATAAAACTGGTCTTTAATTTTGAAGAACTGTTGTCCGTGTCACTGCCGTTCGCCCCAATCGCTCACAACTGGTTATTAATATATACTGTATCCTCTGTTGCCCCTGACAATATCTACAAGCCTACTGTATTTGAAACATATGTACACTGTATATATTCTATTTGCACTACTTTCACGATTAAAAATGAGCCATTAATTTCAGTACATTGTATTTGGAGTTCATTTAATATAGCATTTTCTCTATTGTATGTGTGAACATTGCACAAAGCTTTCGCTAAGTATACGTGCGTTCGCATGATTCAGAGCCTCCTTCGGGTGCGTACTAGTTTCGTAGCTGCGTAAGCCATCGAGAACGCTGCGAGTACGGCTCTCAAGACCTATTCCATGGACGACGCTTTCATATACATTGAAGTGAAACACTCGTCTCCTAGTGTTTTTCTAGCTTTTTTCCACCTACCTTGCAACTAAATGTTTGAGTGTCCAACGAGATCCTCCTCATTCCCATCAAAAAAGACCTGTTAACCTTCATTTAGCCCCTAAATTCTGTTTAGTTTTTGTGAAATTTATACACATACGCTGTCTTGTGCGCATATGCGAACCTTTTTAACTGTTTCTTATACCTTGGCCCTGCTAGGCCATTACTTACTTATTGCTGTGCCAAGTCTCTTCTGTTCCAAGTACTTAGTGTAACATGCTTGCCATGCACTCTTCTTTACGTCTTCCCAATGCTTACTTTAACCACATTCCATTTTGCCATGCATTCTTCTTTTCTTTTCCTTCCTAATGCTTACCTTAACCACTTTACACTTTGATATGCATTTTTTTTACTTCTCCCTAATGCTTACGTTAACCACATTCCACTTTGGCATACATTCTGCTTTACTTCTTCCTGATGCTTACCTTAACCACGTTCCTCTTTGCCATGCATTCTTCTTTTCCCTAATGCTCACCTTAACCACCTCCCTGTGTGAAACCCCCAGATCGCCCCATACACTTACTTTGTTTGCCGCTCCAACGGCGCATCCGCGAGCCGTGGCCACATCCCCGCTATCCCTCGAGCAGAGAAATGTTTGAGTGTCCAACGAGGTCCTCCTCATTCCCATCGAAAAAGACCTGTTACCCTTCATTTAGCCCCTAAATTCCGTTCTACTTTAGTTTTTCTGAAATTTATATGCATACGCTGGCTTTTTTGTTGGCTTGTACGCATATGCGAACCTTTTTTTAACTGTTTCCTATGCAATGCTTGCCATGCATTCTTCTTTACTTCTTCCTAATGCTTACCTTAACCACTTTCCACTTTGGCATGTATTCTTTTTTTCTTCTTCCTAATGCTTACCTTAACCACTTTCCACTTTGGCATGCACTCGTCTTTTCTTCTTCTTCCTAATGCCTACTTTAAACACTTTCCACGTTGGCATGAATCCTTCTATTCTTCTTCCAAATGCTTGCCTTAACCACTTTCCACTTTGCCATGCAT
Source organism: Gastrophryne carolinensis (assembly GCA_027917425.1). NCBI lineage: Eukaryota > Metazoa > Chordata > Amphibia > Anura > Microhylidae > Gastrophryne > Gastrophryne carolinensis. Next base: position 599,542,085 of record CM051235.1, read on the forward strand.
TCTTCTTCTTTTCTTCTTCTTCCTAATGCTTACCCTAACCACTTTCCACTTTGCTATGCATTCTTCTTTACTTCTTCCTAATGCTTACATTAACCACTTTCCACTTTGCCATGCATTCTTCTTTACTTTTTCCTTGTTGTATATTTGGGATGCCCACATGGATATAAGGTCAACATTACTCTAATTGTAAATTATATTAAATGAAAGACAACACAACATTATTTAATTCTTAATTCTCTATTTTTTATTGAGAATGATTATGTATTGATTGTTAATGATTAAAATCTTTTTATTTTACTTATTATGAAAACATAAAATTATACAAATAAAAACATATAAAAAACAGGTAATTAAAAAAAAAAAATATATATATATACATAGAATTTTTTTTTGGGAGGTGGATAAAAGAAGATGGAAGGCTCCCAGTGCCTTAAGGTGGGTGGCTCCTGATGGATGTGGCCAGCTCCTCACTATCCCCCACCAGCCTATTCACAGCAGCTGTCAGCTCCTGCAGGTGCTGCTGCATCTCATGTGTGTGTACTGTAAAAGAAAAAATGAAAACCATTAGTGTCTAGCTTCTGCTTTCTGACAACCTGTTGAAGAAGCCATGTTAGTAAATAGTCACTTGTCTTAAGACTTACTAGGCAGGTGGGGGTTTCGGGGTTGGGGAGCCACCTTTCTCACAGTCTGTAGAAGGAAAATAAAACAATAGTTAGTGAGGTTTTTCGTGGCTTCTCACCATACCCCCCCAACCGTCCCGATTTTCCCAGAACAGTCCCAATTTTTCACAGTTGGTCCCACGGAGCATGCACTTGTCCTGCGCCTTCACCGCTCTGTCCCACGCCATAGCCGATATGTCCCACGCGGCCTCTCAGATGCCCGCTGCCACCGGCCCCGAGTTTAAGCGCTCAGCTGAACACTCTGGGCCGGTGGCAGCAAACGTCTGAGAGGCCACGGCAGCCGAGAACCTGGGAGGCAGTTTTTTTTTTCACTTCTTTAAATCATTGGTGGTTCAGTGGGTGGGGGCGGGACTCTAGGAAGGAGCTTGTTGCTGCTGCTAAGCTGAAGATGGGTGGGACTCCAGGAAAGAGCCTCGCTGGGGATCGCCGAGGAGGGGAACTCATTGCACTGGTGAGTGTGTCTGTGTGTGTGTCTGTGTGTGTGTGTCTGTGTGTATGTGTATGTGTCTGTCTGTCTGTGTGTGTATATGTGTGTGTATGTGTCTGTGTGTGTCTATGTGTGTTTGTGTGTGTGTGTGTGTGTGTGTGTGTGTGTGTGTGTGTGTGTGTCTGTGTGTGTATGTGTCTGTGTGTGTGTCTATGTGTGTTTGTGTATGTGTTTCTATGTGTGTGTGTTTGTGTCTGTCTGTGTGTCTATGTGTGTGTCTGTGTATGTGTGTCTATGTGTATGTGTGTCTGTGTGTGTGTATTTGTGTCTGTGTGTGTGTGTCTGTGTCGCCCCTAACTGGTTGTAACAAGGGATGCCCCTCACTGGCTGCAATGAGGGATGCCCTATTTAATTCTTATGTGGTGTTTCCTTTAGGGGCATAGCTGAGGGTGTGGCTGGGGACGTGGCTGGGCGTGGCTTCTTGTGTCCCCCCTTTACGGCTTCAAAAGTTGGGAGGTATGCATCACCCACCTTCTTCTTGTGGGATTGGTTCACCTCACCTTCACCTACATTTTGGCCATCTAGAAGGAAATGTCACAAAATTACACATATGTGCATGTGTTTAGTGCCAACCACCTAGCATATATGACGGGCAGGAAGTCATATCATTATGTCATCATCTAAAATGTCCCCTAAAACTGCCACATCCAGCAAGGCACCAATAGATCCACCTTGCCCCAAACAGTCCCCGCATGGTGCCAATGTGTGCACTAGCTTGTAGTAGATAGAAAATGGTTATGGAAATTGCGCTCTTCTGACCCTGCCCTCCTAGGTACTTGGGCCCCATCTAGTTATGTATAATCGGCCTGTCAGACTATGTACTTGCGACCCTGGGTAACTAATCCTATTCCTAGGCGCATGCAAATGTAGGCATTTTCGAGCACTTACGCGCATGATGGTATCCTGCTGGTCGCGTGTGAACAGTGAAGGTGCCATTTTGGGGATGTTATATGTGTCATCTGACGCACCCCAGTGGTTCCCGGAAGTTGGCATGCGTATGCGTGGGCATACGCGGTGGCGTAGTGGGGAAGTATAAGTTGTTAAGGTGGCGATGGAAATAGCAGGGAAAAAACGCAGCCACAAGCCGCAACCAGGCAGAAACGCTGGATACTGGAAACGCTCGCCAAGGGTCATGCCGCTGCCCATCTGCAAGCTCACGCCAGCAAACGACTAGGCAGAGTCAAAGCAGGGGCAGGCCAACTACCAGGGCAAGCAAAGCAGTTCTACCCTTACTGCTCAGCAATCCAAGTCCACTTACACCAAGAGTAGGAAGGCAAAGCAGAGCAGTGGGAGGCCATCTACTAGGGCAAGCACTGGTAGCCCCAGCCATAGTGGACGTCCAGCCCAGAGCTCCTCCAACAAGAGTGGCAAGGCAAAGGAGAGCAGAGGTAGGCCTACTACTAGGGAAGCACTGGTAGCCCCAGTGCTGGCCCTAGCAAAACCTCAAACAGGAGTGGTAAGGCTAAGAAGAGTAGTGGGAAGACTAGTGCAAGACACATCAGCCCCCCCAACAACCCGCTCTCCCACTGGAGTTCAGCAGGACAGCTCAAATATGGAGAGCGCCCTCGCACCATCACCATGCACTCCAGGGGGCGCCATCCCTTTAGGGAGGGCAGCCACATGACTGGCCTGCATTCCTGCCTGGAAGCAGACCAGTCCTGTGGGAAGTGGTCGGGGGGGAGTGACCCCAGGGGGAGGGAGAGTATAAAGAGGACATTCGTCCCCCTCCTATTCCTCTTTGACCCCCCGACCTGGATGGACAAGCAGTCCTACCCGCTCTGTTTTTGGTTATGGGAGGGTTGACCGGCCACAGTCCTGTTACAAGGGGGAGTCTTCGAAGAGTGGTATAGGGGACGTGGAAGCTAAGTTATGTATGTGAAAAAAAAAAAAAGTTGTTGATGCCACTTGTTGAGGTTTTAATGTTATTTATTGAATTTGAGATGTATTTATGTTTTAAAATAAAAATTTAAAACATTGTTTATATGATAATATATGGTGTACTTTGTATGGAAAAGTGATGTGTAATGTGGGGGATACCTGTTGTAATGTGGGTAATTGGCCATTGGTCATTGAGGTCTGAGATAGCAGGTCAATTTGGCAGGATATGGCTTTGGCAACTGCTGTGTTGGACCATTTCGGTAAGCTGTATGACCGCAGTTTAAGAGCAGCCCCTAAATACGATACCGCATTTGGGATGCCATAACCTGGCAGGTGAATGGTGCTGGGCCGGAGAAAAAGAATGTTAATTAGGTTCGGCATAAATTTGTGGACATGAAGTATGCCGTGACTGTTTTTATGTAGTATGTATGTACAGTACTGCTACCTAAAGCCCAAGACTGGCTATGCATCTACCTAGTTCTGGGTTACCATGGCACCTGGAGGGCATGCAGCAGCCTGTGGGTCTGTTTAAGATAGATGGTGCTACAAGGTTATATCAAAATTGGCTGATGGCTCAGGTGATATTAATTGGCTACAGGGTTAAAAAAAGGTTTACTGGTTGCCCAGAAGGACAACATGGTTGTATAAGGCTTAAATGGTGGCCCTGAAGATATTAGTGGACTATAGGGTTGTATAAGGTTGACTGGTACCCCAGATAGACTACAGGGTTGTATAAGGTTGACTGGTGGCACTGATGGACTACAGGCTTGTAAAAGGTTGACTAGTGGCACTGATGGACTACAGGCTTGTAAAAGGTTGACTAGTGGCACAGATGGGCTACAGGGTTGTATAAGGTTGACTAGTGGCACAGATGGGCTACAGGGTTGTATAAGGTTGACTGGTGGCACAAATGGGCTACAGGGTTGTATTAGGTTGAATGGTGGCACAGGTGGGCTACAGGATTGTATAAAGTTGGCTGGTGGCACAGATGGGCTACAGGGTTGTATAAGGGTGACTGGTGGCACAGATGGGCTACAGGGTTGTATAAGGTTGACTGGTGGCACAGATGGGCTACACGGTTGTATAAGGTTGACTGGTGGCACAGATGGGCTATACAGTTGTATAAGGTTGACTGGTGGCACAGATGGGCTACACAGTTGTATAAGGTTGACTGGTGACACAGATGGGCTACACAGTTGTATAAGGTTGACTGGTGACACAGATGGGCTACACGGTTGTATAAGGTTGACTGGTGACACAGATGGGCTACACGGTTGTATAAGGTTGACTGGTGACACAGATGGGCTACACAGTTGTATAAGGTTGACTGGTGACACAGATGGGCTACACGGTTGTATAAGGTTGACTGGTGACACAGATGGGCTACATGGTTGTATAAGGTTGACTGGTGGCACAGATGGGCTACAGGGTTGTATAAGGGACAGCATGGGCAAGTGGGCAAGTCACAGTGTAGGATTTAGTGTTGTATTATCAATGATTAAAAGACTTCTACATAAGTTCTTGTATACAGGAACAAAGGGTTGGTACGCACCCCTGGTTCCAAATAGATTTTATGAGATCAAAACATTCATAAAGCCTGGGGCTGTTTGTCAATGTTTATTGCATGAGGAAGTAAAAGCTAATATTTAACTCCCATAGTTCAGTAAAAAGTCAGCTACAACAGTATTTGTAATATGACAAGCACCAGAATTTTTGGTTTCACTGTGTGGGTTAGGGTTCCAGCACAAGTCAACTGCTCAGGTTTCTGGGCACAATGCAACAGGGGGGACCTTTTTTTTTCTTTTTCTTTTGGGGGTACTTCCAAGAATACAAGGTAATAAGTTAAAAACACCCTTGTTATACCCCAGACAAGTGGCAACACAATTAGTGTTGAGGAAAACGATTCGGCAAGTTCAGATTTCAGTCCAAATTTCCAAAATGTTCAAATCGTAAACAAGTTAACCCTCCTCCAAGAACATTTCCTTCCCATACATTTCTAAAAGTATTGAAACCAGAGGGTCTTCAGTGTGTGTGTGATGGGTTAAAGTAGCAGGTACCCCTTAGTTTGCCATTACCTGTAAAAACAGATAACATATTAAGAACCGAGGATTATGAGTAGCTATTTCCGGCTAGTAGGATCACTAGTAATAGCTGTTAAAGGGTATGTCCACTTCGATTCATTTTTTAAAAGTTTATTTGTTCATAGTATTTTTAATTTTTTTTTTCCTAGGTTAGAAAATTTTTGTTTTAAGGAAATAGTTTTCACTACCTTGAGAATCAAAACAATGCAAATTTCAAAAAATGTCCACTCGCCGGAGTACAATAGCCGCAGGCACAACAGCTGCAATTACGCAATTAAAATGGCATATATTCAATGTGTATATACTCTCTCCGTGATACCAAACCCAAACAGAGAGTCCCACACTCCCCGAATCCACCCCCTATAGTGAATGGCCCCACTCAGGATGTAAATGCAAATTATTACTTCTTTATTCAAAGCATTTTTTTACTATGTACATACATATTAAAAGGTTAATTAAAATACATATATATACACACAATTCCCCAAGGGGGGGGGGGGGGAGGAAAAAATTGGACGGGGGGGGGAGGATAACACTATATTAAGTGTCCAGATGGAAATAACTTTATGGCTATACTAATAAATCAATAGTATCTATCAATCTACTGCTGCTCTAGCTCCCAATGCTGCCAATGCTGCCTATTTACAAGTGACTAAATCATGAAATCAATTATTATTAATATACAAACACGTGCTAACGAAACTATATCTTTTATATACATAAAGTGCCATATGTTACATCAACCTATATACATCTATCATAAGGACAGCCATGGGGAGATAAAAGCAGACACGTATATAGTATGCAGAGTAACTTACATAAGTCCAGTGACCAGCCAAACACACCCCCTCCTACTCCCAACCGACGCGTTGTGTGACGTCCTGCGTCACTTCTCCAGGGCAGAACAAAGATGAAGTCGCCCTCATCCCCTCATCCCTTAAATACTCACCGCCACCCGTTCCCCCGCCAATAACTGGCCATACTAGTGGGTCCCGGACAGACGCGCGCCGGCGACAATTATAGAAGCTGAGTTTAGGCCACCACGTGCTCTTAAACCGGACCTTCAGCATGATTTAATGAAAACCCAAACCCTTATAAAACGATTCCCCAGCATCTAAAATTAACATATTTTAAGTTTTTTGTCACTTACTTATTATTCTTTCCCCCACTGGGCTGCAACTCTGTTCAGGGCTCTAGGATACGGGCGCCGCCATCTTGCCTCAGAAGCATCACACTTACTGAGGAGAGGAGAGTGAGATAAAGTACAGGGGGGCCTGTTATAGCTGTGCTTTGCTCAGACAGAGCAGAGCTGGGGTCAGGAAAAGGTCAGCAGTCCCAGAATGCAGCACAGTCAAAAGGCACTTCCTGTTTGCAGGCAGTCTGATGTTCCATAAGCCGTCATCTTGGATGTTAAAAGGCTCATGACATGCAGTAGATGCAGGTAGGATGATTTTTAATGTGGGCAATCTGTATGTACAGGGTGTGGGAAACATATAAGATAGGCTCTTATTCAGAGTGAAGGTCCGCTTTAAATCTTCTCTTTTATGTGCAATTAATCCATCACCCAGTAGTACAAACAACGTACCAAATCACATAGAAGACCAGGCCTTCAAATCCATCAATCAGTTTGGTTCCAATTTAATCTCTCATATTATCAAATGTGGTTGAATAAAGTTGATCCCAAGTAGTTTATGGGTTAAAATCACTTCAATTTAATAGTATATCAACATGTAAGATAAAAAAGATAAAAAAAACATCCATAGCTTAATACAGCTAAAACAGATTCCCGGCTCGTGTTTAATCGGCGCCGCTTACCAGATGTGGAGTCTGATTCATTACTAACGCCAGGTATCGGCAGATGAGCGTCTGTATGGCGGCACTTAGAGCGACCGCTAGTAGATGCTGTAAGCGGGTATCGAGCTCTGTAACAGAGCATCTCGGTCGCTGTAGTAACCTGGTCGGCATTGATAAATGTGATGTATGTTGGGCGCTCTAACACCAGTACAGCGCTGCAGGGAGTGAAAGGTAGCGCCAGCTCAGTGCGTCCAACTCTCGGCGCTCCACACCATACTTATCAAAAAACACACACACAGCGTCTGCGCTCTAAATCTGGACGCTGTAGCATAGAGTGCCAGACGCTGTGTGAATAAAGTCTGTTTTTGAACACATATCCACCAGTAACAAAGCGAAAACACATGGAATGACATTGTTTTAACACTGTGACATTAACACTTTAGTGCCAGACCTGTAATGACAATTCTGCATAAAAATATAACAAAAAAAAAATTGTCAAACACGCTGTTTAAAAACAAGCAAATGAACGGCCATTGAAATGTATGGGAGAGCGACACTGAGCGAAATGTAATACATGGCACTCTGGAAGCTAGAGCGCCGGCGCTATACACTGAGCTGCCTGTAATAATACATCAGACACTACATGGCGCTGTTAGAGGCGCTCACCAAATTTACTTTCATAAATGTGGTTTTGCCTACAGCGCCAGGCGTTCACCAGACGCTGCCTGCCACTACGAGGCACTACCTGGCGCTATCCCTTCATGAATAAGGCCCATAATAAAAAAATACTAAGGGCCCTTATTCATGAAGGGATAGCGTCAGGTAGTGTCTTGTAAATGACAGGTAGCGACAGGTAGCGGCAGGTGAACGCCAGACACAGCACGCAATTACACATTTATCAAGCAGAATCTGTTGAGCGACTGGGATAACGCCATGTAGCATCCGATTCATCATTATCCCAGCCTCTGCGTACAGTGCCGGCGTTCAGCCTTGCAGAGCGCCACGTATTACCTCTCACTACCTGTCGCTCTCCCATACATTTCAATGGACGTTCTTTAATTTCTCTTTAAACAGGGTTTTTTTATTATTATTTTTTTTACTTAAACTCAAATAATGTTGTGACCTCTCCTGGTCTATTAAATTTTTCAAATTTTTGAAAATATTTTTCATGTTTTATATATTTCTGCAGAAATGACATTACAGGTCTGGCATTAATGTGTTTATGTTACAGTGTTATTACAATGTAATTCCATATGTTTTCGCTTTGTTACTGGTGGATACATGTTAAAAAATAGCCTTTAATCACACAGCCTCCGGCGCTCTGGGCTACAGCGAGGCAATTTTTGAGCGCCGGAGGTGTGTGAGGATGTTTTTTTGATGAATATGTTGTGAGTCGGTCGCACTGACCAGTCGCTAACATGCGCTCCCATACAGCGCTGTACTGGTCATATAGCGACTCCCCACAATGTATTCATCATTGCTGCACAGTGACTGAGTCGCTCTGAACTTGCGACCCACGGCCGAACACAGCAACTACTAGCGGGCGCTCTGAAATGCTTGCTACAGACGCTCATCTGTCGCTACCTGGCGTTAGTGATGAATCAGCCTGCCCATCAGCCCAGCATCCAGGGTGATTGGCCTGCTCGCCAGCCCTAGAAACTACTGGCACATGGGACAGGCATTGGGTAAGATGCTTTCTACCTTATTATTGCTGTTGGGTTTATAGCACATTTAAGTTGTTTTTTAGAATCCAGAGACTTTATTAATTACTGATGACTAGCTGATTAACTCCCTGTTATTTGTTTTTGGTAACTTAATTGAGGAGATGGTTCTAGCTTTACATACAGTAAGTATGAGTCATAGGAACTGAAGTATTATAATGTTTGTGTTTCACCACAGTTGACATGTTAAGAGCCTCAGATTTTATATTAAGCAAAAAGCAACAACAAACAACTGAGAATCCGTTCTGAAGATGGGAGGTGCCCTGTGCCATCTGTTCAGACAGGATTTGGCCGAAGTTATCAGTTAAAGGAGCAGTATCGCGAATTTTTCTTGGTGACATATTTAAATGGTACTTTGAATGTAGGTAAGTGTTGGAGTAAGAACTACAAATTTAGAAAAAATGATGTGTGTGTTGTGCAGCTGGAGACTAATAGCTCATGTTTATGTCTGCTGAGTGTCGGGGCCCGACACTCTGGCCTGTTCCACGCTGAGGAGAGGGGGAAACAATGTAACAAAGTATCAGCTGTTCAGTGCTGGCAGCCATCCAGCATAAGATAACAACATTGCCTGGCCAGAACTCATATATCTAAAGCAGAGAGAAAAGCTCTAGAAGTAATTTAGCTCATTGGTAAATTCAATGTCAGTTTGAATTAGAGAGTCATTGGTTCGAATCTCAGTTTTTTTTTTTTTTGGGGGGGGGGGGGCTTATTTTATTTCAGAATCCATTTTATTTCAGTTTACCATTTTCTCTTTCATTTTCTTATTTTTCATTTTTCCATATGATCTTTCTTTCAGCTTTGTGTGCTTTGAGCAAAGCCCAACCCAGGATTTTCACTATCTGGAGTTTTGTTTTGTGCCCCTAGGGGCATCCTGACTTGGGATGCCCTGATATGTGAAATCCCCAAGTTCGCCTGTGAAAACGTACCTTTCCCTGTCCCACAGCGCATGCGCGGGCTCTCATCCAATCAGCTCTGTTTGTACACAGATGGGAAGCCTGAGCAGTAACCTTCCTGGCCGCCCGGCCTGTCTAAATGACTATCTGCGTGAGCGCGCCAGAAAAATGGGGGGATCTGTGGTTTCCAGGGGTCGTTTCACACAGTGGGCATCCTGATTTAGAATGCCCAAGGGGGAAGGTCAATGGCCGGGTCTTATAGACTTCAGGGTCGGCCCCTCAGGGTTTTGTTCCACTTTAATACCTTTAGATTTTCCTGCACAGTTATTCAAAGAAGAATTTCAGTTATTTTCAGTCAGTTTCGTTTATTTTGTATAGATTTTACACATTTGAGTGACCTGGTCTCATAACAAAAGCAGCACCTCACACACACACACACACAGCCGTTACCACTGATTACAGTGTCAGCCTCTGAGGTAAAGTGTTGCTAGGAGACCAGTGGGCTAAATGAAGCAGCTCACTAAATACAACCCAGCAGATCCCCCTATTCAGCAAATGGACTGAGCCATTGTCATTGTACAATTTAAAAGAAAGGCAGATATTTTTTTCCTTTTTCTATCGCCACACTATTTATACACGTTATAAGCTATTGTGTGGCTATTTAATTATTTATCTTTTTTAATGCAAATTTCGCGATACTGCTCCTTTAAATATAAATATTCTGCAGAGCAGCAGGAACCACTGACTGCGAGGAGGAAATCCTGTGCATGTCTCTAATCGAGACAAAAAGTACAAGTGCTTTTTCTAAAACAACAAGCAAAGGAAAAGTGGGTACCACCTAACCAATAAAATAAGAACATATCTATTAATGGGGGTGCTCCCCTAGCCCCAAAAACATAGGAACCGATACCATTACTGCTGGGACTAGAAGAATAGGCACAACCCCGAAATCTTATTAAAAAATAAAGCAAGTTTATTAAAGCCTCTAATAAAAAACATATAACAAACAAGACATTGGACTAGACAAATTAAAAATACTGCCTTCCCAGATAATACAAGTAGGGATGAGCGAATCGATCCGGACAAACCTGGATTCGTTCCGAATTTCATGAAAAATTTGATTCTGAATGAATCCGAATTTCCCCGCGATTCGATCGATCGAAATTTTCCTTTAAACTCCATTTATTTCAATTACAGGCATTCTAAGATGGTGGAAGCACATGTCCAGACATGTCCCCTGGGGCAAGGTATCATGGGTAAGTCACATGCAGCCAGGAAGCCCGGTGACGTCACCGCGCTATATAAAGCGGCGGCCATCTTCCTTGTGCGCATTTCAGTGTTCTATTGCGGCCAGAGCACAGCTCGTTACAGACAGGGACAGAGAGTTAGAGATAGTTAGGGAGAGTCAGAGAGGCAGACAGAGAGGTAGACAGAGCCAGGGAAAGATAGTGAAAGATAGGGAAAAACCGGAACCATCCAGCCAGGGACAGCTTAGAAGTGACAGTGAAGATTTTTTTTTTCATTAGCCAGATCAGTTTTCATTTCAATTTCAGTTCTTTGTGCTGTAAATCTGCCTTGCCACTGTGCATGCCATCTATGCAGTGGCTTATTTAACCCTATCTGTTACACACAGGCATTTATCATAATATAACTGGATTAGTTTTAATATTTTTTGGTCTGCCTTTAACAAAAAAAACACCAGCCCACCTGGGTATCCCAAACCTGCACTTAGCAGCCTATCTGTTATACTAAATACGCTTGTTCATCCTTCCTCAGCTTAATCAAAGTATTGTATTTTGAATTGGTTTTTGGTCTGCCTTTAACAAAAAAAACACCAGGCTGCAGGGCATCCCAAACCTGCACTTAGCAGCCTATCTGTTATGCTAAATACGCTTGTTCATCCTCCTCAGCTTAATCAAACTATTGCATTTTGAATTGGTTTTTGGTCTGCCTTTAACAAAAAAAACACCAGCCCACCTGGGTATCCCAAACCTGCATTAGGCAGCCTATCTGGTAAATTCATGGTTTTGCACTGTTATTTACAGCAGCCCCTATATAAACCTGAGGAGTAATAGTTTATATTGTGAGATAAATTCAGTTTTGCACCATTATATGGAGCAGCAATAGTTTATATTGTAGGTAAATTCATGGTTTTGCACCATTACATAGAGCAGTCCCTATATAAACCTGAGAAATAGGTTATATTTAGAGATGAGCGAACTTTTGAAAAATTCGATTCGACTGATTCGCCGAATTTTCCGACAAAAATCGTTTCGACCCGAATAAATTTGCGATGAATCGCTATTAAAAACGGCTATTTCTGAGCCTCCTAGAGCCTCAATAGGGTTGTAAACCATTCTGCCTTGCTGTAACACGCACAGGATGCGTGCTGGGTTAGTTAAATAATACTTTGAAGAAATATCACATGCAGATCAGAGGCATCGCTAATAGAATCGCAGAGCGGCACAATTGCAGAGAGTTGAAGTGGCATCACTATGAGGGGCAGGAGCCCAAACATTGCTTTAAAGAGACACTGGAGTTGGCAGCAGCAGGAGCCCAAAAATTGGATGAATCACACCCTGGAGTTGGCAGAAGTTGGCAGCAGCAGCAGCAGGAGCCCAAACATTACTTCAAAGAGACCCTGGGGTTGGCTTCAGGAGCCCAACAATTGGATGAATCACACCCTGGAGTTGGCAGGAGTTGACAGCAGCAGCAGCAGGAGCCCAAATATTACTTTAAAGAGACACTGGGGTTGGCTTCAGGAGCCCAAAAATTGGATGAATCACACCCTGGAGTTGGCAGCAGCAGCAGCAGCAGGAGCCCAAATATACACTAGAGTTGGCTTCAGGAGCCCAAAAATTGGATGAATCACACCCTGGAGTTGGCAGAAGTTGGCAGCAGCAGCAGGAGCCCAAACATTACTTCAAAGAGACCCTGGGGTTGGCTTCAGGAGCCCAAAAATTGGATGAATCACACCCTGGAGTTGGCAGAAGTTGGCAGCAGCAGGAGCCCAAGCATTACTTTAAAGAGACCCTGGGGTTGGCTTCAGGAGCCCAAAAATTTGATGAATCACACCCTGGAGTTGGCAGCAGCAGCAGCAGGAGCCCAAATATACACTGGAGTTGGCTTCAGGAGCCCAAAAATTGGATGAATCACACCCTGGAGTTGGCAGCAGCAGCAGCAGGAGCCCAAATATTACTTTAAAGAGACACTGGAGTTGGCTTCAGGAGCCCAAAAATTGGATGAATCACACCCTGGAGTTGGCAGAAGTTGGCAGCAGCAGCAGCAGGAGCCCAAATATTACTTTAAAGAGACCCTGGGGTTGGCTTCAGGAGCCCAAAAATTGGATGAATCACACCCTGGAGTTGGCAGCAGCAGCAGCAGGAGCCCAAATATTACTTTAAAGAGACACTGGGGTTGGCTTCAGGAGCCCAAACATTGGATGATTCACACCCTGGAGTTGGCAGCAGCAGCAGGAGCCCAAACATTACTTTAAAGAGACCCTGGGGTTGGCTTCAGGAGCCCAAAAATTGGATGAATCACACCCTGGAGTTGGCAGCAGCAGCAGCAGGAGCCCAAATATTACTTTAAAGAGACACTGGGGTTGGCTTCAGGAGCCCAAAAATTGGATGAATCACACCCTGGAGTTGGCAGAAGTTGGCAGCAGCAGCAGCAGCAGCAGGAGCCCAAATATTACTTTAAAGAGACCCTGGGGTTGGCTTCAGGAGCCCAAAAATTGGATGAATCACACCCTGGAGTTGGCAGCAGCAGCAGCAGGAGCCCAAATATTACTTTAAAGAGACCCTGGGGTTGGCTTCAGGAGCCCAAAAATTGGATGAATCACACCCTGGAGTTGGCAGCAGCAGCAGCAGGAGCCCAAATATTACTTTAAAGAGACACTGGGGTTGGCTTCAGGAGCCCAAACATTGCATGATTCACACCCTGGAGTTGGCAGCAGCAGCAGGAGCCCAAACATTACTTTAAAGAGACCCTGGGGTTGGCTTCAGGAGCCCAAAAATTGGATGAATCACACCCTGGAGTTGGCAGCAGCAGGAGCCCAAATATTACTTTAAAGAGACACTGGTGTTGGCTTCAGGAGCCCAAAAATTTGATGAATCACACCCTGGAGTTGGCAGGAGTTGACAGCAGCAGGAGCCCAAATATTACTTTAAAGAGACCCTGGGGTTGGCTTCAGGAGCCCAAAAATTGGATGAATCACACCCTGGAGTTGGCAGCAGCAGCAGCAGCAGGAGCCCAAATATTACTTTAAAGAGACACTGGGGTTGGCTTCAGGAGCCCAAACATTGGATGATTCACACCCTGGAGTTGGCAGCAGCAGCAGGAGCCCAAACATTATCTTAAAGAGACCCTGGGGTTGGCTTCAGGAGCCCAAAAATTGGATGAATCACACCCTGGAGTTGGCAGCAGCAGCAGCAGGAGCCCAAATATTACTTTAAAGAGACACTGGGGTTGGCTTCAGGAGCCCAAAAATTGGATGAATCACACCCTGGAGTTGGCAGCAGCAGCAGCAGGAGCCCAAATATACACTGGAGTTGGCTTCAGGAGCCCAAAAATTGGATGAATCACACCCTGGAGTTGGCAGAAGTTGGCAGCAGCAGCAGCAGGAGCCCAAAAAATGGCCTAAAGACATAAATATGTTTTGCACCATTTGGAAAGTGTAAAACGTGGCACCATGCTGAATCTAGTCGCATGCATCAGGCATTGGTGGGTGGAAATCCTGGCTGATCCATCCCTGATTCATTTTGACAAAGGTGAGTCTCTCCACATTTTTAGTTGACAGACGAGTTCTCCTCGCCGTAACTATGGCCCCCGCCGCACTAAACACCCGCTCAGATGGCACGCTACTTGCCGGGCAGGACAGCTTTTCCAGGGCAAACTCTGCTAGTTGCGGCCACAAATCAAGTTTGGCTGCCCAGAAGTCCAGCGGATCCTCAAGGTGTGTTGGCATGGTCATGTCAAAGTATGACATGACCTGCTGGTTGAGGTCCTGCTCCAGGTCTTCCTGCTGCTCATGAGTAGCCTCACTATGCGGGTGTAGAAAGCTACTCATTAGCGACTGAAGACTGAGGCTGCTGCTGCTGATGGAGCTGCTGCTGCTGCTCCTGCCAACCCCCCCAGCGGCCATGGCAGTGGAAGGTGAGCGCAGAGGTCCCCTCAAGTCAGACCTGCGAGAGTATGGACCATGGCGCAGATAGGCATCGGCCAACTGCCTACGTAGAATGTCTTTGTAGTAGTTGAGTTTGTCCTCCCTCTCGGTGGGTTTAAAAAATGCCCCCATTTTGTGCCGGAAGCGAGGGTCCAATAAGGTGGACAGCCAGAAGTCATCCCGCCGACAGATGGAAACAATTCTGGGGTCACTACGCAAGCACGTGAGCATGCTTCGTGCCATTTGCGCAAGTGACTCGGATGGACTACCTGTCTCCATCTCCACTGCATACTGCCACGGTGTGCCCGGGTCCTCTGTCTCGCCTTCCTCAAAAACCTCTAGATCCTCTGGCTGCTCCTGCTCCTCCTCTCCTGTCCGCTGACTAGATAAACCAGCCATTTCGCCAAGCCTAAACTGTGTTTCGCTGGGCAACTCCTCCTCCTCCTCTTCCTCCTCCTCCTCCAGTTCAGCTCCAACAGGGTTCATGTGGCCGTAAGATGTAAACGCCATGTCTCTAGTGCCCTGACCAGCCATGGTTTCCAACATGTGCTGTAGTACATGAAGCAGTGGAATCACGTCGTTCATCCCGTAATCCTGCCGACTGACAAATAAAGTGGCTTCCTCAAAGGGCCTGAGCAAACGGCAGGTGTCACGTATGAGCTGCCACTGGTTGACATTGAAGTTACACAGGGGAGTCCCCCTATCTGCTTGGATCATCAGGAAATCCGTGATGGCTTTTCTCTGTTCATATAATCGGTCCAACATGTGAAGGGTGGAATTCCAACGGGTGGAAACATCGCAAATCAGACTATGTTGGGGGATACCATTCTGACGCTGTAGCTCAAGAAGGGTGTGTTTGGCGGTGTAGGAGTGGCTGAAGTGCATGCAAAGTTTCCTTGAAGTTGTTAGGATGTCTTGCAGATGGGGGGAACACTTCAGAAACCGCTTGACAACCAGATTGAAGACGTGAGCCATGCAGGGGGCATGGGTCAGGCTTCCTTGGCGCAGCGCAGACAAAATGTTCTTCCCATTGTCGGTAACCATGATTCCCATTTTAAGTTTTCTTGGAGTAAGCCATGTTTGGATTTCCTGATGAATACATTTAAGCAGTTCCTCCCCTGTGTGACTCCGTTCGCCAAGACAAACCATGTGAAGCACTGCGTGACACCTCCGTGCCCTGCACACATGGTAGACTGGAGGGGCACTGAGACTTGAGCCTACAGTGGAGGGTGAGGAGATGGCGGAGGATGAGGAGGCCGAGTTGCACGGTGTCACAGGCCCAACGGGCAGGGAGCGCGGAGGCCGAAGCGGCGTGACCTGTCCAAGTTGCTGCTGCTGCTGCAAAGGGACCACATTCACCCAGTGGGCCGTAAACGACATGTACTGTCCCTGACCGTAGTTACAGCTCCAGATGTCGGCGCTGCCATGCACTTTGCTACACACCGACAGGCTCAAGGACTGGCCCACCTTCTGTTCAACAAAAGTGTGCAGCGCTGGTACTGCCTTCTTGGCAAAGAAATGACGGCTTGGGACTCTCCACCTCGGCTCGGCACAAGCCATCAGTTCTCTGAAAGGTGCAGATTCCACCACCTGAAAAGGGAGCGACTGCAGCACCAGCAACTTGGACAGGAGCACATTCAGCTTCTGCGCCGTAGGATGAGTGGGCGCATACTGCTGTCTCTTGGACATGGCTTCGCTGATGGATTGCTGGCGGGATGCATGACTTGGAGGAGGAGGAGCAGGAGCGACAGAGGATGGGTATGACGCACAGCTGCCTTTGGCTGAGGTGCTGGAGCCTTGGCTGGCAGAAATTGGGAGCTCACTTGGTGAGGAAGCAGACTGGACCACCCCTTGGGAGCCTCGGTTCTCCCAGGTCGCTTTATGGTGACGCATCATATGTTGACGCAGGGCCGTGGTGCCAACATTTGGACCCTGGCCACGCTTCACCTTCTGCCTACATATCTTGCATGTGGCCATGTTACCTTCCTGCGGATGCTTCAGGAAAAACTGCCACACTGCCGAGTAGCTACTTTTCCCACCCCCTGGCCTCACTGATTCACTGCTGCTGTTGCCAACTCCAGGAACCCCTGCTCCACTACCTCCCGATAAGGTAGACTGCCGCACAGCAGGTGCTCTACCCCGGCCCCGGCCGGCTCCAGCCTTTGGAATTGTGCCCCCATGCTGACTGCTAGCACCTTGCTGCCTCAGCTGCTGACTCCGGGGCAACCTGCGCCCCTCTTCTCCTGATGATGACGATGAAGCCCCTTCATCACCCGGCTCCCAAGTGCGATCGGCTTCATCGTCATCATCATCATCACCGAGTTGTGGCTGTACGTCACTGATGTTCGTGGATTCGTCAACAGTGTCTGGCGCAGGAGCTGGAACGCTCGCAGCACCCACGACACTGTCCACATCACTATTTGTCTGCCTAGCTAAAGAAGCCACCTCCATTTCTTGGCTGGGCAGTAGCTGCTGACTGTCCTCTATCTGATGGTCCTCCTCACTAAAGAGTGGAGCTGAACCCAAAGCATAGGATACGTCGCTGGGGGAGGGAACGGCGTAGGCCAGAGGCAATGGGAGGACAGGGACTGCTCTCGGGGCATGCCAACTCAGGGTTGTGTCAGAGGAACCTACCGACCCTAGACTGGGGGTCTCAGACGTAAGTTGTGATGATGTTGTTGATGAGCGCGTCAACCAATCTACCACGGCAGATGCGTTACTGATGGAGACCCGACCGCTAGCAGATACTGGCAGATTAGGTCTCTCAGCGTGACTCCTGCTGCTACTGGCCCCCAGTCTGATGCGAGCTCTGCCTGCCGAATCTTGGCCTCTGCCACTCCTCTTTTCACTTCCAGGCACTTGTCTGCCCGACATAGTCTAACTGGCGTGGTAGTAGGTGATATTTTAAGAACCCCCGGGCAGCGGTGGGTCTATATGAAACAGAATATAATGCACACCAAAAGTGAGCAGTAACACTCAGCCTCCAACAGGCCTGCTTAGTGTAAATAAGAGAGCTGCTTAGTGTAAATAAAGAGGGGTATGGTATGTTACAGAATGGGATGCCCCAACAGAAGTGCACCTGGCAGGCAGCAGTAAGTCTATGCCCAGCAAGTGTCTTTATCAGGCCTAATTTCAATTATAATAAGTGCAAATGGTTATATGGTCTTAAACAGAGGCTGCTGTAGTCACAGAATGGGATGCCCCAAAAAAGAAGTGGACCTGGCAGGGTCCAGTAGTGCTATGCCCAGCAAAAGTGTCTTTATCAGGCTAATTTCAATTATAATAAGTGCAAATGGTTATATGGTCTTAAACAGAGGCTGCTGTAGTCACAGAATGGGATGCCCCAAAAAAAGAAGTGGACCTGGCAGGGTCCAGTAGTGCTATGCCCAGCAAAAGTGTCTTTATCAGGCCTAATTTCAATTATAATAAGTGCAAATGGTATATGGTCTTAAACAGAGGCTGCTGTAGTCACAGAATGGGATGCCACAACAGAAGTGGACCTGGCAGGGTCCAGTAGTGCTATGCCCAGCAAAAGTGTCTTTATCAGGCCTAATTTCAATTATAATAAGTGCAAATGGTTATATGGTGTTAAACAGAGGCTGCTGTAGTCACAGAATGGGATGCCCCAAAAAAGAAGTGGACCTGGCAGGGTCCAGTAGTGCTATGCCCAGCAAATGTGTCTTTATCAGGCCTAATTTCAATTATAATAAGTGCAAATGGTTATATGGTGTTAAACAGAGGCTGCTGTAGTCACAGAATGGGATGCCCCAAAAAAGAAGTGGACCTGGCAGGGTCCAGTAGTGCTATGCCCAGCAAAAGTGTCTTTATCAGGCCTAATTTCAATTATAATAAGTGCAAATGGTTATATGGTCTTAAACAGAGGCTGCTGTAGTCACAGAATGGGATGCCCCAAAAAAGAAGTGGACCTGGCAGGGTCCAGTAGTGCTATGCCCAGCAAAAGTGTCTTTATCAGGCTAATTTCAATTATAATAAGTGCAAATGGTTATATGGTGTTAAACAGAGGCTGCTGTAGTCACAGAATGGGATGCCCCAAAAAAGAAGTGGACCTGGCAGGGTCCAGTAGTGCTATGCCCAGCAAAAGTGTCTTTATCAGGCTAATTTCAATTATAATAAGTGCAAATGGTTATATGGTCTTAAACAGAGGCTACTGTAGTCACAGAATGGGATGCCCCAAAAAAGAAGTGGACCTGGCAGGGTCCAGTAGTGCTATGCCCAGCAAAAGTGTCTTTATCAGGGCTAATTTCAATTATAATAAGTGCAAATGGTTATATGGTCTTAAACAGAGGCTGCTGTAGTCACAGAATGGGATGCCCCCAAAAAGAAGTGGACCTGGCAGGGTCCAGTAGTGCTATGCCCAGCAAAAGTGTCTTTATCAGGGCAAATTTCAATTATAATAAGTGCAAATGGTATATGGTCTTAAACAGAGGCTGCTGTAGTCACAGAATGGGATGCCCTAAAAACCAGCAGTAAGTACACCTGGCAGGGTCCAGTAGTGCTATGCCCAGCAAAAGTGTCTTTATCAGGCTAATTTCAATTATAATAAGTGCAAATGGTTATATGGTCTTAAACAGAGGCTGCTGTAGTCACAGAATGGGATGCCCCAAAAAAGAAGTGGACCTGGCAGGGTCCAGTAGTGCTATGCCCAGCAAAAGTGTCTTTATCAGGCCTAATTTCAATTATAATAAGTGCAAATGGTTATATGGTCTTAAACAGAGGCTGCTGTAGTCACAGAATGGGATGCCCCAAAAAGAAGTGGACCTGGCAGGGTCCAGTAGTGCTATACCCAGCAAAAGTGTCTTTATCAGGCTAATTTCAATTATAATAAGTGCAAATGGTTATATGGTGTTAAACAGAGGCTGCTGTAGTCACAGAATGGGATGCCCCAAAAAAGAAGTGGACCTGGCAGGCTCCAGTAGTGCTATGCCCAGCAAAAGTGTCTTTATCAGGCTCATTTCAATTATAATAAGTGCAAATGGTTATATGGTCTTAAACAGAGGCTGCTGTAGTCACAGAATGGGATGCCCCAAAAAAGAAGTGGACCTGGCAGGGTCCAGTAGTGCTATGCCCAGCAAAAGTGTCTTTATCAGGCCTAATTTCAATTATAATAAGTGCAAATGGTTATATGGTCTTAAACAGAGGCTGCTGTAGTCACAGAATGGGATGCCCCAAAAAAGAAGTGGACCTGGCAGGGTCCAGTAGTGCTATGCCCAGCAAAAGTGTCTTTATCAGGCTAATTTCAATTATAATAAGTGCAAATGGTTATATGGTGTTAAACAGAGGCTGCTGTAGTCACAGAATGGGATGCCCCAAAAAAGAAGTGGACCTGGCAGGGTTCAGTAGTGCTATGCCCAGCAAAAGTGTCTTTAGCAGGCCTAATTTCAATTATAATAAGTGCAAATGGTTATATGGTCTTAAACAGAGGCTGCTGTAGTCACAGAATGGGATGCCCCAAAAAAGAAGTGGACCTGGCAGGGTCCAGTAGTGCTATGCCCAGCAAAAGTGTCTTTATCAGGCCTAATTTCAATTATAATAAGTGCAAATGGTTATATGGTCTTAAACAGAGGCTGCTGTAGTCACAGAATGGGATGCCCCAAAAAAGAAGTGGACCTGGCAGGGTCCAGTAGTGCTATGCCCAGCAAAAGTGTCTTTATCAGGCTAATTTCAATTATAATAAGTGCAAATGGTTATATGGTGTTAAACAGAGGCTGCTGTAGTCACAGAATGGGATGCCCCAAAAAAGAAGTGGACCTGGCAGGGTCCAGTAGTGCTATGCCCAGCAAAAGTGTCTTTATCAGGCCTAATTTCAATTATAATAAGTGCAAATGGTTATATGGTCTTAAACAGAGGCTGCTGTAGTCACAGAATGGGATGCCCCAAAAAAGAAGTGGACCTGGCAGGGTCCAGTAGTGCTATGCCCAGCAAAAGTGTCTTTATCAGGCCTAATTTCAATTATAATAAGTGCAAATGGTTATATGGTCTTAAACAGAGGCTGCTGTAGTCACAGAATGGGATGCCCCAAAAAAGAAGTGGACCTGGCAGGGTCCAGTAGTGCTATGCCCAGCAAAAGTGTCTTTATCAGGGCTAATTTCAATTATAATAAGTGCAAATGGTATATGGTCTTAAACAGAGGCTGCTGTAGTCACAGAATGGGATGCCTCAAAAAAAGAAGTGGACCTGGCAGGGTCCAGTAGTGCTATGCCCAGCAAAAGTGTCTTTATCAGGCTAATTTCAATTATAATAAGTGCAAATGGTTATATGGTGTTAAACAGAGGCTGCTGTAGTCACAGAATGGGATGCCCCAAAAAAGAAGTGGACCTGGCAGGGTCCAGTAGTGCTATGCCCAGCAAAAGTGTCTTTATCAGGCCTAATTTCAATTATAATAAGTGCAAATGGTTATATGGTCTTAAACAGAGGCTGCTGTAGTCACAGAATGGGATGCCCCAAAAAAGAAGTGGACCTGGCAGGGTCCAGTAGTGCTATGCCCAGCAAAAGTGTCTTTATCAGGGCTAATTTCAATTATAATAAGTGCAAATGGTATATGGTCTTAAACAGAGGCTGCTGTAGTCACAGAATGGGATGCCTCAAAAAAAGAAGTGGACCTGGCAGGGTCCAGTAGTGCTATGCCCAGCAAAAGTGTCTTTATCAGGCTAATTTCAATTATAATAAGTGCAAATGGTTATATGGTGTTAAACAGAGGCTGCTGTAGTCACAGAATGGGATGCCCCAAAAAAGAAGTGGACCTGGCAGGGTCCAGTAGTGCTATGCCCAGCAAAAGTGTCTTTATCAGGCTAATTTCAATTATAATAAGTGCAAATGGTTATATGGTGTTAAACAGAGGCTGCTGTAGTCACAGAATGGGATGCCCCAAAAAAGAAGTGGACCTGGCAGGGTCCAGTAGTGCTATGCCCAGCAAAAGTGTCTTTATCAGGCTAATTTCAATTATAATAAGTGCAAATGGTTATATGGTCTTAAACAGAGGCTACTGTAGTCACAGAATGGGATGCCCCAAAAAAGAAGTGGACCTGGCAGGGTCCAGTAGTGCTATGCCCAGCAAAAGTGTCTTTATCAGGGCTAATTTCAATTATAATAAGTGCAAATGGTTATATGGTCTTAAACAGAGGCTGCTGTAGTCACAGAATGGGATGCCCCCAAAAAGAAGTGGACCTGGCAGGGTCCAGTAGTGCTATGCCCAGCAAAAGTGTCTTTATCAGGGCAAATTTCAATTATAATAAGTGCAAATGGTATATGGTCTTAAACAGAGGCTGCTGTAGTCACAGAATGGGATGCCCTAAAAACCAGCAGTAAGTACACCTGGCAGGGTCCAGTAGTGCTATGCCCAGCAAAAGTGTCTTTATCAGGCTAATTTCAATTATAATAAGTGCAAATGGTTATATGGTCTTAAACAGAGGCTGCTGTAGTCACAGAATGGGATGCCCCAAAAAAGAAGTGGACCTGGCAGGGTCCAGTAGTGCTATGCCCAGCAAAAGTGTCTTTATCAGGCCTAATTTCAATTATAATAAGTGCAAATGGTTATATGGTCTTAAACAGAGGCTGCTGTAGTCACAGAATGGGATGCCCCAAAAAGAAGTGGACCTGGCAGGGTCCAGTAGTGCTATACCCAGCAAAAGTGTCTTTATCAGGCTAATTTCAATTATAATAAGTGCAAATGGTTATATGGTGTTAAACAGAGGCTGCTGTAGTCACAGAATGGGATGCCCCAAAAAAGAAGTGGACCTGGCAGGCTCCAGTAGTGCTATGCCCAGCAAAAGTGTCTTTATCAGGCTCATTTCAATTATAATAAGTGCAAATGGTTATATGGTCTTAAACAGAGGCTGCTGTAGTCACAGAATGGGATGCCCCAAAAAAGAAGTGGACCTGGCAGGGTCCAGTAGTGCTATGCCCAGCAAAAGTGTCTTTATCAGGCCTAATTTCAATTATAATAAGTGCAAATGGTTATATGGTCTTAAACAGAGGCTGCTGTAGTCACAGAATGGGATGCCCCAAAAAAGAAGTGGACCTGGCAGGGTCCAGTAGTGCTATGCCCAGCAAAAGTGTCTTTATCAGGCTAATTTCAATTATAATAAGTGCAAATGGTTATATGGTGTTAAACAGAGGCTGCTGTAGTCACAGAATGGGATGCCCCAAAAAAGAAGTGGACCTGGCAGGGTTCAGTAGTGCTATGCCCAGCAAAAGTGTCTTTAGC
The DNA here is from genome assembly GCA_027917425.1 of Gastrophryne carolinensis. NCBI lineage: Eukaryota > Metazoa > Chordata > Amphibia > Anura > Microhylidae > Gastrophryne > Gastrophryne carolinensis. The sequence goes on from CM051235.1 coordinate 599,565,010, forward strand.
AGGCCTAATTTCAATTATAATAAGTGCAAATGGTTATATGGTCTTAAACAGAGGCTGCTGTAGTCACAGAATGGGATGCCCCAAAAAAGAAGTGGACCTGGCAGGGTCCAGTAGTGCTATGCCCAGCAAAAGTGTCTTTATCAGGCCTAATTTCAATTATAATAAGTGCAAATGGTTATATGGTCTTAAACAGAGGCTGCTGTAGTCACAGAATGGGATGCCCCAAAAAAGAAGTGGACCTGGCAGGGTCCAGTAGTGCTATGCCCAGCAAAAGTGTCTTTATCAGGCTAATTTCAATTATAATAAGTGCAAATGGTTATATGGTGTTAAACAGAGGCTGCTGTAGTCACAGAATGGGATGCCCCAAAAAAGAAGTGGACCTGGCAGGGTCCAGTAGTGCTATGCCCAGCAAAAGTGTCTTTATCAGGCCTAATTTCAATTATAATAAGTGCAAATGGTTATATGGTCTTAAACAGAGGCTGCTGTAGTCACAGAATGGGATGCCCCAAAAAAGAAGTGGACCTGGCAGGGTCCAGTAGTGCTATGCCCAGCAAAAGTGTCTTTATCAGGCCTAATTTCAATTATAATAAGTGCAAATGGTTATATGGTCTTAAACAGAGGCTGCTGTAGTCACAGAATGGGATGCCCCAAAAAAGAAGTGGACCTGGCAGGGTCCAGTAGTGCTATGCCCAGCAAAAGTGTCTTTATCAGGGCTAATTTCAATTATAATAAGTGCAAATGGTATATGGTCTTAAACAGAGGCTGCTGTAGTCACAGAATGGGATGCCTCAAAAAAAGAAGTGGACCTGGCAGGGTCCAGTAGTGCTATGCCCAGCAAAAGTGTCTTTATCAGGCTAATTTCAATTATAATAAGTGCAAATGGTTATATGGTGTTAAACAGAGGCTGCTGTAGTCACAGAATGGGATGCCCCAAAAAAGAAGTGGACCTGGCAGGGTCCAGTAGTGCTATGCCCAGCAAAAGTGTCTTTATCAGGCTAATTTCAATTATAATAAGTGCAAATGGTTATATGGTGTTAAACAGAGGCTGCTGTAGTCACAGAATGGGATGCCCCAAAAAAGAAGTGGACCTGGCAGGGTCCAGTAGTGCTATGCCCAGCAAAAGTGTCTTTATCAGGCCTAATTTCAATTATAATAAGTGCAAATGGTTATATGGTCTTAAACAGAGGCTGCTGTAGTCACAGAATGGGATGCCCCAAAAAAGAAGTGGACCTGGCAGGGTCCAGTAGTGCTATGCCCAGCAAAAGTGTCTTTATCAGGCCTAATTTCAATTATAATAAGTGCAAATGGTTATATGGTCTTAAACAGAGGCTGCTGTAGTCACAGAATGGGATGCCCCAAAAAAGAAGTGGACCTGGCAGGGTCCAGTAGTGCTATGCCCAGCAAAAGTGTCTTTATCAGGCTAATTTCAATTATAATAAGTGCAAATGGTTATATGGTGTTAAACAGAGGCTGCTGTAGTCACAGAATGGGATGCCCCAAAAAAGAAGTGGACCTGGCAGGGTCCAGTAGTGCTATGCCCAGCAAAAGTGTCTTTATCAGGCCTAATTTCAATTATAATGAGTGCAAATGGTTATATGGTGTTAAACAGAGGCTGCTGTAGTCACAGAATGGGATGCCCCAAAAAAGAAGTGGACCTGGCAGGGTCCAGTAGTGCTATGCCCAGCAAAAGTGTCTTTATCAGGCCTAATTTCAATTATAATAAGTGCAAATGGTTATATGGTCTTAAACAGAGGCTGCTGTAGTCACAGAATGGGATGCCCCAAAAAAGAAGTGGACCTGGCAGGGTCCAGTAGTGCTATGCCCAGCAAAAGTGTCTTTATCAGGGCTAATTTCAATTATAATAAGTGCAAATGGTATATGGTCTTAAACAGAGGCTGCTGTAGTCACAGAATGGGATGCCCCAAAAAAGAAGTGGACCTGGCAGGGTCCAGTAGTGCTATGCCCAGCAAAAGTGTCTTTATCAGGCTAATTTCAATTATAATAAGTGCAAATGGTTATATGGTGTTAAACAGAGGCTGCTGTAGTCACAGAATGGGATGCCCCAAAAAAGAAGTGGACCTGGCAGGGTCCAGTAGTGCTATGCCCAGCAAAAGTGTCTTTATCAGGGCTAATTTCAATTATAATAAGTGCAAATGGTATATGGTCTTAAACAGAGGCTGCTGTAGTCACAGAATGGGATGCCCTAAAAACCAGCAGTAAGTACACCTGGCAGGGTCCAGTAGTGCTATGCCCAGCAAAAGTGTCTTTATCAGGCTAATTTCAATTATAATAAGTGCAAATGGTTATATGGTCTTAAACAGAGGCTGCTGTAGTCACAGAATGGGATGCCCCAAAAAAGAAGTGGACCTGGCAGGGTCCAGTAGTGCTATGCCCAGCAAAAGTGTCTTTATCAGGCCTAATTTCAATTATAATAAGTGCAAATGGTTATATGGTCTTAAACAGAGGCTGCTGTAGTCACAGAATGGGATGCCCCAAAAAAGAAGTGGACCTGGCAGGGTCCAGTAGTGCTATGCCCAGCAAAAGTGTCTTTATCAGGCTAATTTCAATTATAATAAGTGCAAATGGTTATATGGTGTTAAACAGAGGCTGCTGTAGTCACAGAATGGGATGCCCCAAAAAAGAAGTGGACCTGGCAGGGTCCAGTAGTGCTATGCCCAGCAAAAGTGTCTTTATCAGGCTAATTTCAATTATATTAAGTGCAAATGGTTATATGGTCTTAAATAGAGGCTGTTGTAGTCACAGAATGGGATGCCCCAAAAAAGAAGTGGACCTGGCAGGGTCCAGTAGTGCTATGCCCAGCAAAAGTGTCTTTATCAGGGCTAATTTCAATTATAATAAGTGCAAATGGTATATGGTCTTAAACAGAGGCTGCTGTAGTCACAGAATGGGATGCCCTGAAAACCAGCAGTAAGTACACCTGGCAGGGTCCAGTAGTGCTATGCCCAGCCAAAGTGTCTTTATCAGGCTAATTTCAATTATATTAAGTGCAAATGGTTATATGGTCTTAAATAGAGGCTGCTGTAGTCACAGAATGGGATGCCCCAAAAAAGAAGTGGACCTGGCAGGGTCCAGTAGTGCTATGCCCAGCAAATGTGTCTTTATCAGGCCTAATTTCAATTATAATAAGTGCAAATGGTTATATGGTCTTAAACAGAGGCTGCTGTAGTCACAGAATGGGATGCCCCAAAAAAGAAGTGGACCTGGCAGGGTCCAGTAGTGCTATGCCCAGCAAAAGTGTCTTTATCAGGCCTAATTTCAATTATAATAAGTGCAAATGGTTATATGGTCTTAAACTGAGGCTGCTGTAGTCACAGAATGGGATGCCCCAAAAAAGAAGTGGACCTGGCAGGGTCCAGTAGTGCTATGCCCAGCAAAAGTGTCTTTATCAGGCTAATTTCAATTATAATAAGTGCAAATGGTTATATGGTCTTAAACAGAGGCTGCTGTAGTCACAGAATGGGATGCCCCAAAAAAGAAGTGGACCTGGCAGGGTCCAGTAGTGCTATGCCGAGCAAAAGTGTCTTTATCAGGCTATTTTCAATTATATTAAGTGCAAATGGTTATATGGTCTTAAATAGAGGCTGCTGTAGTCACAGAATGGGATGCCCCAAAAAAGAAGTGGACCTGGCAGGGTCCAGTAGTGCTATGCCCAGCAAAAGTGTCTTTATCAGGCCTAATTTCAATTATAATAAGTGCAAATGGTATATGGTCTTAAACAGAGGCTGCTGTAGTCACAGAATGGGATGCCCTGAAAACCAGCAGTAAGTACACCTGGCAGGGTCCAGTAGTGCTATGCCCAGCAAAAGTGTCTTTATCAGGCTAATTTCAATTATATTAAGTGCAAATGGTTATATGGTCTTAAATAGAGGCTGCTGTAGTCACAGAATGGGATGCCCCAAAAAAGAAGTGGACCTGGCAGGGTCCAGTAGTGCTATGCCCAGCAAATGTGTCTTTATCAGGCCTAATTTCAATTATAATAAGTGCAAATGGTTATATGGTCTTAAACAGAGGCTGCTGTAGTCACAGAATGGGATGCCCCAAAAAAGAAGTGGACCTGGCAGGGTCCAGTAGTGCTATGCTCAGCAAAAGTGTCTTTATCAGGCCTAATTTCAATTATAATAAGTGCAAATGGTTATATGGTCTTAAACAGAGGCTGCTGTAGTCACAGAATGGGATGCCCCAAAAAAGAAGTGGACCTGGCAGGGTCCAGTAGTGCTATGCCCAGCAAAAGTGTCTTTATCAGGCTAATTTCAATTATAATAAGTGCAAATGGTTATATGGTGTTAAACAGAGGCTGCTGTAGTCACAGAATGGGATGCCCCAAAAAAGAAGTGGACCTGGCAGGGTCCAGTAGTGCTATGCCCAGCAAAAGTGTCTTTATCAGGGCTAATTTCAATTATAATAAGTGCAAATGGTATATGGTCTTAAACAGAGGCTGCTGTAGTCACAGAATGGGATGCCCTAAAAACCAGCAGTAAGTACACCTGGCAGGGTCCAGTAGTGCTATGCCCAGCAAAAGTGTCTTTATCAGGCTAATTTCAATTATAATAAGTGCAAATGGTTATATGGTCTTAAACAGAGGCTGCTGTAGTCACAGAATGGGATGCCCCAAAAAAGAAGTGGACCTGGCAGGGTCCAGTAGTGCTATGCCCAGCAAAAGTGTCTTTATCAGGCCTAATTTCAATTATAATAAGTGCAAATGGTTATATGGTCTTAAACAGAGGCTGCTGTAGTCACAGAATGGGATGCCCCAAAAAAGAAGTGGACCTGGCAGGGTCCAGTAGTGCTATGCCCAGCAAAAGTGTCTTTATCAGGCTAATTTCAATTATAATAAGTGCAAATGGTTATATGGTGTTAAACAGAGGCTGCTGTAGTCACAGAATGGGATGCCCCAAAAAAGAAGTGGACCTGGCAGGGTCCAGTAGTGCTATGCCCAGCAAAAGTGTCTTTATCAGGCTAATTTCAATTATATTAAGTGCAAATGGTTATATGGTCTTAAATAGAGGCTGTTGTAGTCACAGAATGGGATGCCCCAAAAAAGAAGTGGACCTGGCAGGGTCCAGTAGTGCTATGCCCAGCAAAAGTGTCTTTATCAGGGCTAATTTCAATTATAATAAGTGCAAATGGTATATGGTCTTAAACAGAGGCTGCTGTAGTCACAGAATGGGATGCCCTGAAAACCAGCAGTAAGTACACCTGGCAGGGTCCAGTAGTGCTATGCCCAGCAAAAGTGTCTTTATCAGGCTAATTTCAATTATATTAAGTGCAAATGGTTATATGGTCTTAAATAGAGGCTGCTGTAGTCACAGAATGGGATGCCCCAAAAAAGAAGTGGACCTGGCAGGGTCCAGTAGTGCTATGCCCAGCAAATGTGTCTTTATCAGGCCTAATTTCAATTATAATAAGTGCAAATGGTTATATGGTCTTAAACAGAGGCTGCTGTAGTCACAGAATGGGATGCCCCAAAAAAGAAGTGGACCTGGCAGGGTCCAGTAGTGCTATGCCCAGCAAAAGTGTCTTTATCAGGCCTAATTTCAATTATAATAAGTGCAAATGGTTATATGGTCTTAAACTGAGGCTGCTGTAGTCACAGAATGGGATGCCCCAAAAAAGAAGTGGACCTGGCAGGGTCCAGTAGTGCTATGCCCAGCAAAAGTGTCTTTATCAGGCTAATTTCAATTATAATAAGTGCAAATGGTTATATGGTCTTAAACAGAGGCTGCTGTAGTCACAGAATGGGATGCCCCAAAAAAGAAGTGGACCTGGCAGGGTCCAGTAGTGCTATGCCCAGCAAAAGTGTCTTTATCAGGCTAATTTCAATTATATTAAGTGCAAATGGTTATATGGTCTTAAATAGAGGCTGCTGTAGTCACAGAATGGGATGCCCCAAAAAAGAAGTGGACCTGGCAGGGTCCAGTAGTGCTATGCCCAGCAAAAGTGTCTTTATCAGGGCTAATTTCAATTATAATAAGTGCAAATGGTATATGGTCTAAAACAGAGGCTGCTGTAGTCACAGAATGGGATGCCCCAAAAAAGAAGTGGACCTGGCAGGGTCCAGTAGTGCTATGCCCAGCAAAAGTGTCTTTATCAGGCTAATTTCAATTATAATAAGTGCAAATGGTTATATGGTGTTAAACAGAGGCTGCTGTAGTCACAGAATGGGATGCCCCAAAAAAGAAGTGGGCCTGGCAGGGTCCAGTAGTGCTATGCCCAGCAAAAGTGTCTTTATCAGGCCTAATTTCAATTATAATAAGTGCAAATGGTTATATGGTCTTAAACAGAGGCTGCTGTAGTCACAGAATGGGATGCCCCAAAAAAGAAGTGGACCTGGCAGGGTCCAGTAGTGCTATGCCCAGCAAAAGTGTCTATATCAGGCTAATTTCAATTATAATAAGTGCAAATGGTTATATGGTGTTAAACAGAGGCTGATGTAGTCACAGAATGGGATGCCCCAAAAAAGAAGTGGGCCTGGCAGGGTCCAGTAGTGCTATGCCCAGCAAAAGTGTCTTTATCAGGCCTAATTTCAATTATAATAAGTGCAAATGGTTATATGGTCTTAAACAGAGGCTGCTGTAGTCACAGAATGGGATGCCCCAAAAAAGAAGTGGACCTGACAGGGTCCAGTAGTGCTATGCCCAGCAAAAGTGTCTTTATCAGGCTAATTTCAATTATTATAAGTGCAAATGGTTATATGGTGTTAAACAGAGGCTGCTGTAGTCACAGAATGGGATGCCCCAAAAAAGAAGTGGACCTGGCAGGGTCCAGTAGTGCTATGCCCAGCAAAAGTGTCTTTATCAGGCCTAATTTCAATTATAATAAGTGCAAATGGTTATATGGTCTTAAACAGAGGCTGCTGTAGTCACAGAATGGGATGCCCCAAAAAAGAAGTGGACCTGGCAGGGTCCAGTAGTGCTATGCCCAGCAAAAGTGTCTTTATCAGGCCTAATTTCAATTAGAATAAGTGCAAATGGTTATATGGTCTTAAACAGAGGCTGCTGTAGTCACAGAATGGGATGCCCCAAAAAAGAAGTGGACCTGGCAGGGTCCAGTAGTGCTATGCCCAGCAAAAGTGTCTTTATCAGGCCTAATTTCAATTATAATAAGTGCAAATGGTTATATGGTCTTAAACAGAGGCTGCTGTAGTCACAGAATGGGATGCCCCAAAAAAGAAGTGGACCTGGCAGGGTCCAGTAGTGCTATGCCCAGCAAAAGTGTCTTTATCAGGCCTAATTTCAATTAGAATAAGTGCAAATGGTTATATGGTCTTAAACAGAGGCTGCTGTAGTCACAGAATGGGATGCCCCAAAAAAGAAGTGGACCTGGCAGGGTCCAGTAGTGCTATGCCCAGCAAAAGTGTCTTTATCAGGCCTAATTTCAATTAGAATAAGTGCAAATGGTTATATGGTCTTAAACAGAGGCTGCTGTAGTCACAGAATGGGATGCCCCAAAAAAGAAGTGGACCTGGCAGGGTCCAGTAGTGCTATGCCCAGCAAAAGTGTCTTTATCAGGCCTAATTTCAATTATAATAAGTGCAAATGGTTATATGGTCTTAAACAGAGGCTGCTGTAGTCACAGAATGGGATGCCCCAAAAAAGAAGTGGACCTGGCAGGGTCCAGTAGTGCTATGCCCAGCAAAAGTGTCTTTATCAGGCCTAATTTCAATTAGAATAAGTGCAAATGGTTATATGGTCTTAAACAGAGGCTGCTGTAGTCACAGAATGGGATGCCCCAAAAAAGAAGTGGACCTGGCAGGGTCCAGTAGTGCTATGCCCAGCAAAAGTGTCTTTATCAGGCCTAATTTCAATTATAATAAGTGCAAATGGTTATATGGTCTTAAACAGAGGCTGGTGTAGTCACAGAATGGGATGCCTCACAGCAGACTTTAGATCAGTTCAGTATATATGCACAGTTAGTTAGTATAAGCAGCCTGAAAACGCTAACAAAGCCAGTCAGCCAGCTAGTAAAAAAAAAAAAAATCTCCCTGTGACAGCCTCCGATTTTTGCTACCTTTCCCTGTTTTTCGCTGACTTTCTGTCTGTCTCCTGTCTGTCTCCTGCCTGTCTCCAGCCTGTCCCTGTCTGTCCCTGCCTGTCTAACTGCCTCTCTCCCTCAGCTACACAGCGTTCTGTCTCTCACGAATGCAATAGAGAAATGAGGAAGGAAAAGCAAGATGGCCGACTTAAATAGCGCTGTGACGTCACCGGGCTTGCTGGCTGCTGATAGGCTGCATGTGACTGCCCCAGCTTGCACTGGCGTGGGATAGATGTCCAGACATGTCCCCTCCGCCATCTTAGAATGCCTGTAAATGTAAATGAATGGATGTTAAAGGAAAACTTCGAGCGATCGAATCGCGGGGAAATTCGGATTCGATCCGAATCGAATTTTTCCTGAAATTTGGATCGAATCCGGGTTCGTCCGGATCGATTCGCTCATCCCTAGTTATATTGTGTGAGTTAAATCCGCTCTTGGTTTTGTAGCATTATATAGAGCAGCTCCTGTGTCAATCTGAGGGGCAATAGCTTATACTGTGAGGTAAATTTGCCATTTTGCAGCATAATATAGAGCAGCCCCTGTGTAAATCTGAGGGGCAATAGCTTATATTGTGAGGTAGATTTGCCATTTTGCAGCATAATATAGAGCAGCCCCTGTGTAAATCTGAGGGGCAATAGCTTATACTGTAAGGTAAATTTACCATTTTGCAGCATAATATAGAGCAGCCCAGTTGCCATCTAAATCAACTACTGGCCGGGCAGGACAGCTTTTCCAGGGCAAACTCTGCTAGTGCGGCCACAAGTCAAATTTGGCTTCCCAGAAGTCCAGTGGATCCTGAAGGTGTGTTGGCATGGTCATGTCAAGGTATGACATGACCTGCTGGTTCAGGTCCCACTCCAGGTCTTCCTGCTGCTCATGAGTAGACTCACTATGCGGGTGTAGAAAGCTACTCACTAGCGACTGAAGACTGAGGCTGCTGCTGATGGAGCTGCTGCTGCTGCTCCTTCCACCCCCCCAGCAGCCATGGCAGTGGAAGGTGGGCACAGAGGTCCCCCCGAGTCAGACCTGCGAGAGTATGGACCATGGCGCAGATAGACATCGCCCAACTGACTACGTAGGATGTCTCTGTAGTAGGTCAGTTTGTCCTCCCTCTCAGTGGGTGTAAAAAATGCCCCCATTTAGTGCTGGAAGCGAGGGTCCAATAAGGTGGAGAGCCAGAAGTCATCCCGCTGACAAATGGAGACAATTCTGTGGTCACTACTCAAGCACGTGAGCATGCATCGTGCCATTTGTGCAAGTGACTCGGAGGGACTACCTGTGTCCATCTCCACTGCAAACTGCCACAGTGGGTCTGGGTCCTCTGTCTCGCCTTCCTCACAACCCTCTAGCTCCTCTGGCTGCTCCTGCTCCTCCTCTCCTGTCAGATGACTAGATAAAATGGTCATTTTGTCAAACCTAAACTGTGCTTCGCTGTGCCCACCCCCTCCTCCACTTCAGCCCCCACAGGCTTCATGTGGCTGTGAAATGTATGCGCCATGTCTCTAGTGCCCTGACCAGCCATGGTTTCCAACATGTGTTGTAATACATGAAGCAGTGGAATCTCATCGTTCATCTCATAGTCCTGGCGACTGACTAATAAAGTAGCTTCCTCAAAGGGCCTGAGCAAACGGCAGGTGTCACGTATGAGCTGCCACTGGTTTACATTGAAGTTACACAGGGGAGTCCCCCTATCCGTTTGGATCATCAAGAAATCTGTGATGGCTTTTCTCTGTTCCTATAGTCGATCCTGCATATGGAGGGTAGAATTCCAACGGGTGGAAACATCGCAAATCAGACTATGTTGGGGGATACCATTCTGACGCTGAAGCTCAAGAAGGGTGTGCTTGGCGGTGTAGGAGTGCCTGAAGTGCATGCAAAGTTTCCTTCCCGTTGTTAGGATGTCTTTCAGATGGGGGTAAGACTTCAGAAAACGCTTGACAACTAGATTGAACACGTGTGCCATGGCAGGACGCATGGCTCAGGCTTCCTTGTCGCAGCGCAGACAAGATGTTCTTCCCAGTGTCAGTCACCATGGGTCCCATTTGCAGTTTTCGTGGAGTAAGCCATGATTTCATGTATTGAGTTCTCATTTTTAGCAATTCCTCCCATGTGTGACTCTGTTGCTCAAGGCAAACCATGTGAAGAACAGCGTGAAACCGCCGTGTCCTGCACACATGGTAGGCTGGAAGGGCACTGGGAAAAAAAAAAAAAAAAAAAGAGAAAAAATAAATATTTAGAAAAAAAAGTAAAAAAAAATAGTACAAAAATTCACAAAATATTAAAAGGCAATGGAAAAAAAAATAAAAAATATATATATGTTTCTAAAAAATACAAAATATAAAAAAAATACAAAATATAAAAAAAAAAAAACAATACAAAATTAACCCCAAAAAAATGTTGATACATTTTATATGTTACTGTTATTATGTTATATGTTATTGTTGCTATGTTATATGTTATTATATGTTATTATTATAAATATGTTCAAATAAGTGCAAGTGCACTGTCACAGGCACATAGGCCTAGGAGCGTGGAGGCCACAGCGGAGGGACCTGTCCAAGTTGCTTTTGTGGTTGTGCAGGAACCACAATCACCCAGTGGTCCTAAAAGGATATTTATTGTCCCTGATCATAGTTACAGCTCCAGACGTAGGCACTGCTGTGCACTTTGGTACACACTGACAGGCTAAAGGACTGCCCCACCTTCTGTTCAACAAAATTGTACAGGGCTGGTACTGCCTTCTTCGCAAAGAAATGACAGCATGGGACTCTCCACCTCGGCTCGGCACAAGCCATCAGTTCTCTGAAAGGTCCACCAACTGAAAAGGGAGGGACTGCAGCACCAGCAACTTATACAGGAGCACATTTAGCTTCTGCACGTTGGATGAGTGGGCACATACTGTTGTCTCTTTGACATGGCTTGGCAATGGATTGCTGGCAGAATGACTGACTCGGATTAAGAGGAGGAGGAGCATCTGGAGCGACAGAGGATGGGTATGACACACAGGAGGTGGTGGAGCCTTGGCTGGCTGGAAACAGAGCGGTGTGCCACTGGGTAATGCAGCAGGCTGGACCACCACTTTGGAGCCAACTCTCCCAGGCCGCTTTATGGTGACGCTGCAAATGTTGCAGAGAGACTGGCCTGCATGGAAATGAATCGGGCATGGATCAGCCAAGATTTCCACCCACCAATGCCTGATGCATTAGAGTAGATTGATCATGGGGCCAGACCAACACTAAAGAAATATGGATCGTGCAAAACAGATTTAAGGCGCTGCTCTCCAGTTACAGACATTCCTCCGCATCAGACCACAAGTAATTATTGAGAAAATGCTTTACGTTACTCTTACTTTTTATTAATATTCTTCGGATAAGATATATGTGCCGAAAATCTGTATATGTTCTCTTCATGCTGCTGCCAACTCCAGGGTGTGTCTTTTTGGCAATTTTGGGCTCCTGCTGCTGCTGCTTGCAACTCCAGTGTGTCTTTAGGCCAATTATTTTTGGGCACCTGCTGCCAACTCCAGTGTGTCTTTCAAGCAATGTTTGGGCTCCTGCTGCTGCGGCCGCTGCTTGCAACTCCAGGGTGTGATTCATCCAATTTTTGGGCTACTGCAGCCAACTCCAGTGTCTCTTTAAAGCAATGTTTCTGCTTCTGCTTCTGCTGCTGCTTGCAACTCCAGGGTGTGATTCATCCAATTTTTGGGCTCCTGCAGCCAACTCCAGTGTCTCTTTAAAGCAATGTTTGGGCTCCTGCAGCTGCTGCTTGCAACTCCAGGGTGTAATTCAGCTTATTTTTGGGCTCCTGCTGCCAACTCCAGTGTGTCTTTTAAGCTATGTTTGGGCTGCTGCTGCTTGCAACTCCAGGGTGTCATTCAGCCAATTTTTGGGCTCCTGCAGCAAACTCCAGTGTCTCTTTAAAACAATGTTCGCGCTCCTGCTGCTGCTGTTTGCAACTCCAGGGTGTGATTCATCCAATTTTTGGGCTCCTGCAGCCAACTCCAGTGTCTCTTTAAAGCAATGTTTGGGCTTCTGCAGCTGCTGCTTGCAACTCCAGGGTGTAATTCAGCTTATTTTTGGGCTTCTGCTGCCAACTCCAGTGTGTCTTTTAAGCTATGTTTGGGCTGCTGCTGCTGCTTGCAACTCCAGGGTGTCATTCAGGCAATTTTTCGGCTCCTGCTGCCAAATCCAGTGTCTCTTTCAAGCTATGATTGGGCTGCTGCTGCTGCTTGCAACTCCAGGGTGTAATTCAGCTAATTTTTGGGCTCCTGCTGCCAACTCCAGTGTCTCTTTCAAGCAATGTTTGGGCCCCTGCTGCTGCTGTTTGCAACTCCAGGGTGTGATTCATCCAATTTTTGGGCTCCTGCAGCCAACTCCAGTTTCTCTTTCAATCTATGTTTGGGCTCCTGCTGCTGCTTGCAACTCCAGGGTGTCATTCGTCCAATTTTTGGGCTCCTGCAGCCAACTCCAGTGTCTCTTTAAAGCAATGTTTGGGCTCCTGCAGCTGCTGCTTGCAACTCCAGGGTGTCATTCATCCAATTTTTGTGCTCCTGTAGCCAACTCCAGTGTCTCTTTAAAGCAATGTTTGTGCTCCTGCTGCTGCTTGCAACTCCAGGGTGTCATTCATCCAATTTTTGTGCTCCTGTAGCCAAATCCAGTGTCTCTTTAAAGCAATGTTTGGGCTCCTGCAGCTGCTGCTTGCAACTCCAGGGTGTGATTCATCCAATTTTTGTGCTCCTGTAGCCAACTCCAGTGTCTCTTTAAAGCAATGTTTGTGCTCCTGCTGCTGCTGCTTGCAACCCCAGGGTGTGATTCATACAATTTTTGGGCTCCTGCAGCCAACTCCAGTGTCTCTTTAAAGCAATGTTTGGGCTCCTGCAGCAGCTGCTGCTTGCAACTCCAGGGTGTAATTCAGCTTATTTTTGGCCTTCTGCAGCCAACTCCAGTGTGTCTTTTAAGCTATGTTCAGGCTGCTGCTGCTTGCAACTCCAGGGTGTCATTCAGCCAATTTTTGGGCACCTACAGCCAACTCCAGTGTCTCTTTAAATCAATGTTTGGGCTCCTGCTGCTGCTGCTTGCATGTCCAGGGTGTGATTCATCCAATTTTTGTGCTCCTGTAGCCAACTCCAGTGTCTCTTTAAAGCAATGTTTGTGCTCCTGCTGCTGCTGCTTGCAACTCCAGGGTGTGATTCATCCAATTTTTGGGCTCCTGCAGCCAACTCCAGTGTCTCTTTAAAGCAATGTTTGGGCTTCTGCAGCTGCTGCTGCTGCTGCTTGCAACTCCAGGGTGTAATTCAGCTTATTTTTGGGCTTCTGCTGCCAACTCCAGTGTGTCTTTTAAGCTATGTTTGGGCTGCTGCTGCTGCTTGCAACTCCAGGGTGTCATTCAGCCAATTTTTGGGCTCCTGCTGCCAACTCCAGTGTGTCTTTCAAGCTATGTTTGGGCTCCTGCTGCTGCTTGCAACTCCAGGGTGTGATTCATCCAATCTTTGGGCTCCTGCTGCCAACTCCAGTGTCTCTTTCAAGCTATGTTTGGGCTCCTGCTACTGCTGCTTGCCACTCCAGGGTGTGATTCATACAATTTTTGGGCTCCTGCAGCCAACTCCAGTGTCTCTTTCAAGCTATGTTTGGGCTCCTGCTGCTGCTTGCAACTCCAGGGTGTGATTCATCCAATTTTTGGGCTCCTGCAGCCAACTCCAGTGTCTCTTTAAAGCAATGTTTGGGCTCCTTCAGCTGCTGCTTGCAACTCCAGGGTGTGATTCATCCAATTTTTGTGCTCCTGCAGCCAACTCCAGTGTCTCTTTCAAGCTATGATTGGGCTGCTGCTGCTGCTTGCAACTGAAGGGGGTCATTCAGCCAGTTTTTGGGCTCCTGCTGCCAACTCCAGTGTCTCTTTCAAGCTATGTTTGGGCTCCTGCTGCTGCTGCTTGCAACTCCAGGGTGTGATTCATCCAATCTTTGGGCTCCTGCAGCCAACTCCAGTGTCTCTTTCAAGCTATGTTTGGGCTCCTGCTGCTGCTGCTTGCAACTCCAGGGTGTGATTCATACAATTTTTGGGCTCCTGCAGCCAACTCCAGTGTCTCTTTCAAGCTATGTTTGGGCTCCTGCTGCTGCTTGCAACTCCAGGGTGTGATTCATCCAATTTTTGGGCTCCTGCAGCCAACTCCAGTGTCTCTTTGAAGCAATGTTTGGGCTCCTGCAGCTGCTGCTGCTGCTTGCAACTCCAGGGTGTGATTCATCCAATTTTTGTGCTCCTGCAGCCAACTCCAGTGTCTCTTTAAAGCAATGTTTGGGCTCCTGCTGCTGCTTGCAACTCCAGGCTTTGATTCATCCAATTTTTTGGCTCCTGCAGCCAACTTCAGTGTCTCTTTAAAGCAATGTTTGGGCTCCTGCTGCTTGCAACTCCAGGGTGTGATTCATCCAATTTTTGTGCTCCTGTAGCCAACTCCAGTGTCTCTTTAAACTAATGTTTGTGCTCCTGCTGCTGCTGCTTGCAACCCCAGGGTGTGATTCATACAATTTTTGTGCTCCTGTAGCCAACTCCAGTGTCTCTTTAAAGCAATGTTTGGGCTCCTGCAGCAGCTGCTGCTTGCAACTCCAGGGTGTAATTCAGCTTATTTTTGGCCTTCTGCAGCCAACTCCAGTGTGTCTTTTAAGCTATGTTCAGGCTGCTGCTGCTTGCAACTCCAGGGTGTCATTCAGCCAATTTTTGGGCACCTACAGCCAACTCCAGTGTCTCTTTAAAGCAATGTTTGGGCTCCTGCTGCTGCTGCTTGCATGTCCAGGGTGTGATTCATCCAATTTTTGTGCTCCTGTAGCCAACTCCAGTGTCTCTTTAAAGCAATGTTTGTGCTCCTGCTGCTGCTGCTTGCAACTCCAGGGTGTGATTCATCCAATTTTTGGGCTCCTGCAGCCAACTCCAGTGTCTCTTTAAAGCAATGTTTGGGCTTCTGCAGCTGCTGCTGCTGCTGCTTGCAACTCCAGGGTGTAATTCAGCTTATTTTTGGGCTTCTGCTGCCAACTCCAGTGTGTCTTTTAAGCTATGTTTGGGCTGCTGCTGCTGCTTGCAACTCCAGGGTGTCATTCAGCCAATTTTTGGGCTCCTGCTGCCAACTCCAGTGTGTCTTTCAAGCTATGTTTGGGCTCCTGCTGCTGCTTGCAACTCCAGGGTGTGATTCATCCAATCTTTGGGCTCCTGCTGCCAACTCCAGTGTCTCTTTCAAGCTATGTTTGGGCTCCTGCTACTGCTGCTTGCCACTCCAGGGTGTGATTCATACAATTTTTGGGCTCCTGCAGCCAACTCCAGTGTCTCTTTCAAGCTATGTTTGGGCTCCTGCTGCTGCTTGCAACTCCAGGGTGTGATTCATCCAATTTTTGGGCTCCTGCAGCCAACTCCAGTGTCTCTTTAAAGCAATGTTTGGGCTCCTTCAGCTGCTGCTTGCAACTCCAGGGTGTGATTCATCCAATTTTTGTGCTCCTGCAGCCAACTCCAGTGTCTCTTTCAAGCTATGATTGGGCTGCTGCTGCTGCTTGCAACTGAAGGGGGTCATTCAGCCAGTTTTTGGGCTCCTGCTGCCAACTCCAGTGTCTCTTTCAAGCTATGTTTGGGCTCCTGCTGCTGCTGCTTGCAACTCCAGGGTGTGATTCATCCAATCTTTGGGCTCCTGCAGCCAACTCCAGTGTCTCTTTCAAGCTATGTTTGGGCTCCTGCTGCTGCTGCTTGCAACTTCAGGGTGTGATTCATACAATTTTTGGGCTCCTGCAGCCAACTCCAGTGTCTCTTTCAAGCTATGTTTGGGCTCCTGCTGCTGCTTGCAACTCCAGGGTGTGATTCATCCAATTTTTGGGCTCCTGCAGCCAACTCCAGTGTCTCTTTGAAGCAATGTTTGGGCTCCTGCAGCTGCTGCTGCTGCTTGCAACTCCAGGGTGTGATTCATCCAATTTTTGTGCTCCTGCAGCCAACTCCAGTGTCTCTTTAAAGCAATGTTTGGGCTCCTGCTGCTGCTTGCAACTCCAGGCTTTGATTCATCCAATTTTTTGGCTCCTGCAGCCAACTCCAGTGTCTCTTTAAAGCAATGTTTGGGCTCCTGCTGCTTGCAACTCCAGGGTGTGATTCATCCAATTTTTGTGCTCCTGTAGCCAACTCCAGTGTCTCTTTAAACTAATGTTTGTGCACCTGCTGCTGCTGCTTGCAACTCCAGGGTGTGATTCATCCAATTTTTGGGCTCCTGCAGCCAACTCCAGTGTCTCTTTAAAGCAATGTTTGGGCTCATGCAGCTGCTGCTTGCAACTCCAGGGTGTAATTCAACTTATTTTTGGGCTCTTGCTGCCAACTCCAGTGTGTCTTTTAAGCTATGTTTGGGCTGCTGCTGCTGCTTGCAACTCCAGGGTGTCATTCAGCCAATTTTTGGGCTCCTGCAGCCAATACCAGTCTCTTTCAAGCTATGATTGGGCTGCTGCTGCTGCTTGCAACTCCAGGGTGTGATTCATCCAATGTTTGGGCTCCTGCAGCCAAATCCAGTGTCTCTTTCAAGCAATGTTTGTGCTCCTGCTGCTTGCAACTCCAGGGTGTGATTCATCCAATTTTTGGGCTCCTGCAGCCAACTCCAGTGTCTCTTTAAAGCAATGTTTGGGCTCCTGCAGCTGCTGCTTGCAACTCCAGGGTGTGATTCAGCTAATTTTTGGGCTCCTGCTGCTGCCAGCTCCAGGGTGTGTTTTTCAGACACTATAAGGGCCCCTCATAGTGATGCCCCTTCAACTGATGCCCCGCAGTCAGGGAGCTGATCGGTTCGGGAATCTCATAGATTCCCGGGCCGATCATGGGAGGGTGTTGGTCCACTTTAATAAAGCATAATCAAATATTGCCATTTTACCCAATTAATATATAATCCATGTTTAAAAGTTCATAATCCATGTAATAAAGTGCAACCAGTGCTTAATAAATAGTTAAAGCGCAGATATTATACATATGGAAAAAAGTTTATGGAGAAAACGTTGATATATGAAGCTTAGCTAGAATCCAATAAACACTATCCCAAATATTGTGCATCGAAATCAAAAATAACCCTAATTGTATAAATAATTAATGTAAACAATCCTAAAAGTCTCAATAAATCTCACAAATTAAAGTGCCAAGTGTGATAAATAAGGAAAAGCAGGCTTGCAAATCTAAATATAAATTAATAGCCCATTAGAATAACAGCTACCACCCATCGACAATGTTAAACCGCACCTTCAGCATGATTTAATGAAAAGTTCAAACCCCTAAAAAACGTTTCCCCAGCGTCTAAAATTAATATATTTTATGTTTTTAGTCACTTACTTATTATTCTTTCCCCCACTGGGCTGCAACTCTGTTAAGGACTTTATGAAACGGGCGCCGCCATCTTGATTTAGAAGCATCACACATACTGAGGAGAGGAGAGCGGGATAAAGTACGGGGGCAAGTTATAGCTGAGCTTTGCACAGACAGAGCAGAGCTGGGGTCAGAGAAAGGACAGCAATCCCAGAATGCAGAGCGGCACAGTCAAAAGACACTTCCTGTTTTCCTAAAGCTCCATGAACATCTTGAATGTTTAAAGGCTCATAACATGCAGTAGATGCAGGTAGGATGATTTTTAATGTGAGCAATCTGTATGTACAGGGTGTGGGAAACATATAAGATAGACTCTTATTCAGAGTGAAGGTCCGCTTTAAGTGTGATCCAGGGGGGCAGAGATCGCTACCCCGCGTCCTCCGTCATGCGCCCGCAGCTTCAGAAGGGGTAAAGATCCACTCACCTTATCCTCCTTTTGTAGTCTCCACCAAGCGCCATGCCGTGGCCCGCCGCACTCCGCTCCCAGGCGGAAATCCGGCTGTTGGAACGCAATCTACCCGGCGGACCTGCTCCCAGTGATGATCAGCCATAAGAGGGAGCATTGGACCATTGGGCAGGCAAGGCGGCAGGATCAAGATGGCTATGAGCAGGGGCAGACTGGCCATAGGGCTTATGGGACAATGTCCGTAGGCCGCCAGCTACTCTTCAATGGCCGACTGCCAATTCCCTAGTTAAATGTCATCTCCAGCTTCTTGCGGTGGCTCCCATTCACCCGGCCCGAGTATTAAACTAAAGGGCAGGTGCCCAGTGCGAGGTAGGCGGTGGCCTCTCTATGACGGCCGGGCGGCACACAGCATCAGCACCAGAGTCCTGGCTCAGGAGCAGACACACGATGCTTCCCCGGCTACCAATAATTGAGAAGCATTGTTTCCATGTGACTGGCAGCAAGTGTGCGCAGTGAGGTCTGCATGGGAGCTCCAATGCCAACAGCACTGAAACTGGAAGACTGCTAGCCTTCAAGCCTCTAGACTGGGAGGTAATTAACCTTTCTTTTCTTTAAGAGCCTGGACAAGGACTCTACACAAGGTTTATTGAATCAGGGCCATTGTGGCACGGCACAGTACTTACCTGGTGGCTGCTCCCATGCTGTTCTCTAGCCACTGCAACCTCAACGCCACTGTTGCTTAGCTCAGTTAGAAGCTGTCTCCAGGAACTAGAACGTCACTGACCTTATTGTCAGGTTGGCCTGCTTTCTCCCAATGCTACTGTGTTGCTCACCCATGCCTTGTCTGACCATGTCTCATACTAGAGCCTGTTGTTGATCCAAGCAAAATTTGATAAAGTCCTGTGTAGTATCCTGTTGCCACATCTACAAAGCCGAGTCTAATGCGACCAGCCATTGTCCTAGGATGAACCCTCAGCCTGGTCTTCTGTTACCATAGTCGGGATCTCTGTTCACCACCCACGATCTCAGCAGCAGCTGTTGAGCGGCCATATCCACACTGGTTGTTCCAATGCCAGCCACTGTGACTTGCTACATTTCAGTGCTTCCAGAGCTTATGCGCATCTATCAGCACCAGCCCAGGTTCTCTACCAGCACTTTCCCAGCAAAACCTGGACCTGTGTATTGGTGTTGACATCATGTGGCCAGGGTTTCTGTGCCTCAAATCCGTCTGCCAAAGGAAACCTAGACCACGTGACCACTGATGGCCCATCACGGGGTGGATTTTCGAAGGGGGGGGGAGTGGCAAAAAATCACTGGTTAAGGTCTGTGCGTGGAGGTATCTGGAAACAGAACCCCACTCCTTGTGCATTTTGTGTAAAATGGGTGTAGATCCATTTTAACAACCTATCACTTTAGCAGCTGCCCACCAAAGATAGAGGGAAAGGAAGAAAGGATTAATTGTGTGAATGATATTTTGATATTTTTATCATTACTGAAAACTAGGGGATGGGGTCAGGGCCGGCTCCAGGTTTATATTGGTCCTTCGGTGGTAGTGTCTCAGTGGGCACCTTTGTGGTGAAGAGTTGCGTCACATCACAGAAGAACGTCCCAAATCTGGATGCCCCCTAAGGATCATGCTATTTGACTCTAGTCTTGGTCTACTTTGAAGCGCACCAAACCCCTTTAAACCTGACCTCGGAGTCTAAATGAATCTAGATTCTCCTGATTTTGGATGCCCCTGTGTGTGACACCCCCTTTGTTCATTACTTTCCTCAAACTGGTGAATGCATTGTGGGATCACGAGTTTGAGTTAATGGCCAAACCAGGGGGGTTCTTTCACAAACAGGGGCATCCTAAATTGAGATGCCTATGTAAAGTGGGTGGAATTGCTTGCATAGTGGACATGCCAGCAATCCAAGGGAGTATCAAGCTCCAGGTATAGGAAATCAGCTGGGATGGGCATCTTAAAAGCAGAACAAAACCCAGCACTTCCTCCCATGTAATCTAAATCGAGATGCCCGTTGTGTGGAACCCCGCCATTCGAGGAGATGTGGCAGCCAGCTGTGGCGGTGCCCTCCCAGCCCGCCGCCGGTCAAGCGCCGCCGCACACCCCAAAGTCCGCCCCTCTCAGTGGGCCATCCCAGAGAGTGGGGGCCCCGGCAGCTGCCCCGCCTTGCCGGGTGCTGACGCCAGCCCTGGGTGGAGTGGAGTAATAGTGCCTCTAAAGTTAAAAAAGCATATACTCACCCTCTCATACAGAATCTGGTTAAATGGGTGGCTCAAGAACAAGGGACAAATACAAAAGGAAGCCTCTTCACTGGGACAGTATTGATCGGGCATCAGGTGCTGGGTTGAGTATTTTAGCTCCCTGCATTCTATGGACATCAGCACATGTGCAGGGAGGATGTGGCTGGGTGACCACCAGAGCTGGGGCAAGGTGAATATTAGCTCCCAAAGTGTTTCCGCCTGGATTTTGGCTGACTACTTGAATATCTGTGTATATCCTATGCAGGGCCGGATTATTAGAGGGGCAAGGGGTGCCCACCTCAGGGCCTCCACCACTTGCCCTGCAAAGGGGCCTTCACCAACCTTTGGGTTATGGTCTGGTCCAGGAGGCTTTTCAGTCTCAGGCCTGACGAACCGCTAAGCCGGCAAAATAGCTATCGGTGGCAGTGGAAGCCCCCAGCACCTGGACAAGCCCTGCAGCCAAAGCCACCACAGGGCAGGATGGAGAGGCTAGAGCAGCAAAGGCACCGTCAGCAACGCTACAGTGATGGGTGCGGAGCTATCACTGCACATAAGCCACCAAGCACAGCCGCTGGCAGCTCAATGCAGGGAACTGTTTTCTGCTGGACCAGCTGGGCGACTACACTACCCCCCACCCAGAATGGCAAAGCAGGAGTTCCCGAGCAGCCCGCACCCGCACAAGGGAGGCACAAGGGACTCGATCTGATGTTACAGTAAGTAGACGGGTGCCAGACAACCACCAATCAGTTACTTGGCTGGACTATTATTTTAAAGGAAAAAAATTACTGTATCTGGGGCCTCCACCAGACTTACTCCGCCCCTGATTCTGCTGATGAACACATTACACAAACACTCCCAACTGTTCTACATCTGCTGCTGAAGAGAGAATGAAAAGTATTTACACTGTTGACAAATGTCTAGCATTGGTTTTATGGCTCCCATAACTCATCCCTAGCTGTATTTTTTTTTTGGTTGTATTTATAATCTCACCATGTCGGCCTGTTTCTTATTTAAAGGGATCATCTAAGCAAAAGCAAAAACATTTATAGTCGCCTTTTTTCCTTCAGCTCCTCCAACTGGCTATTTTTAATCTTTAAATAGACCTTAAACCGGACCAATACCTGTTTTTTCTCAAATGGGTGTTGGTCCCACTGACATAAAAACAAGCTTCCCCTGGACATAACCCCTCAGACTGCCCAATATGCTTACCTTCACCTTAAGCCTGTGCCGATTGGCCACCAGGCCATGGTTGCGTCCTCGGCACCGGCCACCCAGATGAAGCACCCACGTGAGTGCCGACAGCCAATCGCTGGACTCCTTTTCCAGCGCCAGTGACAAGTCAAATTTACTCTAGGGCTGCCAATAGTGTAACTAAATGTGGCAGAGCCATGGTGCAAACATTAAATGGGGCCCCATCATGACTCATACAGTAACATTTTTCCTGTGATTTCAACTCACTTGGATTTAACTAGACGACTAATGATTGAAACAGCTCAGATAATGGGCTTTTTTCTTCCTGTACAATAGGTCATGTAGCACAAATTTGATAAATAAGGTAAAAGAGCCACAAAGATGGGGCCCAGAACTTATGGTATACAACCTTATATACCATCCATCAACCCTCAACCACCCTGTTTTGGAATGCCAGTCTGCTTAAAGGGGAACATTGGGGGGAGGTTAAAACCCAGATCTGCTGCCCCCCTCCGGTTTCACAATTGGGCAGTATTTACTCACCTCGCTGGGGGGTCCATCTTCTGGGTCCATTGGATTCTGGGCAATTTTCCGACGGCGGCTCCATCTTGCATCCCTTCAGGCTCTGTGCCGCCTGAAATCCCGCGAGACTTCGCTGAGTGGACTTTGTAAATGATAGCACGGCTCTAGCTGTGCTCTTCAGACGGCTAAGCCGGTGGGGGGCAGAGGATCAGCCCCGAAGCAGCCAGATGTTATCGCAGCAGGAAGCGGTAACATCCAAAAGGTAAGTAGGGGCCGATGGAAAAGGGAATCAGCCCCTTTTTATTTGAGGTCCTCATTAAAGTGGACTATCCTGGGTTTTGGTTCTTTCCCCCGAGGCACCCCGATTGAGGGTGCCCCGGTGTGTGAAACCCTGCAACTCACCTCTTCCCGGTCCTATGATGCATGCGCGGCTGCCCGTCCAATCAGTGCGCTCAGTCACGCCGTCTAAGCCAGCGTCTAAGGCCAGTGGCTCTGAGCGCGCTGGCGACCGCATCCCCCACTTCCCTCTAACAGGGAGCGCGCCCGTGCCGGCCATTCACAAATGCCTGGCGCGGGCACCAATTGCTAGAGGAACAGCGGGGATGCGGCCATGGCTCACACATGTGCCACTGGACCGGGAAGCAAGGTAAGTGTACGGGGTGACCTGGGGGTTTCAAACACCAAAATCGAGATGCCCCAGAGGGAGGAAATTGATCGGCGCTGGGTTTTGGTCCACTTTAAACAAACCTACACTCCTTAATAAAAGAGGGGCATCCCAGATTCAAATGCCTGGGGTGAAGGGTATACTTATTGGAATCTGATGTTGGGGCCCCTTTGTCATTTGACAACAATTTTCTTTTGACAGCATTGTACAATGACGACACTCAGTCTAATTTAAAAACATCGCCAGCATATGTTTCTTCCATTTCAGGTCTGACTACTGCAACATTCTCCGCTGTGAGCCTGTAAAGCAGGGAGTGCCCAACCTTTATTACCTTAAACCGGACCAACAGCCTGGCACAGCTGGAAAAGAAAGGTAGCGGCCATTTTGGAGCTTCCTCTCCCGGCATCTCAGCCATGCTGTTCCCTGGATTCAACTGACATAACTGACAATGCACAGTAACAGGAAGACGGCCTGCAATTGCATGAGCCGCCATTTTGTTTCTAAAATTTACTACAGCATGAGTTAGAAAAAGGTAAATGAATTTTTATGTGCAGCAATCTAAATTGCCCCGGGGAGGGATGCATCAAGGCCGGATCCAGGTGTATGTGGGCCCTTGGGCGGCATAGTCTGTGGTGAAGAGTCGCGTCACATCACTGAGGGACGTCCCAAATCTGGATGCCCCCTAAGGATCATAGTAGCCTGGAACATGGTAGCCTGGAACGCGCTTAAGTTTTTTAATATCGCCGACATGCCCAACGTCATGGGTGCGATCGATTGCACCCACGTTGCATTGGTCCCTCCCGCAGCCGACGAGTAGATCTATAAGTAAGGTAATTAGGTCATTTTGTTTTATTGTTTTGCCAAACTGTATTGTAACTATCTATTATTCCCTGCTTCTAAAGTGTCCCTGTGAACCACTTTACAATGTATACCTTAATCCCTCCTTCTAAAGTGTCCCTGTGAACAAGTTTACAATGTATACCTTAATCCTTCCTTCTAAAGTATCCCTGTGAACAAGTTTACAATGTATACCTTAAAGTGGACCAACACCCTGGATTTTCACTATCCTGGGTGTTGGTCCACTTCCGCGGGGCACCCCGATTGGGGCAGCCCCGCTGTGTGAAACCCCCCAGAAAGCCCCCAAAAACGTACCTCACCGCCGACGGACAAGCTTAGGCCGCCGCCTCCGCGTCTCGCGCGTCCCTCTTACAGGGAGCGCGCCTGCGCCAGCCATTCACAAACGGCCGGTGCGCGCCCTGCCAGAGGGACGCGTGAGAGGCGGCGGCCCGCGCATGCGCCGTTGGAACGGGGAGAAGGTAAGGTTTGTGGGCATCCGAGGGGGGTTTCACACAGCGGGGCATCCCGATTTTGGATGCCCCGCAGGGAGGTAGCTGATCGGCCTGGGAATCTTATAGATTCCAGGGCCGATCAGCGGTGGGTGTTGGTCCACTTTAATCCCTCCTTCTAAAGTGTCCCTGTGAACAAGTTTACAATTTATACCTTAATCCCTCCTTCTAAAGTGTCCCTGTGAACCACTTTACAATGTATACCTTAATCCCCCCTTCTAAAGTGTCCCTGTGAACCACTTTACAATGTATACCTTAATCCCTCCTTCTAAAGTGTCCCTGTGAACCACTTTACAATGTATACCTTAATCCCTCCTTCTAAAGTGTCCCTGTGAACCACTTTACAATGTATACTTTCATCAAGTTTTTTAATGTAGCCTTATCAAAACATTTTAATGCTGACCTTAATTAGTCATTAGAATGTTAATCTTTATTTTCTCCCACATACATATAATCTTGGTTATTAAAACTACTTATGTACTTTGTTGATGATATTTGTATTGTACAACATGTTTTTTTGAGGGTGTTAGGAGTTAGTGTTTGAGTAGTTTACCTTGGCTTGCTGTAATATATATATATTTTTTTCTGGAACCGCAAAATGAGCCACTCACTGAATGTCCAAGCAGTGGTGGCCCCGGACATGCGGTTCCTTAGTGTCCTCGCCGGGTATCCAGGCTCATCCCATGACGCGTATATCTTGCGGAGCTCCGGCTTATTCCGTTTGAGTCTGGAGAATTATCAGGTGGATGGCACCTTGGTAAGTTCCCTCAAATTACGTCATTCCCTTTTCACTGTAGGCATATGAACATAGTTGATGACCCATGTCTTAACCTATGGCTGTTTTTTCCCCTTGATGACATGTTAAACCGGACCTTAACCATGATTGTTAGAAAAGCCCAAACCCTTAAAAACTGATTCCCCAGCATTTCAAGCTAATATATTTCAAGTTTTTAGTCACTTATTATTCTTTCCCCCACTGGGCTGCAACTCTGTTCAGGACTTTAGGATACGGGCGCCGCCATCTTTGCTCAGATGCATCACACTTACTGAGGAGAGGAGAGCGGGATAAACAAGTGCAGGTGCGGGTTATAGCTGTGCTTTGCTCAGACAGAGCAGAGCTGGGGTCAGGAAAATGTCAGAATTCCTAGAATGCAGAGCAGCACAGTCAGAAGGCACTCCTGTTTGCAGGCTGCCTGATATTCCCTGAGCAGCCATCTTGGATGTTTAAAGGCTCATAACATGCAGTAGATGCAGGTAGGATGAATTTTAATGTGAGCAATCTGTATGTACAGGGTGTGGGAAACATATAAGATAGGCTCTTATTCAGAGTGAACTACCACTTTAAACAATAATGTTGGTTAGAATGTGTAATTTATGTAAGTATTTTGTGATTCTTTCAGGGGATTCTGGCTATCCGCTTCTGCCCTGGCTCCTAACGCCCGTACTTCGACCGCAGAATGAGGCACAGGAGGCATACAATCGTGGCCACAGGAAGACCCGGGCCGTAGTAGAGAGGGCCTTTGGACTCCTGAAAACACGATTTCGCTGTTTGGACCATACCGGGGGGGGGGGGGGGGGGCACTGAAATATGACCCCAACAAGGTCATCAACATCATCCTGGCATGCTGCGTGCTTCATAATTTTGCTATCATGCAGCGTGTCCCCCAGTATGTGGATCTGCCCCCCTCTCCACCCAGTCAGGAAGCAAATGAGCATTACGATGGCACACCTCTGGCCAATCAGTGCAGGCAAATTTGAGTTCCGGCTATTTTTCCTAAAATTTGGTTTGTTTGTTTGTTTATGTAATTTTTTATTTTGACTATGATTTGCCTTTGTGAAGGCCTTTTTCTTTTTCAAACAAAAAAACTTAATTTCCCGGGGAATAGTGGGGCAGGAATACATAGGCCCACATACACACCCTCTCCTGCTCGGCCACATTTGCCACCGGCACAGGTGGAAAGCAGCCATACATATGCCACATCCACGCCTGTAAGTTCGGTGGGCACCCAGCCAATGACCCCCAGTCCTAATGCCAGTCCAGTCCAATCTTTGCCATGGGCAAATGTAGTTGTTTCCCAGGCAAGAATGTCCCCCAATATTGCCAACAAACAGGATGAGCCAGCCACCATTTGATTAGGCCCAAGCCTGCAGCGTGGGAGCTTGAGCGGCCGTTTCAGTGAGGCTTAAGCTCAGCCATTGGCTAGTTGGGGATGGGAGCACTCTAATGAGCTATATGGGCGAATTCAAAAACAAACCAGCAAAGCCATAAAAAACCCAATCTTGGTAGCGCTTATCAGACAGGTAAATAGAGTGGGGATCCAGGTCAAATAGATCTTAAAATTGATGTTGCCCATAATAAGGTTGTGGTAGGCCTTGGAGGTGTCCCAACACCTGGGCATGTGTGGCATTCATAATCTGCCACTGCTCAAGCATCTGTCTGTTTCTAGTTCAAAATGCATCTAGCATGGCAGTGAAGTTTGCATTTAAGGTGGCCGTTTGTTCTGCCATCTGTGTGGTTAAGTTGGCCATTTGTCCTGCCATCTGTGTGGGCGTGGATGTGGGTGTGGCTAAGGGTGTAGTTGGGGGCGTGGCTGGGCGTGGCTTCTTGTGTCCCTCTTTACAGATTTCAAAAGTTGGGAGGTATGCAATCACAATAGTACTACTTATGTATCGGTATACACCCGTTCCTGCCCAGGAGACCCTCCAAACTGAAAAGAGCGTTTTATGAGATTTTCAAATGAAACTACTACGCGCACTGTCAAGGGTAATACCCTTAAAATGTAATTAAAAAATAGTGCGGGGTCCCCACTCTCCAAGCACCACCAGCCCAGGCAGCAGTTATGGGGGCTGGTAGACCAATCGGAGTCTGAGAAAAAACACACACACACACACACACACACACACACACACACACACACACACATAGACACACACAGAAAAAAGTCCATACCTCCTTCGATCGCTGTTGCACTGCGCCGGCAGCCGCTGCTCCTGAGTGGGCCCCTGAAGATGCCAGGTTGCCGGTTGCCGGCCGCGCAGACTCCGATTGGTCTACCAGTCCCCATAACTGCTACCCGACAATCCTCTGCCGGGTGTGGGGCCGAGGATTGTCACTCTGGCTCAGCACACAACACTGGAAATTACATGCTGATAAGTAAATCACAGGTATGAGAGCAAAAGGCAAAATAAAAACAAAAGAGCACTTACCTTTTGTCCTGTACCACTGATTGGTGCAGGGCCGGGCAGGGCCGGCGCTAGCACAGGGCAAACCTGGGCAATTGCCAGGGCACCTGGCATCTTCAGGGGTTCACTCAGGCTCACACTTGGCCATGGTATTATTTTACAGTGGACCCGAACCACCGAATGCCAGGTGCTGTGTGCAGATCTGCTCATGGCTGTCCTCAGCAACAGGGGATGATCAACAACATTGGAGAAAGTGGCCTGGAATAGAAGCTCAGAAGGTGGCGAGAACCAGGTGACAGCTGACAAGGACTGGAGGGCGATCAGCAGCAGGAGATGACCCATTTGTGACAGCTGAGCTGAAAGGTGACATCATGTGACTCACAATTTTGGGTCCCACTAAGGATGTCTTGGGCCCCCACCAGCCTGGAGCTGGGCCTGGTTCCGGGGATAAGGAACTCACCTGATTTCTGTATCCGAGCCCACACTGCAGCCTGCGGTCCTGCTCTGTCCATGATCCAGCTCCGTCCAGAGCCTCACACTCCATTCCATCCACGCCCCCCCCGTCATCAGCCGCAGGGGGTGTGGCGACTCCCTCTCCATTCACTACAATGAGGGGGGTGTCAGGCCTCGGCCTACTACCTATATTGCAATAAATGAAGAAGGTGCGGTAGTGTGTCTGTGAATGATGGTGAGCTGGGATCCCATCCCTCAAAAGGCAAAATAAAAACAAAAGGGTACTTACCTTTTGTCCTGTACCACAGATCGGTGCAGATCCGGGGATCAGGAACTCAACTGATTTCTATCTCGATCTGAGCCCACACTGCAGCCCATGATCCTGCTCCGTCCCCAATCCAGCCCTGTCCAGAGCCTCACACTCCATTCCATCTATTCATTACAATAGAGTTGGGGTGTCCTTCATTGCAATAAATAAATTCCATTCCTGCCAACCTGGACCCCAACTTAGAACATTTATTATTTATTTATTTTGTTGCACTTGGCACTTTATGGTTCACATGTCTACTAAAATATATCAATAATTCATACTTTCTTACACCCCGTTACATTAACTGTCTAGAGAGAGTAGACTTTGACCCTTATTCATGAAGGGATAGCACCAGGGGCGGACTGGGACTAAAAAACGGACCGGGACTTTTTGGGCCACACCGGACCTGCTTTACTGTTCCTGGCCCAGTATAGTATATTAATGTCACATTTTATATTACATTATAATATATATATATATATATATATATATATATATATATATATATATATATATACCTTATTTTGTTCCATGGTTTACCAGGGTTTAGGAGGACAAATATTAGAAAGAATATTTTATGAACAAAATGGTGTGCTAAAATCCCCCCTCCGAATCACCCCATTACAGACAGTGCGCTGAATCACCCCATTACAGCCAATGACCAGCATCCCACATTGGAGGCAGTGTGCAACATCTCCCATTACAGGCAGAGAGGGGCATCCCACTTTACAGGCAGAGAGGGGCATCCCACTTTACAGGCAGAGAGGGGCATCCCACTTTACAGGCAGAGAGGGGCATCCCACTTTACAGGCAGAGAGGGGCATCCTACTTTACAGGCAGAGAGGGGCATCCCCCTTTACAGGCTGAGAGGCGCATCCCACTTTACAGGCTGAGAGGGGCATCCCACTTTACAGGCTTAATTTAACAAGTGTCCCTGATTCCCACACTGAAAAGTTAGAAGGTATGCATTTGGACACAGATGAGTCAGTAGTGGATAAAGCTGGGGCACAGAACAGTTAGCAGTACTATTTAGTTTAGTATATAAATCAGTTGGTGGCAGAGTAGATCCGGGCACAAATCAGATTTGGACACAGATCATTTGGTGGAAGATCAGATTTGGGCACAGATCAGGGGCAGATCAGATTTGGACACAGATCAGGGGCAGATCAGATTTGGAGACACAGATCAGGAGCAGATCAGATTTGGAGACACAGATCAGGAGCAGATCAGATTTGGACACAGATCGGGGCAGATCAGATTTGGACACAGATCAGGGGCAGATCAGATTTGGACACAGATCAGGGGCAGATCAGATTTGGACACAGATCAGGGGCAGATCAGATTTGGACACAGATCAGGGGCAGATCAGATTTGGACACAGATCAGGGGCAGATCAGATTTGGACACAGATCAGGGGCAGATCAGATTTGAGCACAGATCAGGGGCAGATCAGATTTGGACACAGATCAGGAGCAGATCAGATTTGGACACAGATCAGGAGCAGGTCAGATTTGGAGACACAGATCAGGGGCAGATCAGATTTGGACACAGATCAGGAGCAGATCAGATCTGGAGACACAGATCAGGAGCAGATCAGATTTGGAGACACAGATCAGGGGCAGATCAGATATGGACACAGATCAGGAGCAGATCAGATTTGGAGACACAGATCAGGAGCAGATCAGATTTGGAGACACAGATCAGGGGCAGATCAGATTTGGGCACAGGTCAGGAGCAGATCAGATTTGGAGACACAGATCAGGAGCAGATCAGATTTGGAGACACATATCAGGAGCAGATCAGATTTGGACACAGATCAGGAGCAGTTCAGATTTGGAGACACAGATCAGGAGCAGATCAGATTTGGAGACACAGATCAGGAGCAGATCAGATTTGGAGACACAGATCAGGGGCAGATCAGATTTGGACACAGATCAGGAGCAGATCAGATTTGGAGACACAGATCAGGGGCAGATCAGATTTGGAGACACAGATCAGGGGCAGATCAGATTTGGACACAGATCAGGAGCAGATCAGATTTGGAGACACAGATCAGGAGCAGAGCAGATTTGGAGACACAGATCAGGGGCAGATCAGATTTGGAGACACAGATCAGGGGCAGATCAGATTTGGAGACACAGATCAGGAGCAGATCAGATTTGGAGACACAGATCAGGGGCAGATCAGATTTGGACACAGATCAGGAGCAGATCAGATTTGGAGACACAGATCAGGAGAAGATCAGATTTGGAGACACAGATCAGGGGCAGATCAGATTTGGAGACACAGATCAGGGACAAATCAGTTTTGGACACAGATCAGGAGCAGATCAGATTTGGAGACACAGATCAGGAGCAGATCGGATTTGGAGACACAGATCAGGGGCAGATCAGATTTGGAGACACAGATCAGGAGCAGATCAGATTTGGAGACACAGATCAGGAGCAGATCAGATTTGGACACAGATCTGGAGCAGATCAGATTTGGACACAGATCAGGAGCAGATCAGATTTGGAGACACAGATCAGGGACAGATCGGATTTGGAGACACAGATCAGGGGCAGATCAGTTTTGGACACAGATCAGGAGCAGATCAGATTTGGACACAGATCAGATTTTGGAGACACAGATCAGGGGCAGATCAGATTTGGAGACACAGATCAGGGGCAGATCAGATTTGGACACAGATCAGGAGCAGATCAGATTTGGAGACACAGATCAGGAGCAGATCAGATTTGGAGACACAGATCAGGAGCAGATCAGATTTGGAGACACAGATCAGGAGCAGATCAGATTTGGAGACACAGATCAGGAGCAGATCAGATTTGGAGACACAGATCAGGAGCAGATCAGATTTGGACACAGATCAGGAGCAGATCAGATTCGGACACAGATCAGGAGCAGATTAGATTTGGAGACACAGATAAGGAGCAGATCAGATTTGGAGACACAGATCAGGAGCAGATCAGATTTGGAAACACAGATCAGGAGCAGATCAGATTTGGAGACACAGATCAGGAGCAGATCAGATTTGGAGACACAAATCAGGAGCAGATCAGATTTGGACACAGATCAGGGGCTGATCAGATTTGGACACAGATCAGGGGCAGATCAGATTTGGACACAGATCAGGGGCAGATCAGATTTGGACACAGATCAGGGGCAGATCAGATTTGGACACAGATCAGGGGCGAATCAGATTTGGACACAGATCAGGGGCGGATCAGATTTGGACACAGATCAGGAGCAGGTCAGATTTGGAGACACAGATCAGGAGCAGATCAGATTTGGACACAGATCAGGGGCAGATCAGTTTTGGACACAGATCAGGAGCAGATCAGATTTGGACACAGATCAGGAGCAGATCAGATTTGGAGACACAGATCTGGAGCAGATCAGATTTGGAGACACAGATCAGGAGCAGATCAGATTTGGAGACACAGATCAGGAGCAGATCAGATTTGGACACAGATCAGGAGCAGATCAGATTCAGACACAGATCAGGAGCAGATCAGATTTGGAGACACAGATAAGGAGCAGATCAGATTTGGAGACACAGATCAGGAGCAGTTCAGATTTGGAGACACAGATCAGGAGCAGATCAGATTTGGAGACACAGATCAGGAGCAGATCAGATTTGGAGACACAAATCAGGAGCAGATCAGATTTGGACACAGATCAGGGGCAGATCAGATTTGGACACAGATCAGGGGCAGATCAGATTTGGACACAGATCAGGGGCAGATCAGATTTGGACACAGATCAGGAGCAGATCAGATTTGGACACAGATCAGGAGCAGGTCAGATTTGGAGACACAGATCAGGAGCAGATCAGATTTGGACACAGATCAGGGGCAGATCAGTTTTGGACACAGATCAGGAGCAGATCAGATTTGGACACAGATCAGGAGCAGATCAGATTTGGAGACACAGATCAGGATCAGATAAGATTTGGAGACACAGATCAGGAGCAGATCAGATTTGGAGACACAGATCAGGAGCAGATCAGATTTGGACACAGATCAGGAGCAGATCAGATTCAGACACAGATCAGGAGCAGATCAGATTTGGAGACACAGATAAGGAGCAGTTCAGATTTGGAGACACAGATCAGGAGCAGTTCAGATTTGGAGACACAGATCAGGAGCAGATCAGATTTGGAGACACAGATCAGGAGCAGTTCAGATTTGTAGACACAGATCAGGAGCAGATCAGATTTGGAGACACAGATCAGGAGCAGTTCAGATTTGGAGACACAGATCAGGAGCAGATCAGATTTGGAGACACAGATCAGGAGCAGATCAGATTTGGAGACACAAATCAGGAGCAGATCAGATTTGGACACAGATCAGGGGCAGATCAGATTTGGACACAGATCAGGGGCAGATCAGATTTGGACACAGATCAGGGGCAGATCAGATTTGGACACAGATCAGGGGCAGATCAGATTTGGACACAGATCAGGGGTGAATCAGATTTGGACACAGATCAGGGGTGAATCAGATTTGGACACAGATCAGGGGCGGATCAGATTTGGACACAGATCAGGGGCGGATCAGATTTGGACACAGATCAGGGGCAGATCAGATTTGGACACAGATCAGGGGCAGATCAGATTTGGACACAGATCAGGAGCAGATCAGATTTGGACACAGATCAGTAGCAGGTCAGATTTGGAGACACAGATCATGAGCAGATCAGATTTGGACACAGATCAGGAGCAGATCAGATTTGGAGACACAAATCAGGAGCAGATCAGATTTGGACACAGATCAGGGGCAGATCAGATTTGGAGACACAGATCATGAGCAGATCAGA
This sequence comes from Gastrophryne carolinensis, assembly GCA_027917425.1. Taxonomy (NCBI): domain Eukaryota; kingdom Metazoa; phylum Chordata; class Amphibia; order Anura; family Microhylidae; genus Gastrophryne; species Gastrophryne carolinensis. The sequence goes on from CM051235.1 coordinate 599,597,556, forward strand.
TTTGGACACAGATCAGGAGCAGTTCAGATTTGGAGACACAGATCAGGAGCAGATCAGATTTGGAGACACAGATCATGAGCAGATCAGATTTGGACACAGATCAGGAGCAGTTCAGATTTGGAGACACAGATCAGGAGCAGATCAGATTTGGAGACACAGATCAGGAGCAGATCAGATTTGGAGACACAAATCAGGAGCAGATCAGATTTGGACACAGATCAGGGGCAGATCAGATTTGGACACAGATCAGGGGCAGATCAGATTTGGACACAGATCAGGGGCAGATCAGATTTGGACACAGATCAGGAGCAGATCAGATTTGGACACAGATCAGGAGCAGGTCAGATTTGGAGACACAGATCAGGAGCAGATCAGATTTGGACACAGATCAGGGGCAGATCAGTTTTGGACACAGATCAGGAGCAGATCAGATTTGGACACAGATCAGGAGCAGATCAGATTTGGAGACACAGATCAGGAGCAGATAAGATTTGGAGACACAGATCAGGAGCAGATCAGATTTGGAGACACAGATCAGGAGCAGATCAGATTTGGACACAGATCAGGAGCAGATCAGATTCAGACACAGATCAGGAGCAGATCAGATTTGGAGACACAGATAAGGAGCAGTTCAGATTTGGAGACACAGATCAGGAGCAGTTCAGATTTGGAGACACAGATCAGGAGCAGATCAGATTTGGAGAGACAGATCAGGAGCAGTTCAGATTTGTAGACACAGATCAGGAGCAGATCAGATTTGGAGACACAGATCAGGAGCAGTTCAGATTTGGAGACACAGATCAGGAGCAGATCAGATTTGGAGACACAGATCAGGAGCAGATCAGATTTGGAGACACAAATCAGGAGCAGATCAGATTTGGACACAGATCAGGGGCAGATCAGATTTGGACACAGATCAGGGGCAGATCAGATTTGGACACAGATCAGGGGCAGATCAGATTTGGACACAGATCAGGGGCAGATCAGATTTGAGCACAGATCAGGGGCAGATCAGATTTGGACACAGATCAGGAGCAGATCAGATTTGGACACAGATCAGGAGCAGGTCAGATTTGGAGACACAGATCAGGGGCAGATCAGATTTGGACACAGATCAGGAGCAGATCAGATCTGGAGACACAGATCAGGAGCAGATCAGATTTGGAGACACAGATCAGGGGCAGATCAGATATGGACACAGATCAGGAGTAGATCAGATTTGGAGACACAGATCAGGAGCAGATCAGATTTGGAGACACAGATCAGGGGCAGATCAGATTTGGGCACAGGTCAGGAGCAGATCAGATTTGGAGACACAGATCAGGAGCAGATCAGATTTGGAGACACATATCAGGAGCAGATCAGATTTGGACACAGATCAGGAGCAGTTCAGATTTGGAGACACAGATCAGGAGCAGATCAGATTTGGAGACACAGATCAGGAGCAGATCAGATTTGGAGACACAGATCAGGGGCAGATCAGATTTGGACACAGATCAGGAGCAGATCAGATTTGGAGACACAGATCAGGGGCAGATCAGATTTGGAGACACAGATCAGGGGCAGATCAGATTTGGACACAGATCAGGAGCAGATCAGATTTGGAGACACAGATCAGGAGCAGAGCAGATTTGGAGACACAGATCAGGGGCAGATCAGATTTGGAGACACAGATCAGGGGCAGATCAGATTTGGAGACACAGATCAGGAGCAGATCAGATTTGGAGACACAGATCAGGGGCAGATCAGATTTGGACACAGATCAGGAGCAGATCAGATTTGGAGACACAGATCAGGAGAAGATCAGATTTGGAGACACAGATCAGGGGCAGATCAGATTTGGAGACACAGATCAGGGACAAATCAGTTTTGGACACAGATCAGGAGCAGATCAGATTTGGAGACACAGATCAGGAGCAGATCGGATTTGGAGACACAGATCAGGGGCAGATCAGATTTGGAGACACAGATCAGGAGCAGATCAGATTTGGAGACACAGATCAGGAGCAGATCAGATTTGGACACAGATCTGGAGCAGATCAGATTTGGACACAGATCAGGAGCAGATCAGATTTGGAGACACAGATCAGGGACAGATCGGATTTGGAGACACAGATCAGGGGCAGATCAGTTTTGGACACAGATCAGGAGCAGATCAGATTTGGACACAGATCAGATTTTGGAGACACAGATCAGGGGCAGATCAGATTTGGAGACACAGATCAGGGGCAGATCAGATTTGGACACAGATCAGGAGCAGATCAGATTTGGAGACACAGATCAGGAGCAGATCAGATTTGGAGACACAGATCAGGAGCAGATCAGATTTGGAGACACAGATCAGGAGCAGATCAGATTTGGAGACACAGATCAGGAGCAGATCAGATTTGGAGACACAGATCAGGAGCAGATCAGATTTGGACACAGATCAGGAGCAGATCAGATTCGGACACAGATCAGGAGCAGATCAGATTTGGAGACACAGATAAGGAGCAGATCAGATTTGGAGACACAGATCAGGAGCAGATCAGATTTGGAGACACAGATCAGGAGCAGATCAGATTTGGAAACACAGATCAGGGGCAGATCAGATTTGGACACAGATCAGGGGTGAATCAGATTTGGACACAGATCAGGGGTGAATCAGATTTGGACACAGATCAGGGGCGGATCAGATTTGGACACAGATCAGGGGCGGATCAGATTTGGACACAGATCAGGGGCAGATCAGATTTGGACACAGATCAGGGGCAGATCAGATTTGGACACAGATCAGGAGCAGATCAGATTTGGACACAGATCAGTAGCAGGTCAGATTTGGAGACACAGATCATGAGCAGATCAGATTTGGACACAGATCAGGAGCAGATCAGATTTGGACACAGATCAGGAGCAGATCAGATTTGGAGACACAAATCAGGAGCAGATCAGATTTGGACACAGATCAGGGGCAGATCAGATTTGGACACAGATCAGGGGCAGATCAGATTTGGACACAGATCAGGGGCAGATCAGATTTGGACACAGATCAGGAGCAGATCAGATTTGGACACAGATCAGGAGCAGGTCAGATTTGGAGACACAGATCAGGAGCAGATCAGATTTGGACACAGATCAGGGGCAGATCAGTTTTGGACACAGATCAGGAGCAGATCAGATTTGGACACAGATCAGGAGCAGATCAGATTTGGAGACACAGATCAGGAGCAGATAAGATTTGGAGACACAGATCAGGAGCAGATCAGATTTGGAGACACAGATCAGGAGCAGATCAGATTTGGACACAGATCAGGAGCAGATCAGATTCAGACACAGATCAGGAGCAGATCAGATTTGGAGACACAGATAAGGAGCAGTTCAGATTTGGAGACACAGATCAGGAGCAGTTCAGATTTGGAGACACAGATCAGGAGCAGATCAGATTTGGAGAGACAGATCAGGAGCAGTTCAGATTTGTAGACACAGATCAGGAGCAGATCAGATTTGGAGACACAGATCAGGAGCAGTTCAGATTTGGAGACACAGATCAGGAGCAGATCAGATTTGGAGACACAGATCAGGAGCAGATCAGATTTGGAGACACAAATCAGGAGCAGATCAGATTTGGACACAGATCAGGGGCAGATCAGATTTGGACACAGATCAGGGGCAGATCAGATTTGGACACAGATCAGGGGCAGATCAGATTTGGACACAGATCAGGGGCAGATCAGATTTGGACACAGATCAGGGGCAGATCAGATTTGAGCACAGATCAGGGGCAGATCAGATTTGGACACAGATCAGGAGCAGATCAGATCTGGAGACACAGATCAGGAGCAGATCAGATTTGGAGACACAGATCAGGGGCAGATCAGATATGGACACAGATCAGGAGCAGATCAGATTTGGAGACACAGATCAGGAGCAGATCAGATTTGGAGACACAGATCAGGGGCAGATCAGATTTGGGCACAGGTCAGGAGCAGATCAGATTTGGAGACACAGATCAGGAGCAGATCAGATTTGGAGACACATATCAGGAGCAGATCAGATTTGGACACAGATCAGGAGCAGTTCAGATTTGGAGACACAGATCAGGGGCAGATCAGATTTGGAGACACAGATCAGGAGCAGATCAGATTTGGAGACACAGATCAGGGGCAGATCAGATTTGGACACAGATCAGGAGCAGATCAGATTTGGAGACACAGATCAGGGGCAGATCAGATTTGGAGACACAGATCAGGGGCAGATCAGATTTGGACACAGATCAGGAGCAGATCAGATTTGGAGACACAGATCAGGAGCAGAGCAGATTTGGAGACACAGATCAGGGGCAGATCAGATTTGGAGACACAGATCAGGGGCAGATCAGATTTGGAGACACAGATCAGGAGCAGATCAGATTTGGAGACACAGATCAGGGGCAGATCAGATTTGGACACAGATCAGGAGCAGATCAGATTTGGAGACACAGATCAGGAGAAGATCAGATTTGGAGACACAGATCAGGGGCAGATCAGATTTGGAGACACAGATCAGGGACAAATCAGTTTTGGACACAGATCAGGAGCAGATCAGATTTGGAGACACAGATCAGGAGCAGATCGGATTTGGAGACACAGATCAGGGGCAGATCAGATTTGGAGACACAGATCAGGAGCAGATCAGATTTGGAGACACAGATCAGGAGCAGATCAGATTTGGACACAGATCTGGAGCAGATCAGATTTGGACACAGATCAGGAGCAGATCAGATTTGGAGACACAGATCAGGGACAGATCGGATTTGGAGACACAGATCAGGGGCAGATCAGTTTTGGACACAGATCAGGAGCAGATCAGATTTGGACACAGATCAGATTTTGGAGACACAGATCAGGGGCAGATCAGATTTGGAGACACAGATCAGGGGCAGATCAGATTTGGACACAGATCAGGAGCAGATCAGATTTGGAGACACAGATCAGGAGCAGATCAGATTTGGAGACACAGATCAGGAGCAGATCAGATTTGGAGACACAGATCAGGAGCAGATCAGATTTGGAGACACAGATCAGGAGCAGATCAGATTTGGAGACACAGATCAGGAGCAGATCAGATTTGGACACAGATCAGGAGCAGATCAGATTCGGACACAGATCAGGAGCAGATCAGATTTGGAGACACAGATAAGGAGCAGATCAGATTTGGAGACACAGATCAGGAGCAGATCAGATTTGGAAACACAGATCAGGGGCAGATCAGATTTGGACACAGATCAGGGGTGAATCAGATTTGGACACAGATCAGGGGTGAATCAGATTTGGACACAGATCAGGGGCGGATCAGATTTGGACACAGATCAGGGGCGGATCAGATTTGGACACAGATCAGGGGCAGATCAGATTTGGACACAGATCAGGGGCAGATCAGATTTGGACACAGATCAGGAGCAGATCAGATTTGGACACAGATCAGTAGCAGGTCAGATTTGGAGACACAGATCATGAGCAGATCAGATTTGGACACAGATCAGGAGCAGATCAGATTTGGACACAGATCAGGGGCAGATCAGATTTGGACACAGATCAGGAGCAGGTCAGATTTGGACACAGATCAGGAGCAGATCAGATTTGGACACAGATCAGGAGCAGATCAGATTTGGACACAGATCAGGAGCGGATCAGATTTGGACACAGATCCGGAGCGGATCAGATTTGGACACAGATCCGGAGCAGATCAGATTTGGACACAGATCAGGAGCAGATCAGATTTGGACACACAGATTGGGAGGTGGCTTTGTAGAAGTTTTCTCATTGGTCACACTGGCCACCCGGCCTCTCTCCTGTTACAGGGCTGTGAGAGGCTCCATTTAGCAGACATACACATACCTCCCAACTTTTCAGAATGGGAAATCGGGACAATATGTAAATTAAGCCACGCCCCCCCCCATTGAGGGATGGATGAAGCCACGCCCCCTCATTGAGGGATGGATAGGAGATACATTGTAACAGTTACAACAATAGAAACACTTTGAATGGGCAAATTAACCATTTATTGCTGCAGATCTGCATGTTACACCTGAAAGACAAAGGGGAACAACGAGGGACAGGGGGGCACGGCCTCCAAATAGGGAAAGTCCCTCCAAATCAGGGAAACTTAGGAGGTATGCACTTATAACTGATGTCACAAAGGAAAGTGCAGGACCAGAGAAAAAAAGTCACACAGATGGAGTGATTGTGGTCAGGATGTATGCAATCACTGCAAGTCCTCGTTCTTCTATTCCTCCCCCATTTATTGCCTAAAACACCTCACAGGGCTTAACACAGCAGCACAGAGGTTGTCTCGTCTGCCCAGCTCCCAGTGTGACCTCACACAGCCCGGGAGCACACAGACTCGGAAGACAAATGAACCTTTGCCTCTGTGGGCGCTTTCCACTCTCCTGGCCAAAGTATTGGATTCCACCAGCTGTGTGGTAGAGAGACCCAGCAGTAGCAGTGCTGCATCCTCCCCACACCCGACACGCTGCCCCTGTGCTTAGAGCGGTGGGGGGCTCACCAATGACAGCCGCAGCAGACAGCTGAAGGCAGCACTTTCCTTCCCCGCACTCTGCTTTTCTGTGTGTGTGTGTGTTTACATCAGCGAGTTTATACAAAGCCCATCATAGGCAAAGCTCACATGTGAATACAGTGCCCCACTGTCTGCCCCTGCACTCAGGGCTAAGGCATGGCTCACCTGGACTAGGAAGTATAACTGTCTGTACACACGTGCTGCATTAGTCATCGCTGGGAGCGCGCAACCCAGGCAGTGTTCGGCAATGAAAACGTGCCTTCCAACTGGTCGCTCATTGCGGGACTCCGCCCTAATCGGGCGGGACACGGGACAGCCTGGCAAATCCGGGACAGTCCCGCCCAAATCGGGGCGGTTGTGAGGTATGCATACAGTATATGAAGGCATGCCTCCCAACTGTCCCGATTTTCCCAGGATTGTCCCGATTTTTTAGAAGGATCCCGCGGTCCCGGAACATTACCAAATGTCCCGGGACCCCCTGCGCTGTGACACCCAGGGCCGCAATGACGCCGGCGGGAAGATAACTTCCTGGCGCGTGGGGTGAGAGAGTGGGGCGGGCGCACGGGGGTGGGTGGGCGGGCGCACGGGGGTGGGTGGGCAGGCGCACGGGGGTGGGGGGGCTACGTACCGCATGCAGGGGTGAAGCCAGGCAGCCGACATTGCTGGAGCTGGAGAGCGTGACGGGGGCGTGACGGGGGTGTGGCCGGGGCGTGACGGGGGTGTGGCCGGGCGTGACGGGGGTGTGGCCGGGGCGTGACGGGGGTGTGGCCGGAGCGTGACGGGGGTGTGGCCCAGGGGCATGGCTTGTCCCGCTTTCAAGTTTACAGAAGTTGGGAGGTATGATGAAGGACCTGAGAAAACAGGGACAGGCTTGCAGGCAACATGGAGCTCTGCACAGCCCAGTCTATGGACAACACATGGGACAGTGTTTGTATTGTAGAGGGGGGTTTAACATTTAAAATTTCCATAATAAGCTGCCAGGAGGGAGGACACACAAAGGGAAGGCTTTACCGTATGGCAGAAGCAGCAGCAGTTACACGTTCTCCTGTCCCCTCAGCCGTGTTACAAATGGCAGAACCTGGTGTGAAGCATCCACTGACCTCTAGCTCCTGGGACAGGCTGTCACTAGGGGGCAGCAGCGTGCACAGATATCCTGCTCTGGTCACATGACACAGAGATATGACGGCAACTCTGCTTCCCCGTCCATGTAAGTGTAATTGCCTGCGCGGGGCCAACGCTCTAACAGTGGGCGATGAGCAGAGCAGTGTAATAGGTGGAGGCTGCTCTGCCCGCCGCCACCGGCCCCGCTCTCACACAAACTAATGTTTACACGCAGATAATCTATGTGTGTGTGTGTGACAGCGGGGCCGGTGGCGGCGGGCAGAGCGACCTCCACCTATTACACTGCTCTGCTCATCGGCCTCCACCTGTGGCCTTCCCATGTGTTGGCCTACCGGGATTCTGCCCGGTATGCCCTATGGCCAGCCCGTCCCTGGATAGCACCAGGTAATGCCTTGTAAATGAAAGGTAGCAACAGGTGAATGCCGGACATGGCAGCAATTTCACATTTATCAAGCGGATTCTACTGAGCAGCACCGGTGTTCAGCCTTGCAGAGCGCCACGTATTACCTCTCGCTACCTGGCGCTCTCCCATACATTTCAATGGACGTTGTTATATTTCTTTTTAAACAGGGTTTTTTTTTTTTTTTTTTTTTTAATGTTGTGACCTCTTCTGGAATAGAAAAGCCATTTTTTCAAATATTTTTCATGTTTTATATATTTATGCAGAATTAACATTACAGGTCTGGCATTAAAGTGTTCATGTTACAATGTTGCTACAATGTAATTCCATATGTTTTCGCTTTGTTACTGATGGGTACATGCTGAAAAACAGACTTTATTCACACAGCCTCCTGCGCTCTGGGCTTCAGAGAAGCATTTTTGAGCGTCGGAGTTGTGTGAGGATGTTTTTTTGATGAATATGTTGTGAGTCAGTCACACTGATCAGTCGCTAACATGCGCTCCAATACAGCGCTGTACTGGTCAAATAGCGACTCCTCACAATGTATTCATCATTGCTGCACAGCGACGTGAGTCGCTATGAAGTAGCGACCCACGGCCGAGCACAGCGACTACTAGCGGGCGCTCTGAAATGCCTGCTAGAGATGCTCATCTGTCGCTACCTGGCGTTAGTGATGAATCAGCCTGCCCGTTGCACTTTAGTTTTTTTTTTTCTGAATAATTTATTTTGTTGCACTTGGAACTTTATGGTTCACATGTCTACTAAAATATATCAATAATTAGTACTTTCTTACACCCCGTAACATTAACTGTCTAGTGAGAGTAGACTTTGGGCCTTATTTATCAAGGGCTAGCGCCAGGTAGTGTCTGACGAGTGCCAGGTACCGCCAGCTAACGGCGGCTACCGACTCAAGTACGCCCGGCGGCGGTCACAATGACGCATTTATCACGCTAAATGAGGCTAGCGCCGGCGAGAGCGTCAGCTAGCGCGGGATTCATCATGTAGCCGACTGCAACGAACAGCGCCGCTACTAATCCCATCACAGCGCCAGGTATGACCTGTCGCTCCCTGGCGCTCTCCAATGCATTTCAATGGAGCAATCTTTAAATATTCATAATTAATTGATTTTATGTTTTTTTTTTTTTTTTAAACTGTCAAAAATTCTGTGACCACTACGGCAATGTTAGATATTTTTTTTAAGGTAAAAAAAAAAAATATATATGTGCAGAATTGATATTACAGGTCTGATATTAATGTATTCATATTACAAAATGTTTAGAAAAACTTGTAAAATTTTTACATAAAAAAAAATGGTTGTTTGGGGGTTAAAAACTACTTTACACACATCGCCGCCAGCGCTCTGGGGTTTAAACAAGGAATTCACAGCGCAAGACATTTTTGAGCGTGATTTGTTAATGAATCTGCAGCAAGCCGTTCGCTCTGGCCATTCGCTGTCAGGCGCACCCATACAACGCAGAACCTGTGAAACATCGACCCCTAACCCCGTATTCAACATTACCGCACACCGACTGAGTCGCTGTCAACAAGCAAACCCCGGCCAAGCACAGCGAATACTAGCTGGCGCTGTGAAAATCACGCTACTGGCGCTCCTCTGTCGCTACCTGGCGCTATTAATGAATCGGCCTCCCAGTGTGATTCACTTGCTGTTAATCTATAGAATTTATTGTGTAGTAATTGCATGGTGAAAAAAGGAGGGACTCATAAATTAATAAGAGGGATCATTTAGTGCGTAATTCAACCATTATATTTGCTATAGATAAACTTATAATATACCGTAATTCAATTATTATATTGGGTCCAGGATAGACAGGCTTTTGTAGTCTTTTAATCATGTTATTTGTGCGTTTGTATGTTTTTATGTATTTGGTGGCTTATGCTGTAATAGAAACTTGAATAAAATTAATATTTTCATATAATTAGGTTGTAGTGCCATATATTCAGCTCCATCAAGAGGTTTCTTTGATTGTATAGCGTTAAGGAGCAGATTAGTGCACTCCCTATTGTCTATTAAAGTAAGGGTGGTGCTGATCCCTCTTTATAAAATTGTCCAATAAATGAAGAAGGCGTGGTAGCGCACCTGTGATTGATGGCGAACTAGGATCCCATCCCCCTAGGCTATGGCACAGGTTGCGGCGGTGGGGGTGCAGATCATGTGATCGGGTGAGTTCCTGATCACCGGATCAGCGGCGCGGGACAAAAGGTAAGTGCATTTTTGTTTTTATTTTGCCTGCTCACTTTTAGCAGACTTATAGATATTTTATCATTACATTTACCTGTCGTTCGCGTACAAAAGTCTCTGTACTGCAAAGAAAAAGGGTAATACATTTAAATAATGAAACTATAAAATAAAAAAAGAACACAGTATATATATATATATATATATATATATATACTGCTGATCAGTGGCAAATCTGAGCCTCAATACTTGCATCTGCTGTAGAAGCAGCTCTTGCGAAACTTCAGAATTTCCCAGGAAGTTGTTGCCAAGTCTTCCAGCTGACCTCTGAAATTCCGCTGCTCTCCCCCCCCGCGCCATCGAACAAACAAATCATTCCCGGAAGTACCACGGATTTATTCCCGCATTATCATGTAGCCTTTTATTATTTTATATGTGCAGATCGATGTTGAAGAATGATTCATTTTTTTTATATTTAAAAAAAAAAAAAAAACCTTATTTCGGTAAAGGTGACCTCTAGAAATATGTATTTATATACTTAAAGGAAAACTCCCCTTTTTGCTGTTCTGCCTTATTGTTTTCCTCTTCTGGAATGTAAAATAAGCATTTGTGTTAGGATTGTGCCCCAGGCCTGTGATTTACTTATCAGCAGGATGTTTCCATGATTCTTATAACCCTGTGGCGCTGTGTTGGTGAAGCAGTGGCTTTCCTGCCCCTTAGGGCAGAAAAGCTTGTGCACATATTCTGACTACAAATCCGCAAATTCTTCCACTGTAACAGGCAGTGGTGGACTAAGGCCAAAAATCATCCCTGGATTTTACCAGCCCCTGGTCGGCCCGAGACATCCCTGCTGAGCCCCCCCCAACCATGAGCACATGACATCGGAAAATTGTAACAGAAAGTGGAATTACCCCTTTAAAGTGGACCAACACCCAGGGGGGGTCGGCCCTCCCCACGGGGCATCCGAAATCGGGATGTCCCGCGGGGTGAAACCCCCCAGGAAGCCCACAATCCTACCTTTTCCACGTTCCAGCGGCGCATGCACGTCCGCCGTCGCCGCCTTCCGCGCGTCCCTCTAGGTGCGCTCCCTGTAAGAGGGACGCGCGGGAGGCGGCGGCGGACGCGCTCTGCTTGTCCGGCGCTGCCTCTCGCTTGTCCGCCGGCGGGGATTGGCTGCAGCGGTCACGTGGGAGTGGGGAGAGGTGAGTTTTCGGGGCTTTCTGGGGGGTTTCACACAGCGGGACACCCCCGATCGGGGTGCCCCACCGAAGTGGACCAAAACCCAGGATAGTCAAAATCCTCGGTGTTGGTCCACTTTAAGAGATCCCACACCCACTTTCTAACTAATGGGTGTGGGATGGCATTGACGTAGTTTCGAGTGGCATCCAGATTGCTGAGACTCTCGCAACCCTCCGAAATCCTTACCTTAAAAGAGCACTATCGCAAGAAAAGGCCAAATGATAAAAATCCTTATAAATATACTGGTTAGAGATGAGCGAACTTTTGAAAAATTCGATTCGACTGATTCGCCGAATTTTCCGACAAAAATCGTTTCGACCCGAATAAATTCGCGACGAATCGCTATTAAAAACGGCTATTTCTGAGCCTCCTACAGCCTCAATAGGGTTGTAAACCATTCAGCCTTGCTGTAACACGCACAGGATGCGTGCTGGGTTTGTTAAATAATACTTTGAAGAAATATCACATGCAGATCAGAGGCATCGCTAATAGAATCGCAGAGCGGCACAATTGCAGAGAGTTGAAGTGGCATCACTATGAGGGGCAGAAGGAGCCCAAATATACACTGGAGTTGGCCTCAGGAGCCCAAAAATTGGATGAATCACACCCTGGAGTTGGCAGAAGTTGGCAGCAGCAGCAGGAGCCCAAATATACACTGGAGTTGGCTTCAGGAGCCCAAAAATTGGATGAATCACACCCTGGAGTTGGCAGAAGTTGGCAGCAGCAGGAGCAGGAGCCCAAATATACACTGGAGTTGGCCTCAGGAGCCCAAAAATTGGATGAATCACACCCTGGAGTTGGCAGAAGTTGGCAGCAGCAGCAGCAGGAGCCCAAATATACACTGGAGTTGGCCTCAGGAGCCCAAAAATTGGATGAATCACACCCTGGAGTTGGCAGAAGTTGGCAGCAGCAGCAGCAGGAGCCCAAATATACACTGGAGTTGGCCTCAGGAGCCCAAAAATTGGATGAATCACACCCTGGAGTTGGCAGGAGTTGACAGTAGTAGCAGCAGGAGCCCAAATATACACTGGAGTTGGCTTCAGGAGCCCAAAAATTGGATGAATCACACCCTGGAGTTGGCAGAAGTTGGCAGCAGCAGCAGCAGGAGCCCAAATATACACTGGAGTTGGCCTCAGGAGCCCAAAAATTGGATGAATCACACCCTGGAGTTGGCAGAAGTTGGCAGTAGTAGCAGCAGGAGCCCAAATATACACTGGAGTTGGCTTCAGGAGCCCAAAAATTGGATGAATCACACCCTGGAGTTGGCAGAAGTTGGCAGCAGCAGCAGCAGCAGGAGCCCAAATATACACTGGAGTTGGCTTCAGGAGCCCAAAAATTGGATGAATCACACCCTGGAGTTGGCAGAAGTTGGCAGCAGCAGGAGCAGGAGCCCAAATATACACTGGAGTTGGCCTCAGGAGCCCAAAAATTGGATGAATCACACCCTGGAGTTGGCAGAAGTTGGCAGCAGCAGCAGCAGGAGCCCAAATATACACTGGAGTTGGCCTCAGGAGCCCAAAAATTGGATGAATCACACCCTGGAGTTGGCAGGAGTTGACAGTAGTAGCAGCAGGAGCCCAAATATACACTGGAGTTGGCTTCAGGAGCCCAAAAATTGGATGAATCACACCCTGGAGTTGGCAGAAGTTGGCAGCAGCAGCAGCAGGAGCCCAAATATACACTGGAGTTGGCCTCAGGAGCCCAAAAATTGGATGAATCACACCCTGGAGTTGGCAGAAGTTGGCAGTAGTAGCAGCAGGAGCCCAAATATACACTGGAGTTGGCTTCAGGAGCCCAAAAATTGGATGAATCACACCCTGGAGTTGGCAGAAGTTGGCAGTAGCAGCAGCAGGAGCCCAAATATACACTGGAGTTGGCTTCAGGAGCCCAAAAATTGGATGAATCACACCCTGGAGTTGGCAGGAGTTGACAGTAGCAGCAGCAGGAGCCCAAATATACACTGGAGTTGGCTTCAGGAGCCCAAAAATTGGATGAATCACACCCTGGAGTTGGCAGAAGTTGGCAGCAGCAGCAGCAGCAGGAGCCCAAATATACACTGGAGTTGGCTTCAGGAGCCCAAAAATTGGATGAATCACACCCTGGAGTTGGCAGGAGTTGACAGTAGCAGCAGCAGGAGCCCAAATATACACTGGAGTTGGCCTCAGGAGCCCAAAAATTGGATGAATCACACCCTGGAGTTGGCAGGAGTTGACAGTAGCAGCAGCAGGAGCCCAAATATACACTGGAGTTGGCTTCAGGAGCCCAAAAATTGGATGAATCACACCCTGGAGTTGGCAGAAGTTGGCAGCAGCAGCAGCAGCAGGAGCCCAAATATACACTGGAGTTGGCTTCAGGAGCCCAAAAATTGGATGAATCACACCCTGGAGTTGGCAGAAGTTGGCAGCAGCAGCAGCAGCAGGAGCCCAAATATACACTGGAGTTGGCTTCAGGAGCCCAAAAATTGGATGAATCACACCCTGGAGTTGGCAGAAGTTGGCAGTAGCAGCAGCAGGAGCCCAAATATACACTGGAGTTGGCTTCAGGAGCCCAAAAATTGGATGAATCACACCCTGGAGTTGGCAGGAGTTGACAGTAGCAGCAGCAGGAGCCCAAATATACACTGGAGTTGGCTTCAGGAGCCCAAAAATTGGATGAATCACACCCTGGAGTTGGCAGGAGTTGACAGTAGCAGCAGCAGGAGCCCAAATATACACTGGAGTTGGCCTCAGGAGCCCAAAAATTGGATGAATCACACCCTGGAGTTGGCAGGAGTTGACAGTAGCAGCAGCAGGAGCCCAAATATACACTGGAGTTGGCTTCAGGAGCCCAAAAATTGGATGAATCACACCCTGGAGTTGGCAGAAGTTGGCAGCAGCAGCAGCAGCAGGAGCCCAAATATACACTGGAGTTGGCTTCAGGAGCCCAAAAATTGGATGAATCACACCCTGGAGTTGGCAGAAGTTGGCAGCAGCAGCAGCAGGAGCCCAAATATACACTGGAGTTGGCTTCAGGAGCCCAAAAATTGGATGAATCACACCCTGGAGTTGGCAGAAGTTGGCAGTAGCAGCAGCAGGAGCCCAAATATACACTGGAGTTGGCTTCAGGAGCCCAAAAATTGGATGAATCACACCCTGGAGTTGGCAGGAGTTGACAGTAGCAGCAGCAGGAGCCCAAATATACACTGGAGTTGGCTTCAGGAGCCCAAAAATTGGATGAATCACACCCTGGAGTTGGCAGAAGTTGGCAGTAGTAGCAGCAGGAGCCCAAATATACACTGGAGTTGGCTTCAGGAGCCCAAAAATTGGATGAATCACACCCTGGAGTTGGCAGGAGTTGACAGTAGCAGCAGCAGGAGCCCAAATATACACTGGAGTTGGCCTCAGGAGCCCAAAAATTGGATGAATCACACCCTGGAGTTGGCAGGAGTTGACAGTAGTAGCAGCAGGAGCCCAAATATACACTGGAGTTGGCTTCAGGAGCCCAAAAATTGGATGAATCACACCCTGGAGTTGGCAGAAGTTGGCAGTAGCAGCAGCAGGAGCCCAAATATACACTGGAGTTGGCTTCAGGAGCCCAAAAATTGGATGAATCACACCCTGGAGTTGGCAGAAGTTGGCAGTAGCAGCAGCAGGAGCCCAAAAAATGGCCTAAAGACATAAATATGTTTTGCACCATTTGTAAAGTGTAAAACGTGGCACCATGCTGAATCTAGTCGCATGCATCAGGCATTGGTGGGTGGAAATCCTGGCTGATCCATCCCTGATTCATTTTGACAAAGGTGAGTCTCTCCACATTTTTAGTTGACAGACGAGTTCTCCTCGCCGTAACTATGGCCCCCGCCGCACTAAACACCCGCTCAGATGGCACGCTACTTGCCGGGCAGGACAGCTTTTCCAGGGCAAACTCTGCTAGTTGCGGCCACAAATCAAGTTTGGCTGCCCAGAAGTCCAGCGGATCCTCAAGGTGTGTTGGCATGGTCATGTCAAAGTATGACATGACCTGCTGGTTCAGGTCCTGCTCCAGGTCTTCCTGCTGCTCATGAGTAGCCTCACTATGCGGGTGTAGAAAGCTACTCATTAGCGACTGAAGACTGAGGCTGCTGCTGCTGATGGAGCTTCTGCTGCTGCTGCTGCCAACCCCCCCAGCGGCCATGGCAGTGGAAGGTGAGCGCAGAGGTCCCCTCGAGTCAGACCTGCGAGAGTATGGACCATGGCGCAGATAGGCATCGGCCAACTGCCTACGTAGAATGTCTTTGTAGTAGTTGAGTTTGTCCTCCCTCTCGGTGGGTTTAAAAAATGCCCCCATTTTGTGCCGGAAGCGAGGGTCCAATAAGGTGGACAGCCAGAAGTCATCCTGCCGACAGATGGAAACAATTCTGGGGTCACTACGCAAGCATGTGAGCATGCTTCGTGCCATTTGCGCAAGTGACTCGGATGGACTACCTGTCTCCATCTCCACTGCATACTGCCACGGTGTGCCCGGGTCCTCTGTCTCTCCTTCCTCAAAAACCTCTAGCTCCTCTGGCTGCTCCTGCTCCTCCTCTCCTGTCCGCTGACTAGATAAACCAGCCATTTCGCCAAGCCTAAACTGTGTTTCGCTGGGCAACTCCTCCTCCTCCTCTTCCTCCTCCTCCTCCTCCAGTTCAGCTCCAACGGGGTTCATGTGGCCGTAAGATGTAAACGCCATGTCTCCAGTGCCCTGACCAGCCATGGTTTCCAACATGTGCTGTAGTACATGAAGCAGTGGAATCACGTCGTTCATCCCGTAATCCTGCCGACTGACAAATAAAGTGGCTTCCTCAAAGGGCCTGAGCAAACGGCAGGTGTCACGTATGAGCTGCCACTGGTTGACATTGAAGTTACACAGGGGAGTCCCCCTATCTGCTTGGATCATCAGGAAATCCGTGATGGCTTTTCTCTGTTCATATAATCGGTCCAACATGTGAAGGGTGGAATTCCAACGGGTGGAAACATCGCAAATCAGACTATGTTGGGGGATACCATTCTGACGCTGTAGCTCAAGAAGGGTGTGTTTGGCGGTGTAGGAGTGGCTGAAGTGCATGCAAAGTTTCCGTGAAGTTGTTAGGATGTCCTGCAGATGGGGGGAACACTTCAGAAACCGCTTGACAACCAGATTGAAGACGTGAGCCATGCAGGGGGCATGGGTCAGGCTTCCTTGGCGCAGCGCAGACAAAATGTTCTTCCCATTGTCGGTAACCATGATTCCCATTTTAAGTTTTCTCGGAGTAAGCCATGTTTGGATTTCCTGATGAATACATTTAAGCAGTTCCTCCCCTGTGTGACTCCGTTCGCCAAGACAAACCATGTGAAGCACTGCGTGACACCTCCGTGCCCTGCACACATGGTAGACTGGAGGGGCACTGAGACTTGAGCCTACAGTGGAGGGTGAGGAGATGGCGGAGGATGAGGAGGCCGAGTCGCACGGTGTCACAGGCCCAATGGGCAGAGAGCGCGGAGGCCGAAGCGGCGTGACCTGTCCAAGTTGCTGCTGCAAAGGGACCACATTCACCCAGTGGGCCGTAAACGACATGTACTGCCCCTGACCGTAGTTACAGCTCCAGATGTCGGCGCTGCCATGTATTTTGCTACACACCGACAGGCTCAAGGACTGGCCCACCTTCTGTTCAACAAAAGTGTGCAGCGCTGGTACTGCCTTCTTGGCAAAGAAATGACGGCTTGGGACTCTCCACCTCGGCTCGGCACAAGCCATCAGTTCTCTGAAAGGTGCAGATTCCACCACCTGAAAAGGGAGCGACTGCAGCACCAGCAACTTGGACAGGAGCACATTCAGCTTCTGCGCCGTAGGATGAGTGGGCGCATACTGCTGTCTCTTGGACATGGCTTCGCTGATGGATTGCTGGCGGGATGCATGACTTGGAGGAGGAGGAGGAGGAGCAGGAGCGACAGAGGATGGGTGTGACGCACAGCTGCCTTCGGCTGAGGTGCTGGAGCCTTGGCTGGCAGAAATTGGGAGCTCACTTGGTGAGGAAGCAGACTGGACCACCCCTTGGGAGCCTCGGTTCTCCCAGGTCGTTTTATGGTGACGCATCATATGTTGACGCAGGGCCGTGGTGCCAACATTTGGACCCTGGCCACGCTTCACCTTTTGCCTACATATCTTGCATGTGGCCATGTTACCCTCCTGCGGATGCCTCAGGAAAAACTGCCACACTGCCGAGTAGCTACTTTTCCCACCCCCTGGCCTCACTGATTCACTGCTGCTGTTGCCAACTCCAGGAACCCCTGCTCCACTACCTCCCGATAAGGTAGACTGCCGCACAGCAGGTGCTCTACCCCGGCCCCGGCCCCGGCCGGCTCCAGCCTTTGGAATTGTGCCCCCATGCTGACTGCTACCACCTTGCTGCCTCAGCTGCTGACTCCGGGGCAACCTGCGCCCCTCTTCTCCTGATGATGACGATGAAGCCCCTTCATCACCCGGCTCCCAAGTGCGATCGGCTTCATCGTCATCATCATCATCATCACCGGGTTGTGGCTGTACGTCACTGATGTTCGTGGATTCGTCAACAGTGTCTGGCGCAGGAGCTGGAACGCTCGCAGCACCCACGACACTGTCCACATCACTATTTGTCTGCCTAGCTAAAGAAGCCACCTCCATTTCTTGGCTGGGCAGTAGCTGCTGACTGTCCTCCTGTATCTGATCGTCCTCCTCACTAAAGAGTGGAGCTGAACCCAAAGCATAGGATACGTCGCTGGGGGAGGGAACGGCGTAGGACAGAGGCAATGGGAGGACAGGGACTGCTCTCGGGGCATGCCAACTCAGGGTTGTGTCAGAGGAACCTACCGACCCTAGACTGGGGGTCTCAGATGTAAGTTGTGATGATGTTGTTGATGAGCGCGTCAGCCAATCTACCACGGCAGATGCGTTACTGGTGGAGACCCGACCGCTAGCAGATACTGGCAGATTAGGTCTCTCAGCGTGACTCCTGCTGCTACTGGCCCCCAGTCTGATGCGAGCTCTGCCTGCGGAATCTTGGCCTCTGCCACTCCTCTTTTCACTTCCAGGCACTTGTCTGCCCGACATAGTCTAACTGGCGTGGTAGTAGGTGATATTTTAAGAACCCCCAGGCAGCAGTGGGTCTATATAAAACAGAATATAATGCACACCAAAAGTGAGCAGTAACACTCAGCCTCCAACAGGCCTGCTTAGTGTAAATAAGAGAGCTGCTTAGTGTAAATAAAGAGGGGTATGCTATGTTACAGAATGGGATGCCTCAACAGAAGTGCACCTGGCAGGCAGCAGTAAGCCTATGCCCAGCAAAAGTGTCTTATAATATAAATATAATAAGAGCAAATGCTTATATGGTCTTAAACAGAGGCTGCTTTAGTCACAGAATGGGATGCCCTGGGCAGGAATGGACCTGGCAGGGTCCAGTAGGGCTTTGGCCAGCAAAAGTGTCTTTATCAGGCTAATTTCAAATATGATAAGAGCAAATGCTTATATGGTCTTAAACAGAAGCTGCTGTAGTCACAGAATGGGATGCCCCGGGCAGGAATCGACCTGGCAGGGTCCAGTAGGGCTTTGGCCAGCAAAAGTGTCTTTATCAGGCCTGATTTCTATGAGAATAAGTGCAAATGTTTATTATGCTATTAAATAGAGGCTGCTTTAGTCACAGAATGGGATGCCAGTGCCACAAAAACCAGAGAGCATGCACAGCAAAAGTGTCTTTATCAGGCCTGATTTCTATGAGAATAAGTGCAAATGTTTATTATGCTATTAAATAGAGGCTGCTTTAGTCACAGAATGGGATGCCAGTGCCACAAAAACCAGAGAGCATGCACAGCAAAAGTGTCTTTATCAGGCCTGATTTCTATGAGAATAAGTGCAAATGTTTATTATGCTATTAAATAGAGGCTGCTTTAGTCACAGAATGGGATGCCAGTGCCACAAAAACCAGAGAGCATGCACAGCAAAAGTGTCTTTATCAGGCCTGATTTCTATGAGAATAAGTGCAAATGTTTATTATGCTATTAAATAGAGGCTGCTTTAGTCACAGAATGGGATGCCAGTGCCACAAAAACCAGAGAGCATGCACAGCAAAAGTGTCTTTATCAGGCCTGATTTCTATGAGAATAAGTGCAAATGTTTATTATGCTATTAAATAGAGGCTGCTTTAGTCACAGAATGGGATGCCAGTGCCACAAAAACCAGAGAGCATGCACAGCAAAAGTGTCTTTATCAGGCCTGATTTCTATGAGAATAAGTGCAAATGTTTATTATGCTATTAAATAGAGGCTGCTTTAGTCACAGAATGGGATGCCAGTGCCACAAAAACCAGAGAGCATGCACAGCAAAAGTGTCTTTATCAGGCCTGATTTCTATGAGAATAAGTGCAAATGTTTATTATGCTATTAAATAGAGGCTGCTTTAGTCACAGAATGGGATGCCAGTGCCACAAAAACCAGAGAGCATGCACAGCAAAAGTGTCTTTATCAGGCCTGATTTCTATGAGAATAAGTGCAAATGTTTATTATGCTATTAAATAGAGGCTGCTTTAGTCACAGAATGGGATGCCAGTGCCACAAAAACCAGAGAGCATGCACAGCAAAAGTGTCTTTATCAGGCCTGATTTCTATGAGAATAAGTGCAAATGTTTATTATGCTATTAAATAGAGGCTGCTTTAGTCACAGAATGGGATGCCAGTGCCACAAAAACCAGAGAGCATGCACAGCAAAAGTGTCTTTATCAGGCCTGATTTCTATGAGAATAAGTGCAAATGTTTATTATGCTATTAAATAGAGGCTGCTTTAGTCACAGAATGGGATGCCAGTGCCACAAAAACCAGAGAGCATGCACAGCAAAAGTGTCTTTATCAGGCCTGATTTCTATGAGAATAAGTGCAAATGTTTATTATGCTATTAAATAGAGGCTGCTTTAGTCACAGAATGGGATGCCAGTGCCACAAAAACCAGAGAGCATGCACAGCAAAAGTGTCTTTATCAGGCCTGATTTCTATGAGAATAAGTGCAAATGTTTATTATGCTATTAAATAGAGGCTGCTTTAGTCACAGAATGGGATGCCAGTGCCACAAAAACCAGAGAGCATGCACAGCAAAAGTGTCTTTATCAGGCCTGATTTCTATGAGAATAAGTGCAAATGTTTATTATGCTATTAAATAGAGGCTGCTTTAGTCACAGAATGGGATGCCTCACAGCAGACTTAAGATCAGTTCAGTATATATGCACAGTTAGTTACTATAAGCAGCCTGAAAACGCTAACAAAGGCTGGATGAAAAAAAAAAATCTCCCTGTCAGCCAGCTCCGTTTTTCCTACCTTTCCCTGGCTTTCTGTCTGTCTCCTGTCTGTCTCCTGCCTGTCTCCTGCCTGTCTCCAGCCTGTCCCTGTCTGTCCCTGTCTCCAGCCTGTCTCCAGCCTGTCTAACTGCCTCAGCTACACAGCGTTCTGTCTGTCTGTCACGAATGCAATAGAGAAATGAGGAAAAGCAAGATGGCCGCCGTTAAATACCGCTGTGTGACGTCACCGGGCTTGCTGGCTGCTGATAGGCTGCATGTGACTGCCCCAGCTTGCACTGGCGCGGGATACATGTCCAGACATGTCCCGCCCGCCATCTTAGAATGCCTGTAATGTAAATGAATGGATGTTAAAGGAAAACTTCGAGTGATCGAATCGCGGGGAAATTCGGATTCGATCCGAATCGAATTTTTCCTGAAATTCGGATCGAATCCGGGTTCGTCCGGATCGATTCGCTCATCCCTAATACTGGTTGGTGGGAGGAGGGTTCAGCATCAAAAAAAAACATCCAGCCTGGCTTGTTTTTTCTATTTTAACCTCCCTGGCGTTGTGAAAAAGACAAATGCAATGGTAACGAAAGCGTTACCATTGCATTTGTCTCTGACACACGGCTCCGCCCCCATGAGCCTCTGCGGCTCACAGAGGCGGAACCCGGAAGCGGAGACGGACGCCGCAGCCGCGGCTCTCACCTGCGATCGCGGCGGAGACATCGCTGGATCGCAGGGAGAAGGTAAGGAGGCTGCGCCGCCCGCTCTTGCTCCCAAATCGATCCCGAGCGTGACTCGGGGTTACCGCCACTTACAGCGCAAATTAACCCCGAGTCACGCTCGGGATCGCCGCCAAGGGGGTTAATAGAAGGAAGAGGAAATCAGGAGTGACAGGTTCTGCCACCCCTGACAGACTAAACCTGTCACCCTTGGATTTTATTCCTACCATAAAAGAATAACCCACAAGCTTGGCGGAAGTTTTATTCAGTTTGTGTGTTTAACTGACCCCTCCTCTCATTAGCTGACGTTTTTATATTGATTTTTTAATATCACACAATTTTGCGATAGTGCTCCTTTAACCTTGGTTCTCAGCCAAAATGCGGCCCTGCGATTGGCTGCTGGCGGTCATGTGAGCCAGCCTTGACCGGCAGCCAGGAAGAGAGAAAGATGTGTTTAAACTACTTTTCCAGCTAGTGATTAAGCCTTTCTGCAGCTGACTATGTCAGACTGCCAATGTGTGTGGGGAATAATTTATATATAAAGCACATATGGCCAACCTGTGGCATGGGGGCCAGATGTGGCCCTCTGACCCATCTGATGTGGCCCATGACCTGCCATGGGGAAAGTAACAGGGGTAAATAGAACTGAAATGTAAAGAAGCTCAGTAAGAATGAGAGGTTACAAGGAGATGGATACAGGAGGGTAGCGGTGTCTTGGAGGAACGTGGCAACATTGATAGTGCAACCAAACCCTTGGGTGACATCTCTAGTACTATAGCAAGTTTTTTCTATTTTTAATTGTACTGTATGTTTAGCATTGGTTGGCATTTATATTGGATGAGTATTGGAAATTCGGCTTAGGACTGATGGGGTGTGGATCATAAATATGGGACCCCTATATTCGGAGAGGTAAAGCAATCAGAATGTGTATTGTATAATCTAGGGATTGTTATATATATATAAATGTTGTAATGGGGGGGGGGGGGGTGCGGCGGAACGACAATCAGTAAGAGTGGAAGGAAAATAGCAATCTACTGGAGTCTGTGGAGACAGTGGTATCCTGATTGATTTGGAACATTTTCGTTACGCTTTCAAAATGATAAATTCAAAATTCTGAATCTATTCATTGCCCACAACCTGTTTCCAAATTGCTTAAAGTGGAGCAAAACTCAGGATTTTGACTATACTGGTTCTTGGTCCTCACCCCCACTGGCGGCGGCCTCCCCCGCTTACCTCTAACAGGGATAGTGGGGATGCGGTCGTGCCGTTGGCCTGTGAAGCAAGGTAAGTGAATGGGGCAACCTGGGAGGTATCCCAATTTTGGATTCCCCTGGGGGAGGGAATCGATCGGCCCGGGAATCATATAAACTACATCTATAAGCAGAACGAAAGTTTGTTTTTCTTGGCTTTTTATTTTAAATTGTAACAATGCAAAAAAAAATGATCAATGTCCTACTCACCTTACCTGTCTGCCGAGTCTTGGACATCATGTTCCCATTTTTCTGCACCCAGGAGGTGTTTGTATCCGACATCATACCAGGATGCAGCCTCTAGGTTGCGCTGATCTCACCAATTCAATGAATCGATGCGGCAGATTTTCACTATCCCGGGTCTTGGTCCATCCCCCTGGGGCATCCCTAGTTTTGGGTGCCCCGCTGTTTGAAACCCCACCATTCACCCAGTAAACTCTCCTCGGTCCAATGGTGCATGCGCGGCCTCTTGTCCGATCAGGTTTTCTGGCCGCACATATTAATGTTCAGCTGGAGAAGCTGAATGGAACATCAGACTTAGCAACAAAGTCAGCTCTACCTGCAATGTATCAAGTCTTGATCCATATGAGAAATTCTCTTCATGGCCACGTTTGGGAGCGCGCCACTCCTTGTCCCATATAAGCAAAAAATGTAGCCAGTTAAAATTCCAACATTTTATACTGTGGCACGCGGACCTCGGTCTTGGGTCCGTGAATAATTCCGTTGGGGGAGTGGGCCTGGGGGTGGGGAGGAACGGCGGGCGTCTCTACCCCCTCCCCTTGCCCTCTTCAGTCCTCCATCTCTCCCCTATCCCGCCTATTTTTGATGCATTCTCAACACCAAGGCTTTGGGATCCCCCTCTGACCTTGGGCCGGACACACTCCCCCGCTCCTCACCCCTATAATCCCCTCGGCTTTTAATATGATATGCCGTCAAATGGGGGCCGTGTGGTGCACTGCTGGTGCTGGCTGGGTGGAGTAGACACCGAGGATGGCGGGAGGGGTAAGTTCTTATGCCCATCGAGGGTGCTGTCTACTGTACGGAACTATGGGGGTCCAGTATGACTTACTGACCTGTCTATCTCAATGAGAATTTGCTGGTGTGGGGGGGGGGAGGAATTACAATGTTAATAATGGGCGGGTTGGGAAAACTGGGGGGGGGTGTCTCCCCCCCCCAAATCTTCCCCTATCGCCTCTCCTGTTTCTCCCTTGTCATTTCCCCTCCTCTCATCCCCCTATCCTGCTTTACTTACTTGGGTGGCCGGGGACAGGGAGATCACGGGGGTATCGTGAAGGATGTTTTAAAGTGATTACCTATGTTGCCCTGCCTGTGCCTTACTGCCCCGTCTACATCAATAAAGATTTATTGTTAAAAAAAAAAAAAATTCCAACATTTTATTCCAAGAAAATAATTAAAAAGTGCTGTAGCCAAACAGATAATCTCATAAAAAATGGAATGCCAGGGCCGCAAGTGATGCCATCGCCCGGCTACGCTTGTGACCGTGGGCTTGTCAGACAGGTAAGGATATTGGGCGGCTGGGGGGGTTCACAAAGTGGGGCATATGGTTTTAGGTTCTCCCGGGGAGAGACTCCAGGGCTGGATTTGGGCCACTTTAAGTAGCCCGAGCTCTTCAAGTGGGATTCTTCTTTCCTGTCTAAAATACATTTGGCTAAAGGGGATTTTTTTTTTTTTTATGAGCACCACATTCCTTAGATGTTTGGTAGTCTTCCCATGATGCAATTTAGGGACATTTGAACATTTCTTCCAGTTTATTTATTATATTTGTGCTCACTTGACTTTATTTAGAGAAAGTAAGCAATATTTGCCTCCGATGTTTCAGTGTTTAGTTGTCTAGCTGCATCCATAAAAAGTTTACTATTGAGCCGTGAAAGGGCCCCACCCCACCAGGGCCACGTCAAGTTTAGTTACTGCACGGAACCATTTCCCACCACTGAATAGACAAAGCACCGAAGCAGTTAGCACCATGTGAATCAGGGTTTCCATTGTAAATGGCCATTTTGGTGATGAGGAGTTGCCAAAGAAGCTTCTTAGTTTGCCCAAGGCTGTCTGCAAACAAGGACTTCCATTCTCACACAGTCTTTGCTACAGACACCTCCAAATTCACCAACATGGACACCCCCCTCCTAATTCCCAGGACTTTACATTTAATACCCTTTGACTTACCAAGAGAGGAGTGCTGAGTGTAATGAAACCTGGGCTGGCTCTGGGGAAGGTTCTTATTGGCATGCATGATGGGACTGCCCCTTGGTGTCTGCCTTTTGGGTTAAAATTTTTAATACTATTTCGACAGTACTGGGTAATTGTGTTACGCCAGATCCCGGGGTGGCTCTCCTCAACAGACCGATAGACGACTAAAACACAAAAAATCCTTATCTATCATATCCTGACGGGAGCTAAGCTGGTAATTGCTAAGACATGGAAGGCGTCTAGTTTGAGCTTTGTAGAGTTTAAAAATAAAGTGAGTTATACAATGTCAATGGAAAAGCTATCAGCAATATATGATGATGACTTGGATGGTTTTCGAGCAATTTGGAACCCCTGGGTTCGTTATGCTATGCCTGCGGATTTTGACAATGATCTCTTAAAGGAGCAGTATCGCGAAAATTGCATTAAAAAAGATAAATAATTAAATAGCCATACAATAGCTTCTAACGTGTGTATAAATAATCTGGCGATAGAAAAAGGAAAAAATATATGCCTCTCTTTTAAATTGTATAATTACAATGGCTCAGTCCATTTGCTGAATAGGGGGATATGCTGGGTTGTATTTAGTGAGCTGCTTCATTTAGCCTACTGGTCTCCTAGCAACACTTTACCTCAGAGGCTGACACTGTAATCATTGGTAACGGCTGTGTGTGTGTGAGGTGCTGCTTTTGTTATGAGACCAGGTGACTCAAATGGGTAAAATCTATACAAAATAAACTAAACTGACTGAAAATAACTGAAATTCTTCTTTGAATAACTGTGCAGGAAAATCTAAAGGTATTAATGTGGAACAAAACCCTGAGTGGCCGACCCTGAAGTCTATAAGACCTGGCCATTGACCTTCCCCCTTGGGCATCCTAAAT
The DNA here is from genome assembly GCA_027917425.1 of Gastrophryne carolinensis. Taxonomy (NCBI): domain Eukaryota; kingdom Metazoa; phylum Chordata; class Amphibia; order Anura; family Microhylidae; genus Gastrophryne; species Gastrophryne carolinensis. The sequence continues at coordinate 599,623,386 of CM051235.1, forward strand.
CAGGATGCCCCACTGTGTGAAACGACCCCTGGATAACCACAGATCCCCCCATTTTTGTGGCGTGCTCACGCAGATAGTCATTTAGACAGGCCGGGTGGCCAGGAAGGTTACTGCTCAGGCTCCCCATCTGCGTGCAAACAGAGCTGATTGGATGAGAGCCCGCGCATGCGCTGTGGGACAGGGAAAGGTACGTTTTCACAGGCGAACTTGGGGATTTCACATATCAGGGCATCCCAAGTCAGGATGCCCCTAGGGGCACAAAACAAAACTCCAGATAGTGAAAATCCTGTGTTGGGCTTTGCTCAAAACACACAAAGCTGAAAGAAAGATCATATGGAAAAATGAAAAATAAGAATATGAAAGAGAAAATGGTAAACTGAAAGATTCTGCAGCAGAGCCAACATGAAGGGAAAACTGTCAAAGTCAGCTAAATGACTTCTAGAGCTTTTCTCTCTGTTTTAGATATATGAGTTCTGGCCAGGCAATGTTGTTATCTTATGCTGGACGGCTGCCAGCACTGAACAGCTGATACTTTGATACATTGTTTCACCCCTCTCCTCAGCGTGGAACAGGCCAGAGTGTCGGGTCCCGACACTCAGAAGACATAAACATGAGCTATTAGTCTCCAGCTGCTCAACACACACATCATTTTTTTCTAAATTTGTAATTCTTACTCCAACACTTACCTACATTCAAAGTACCATTTAAATATAAGTCACCAATAAAAATTCGCGATACTGCTCCTTTAAGGATCTGATTATGCAGCTCATTTTACCAATCCATCTAGCGACGACCTTTAAAAAATTTTTTTTTTCTTTCTCTCTCTTCTGTATCTTTTCTCCTCCCCTCTTCAATCCTTATCCATTTTTCCCTACCCCCCCCAACCTATTCTCCCCCCATCCTCGTCACAGTCCTTTTAAGATAAGCTACTACTTTTCTACGGCGGGATGTAGGTCCTGTTGAGTGTTATAGATTTTACTTCCAGTAGGTGGTAGTCTTCCTACTGATACTAGTAGTTGTCTACACCAGACATAGGGTCATTTACATATTGTTTTAGTAATGGTTTACCAATATTTTCTACGATTTGGTTTTCAATGGTATTGTTGGAAAATCGAAGGAGACATATTGAGCAGTTCGCTGTGATGTAAACGGATATGTATTTTTGTAAACCCAAATGTGTAATGTGCTGATTGTCTCTCAATAACAATTTTTGAACAAGAAACCTGGGCTGGGAGTTTTTAAACTTGTACCGTTGCCTCATTCTGTACAATGTAACAATACACTTACAATTCAGCCTGCTCCCCACACATTGTAACAAAAACAGCACCCTACGTTGGTGCATTGAATAGTCAGAAGCCTGCTATTAAAATGTAAACAGCTTACACCTACCTGTGATGAGTGTGTGAGTGGTCTCTCCATCCTGCTGGTGCAAACAATGCTGCATCTGTACACTGAATTCAGGTGCCCCTTTACCCTTCTTTATGCCAAGGAAAGTCCTAGTCTATATTACTACATTAACCAGCTCCTTTCCATCCAAGAGGCCGATTCATTAATAGCGGCAGGTAGCGACAGTTGAGCGACTGCAGCGGCATTTTCAGAGCGCCCGCTAGTAGTCGCTGTGCTTGGCCGTTGTTCGGTAGTTGATAGCGACTCAGTCGGTTTGCCGTAATGTTGAATATTGGGTGAGGAGTCACTATTTGACAGGTTCCGCGCTGTATGGGAGCGCATGATAGCGACTGGCCATAGCGACCGGCTCCCACCATATTCATTAAAAAATCACGCTCAAAAAATTCTCACACTGTGAAATTCATGTTTAAACCCCAGACCACCATATTTTTGGAAACCAAAAAAAAGTTTTTAAAATAATTTTGCAATATGAATACATTAATATCAGACCTGTAATATCAATTCTGTACAATTTTTTTTTATAAAAAATCTAAAATGGCAGAAGTGGTCACAGAATTTTTCACAAAAAAAAAAAAAATTAATAACAATTAATATTTAAAGATTGTTCCATTGAAATGCATTGGAGAGCGCCAGGTAGCGAGAGGTCATACCTGTCGCTGTTCAAGGTCGGACGCTGGCGCTGTGGGCTGAGGCTGGAATAATGATGAATGAGTCGCTATATGGCGCTATCTCAGTCGCTAAGCAGGATTGGCTTGATAAATGTGTGATTGTGGTGGGGAGCCGGCGTTCTCGTGGCGGGGCCCGTCATTACCGGCCGCTCACCAGTCGCTACCTGTCGCTATTTCTTTATAAATAAGGGCCCAAGTCTTGCAAGAGATACTTACTATAATGCCTTGGCCGGTCACCAGCCCTGGGACGCGTTATGTGTTGTCCCAAGAAATTAGGGGCACAAAGGGTGTCATCTGCAGGTGGAAAGGATGACATATCCCCAGGGCAAAACAAGAACATGGGAGATGGGCAGGCTGATTCATCACTAGCGCCAGGTAGCGGCAGATGAGCGTCAGTACAGAGGCGCTAAGAGCGGCCACTAGTGGCCGCTCTGATCGGCCGTGAGCCGCTAATACAGAGCTCCTCAGTCGCTGTAGTAACATTGCCGGAAATGAAGAATTTGATGTGTGAGTCGCTATAACACCATTACAGAGCTATATGGGAGCGAACGGTAGCGACTGGTCAGTGTGGGCGACTCAAACCATATTCATCAAAAAAACAGCCTCACACAGCGCTGGCGCTCAAAATTGTGTCGCTGTAGCCCAGAGCGCCAGAAGCTGTGTGATTAAAGTCCATTTTTGAACACATATCCATCAGTAACAAAGCGAAAACACAAGGAATGATTATTATGATTATTATTATTATTTTAACATTGTGACATTAACACTGTAATACCAGACCTGTAATGACAATTCTGCATAAAAATATAAAAAAATCTAAAAAGTTTTCAAAAATTACATTTAATAGGCCACAATGATTTGATTAAAAGAATAAAAAGAAAACCCTGTTTAAAGAGAAGAAATTTAACTTCTATTGAAATGTATGGGAGAGAGACAGGTAGCGACAGGTAATACCAGGCTCTGGAAGGCAGAGTGTAGCCGGGATCCACGGAGCCGTCTGTGATGATGAATCGGTCGCTACGTGACGCTGTAAAAGGCGCTCACCAGAATCGCCTTCATAGATATTGTGGTATTGCGTGCCGCAGCCGGCGTTCACCTGACGCTGCCTGCTGCTACCTGTCGCTATCCCTTGATGAATAAAGCCCCAGGTCATTAGTCTAAATCAGTGTTGGAGAAGACAGCAGTGAAGTCCAGGTGTATGTAATAAATAGATTACATCTTTATTATAAAGAAAACGATATTAAAAACATCTAAAATACAAGAATCACACAAGATAAACAAACATAAAAATGAAGCTAAGGCAGAGGGGAGAGTCACAAAAAATAACAAATATGTAACATCAACACTTCATCAGAATACAAATCCCTGCCTATGATCCGGATCCTTACTGTGGATAAGTGCAAAATAAATCAGGCTGAGTCTGATGAAGTGGGCCCCTTGACCCATGAAACGCGTGGCACAGGTTGAGGTGACAGGCCATGGGGAGACTCTTTGATTTGCTGGGCAAAATCATCATTTGCACTTCAGTTGTGATACTATTGGTTTTTGTATTATGGGCAGTCACTTTGAATCATGTGGTTTATGTTTTGAGATTTTCATTATTTATTAGGTATAGTGGTAATCTTATACAGGGCCGGATTAGGTGTGGTGGAGGCCCCTGGACACAAAATCTGGTGGAGGCCCCAGATACAGTATAAAATAATAGTCCAGCCAAGTAACTGATTGGTGGTTGTCTGGCACCCGCCTACTTACTGGAACGTCAGATGGAGTCCCTTGTGCCACCCTTGTGCGGGTGCGTGCTGCTCGGGAACTCCTGCTTTGCCATTCTGGGTGGGGGGTGTGTAGTCACCCGGCTGGTCCAGCAGAAAACAGTTCCCTGCATTGAGCTGCCAGCGGCTGTGCTTGGTGGCTTATGTGCAGTGACAGCTCTGCACCCATCACTGTAGCGTTGCTGCTCTAGACTCTCCGTCCTGCCCTGTGATGGCTTTGGCTGTGGGTTTGCCCAGGCGTGGGGGGCCCACACTGCCGCCTATAGCTTTGTTGCTGGCCCCGCGGCCCTTCAGACCAAAGACTGAAAAGCCTCCTGGATCAGACCATAACCCAAAGTTTGGTGGAGGCCCCCTTAGCAGGGAAAGTGGTGGAGGCCCCGGGGCTCGCGCCCCTTGCGCCCCCTCATAATCTGGCCCTGATATATATTCCTTATTCCTTGCCACTGGCACTTTAGATTGATTGTTTAATGTTATGGTTCCTTTATTGGATGTGGTGTATTTTCATAGTTAATTTTGGTTACCGGTATTAATCTTGGTTATTAATTGGAGATCTTGCTATTTAATTCATTTTGCACTTATCCACAGTAAGGATCCGGATCTTGACCATGTGCTGGGGTTTGAAATCTTTCCTCTAATCCAATAAAAAGAAAGTGTCTGCTCTGATTAAAGTGGACCAACACCCAGGATTTTCACTATCCTGGGTTTTGGTCCACTTCTGCGGGGCACCCCGATCGGGGGGGTGCCCCACTGTGTGAAACCCCCCAGAACGCCCCAAAAAACTCACCTCACCCCGCTCCTACGCGAGCGCTCGTCCAATCAGAGTGCTCAGAGCCGCTGTGGTATGGACGGACAAGCGATGGACATCCACAGCGGCTCTGAGCGCGCTGGAGGCTTCCTTCTAACAGGGAGCGCGCCCGCGCCAGCGATTCACAAATGGACGGCGCGGGTACGCGCCCTGCTAGAGGGAAGCGCGAGAGGCGGCCGTGGCCCGCGCATGCGCCGTTGGAACGGGGAGAAGGTAAGGTTTGTGGGCGTCCGGGGGGGTTTCACACAGTGGGGCATCCCGATTTCGGATGCCCCGCGGGGAGGGAGCTGGTCGGCCTCTATAAGATTCCCGGGCCGATCAGTCATGGGTGTTGGTCCACTTTAAGCAAAGAAAACCAGAATTGCTCTCACACCTAAGCCAGTCCCTACCCCGAGCTGGTGATTGTTAAAGGGCCAACCCATGTCTGCTCCTATAAGTTAGGCAGACAAGAAGCTACCAAGAGTTATACATCTGATGATTGATCTGAACAATCAAGGTAACCTATACTGGGTAACTATTCCTTTATGTCATATGTATTTATTGTTTTAGATATTATTCCCACTGTGCATTTGTACTGCCCACTTATGGATATTAAATATATTTTACAAAATCCTCTGACCATCTGTATAGTAAACCAGGATTCACGGCTCAAAGAGAGACTGTTGTGTTGTGGTGGCAGTGACAGAATTTACTTTGAAATACTGTCTCTCCTTTTACATCTACCTGTAATGGTGTTACAAACATTGAACAGAGTGTAAGTCATGTGAAAATCTAACAAAAATCCCTTTTCATCGGGTTTTTGGTGTTCTGTCTGTTTTCCTCTTTGGGGATGTAAAAAAACTATTTTTCCTAGCAACAATGTGTTTATGTAGACCAATGTGGTGTTGTAAAGAATATATCAGAGACTTCCTGGCTTGCTAATGACCTCATTGGCTAAGGCAGAGACGACCACCAGAGGTTTAACCCCTTCTGCCTTTAATTCAACCTCTTTAGATGGGGCAGTAGCTAAAGGGTTACTGGCAGTGTTCTCATCTGGGGGGGGTCATTAGTGCTGTGTGATCCCCTGATGTTGATTAGCTCACCTGTTACAGTGGAAGGATTCTGGGATTTGTACATATAACAGCCGGCTGATAAGTAAATCACAGGTCTGGTGGCACAACCAAATGTGTATTTTTTTAGAACATGGAGTTGCAAAGAAAGAGCAAAGAAAAAAAAAACAGATAATTATCAGCACGCTGAGGACATCATTTTGGCACAAGAATATGGAAACTTTTAAAATGCCATTGAAAGTTAAATTAGCCTTTGACCCTTCAAAGGCCAGCAAGGTGAAATTCACGTAGCTGCCCCTCTGTTCGCTAAGTGCCAGCTATCAGGCTAATTCATTAATAGCACCAGGTACCGGCAGATGAGCGCCTGTGGCGAGGCAGACGCTGTGATTTGCTATGGGTCGCTGTTACCGAGTGCCTCAGTCACTGGCCGGCATTGATGAATTTGATGTGTGAGTCGCTATTACACCAGTACAGCGCTTTATGGGAGCGAACGGTAGCGACTGGTCAGTGTGAGCGACTCAAACCATATTCATCAAAAAAACAGCCTCACACAGCGGCGACGCTCAAAATTGGGTCGCTGTAGCCCAGAGCGCCAGACGCTGTGTGATTAAAGTCCGTTTTTAAACACATATCCACTAGTAACAAAGCGAAAACATATGGAATTACATTGTTATTACATTGTGACATTAACACTTTAATACCAGACATGTAATGACAATTCTGCATAAAAATATAAAAAAATCAAAAAAGTGTTCAAAAATGACATTTTCAAGGCCAGGAGAGGTCACACAATGATTTGTTTAAAAAAATAAAAGAAAATAAAACCCTGTTTAAAGTGGACCAACACCCAGGATTTTGACTATCCTGGGTTTTGGTCCACTTCGGCGGGGCACCCCGATCGGGGGTGCCCCGCTGTGTGAAACCCCCCAGAAACCCCAAAAAACTCACCTCTCCCCGCTCCCACGTGACGCGCCGTCCAATCCCTGCCGACGTCCAAGCGGGTCACAGGAACGTCCAAGCCGCTTCCGCCGCCGCCGCCTCCCGCGCGTCACTCTCGGTGCGCCCGCGCCGGCCATTCACCGACGGCCGGCGCAAGCACGTGCACGTCTAGAGGGGCGCGCGGGAGCCGGCGGCGGCGGAAGCGGCGGCGGATCAGGTAAGGTCTTTTTGGGGGTTTTGGGGGGTTTCACCCCGCGGGACATCCCGATCTCGGATGTCCCGCGGTGTGGGAGGTGATCGGCCCGGGAATCTTATAGATTTCTGGGCCGATCACCCCTGGGTGTTGGTCCTCTTTAAAGAAAATGAACATCCATTGAAATGTATGGGAGAGCCACAGGTAGCGACGGGTAATACCAGGGCTCTGAAAGGCAGAGCGCCGCCAGGATCCGCTGAGCCGTCTGTGATGATGAACCGGTCGCTAAGTGACGCTGTAAGAGGCGCTCACCAGAATCGGCTTCATAAATGTGGTATTGCGTGCCTCGGCCGGCGTTCACCTGATGCTACCTGCCACTACCTGTCTCTTACAAGGCAATACCTGCCGCTAGCCATTGATGAATGAAGCCCTAAGTGAATTTCACATACCTGGACTTTTCCATTGTTTGTGAGCAAAAAAAACAAAAAAACTCCATCCGGGATGCAGCGGCAGGGTCTCTTCCCCCGGGGAGCCTTCCATCCCCCCCCCCCAAAGTCTTTAGTGGGGTTGAGAATGCTGTGGCTTCTGACAGCCTTTTCTTTGGGAGTGAGATAACGTCATCTCACTCTGCCAGGATAAAAGGACGCGAGCAAGCGGTCAGAAGGCGGTAGTGAGTGGTGTAAGCTGGGCATGGTTGGTGCGGGGGGACATAGCGGTTAGTGATAAAATCCTGGTGAGTAAATAAATAAATAAATGACATGGTGTGTGTGTATATATATGTGTTGTTTTACATTTAATGCTTTGTGAACTGGTAAGAGGTCCTGGAGACCAGTTCACAAGGCAAGAGGGTCCGGCCAGTCACCTGCGGCAAGTGGGTGACTTGCTACTACCCTCCACCCCATTACCTGCCTCCCCAAAGCCCAGGGGGGTATAGAAGAGCCTGTGGCCCATATGAGCTATGCGGGCTTGTAGCCTTCAGGGCCTTCATAGCTGGTGAGTGGGCTGGTTTTACTAGGAAAGGGAACCCCACACTTTTTTTTAAACTTTTAAGGATTTTAACCCTTTAAAGTGGGCCAAAGTACATGTATAAGTCTATGAGACTCCAGGGCAGGCATACTCATTCCCCCTGGGGCATCCGCTGTGTAAAACCGCCGAGGTCACCCGGAAACTCACCTTCTTCCCTGGTTCAACAGCGCATTTGTGAACAGTGGGCGCATCTCAACTATCCCTTTAGCAGAGCACGTGCCCGCTCCAGGTATTTGTGAATGGCCAGCACGGGCACTCTCCCTGTTGAAGGGTAGCAGGGGAAGTGTGCGCCAGCTCGGGGCAGGAGCGGATTCGAGAGCGCTGACTGGACAAGAGGCTGCACATGCACGGAGGACCGGAGAAGGGTAAGCGAGATTGGGCGATCGGGGGTCGGGCAGGATTGGGGAGCACTGGTGACACGCACCAAAACCCAGAATAGTCAAAATCCTGGGTTTTGGTCCAATTAAAGATTAAAAAATGTGTTGCGTCCCGTCCTAGAGAGGGGGGACCCCAGGGGCGTAGCTAGGGGGGAGCAGGGGGAGCACATGCCCCGGGTTCAGCAGGTCAGGGGGGCGCCAAAGGGGGGCCTGAGCACAGGTGGGGGGTGCCATTTTGCCCCGGGTGCCAGAAAGCCTAGCTACTCCTCTGGGGGACCCCATGGCCATTTTTGAAGATATTTAGGGGTTTAAACCTTGATAGTGCACATTGTAGTTATATTTTATTTAAAAATGTCATCAAAGGAAATCCACTCCTCAGTTTGTAAAGAGTATAAGGGCTGTCTTAAAACGTACCTTTGGGTGAAGAGATAAGCCTTCATGTTTTGATGGGGTCTGGTGAAAAAACTTTTGGGGGGGCAGAAAATTGCCATTCACATTCATTATTTATTTAGGGGCTGATTCAGAGCCTTGTGAAAACTTACACCCGCTAGACAATAAAAGTGAATGAAAGTTTTTCCCTCCAAAAAAGAAGTTTTCACACCAGGCTCTGAATCGACCCCCATTATTATTATTATTGTTTATTTATATAGCGCCATCATCTTCCGTAGCGCTGTACAAAGTAGTAATTACAGACAGGGTAGAAAAAGACAGTACATGAACTATTATTAATGCACTGTTACAGAGTTGACAATGGATATTCTGAATACAAGATACAATAGGAGAGAGAGCCCTGCCCTTGCCAGCTTACAGTCTAAAGGATGAGGGGTGGAGACGAGGGGGAAGGGTCACAAACAGTCAGTATTGAGCTTTGTGACATGTGCTCATTAAAGAATTGCTTAAGCCAGATTAAGCTTGTCTGAATAGGCGAGTTTTAGGGACACCTTTGAGGGTTGTGGAGTGGCGGATTGGGTGGGGGAGGGCATTCCAGAAGATTGCAGTAGCATGTGAGAAGTCCTGGAGGTGGGCATGAGAGGAGGTGACCAGGGTGGAGGACAGGAGAAGGTCGGCAGAAGAGCGGAGGCTGCGTCTAGGTTGATATTGTTGGATTAGAGATGAGATGTAGGGGGGAGCCTGGTTGGAGAGAGCTTTGTAGGCGAGAGTTAAGGTTTTGAACAGGGAGTTTTACCCCATGCGGTAAATGGTGTTGAGGAAGGAAACTGACACTCATAAGACCTTTGTGTAACATGTAGACATCAATTAAGTCTTTATAAAATACATTTCTATGGACGTTCTACAAATTCTGTGTTATTACATTTAAATTATAATTAAATGTAATTCAAGTTATTCTGTTCCAGTATGCAAGGACTGCTTATCTTTTGTGTTCCCTGCAGAGGAGGAGTGTGACAAGTGGTTCATTTGGGATAACTTGTAAGACCAGGTTGATCAACATTTCAATGTTGGTCAATATTTTGTGGCATATTTAAAGGAACTGTAAACCCAATGACAATAATGAGGCGGTAAGCAGATCACCTGATGCCTGTCCAGTGTCGGGGTGGAGAACCTTGGATCTACCAGAGGAAGTTATTTTTGGGGCCCATTAGAGGGAATCATCAGGGGCGTAACTTAAGAGGGTGCAGGGGGTGCGACTCCCTCAGGGTCCAGAAAAAGGTTAGGGGGTCCCTTCATTGTTGTTCCTCTACCTTCTTTTTATCATGTTTGTGCTCAGTTGGCATCATTTACAGAAAGGAAGCTCCATTTGGGAAAAAAAGTTTACTCAATGAGCCTCAGAATTTAATGTTCACACCAAGGCCCCGTCACATTTAGTTATTCCACTGGGAATCATTATTGGGGACCACCCTTCAGCTAGAACACAATTAGACTTTTGCAAAGTATATTAATTAAATAACAAATGTAAATGACTGGATAAATAACAAACTCACAGAACACTACAGAAAAATCCAGAACACTGTGTGAGTCTTGAATGTCTTGTACTGCCCGGATTGGAGCCCTGGGTCAGTGTCTGGGCCATAAGGAGGATGATCTGGTGCTTTGGTGGGCCAGCTCAACACCTGTGTCAGTCCTATGTGTCTCTTCTCCATTTCCTGTAGCACAGGTTAGAAGCCATAGCAGGGATTCAAAGTTTATCCTCCTTTCAATTTTATCCCTTAAGGACCATGCAAAAAAGTGGTGTAACACCTACTCTGTCCCTTGGTGCTCCTAGCATAAGTGAGCATGGGAAGCCACCAGGACTTTCTAGGTGAGAGCGAGCAGGGCAATCACCCATGGTGCCAAGGCAATTGGGGGCACCTTTATCCCAGCCATCCTGTTTTCTGCAGATGAGTTCGCGCCACTATAAGTGGTACAGGCCACATGCCAGGCTCTTCATCCCCCATATGGGGCCTAGTCATGGGCAAGGTGGGCCAGTTCAACACCTGTGCCAATCTTATGTGTCTCTTCTCCATTTCCTGCAGCACAGGTTAGAAGCCATAGTAGGGCTCCAATCAATTTCATCCCTTCAGGACCACGCAAAAAAAGTGGTGTAACAACTACTCTGTCCCTTGGTGCTCCTAGCATAAGTGAGCATGGGAAGCCACCAGGACTCTCTAGGGAAGGATGAGCAGGGCAATCACCCGTGGTGCCAAGGCTATTGGGGGCACCTTTATCCCAGCCATCCTGTTTTCTGCAGATGAGTTTGCGCCACTATAAGTGGTATAGGCCACATGCCAGGCCCTTCATCCCCCATATGGGGCCTAGTCATGGGCAGGGTGGGCCACTTCAACACCTGTGCCAGTCTTATGTGTCTCTTCTCCATTTCCTGCAGCACAGGTTAAAAGCCATAGTAGGGCTCCAATCAATTTCATCCCTTCAGGACCACGCAAAAAAAGTGGTGTAACAACTACTCTGTCCCTTGGTGCTCCTAGCATGAGTGAGCATGGGAAGCCACCAGGACTTTCTAGGGAAGGATGAGCAGGGCAATCACCCGTGGTGCCAAGGCTATTGGAGGCACCTTTATCCCAGCCATCCTGTTTTCTGCAGATGAGTTAGCGTCACTACAAGTGGTACAGGCCATATGCCAGGCCCTTCATCCCCCATATGGGGCCTAGTCATGGGGAGGGGGCACTGCCTGCTGCTTTAGTAGAGGCACATCATGGCACATACCAGTATGCGACAGCAGTAGCACCATAGGATGGGTGAGGAGGGGACAGGAGTTCGATTTTGCATAGAAACTGCCCTGAAAGCCAAAGTATTTCAACAGCTGAAGAGCACACGCATCAGTTATAAAGCTGCGCCACTACAGGCCCTTCCCAGCTCAGACCTGACCCAGAATTTGAAGCAAAGAAATTGGGTTCTTTTAGAATACATAAGGTATTTACATATAACCAGAGATGATTTGAAATGGCTCAGTGTACACTGTTCCCAAGGGGTATACGGTGGGAAGAAGTTAGTGTGTGCCTGGACAGGGACATTAACAATACCGTAGGTTACAAACCGAGCTGTTTGCCTGAAGGTTTGGTAAAAACATGTCGACTTTACAGAACAATAAGCTAAGGCGATACACTCAATATACAGTGCTTATATGATACAGTAATTACCATACAATATATATATATACAATATAAAAAAAGCATGCAGTAAGGAAAGATAATTACAACTTATCCTCAGTTATTCTGATGTGGCCTGTGCCCAGCTCCAAAATAAGAGACAAACATTCAGGGGCTCAGCTCCAATGATGCGTCATCCTCTTTTTACTGTATATTCACACTGCCCAATATATCTTTATGGGTCACTTTAGTAAATAGAAAAATGAGAAACTTTTCTATTCATGGAAAAACAGAAGCACTTGCAGTGGGTGTGATGCGGTGCCAGCCTGATCTGAGCAATGCTAATTGGCGTGTGAACTGGAGCTTGGTTTATCAAGCGTCAGCCCCAGTCAAGGCCACTCAGCGACAATATTTTCGCCTCAACACATACTGCACGATTTAAGAAAGAACAGTCAGTGCTTATGTGTCCGCCAGCCTACACCTAATTTATCCGCAGGGCCATATAGTTTGCAGTGCAGAGCATTCTTGTTAAACCCCTTATATCAGCTACGTGAATTTCCTCCTGCAGTAAAGTGGCAGGTATTTACCCTAATAAAAGAAAAAAATAAATAAATCAAGCTCACCTTCGAACAGGATTCATTGGTCCGGGTCTTCTCTTCACCCGGGGGCCTCCAATCCCACTGGGGTCTTCAGGGGGCAGGAGAGTGCCCGTTACCGCGCCTTGTGACAGCGCGGCCAGCCGTTGGAGAAGCGGCTTTTATAGGAGGAGCGTGATGACATCATCCCTCTCCTCCAATATAAAAGGCCGCTTCTGGCACTGGCAGAGCTGTCAGAAGCAGCCGGTGATCGGTGGAGGGCGGATGCAGAAACAGGGATCTCTGATAGAAACATAGAAACATAGAAGGTTGACGGCAGAAGAAGACCATATGGTCCATCTAGTCTGCCCTTATGTGTATACCGTATGTTCTCTTTATCTTATGTGTATACTGTATGTTCTCTTTATCTTATGTGTATACTGTATGTTCTCTTTATCTTATGTGTATACTGTATGTTCTCTTTATCTTATGTGTATACTGTATGTTCTCTTTATCTTAGGATAGATGTGTGCTTATCCCAGGCATGTTTAAATTCAGTGACTGTTGATTCTTCAACTACCTCTGCTGGAAGTTTGTTCCAAGCATCTACTACTCTTTCTGTAAAATAATATTTTCTAACATTGCTCCTGATCTTCCCTCCGACTAGCTTCAGGTTGGGCCCCTTGTTCTATCATTAAGTTTCTTCTTAAAACACTTCCCTCCTGAACCTAATTTAATCCTTAAACATATGTAAAGGTCTCAATCATGTCCCCTCTCCCTTCTTTCCTCCAGACTGTACAAATGAAGTTCTTTAAGTCTCTCCTGATAAGTTTTAAGTTTAAGTCCTTCCACCATTTTTGTTGCCGGCCTTTGGACACGTTCTATTTGAATAATGTCTTTTTGCAGGTGAGGTCTCCAGAACCGCACACAGTATTCTAGCTGTGGCCTCACCAGGGCTCTATACAGCGGCATCACAACCTCCCTCTTCCTACTGGTGATGCCTCGAGCTATGCAGTCAAGCATCCTGCTTGCTTTTCCCACTGCCTGGCTACACTGTCCACTCATCTTGCAGCTATCAGTAATCAGTATCCCTAAATCTCTCTCCTCCGAGGTCCTGGATAACACAGTGCTGCCCATACGGTGCCCAGAGCAGGGATTCCTTCTACCCAAGTGCATGGTCACAGCAACACGGACTGGCTGTGTAAAGGCATCATCCGCGCATACACGATGACCTCGGCACCCAGGGCGAATTCCAGGCTTGCTTGCCGTTAGAAACTAGTCTGCTCAACACAATAAAGTGGAAAAATATTTTCTTCTATTTTTTAAATATTGATTTACTTTTACATGTGTTTGTTTTTATATGCACTTAATTTACTTTACTATCTGTTTGGTGGATTTATAACTATTTTATAGTCATTGCACATCACCTGCATTAGTTATGTCATTGTCTAACAACTTTAGAGTAAAAACGAATTGAAGTCATCATTTTCCGTTAAAGTCAGACAGCGCGAAGGCAGAATATGCAGGAAATGCCCCAGCAAGATAAATCAAACCATACAATTTACAAACCATGCTTATGCATCCAGTGGGCACAATTGTTTAAATTGAGATGGGGACTTTTTGCCCTCATTTTACTGGATTAGGTTGATTTATTACAGTAAGCCATATTTAAAAAAAGAAGCAGGTTGACTCATTAGGACCATATTTCACCTTTTGTCCTAAAAGATGTCCAACCGGGGGGGCGTGGCCTGGCCGGGGACCAAGATGGAAGCTTGACCTGAGAGCTCCTGACGAGGCCCCCTAAGAAGCCTTCTTTTCCGCGACCTACTTCTACTATGGGGCGACTAAACAAGCCCGGGGCCTCCACTAAGAACCCCAGGACCTCCCAGACCCCAAAATCTGCGAGTAAGAGGCTCCCTGAGCTGTTCCGGAGCCAGGTGAGGGAGGACCCCCGGCCTTCCAATATGGCGGATGCTCGCTCCACGTGCAGCTCACCGGAGAGGGAGGATGCGACCGCCTCTGAGGGTGAGGACAGCGCTCTCTCGGCTCGACTCAGCCAGCTCCCCACTCGCAGTGAACTGGCTAATTTCGCAGGGGAAATCAAGGCTTCAATTACTGCAGCTATTGCGGACCTGCGGGGAGACCTGAAACACCTGGCCCAAAGAGTTGACAAAGTCGAGGGGGAATGCGCAGACACGTCGTCTAGGCTGGCAGAGGTGCGCGATGTGGTCCGAGCTCATAACAAGCACTTACTGGACTTTCATAGACACCTGGAGGACCTCGAAAATCGGAACAGGAGGTGTAATATCCGAGTACGGGGGGTTCCAGAGGAGGTGGCCCCCGACCAGACGCAAGAAGCCCTGACTTCCATTTTCAATTCTCTCTTGGAGAGGCCACCAGGCTCACAGATTGAGTTTGTCAGGGCCCACAGGGCTCTAAGACCCCGCAGTGCTGGCGACTCTACCCCTCGAGATATTGTCTGCTGCTTGATGAGTTTCCCCCTGAAAGAGGAAATCCTCGCGAAAGCAAGAGGCCGGGACAGTATACTATTCAACAACAATGAAATCCAGCTGTTCCAGGATCTATCAAACATCACCCTGCAGAATCGGAGGGCGCTGCGCCCCCTTACAGCGCTTCTCAGAGAGAGGGGCATCCCGTATAGATGGCGCTTCCCCTTCGCCCTTTCTGCCTCAAGCAATGGCAAATCGGCCACACTCCGGTTCCCGGAGGACTTACCGGACTTTTGCTCCCAGCTGCGACTTCCTGAGATATCTGTCCCGGACTGGCTTCAGGACTTTTCCATCCCGCAGTTACTGCGTAGAGGCGCCCGAGACGATCGCACCAGCTCTTATCGGCGGACGCCCCGAGATCGCTCCCCGCGGGCGATGGAAGGAGGGGGCAGTCGTTCCAGATCCAGGAGCTGAGAGACAGACCTGCGTGTTCTTCAAAGCCTCAGAGCTAAGCTGCTTTCCCCCTTTTACCGCTGTTTAGGATTTAGCTGCCTGATCCACCTCCCGTAGTTTGTAGGCCGTTAGTACGTTTAGCATCATAGGCCTCCCACCTGTCTTACCTATAGATATGTTTTCCATACGCTTGCTGTTGGCTGATTCTCACCGGAGATGGGAATTCTGGATTGCTAATTTGCTGTGTAGAACTGTACATTTGAAATGCTAGCTGATTTACAGGTTCTGGGCCCTCTCCCCGCTGCAGTTAGGTAGCGGAGGGCTTTGCATGTGTGTTTAGGATTTAGCTGTCTGATCCACCTCCCATAGTTTGTAGGCCGATAGTATGTTTAGCATTGTAGGCCCCCCACCTGTCTTACCTATAGATATGTTCTCCATAAGTTTGCTGTTTGCTGATTCTCACCGGAGTTGGGAATTCTGGGTTGCTAATTTGCTGTGTTGGATTGTACATGTGTAATGCTAGCGGATTTACAGGTTCTGGGCCCTTTCCCCATTGCAGATATGTAGCGGAGGGCTGTGCATGTGGGGGTCTCCCGGGTGGGGGAGATGAAACTTCTAGCTTCACACTCGGGGGGCGGGGGGCTCATCTGGTCTCCTTGGCCTCCATAAGCCAGGAGTCCCGATTTTTTGCTTAACCCACTATACAGAGAGTAGTTTTGCTCAATGAGATCCTGGTGGCTGTTTATTGTATGTTTCTCAAGCGTTAGACTCGCGCTGGTCCGGGGGGCCCCCCAGGGGAGGTTTCGGTCCAAGGAGGGTTGATGTCGACTGAGGGGGGATGAGGTGAGGCATCGTATTGGGTTCCTGTTAACCCACTAATACCGTGAGGGAGGCCAGCTCGGGGTGTCCTTGCCCGCTCGCTTACTTTCTTTAAAGCCTCGCCCGGTACCGGTGCTGCGAGCATGTTCTCGAATTAGGGGAGGGTGCGTCATCTCGATTTCCCATAGGGAGCGGTGAGGCGAGAGAAGAGGGGAGGCGACGCCCGTGGGGGCGCAGCGCTGTGATGGCGGGTGAGAGGGTTGAATAAGGGGTTGTTGGATGCCCCCTCGCCTGAGGCCCTGACCAGGGGATCGGCCACCTGAACGGGGGTAGCTGGGGGGGGGGCCTGGGGAAGGTCTCCAATGATATTTGATCCCTTTTTGGGTCTGGCTTGCCCTCTTGCTTCCTGCAGCCTTGGAATTATAGGAGGGGGCCTCGTTGGGGTTTTGAGGGTTGAGCTTGGGTCGGGTGGCCTCCGGGCTCTTCTATCCGTTTTTCGGGGGGGATTTCCCTTGGCCTTCCACGATCCCCCACAAAAGGGTAGATAGCCCAGGTGGGAACCAGTGGGAGTTTCCTCTTTAATCTCTCTCACCTTGGCCCCGGTGATCACTCTCTGGGGTCAAGGGGGGGGTGCCTGCCAGAGGGGGATCCTGTCTCCCTTTGGGACGGTCACCCCAGTAGTTCCCATATCCTGTGTGAGGAATCGGGGAGTCTCTCCTCACTTCCTCCTGCCCTCTTTAGGTGCTTGGTTTCCTTGTTGGGTCTGTGTGACTGGTTTGCTCTTTTGTTTTTGTTGTGTGTTTACTTCTCGTCAGTACTTCCTTTTGTCTCTATCCTAGTGTTCTCCCCGTCTCCTGTGCTCTTTTGTCTCCCCTCTTTCCCCTCGGGTGTGGGGGGTGAGGTAATAGCTTGCAGACGCTCCTGCCAGGGGGCGAACTTGGTGCTGGGGGCTGCTTGGCCGGGGGGCGCTGACAGGGTTTCTGGGGAAGATGGGTCCCCTGTGCCTTAATGTGGTCTTGGTGAATGCTAAGGGTTTGAATACTCCTGTTAAAAGGCATGCCCTCTTCCGAGAATTAAAGCTCTTTAATGCACACTTTGCCATGGTCCAGGAGACCCATTTTCAGAGAAACAAGGCCCCATACCTGGGCAACAGGGTCTACTCGACCTGCTTTGCGGCTAACTCTCCTACTAACAAAGCGAAAGGGGTGGCTATTCTAGTGGATAAATATGTCACATTTCGGGTCCTAGCAGTAGAAAAGGATCTAGAAGGGAGATTTGTGTTTGTAAAGGGGACGCTTCTACATGGTCAAATCGTCACCTTGGCAAACGTGTATGCCCCGAATAAAGATCAACAAAAGTTTTGTTCAAAGGTACTGGCTAAACTTGATGCCTTCAGGGAAGGTATGCTAATATTAGGGGGGGACTTGAACTGTGCTTTGAACCCCCTGGTGGATACCTCTGACGCTAAGACCGCCATCTCTTACGGGGCATTGAAGCGGATTAAGAGATCATTGCAGGAGCTGGAACTAATTGACTCCTGGCGTCTGATGAATCCAACAGGGCGAGATTATACATATTACTCTCCTATCCACGCAAAATACACCAGGATTGATTATATCTTTCTCTCGCAGAGAGACCTGGGGAGGGTGGTCAGTGCGCAGATCGGAAATATTACTTTTTCCGATCATGCACCAGTGGTGCTCTCATTGTCTCTCCCTTGTGTTGAGCGGAAGGAGTGGAACTGGAGACTTAATGAGAGCATGTTGAGGGACCCCGGGGTAGTTATGAAGCTGCAGGAGGGCTTAGAAAGGTATGTTCAGGAGAATGTTACAGAGGGGATGGATCCGGTGGTGGTGTGGGAAGCACAGAAATGCACGATGAGAGGGCTATTGATTCAGGAGGGGTCGAGGCTCAAGAGGGCACGACTGCAGCAAAGAGAAAACTTGATTAAACAGATAGCCCAGCTTGGTTCCGCACATAAACAATCGTTGTTAGATAAATCTTTACAAGATCTGGAGCAGAAGCGTAAGGCACTTAAAGATCTACTGGATAGGGAGAATAGTAGGTGGATGGTTAGACGGTTGGGGCTGTATTATGAGCAAGGCAATAGATCCGGGAGGATGCTCGCACGGGCGCTTAGACCCAAGATCGCTCGCAATAGGATAGAGGCTATTAGGGGGAAGGATGGGCTCTTGCTCCAGAATAGTGATTCTATCGCGAGTGCCTTTTGTAACTTTTACTCGGACCTGTACAACCTACAGGGGCAGCAGTCGGGGAGTGACCGGCACCTCCTTATGGCCTCTTATCTTTCTGAATCAGGAATGCCCTCGTTGCCTGAGGATGAGGCGGCCCAGTTGGAGGCCCCAATCTCGGTAGGAGAACTGCGAAAGGCTCTAAAATCCACTAAGCCGGGCCGGGCCCCGGGCCCTGATGGTTTCCCCACACAATACTACAAATCCTTCTCAGATCTCCTGCTCCCCATGATGGCAAGGGCGTTTGAATCCACCTCATCCTCAGGCACTCTACCCAGCACTTCCTTGGAGGCCCGGATAGTGGTGATCCCAAAGGAGGGGAAAGATCCAACAGACTGCAAAAGCTATCGCCCTATATCCCTTTTAAATGTAGATGTAAAAATCTTTGCTAGGGCCCTGGCCAACAGGATTGCTTCCTTCCTGCCGAGCCTTGTCACACAGGACCAAGTGGGTTTTGTCCCGACCCGGGAAGCCAGGGATAATGTCACCAAAGCTCTTAACTTACAGTGGTGGACCAGGACGAGGCAGATCAGAGCGCTCATGCTTTCCACCGACGCTGAAAAAGCGTTTGATCGAGTCGACTGGAGGTGGTTGGGGGGGGGGTTTGGAACATATAGGTCTGGGAGCATCAATGAGGAGTAGAATTCTATCGCTATACTCTAATCCCATTGCTAAGGTGCGAATTAACGCTTGTACCTCCCAAGGGTTCCACATACGCAATGGCACTAGACAGGGCTGCCCCCTGTCCCCATTGATATTTGCTCTTTCCCTGGAACCTTTCCTTAGAAAAGTTAACCTTAACCCAGATATTAGGGGGGTGGCTGTGGGGGACAGAGAGAGAAAAGTCGCCGCATATGCGGATGACATGCTTTTTTTTCTGAGTTCTCCGAGGATCTCGGTCCCAAACCTTCTAAAGGAATTCGAGGTTTTCGGACGCCTATCGAACCTAAAGATTAATTTTGGGAAGTCGAGCGCTATGAACATATCGCTACCGGACGGGGAGGTGCGCGAGTTGCAGAAGCTCTTTCCCTTCACCTGGGAGGGGAGGAGCTTGAGATACTTGGGAGTCAATGTGCCTGTCTTCCCCTCTGACTTGTTCCAGCTCAATTTTGCTCCTCTGGGTGCTAAGATCAAACGGGACTTAGAGGGCTGGAACAGATTGAAACTGTCCTGGTTTGGGCGCATTGCAGTACTCAAAATGAATGTGCTACCGAGGCTGCTATACCTCCTGCAGTGTATCCCCATCAAAATCCCCAACTCCTTCTTTGTCACCATGTCTAAGATATTTATGAACTTTGTGTGGGCGGGCAGACCTCCTAGAATCAGTAGGCGCATCCTGATGCTCCCTAGGGAGCATGGGGGAGCCGGCCTACCTTGCCTTAAAACATATTACCGGGCTGTTCATGTCGGTAGGGTTGTAGACTGGCATATTAATAGGTCCCAAAAAGACTGGGTGCGGATAGAAGGGGAGATTGTGGAAAATGGGAGGCTGGATGTGCTGTGCAACCTGAGAAGATCTGACATCCCGTCCCTGGTAAAAACCCACCCGTTCGTGGGGACCTCGTTAGCCATCCTCGACCTCCTCTGCAGAGGCCCAAAAGCAATATCCCCGCAGCCAGGTCATCTAACCCCGATCAGTCATAATCCGGCCTTCCCCCCTGGGAAGGATCCCTCCTTTCTAAAGGACTATCAGGGCCCCGGTCCCCTGAGGGCTCACCACTTATGGGACAGGGGAGCTGTAATGGGTTGGAGGGACTTGCAAGTTAAATTGGGGCGTGAGATTTCTGTGCTTCCTTACCTTCAGATGCGACACTTCCTCCAGAGGCAGGATTTTAAAGCTCACTTGGGGAAGGACCCCACAGAATTTGAAAGAGCTTGCCTGGGAGAGGGTCCGGACTCCCATCTCTTGTCTTGGGCATATCAGCTGTTGAGTCGGGGGGAGAAGGTGGGTCCCAGACCGTGGGAGCGGAGGTGGGAGTCAGATCTTGGCAAATCCCTGTCGAAAGAGGACTGGGGTAGTATATATAGAAATGCTCACAGGGGACTGCTTAGCAGCTCCATGCAGGAGACGAACTATAAGTTGATAACCCGATGGTACCGGACCCCAGAGTTGCTACACTCTTTCTATTCCTCGGTCCCCGACACTTGTTGGAGGTGTGGGCAGCCTGGGGCCTCGATGTTACATATCTGGTGGTCCTGTCAGGCCCTGGGAGATTTCTGGTCCAAGATTAGGGAGCTTAGTGAACTGGTGCTGGGGGAATCTCTGGAATGGAGCGTGGCAGAGGTCCTTTTGGGGTGGTCCCCGGACGGCAGGGGGGTGGCAGGCGGAGCTCCCTTAGCTAGACACTTCTTAAATGCTGCTAGAGTTCTCATCCCCAGGAACTGGAGATCCCGCATAGCCCCCACAGTCAGAGACTGGGTCAGCCAAGTTAACCATGTTGAGGTCATGGAGGAGATTTGCTATGCCAGGCAAGATAGGCTGGATGAGTTCAGGAAGATTTGGACGACATGGTCAATCTTTAAGGATACCGCACTCTACAAGGGATTGGGAGCTTGATACAGATCGAGTGCCGCCCGCTAGTAATTTCCAGATCTATGGAATTGCATGGGGGGTCTAGGGTCAAAGAAGCTTCCTGGAGGGTAGTTGGAGGGTTTCGCCCCCCCCCCCCCCTCTGGGAATCTGGTGCCTTGTGATTGCTTGCTCGGCTCCCCTGGGATCCTTGATCCTTGGCACCTGGGATCTGCTATCCCCCCTCTTCTGTTTCTGCTTCTGTTCTGTCCCTGTCTTCTTGCCCCCCCCCCTGGGATCCTCCCCCACTCTCGGTGCACCAGGAGGTAGCTATCTGCTATCTCTCATAGGCTGCCGGTGCCCCCTGGCATCCTCCCTCTTAATCATCTGGTATGTGTGTGTCTTCGTCGACGAGGGCTCCCCCCCAGGAAGCGGGACAGGGACGGGGGATGTTTTCCCACTGTCACCAGCCCCATCAGTCGGAGTACCTGAGGCGGCGCCTCCCCATGCTGGGATAGTCTAATTTAGGGGGGAACACCCAATATTGTATATGTATATTATATGCATTGCCTCTGTAACCTCTGCTACTGTGAAATAAGCATTCCTACATGTTGTATGTTTTATTGATGTCCTATTAATAATAATAATAAAAACTGAGTATGACTTAAAAAAAAGATGTCCAACCGAGATTCCCTCTGCTCTATGAAAATGATTCAGAGGGAATAGTCTGCCACTTGAGGTGGTAAGGAGCTCCTTCATACTAAAAAGCCTACATATTTTTATATACACTGTTAAAGGCCCTTATTTAAACCGGACCTTCAGCGTGATTCAATGAAAAGCCCAAACTCTTAAAAAACGGTTCCCCAGCATTTAAAATTAATATATTTTACGTTTTTAGTCACTAACTTATTATTCTTTCCCCCACTGGGCTGCAACTCTGTTCAGGAATTTAGGATACGGGCGCCGCCATCTTGACTCAGAAGCATCACACTTACTGAGGAGAGGAGAGTGGGATAAGGTACAGGGGGGCGGGTTATAGCTGTGCTTTGCTCAGACAGAGCAGAGCTGGGGTCAGGTAAAGGTCAGCAGTCCCAGAATGCAGAGCAGCACAGTCAGGAGGCACTTCCTGTTTGCAGGCTGCCTGATAAGATGGCAGCTTCCATAAGCCGCCATCTTGTATGTTTAAAGGCTCATAACATGCAGTAGATGCAGGTAGGATGATTTTTAATGTGGGCAATCTGTATGTACAGGGTGTGGGAAACATTTAAGATAGACTCTTATTCAGAGTGAAGGTCCGCTTTAAGAAGGGATAGCGTCAGGTAGCGCCTGGTTAATGAGAGGTAGCGACTGGTGAACGCCGGACACGGCAGCAATTACACATTTATCAAGCAGAATCTGTTTAGTGACTGGGATAGCGCCATGTAGCGTCTGAATCATCATTTTCACAGCCTCAGTGAACAGCGCCGGCGTTCAGCCTTGCACAGCGCCAGGTATGACCTCTCGCTACCTGTCGCTCTCCCATACATTTCAATGGACGATCCTTTTCTTCTCTTTAAACGTGTTTTTTTTTTTTTTTTTCAAAAAAATCACAAATAATTCTGTGACCTCTTCTGGCATTGAAATAGCAGTTTTTTCATAATTTTTTAATTTTTTATATATTTCCTCAGAAATGACATTACAGGTCTGCCATTAAAGTGTTCATGTTACAATGTTGTTACAATGTAATTCCATATGTTTTTGCTTTGTTACTAGTGGATAGATGCTGAAAAACAGACTTTAAACACACCGCCTCCTGCGCTCTGGGCTTCAAACAAGCATTTTTCAGCGCCAGAGATTGTGAGGCTGTTTTTTTGCTGAATATGGTGTGAGTCGGTCGCTATGAGCAGTCGCTGCCATGCGCTCCCATACAGTGCTGTACTGGTCAAATAGCGACTCCTCACAATGTATTCAACATTACTGAACAGCGACTGAGTCGCTATAAAGTAGCGACTCACAGCCGAGCACTGCGACTACTAGCGGGTGCTCTGAAAATGCCTGCTACAGACGCTCATCTGTCGCTACCTGCCGCTAATGATGAATCAGCCTCCTCGTTCACAGCACCTCAGGATCCACATAAGGTGAGTATACTTATGTATATATATTGTATATATAGCCAGTGGTATGGTTTCCCTGCCTTTTGCCTGTATTTTTTGTAATTTTTGCATTATGAAGTATATTCCTCCCCTTCTTCCTCGCCCCTGCCTTATATTTACACTTATACAATATATATACGGTACATAAGTATACTCACCTTATGTGGATCCTGAGGTGTTGTGAACTTTAACAGTGTGAATGGCATGGAGCAAAAGAGAAAATGAGGTGGTGAGGTTAACAATATACAGTACACAGCCATATGCCATATGTCCTCCACCCTGGTCACCTCCTCTCACGCCCCCCTCCAGGACTTCTCACGTGCAACTTCAATCTTCTGGAATGCCCTCCCCCACCCAATCCGCCACTCCACAACACTCAAAACCTTCAAAGGCGCCCTTAAAACTCACTTATTCAGACAAGCATATAATCTGGCCTAACCAATCTTCTAAAGGGCACAAAGCTCAATACTGACTGTTTGTGATCCTTCCCCCTCGTCTTCACCCCTCATCCTTTAGACTGTAAGCTCCTAGGGCAGGGCTCTCTCCCCTATTGTATCTTGTACTCAGAATATCCACTGTCAACTCTGTAAAGCTGCATTTGAAATAGTATATGTACCGTATGTTTCTACCCTGTCTGTAATTACTACTTTGAAAAGCGCTACGGAAGATGATGGCGCTATATAAATAAACAATAATAATAATAATTATATGCCATAATAAGTGAACTTTCCAACTTAGCCATCACCATAACGATTGGAGGCAAAGAGACATATATACAGAGGGCTAAATTCATGTAGCCTGATTAAAAAGTCCACTTGGGATGGTTTGGCATTACTCGCTATGAGAAGACGCGCTGCCTGGGACCCATAGTCCGCCTGTTTATGATTGTAGCGATGGCGGTGTGCTGGCTGTAATGTTGATTGGATGACGAACGGCAATGGGAGGTTCCCAGGTGCTTAAAGGAATGAGTGATTTGCCCACCCTGATGAAGCTCCGGTGGGCGGGGCGAAACACGCGTCGGATACAGCTAAGTACTGACTAGATGACTTGTGGCCAGCTGCTTAAAAGGCACGCAGCTTACTTTACAGTGCTGGAATATGGTGTGTGTATTAACTTGCAACAGCCGGATGGCGCAAACAAACACAGCCTGTCATTAGCTGCAGAGCATGGCCCTACAAGTTTGGAGGAGGCAGCACGAGACACCACACAGGACCGGGCACATATCATAAGTAGAGATGAGCGAACTTTTGAAAAATTCGATTAGGCTGATTCGCCGAATTTTCCGGGAAAAATCGTTTCGGTCCGAATTTATTCGCGACGAATCGCTATTAAAAACGTCTCTTTCTGGCCGTCCAAGAACCTCCATAGGGTTGCAGAACGTTTTGCTTGGCTGTAACATGCATAGGATGCATGCTGGGTTAGTGAAATACTATTGTAAAGAAGTATGACATGCAGATCAGAGGCGTCGCTATTAGATTCGCTGACGCAGAGCGGCACAATTACAGAGCCTTGAGGTGGCATCAGCATGATTCATAAGTGTCATTGCGGAGCACTAATTGTGTCAGTGCGCGAGAGATACTTACAGCATCATCCCCATCTGGGGCGTTCATTACTTTGGACCTAACTTCTGAGAGGCGGGGAGCAGTGTGGATGTGTGTGTGGCCTGTGTGGTACAAAAAAAAAGCATGTAGGGAGGCTCTCAAGTCATAAATTGATCAAAAAATACATTTTTATTAATTACATATTTATAATCACTACATACAATACACTCAACATATTAAAATCCCTTAAAAACATATAAATGGGACAATAACACACAGGACAAACCAACATGAAGGTGTGTAGGCCATGGGGAGACGTCACACATGTTATTTTCATGAAACCTTGACTTTATTTCTGGTGATTTTTTTTTTTGTGTGATATTTTTTGATTGGTATTGTGATATACATCAGTGGTTCCCCTTTGGGATGCCTAATAATATATACAGGTGATTATATTTTCATATTATTCTTTAATTGGTGAATAGAGTAGATTGATATGTTTATGAGTTGTTATGGTTGGGAATATTAATTCTTAATTGATTGTTTGACTAGTAGCACTTGCACTTTATAAATATATAGATTTTATAGTGATCTGGATCATAGGCAGGATTTGCACATGCTCAGTTGCACTGTTGGAACACTATGAGGCTGATTTATTAATAGCGACATGTAGCGACAGTTGAGCGACTGTAGCAGTATTTTCACAGCGCCCGCTAGTAGTCGCTATGCTTGGCCGTTGTTCGGTTGTTGACAGCGACTCAGTCGGTGTGGCGTAATGTTGAATACAAGGTTACGCTATTTGACAGGTTTCGCGATGTATGGGAGCGCATAATAGCGACTGGTCAGAGCAACTGGCTTCCACCATATTCATCAAAAAATCACGCTAAAAAAATTCAAGCGCTGTAAAATGCATGTTTAAACCCCAGAGCGCTGGCGGCGATGGGTTAAAAGTAGTTTTTTACCCCCCAAACAACCATATTTTTGGAAACCAAAAAAAAAAAGTATTTTAAATAATTTAGTAATATGAATACATTAATATCAGACCTGTAATATCAATTCTGTACAATTATTATTTTTTTTTTTCCCTTAAAAAAATTATCTAAAATGGCAGAAGTGGTCACAGAATTTTTCACATTTAAAAAAAAAAAAAAAAAAAAAATTAATAACAATTAATTATTAATATTTAAAGATTGTTCCATTGAAATGCACTGGAGAGCGCCAGGTAGCGAGAGGTCATACCTGTCGCTGTTCAAGGTCGGACGCTGGCGCTGTGGGCTGAGGCTGGAATAATGATGAATGAGTCGCCATATGGCGCTATCTCAGTCGCTAAGCAGGATTGGCTTGATAAATGTGTGATTGTGGTGGGGAGCCGGCGTTCTCGTGGCGGGGCCCGTCATTACCGGCCGCTCACCAGTCGCTACCTGTCGCTATTCCTTCATAAATAAGGGCCTCAATCTTTCATGAAAAATTCCTAGTGATCATTTTGGTTAGCACTGCCACCTGGTGGTCATTAAGAGAGCTACATGGCTACATCTTGTATTATCGCTGCATCTGCATTTTTATTGTATGTGTATAGTCATTATGCTAGGTAATAGCGCCGGCTCCAGGTTTATGCAGGCCCTCGGGCGATGGAGCCTAAATGGGCCCCTTGAGGTGCAGTATGATACTCCATACATGGTAATAAAGGTTCATGTATGGTGAATACTGCCAAGAATAGAAAGAAAAAAGTAAAAGAAGGAATGATAAAGTAAAGAAGAAATAGTGACAGAAAGAAATAGATATAAAGAACGAAAGAAATAACAAAAAGAAAAGAAAGAGAGAAAAGGAATGACAACAAAATTAATAGATGGAAAGAAACAAAGAAAGAAAAACCAAAAGCATAGCATGAATAACAAACAAAGAAAGAGTAAGTGAATGACAGAAAAAAGCAGGGAAGAGAGAGAATAGGAATGG
The DNA here is from genome assembly GCA_027917425.1 of Gastrophryne carolinensis. Lineage (NCBI taxonomy): Eukaryota > Metazoa > Chordata > Amphibia > Anura > Microhylidae > Gastrophryne > Gastrophryne carolinensis. The sequence continues at coordinate 599,649,845 of CM051235.1, forward strand.
GAGAAAAAAAGAAGTGATGGAAGGAAAAAATGAATAAAAAGACTGATGGAAAAAAAGAAAGTCAAGGAATGACAGAAAGCATAAAAAGGAATGATGGAAGGAAAAATAAAAGGAATAATGGAAGGAAAGAATAAAGAAGGAAATGGAATGGTAAAACAAACAGATGAAAGAATAGATGGAAAGAAAGAAAGAAAAGGAATGACAAATAGAATAAAAGGAATAAGGGAGGAAAAAAATGGAAGGAAAGAAGAAAGAATGAAATGGAATGGAATGGCTAAACAAACAGATGAAAGAAACAAAGGGTCTTATTCATGAAGGGATAGCGCCAGGTAGTGCCTTGTAAGCGACAGGTAGCGCCAGGCACAGCACGCAATTACACATTTATGAAGCCGAATCTGGTGAGCGACTAGAACAACGCCATGTAGCGTCTGATTCATCATTATCCCAGGCTCAGCGTACAGCGCCGGCGTTCATCCTTGCAGAGCGCCACGTCTAACTTGTCGCTACCTGGCGCTCTCCTATACATTTCTATGGATGATCCTTAAATCCTTTTCCTGATCCCATTTTTTTTCCCTAAAAAAAAACCTTCTGACCTGTATCCTGGGCAAGAAAATGACATTTTTGAAAACTCTTTTGATTAATAATATTTTTATGCAGAATTGTCCTTACAGGTCTGGTATTAATGTGTTCATGTTACAATGTAATAACAATGTCATTCCATATGTTTTCGCTTTGTTACTAGTGGCTACATGTCCAAAAACAGACTTTAATCACACAGCCTCAGGCGCTATGGGCTACAACTACATGATTTTGAGCGCCGGCGATGTTTGAGGCTGTTTTTTTGATGAATGTGGTGTGAGTCAGTCGCAATGAGCTGGCGTTACGGTTCGCTCACTTACAGCATAGTACAGCGACTCACATATCCTATTCATCATTGCCGGACAGCGACTGAGGCGCTCTGAAACAACGAACCATGGCCGAGCACAGCGACTACTAGCAGTCGCTCTGAAATCCGCTCTACAGACGCTCATCTGTCGCTACCTGACGCTAGTAATGAATTAGCCTAAAAGAATAGATGGAAAGAAAGAAAAGGACAGAAGTAAAGAATCAATGAATAGGAAGAGTGACAAAAAGAAATTAAGAGAAGGGAAAAAGGAACAGATTAAAGAAAAAGACAAAGAATAGATTGAAAGAATTTAAGAAAGAAAAGGATAAAAGGAAAGCCAGCCCTGCTAGGTTTGGTGTGACCAATCAGTTACACCGAATTGATGATGGGGGATCAGGATACGGCTGCATATAGCAGTGCCTCTAATTGGAGGAGCTGCGGCTGCCATACATGTGTATAGCTGCCTCTTGGTCCTCTATCAGATGGAGCTTTGCTAGGAAAAGATTCATAGGGGAGGCTGATTTATTAATAGCGACATGTAGCGACAGTTGAGCGACTGTAGCGGTATTTTCACAGCGCCCGCTAGTAATCGCTGTGCTTGCCCGTTGTTCGGTTGTTGACAGCGACTCAGGCCCTTATTTAACAAGGAATAGCGCCAGGTAGCAACTGATGAGCGAACGGTAATGACGCTCCCCACCACGCGACCGCCGGCTCCCCACCACAATCACACATTTATCAAGCCAATCCTGCTTAGCGACTGAGATAGCGCCATATAGCCACTCATTCATCATTATTCCAGCCTCAGCCCACAGCGCCAGCGAGCGACCTTGAACAGCGGCAGGTATGACCTCTCGCTACCTGGCGCTCTCCAATGCATTTCAATGGAACAATCTTTAATTAATCATAAATAATTGTTTTTTTTTTAAACTGTTTTTTTTAATGTGAAAAATTCTGTGACCACTTCTGCAATGTTAGATATTTTTTTAAGGTAAAAAAAAAAAAAAATTTGTGCAGAATTGATATTACAGGTCTGATATTAATGTATTCATATTACAAAATGTTTTTATAAACTAATTTTTTTCTTTCAAAAAATATGGTTGTTTGGGGGTTAAAAAACTACTTTTAATCCATCGCCGCCAGCGCTCTGGGGTTTAAACATGCATTTCACAGCGCGAGAATTTTTGTAGCGTGATTTGTTAATGAATATGGTGGGAGCCGTTCGCTATGGCCATTCGCTATCATGCGCTCCCATACAGTGCGGAACCTGTCAAATAGCGACTCCTCACCCAATATTCAACATTACTGCAAACCGACTGAGTCGCTGTCAACAACCGAACAATGGCCAAGCACAGCGACTACTAGTGGGCGCTCTGAAAATGCCGCTACAGTCGCTCAACTGTCGCTACCTGGCGCTATTAATGAATCGGCCTCCCCGTCGGTGTGGCGTAATGTTGAATACAAGGTTACGAGTCGCTATTTGACAGGTTCCGCGATGTATGGGAGCGCATAATAGCGACTGGTCAGAGCGACCGGCTTCCACCATATTCATCAAAAAATCACGCTCAAAAAATTCTCGCACTGTGAAATGCTTTTTTAACCCCCAAACAACCATATTTTTTGAAACTGAAAAAAAAAAGGATTTTAAATAATCTTGTAATATGAATACATTAATATCAGACCTGTAATATCAATTCTGTACAATTTTTTTTTTCCCTTACAAAAATGATCTAAAATGGCAGAAGTGGTCACAGAATTTTTCACATTTAAAAAAAAAAAAAAAAAAAAAAAAACATTAATAACAATTAATTATTAATTTAAAGATTCTTCCATTGAAATGCATTGGAGAGCGCCAGGTAGCGAGAGGTCATACCTGTCGCTGTTCAAGGTCGGACGCTGGCGCTGTGGGCTGAGGCTGGAATAATGATGAATGAGTCGCTATATGGCGCTATCTCAGTCGCTAAGCAGGATTGGTTTGATAAATGTGTGATTGTGGTGGGGAGCCGGCTTTCTCGTGGCGGGGCCCGTCATTACCGGCCGCTCACCAGTCGCTACCTGTCGCTATCCCTTCATAAATAAGGGCCTCAGTCTAATGCAGGGCTCACTAATGATGTGATGGGTTAGGCTGAGACCCTCCTTGGCACAGATTTCCAAAAGGGGGTTTTAGCTCTGCTTTAAATCGGACCAGCCAGTTGGAAATGAAAGGTAGCCGCCATTGTGGAGCTTCCTCTCCCTACTGACATAGCTGAAATGCACAGTAACAGGAAGCCCAGCACCACTTCCTGTTTGCAGGTAGCCTGCAAGCCCATGAGCGGCCATCTTGTTTTTAAAATTTCACCCCAGCAGGCATTAGAAAAAGGTAAATTCTTTTTTATGTGCAGCAATCTGAATTGCTCTGGAGAGGGATGTGTATGAGGACTGTTTGTTGTATTGGTCTGATTTAATTCTTTTTTGACTTTTGGTCTGCTTTAAAGTGGACCAAAACCCAGTGCGATCGGCCAGAGAATCTATAAGATTCCCGGGGCCATTGATTCCCTCCCCCCGGGGTGTAAAACCCCCAAGGTCATCCCGTTCTCCTTGTTTCCCGGTCCAACGGCGAATGCGCGAGCCACGTCCCCGCTATCCATCTAGCAGGGCGCGTGCATTTGTGAATGGCTGGCGAGGTCACGCTCACCTGTTAGAGGACAGCGGGGGATGTGGCCGTCAGGGTGCTCAGAGCCGCCGGACTTAGACGCTGGCTTACAGGCTGATTCATTACTAACGCCAGGTAATGGCAGATGAGCGTCTGTACAGCGGCGCTAAGAGTGACCACTAGTGGAGCGCCAGAAGCTGTGTGATTAAAGTATCCACTAGTAACAAAGCAAAAACACATGTAATGACATTGTTATAACATTGTGACTAGAGATGAGCGAATCGAATCTGACCAAATACTACCACTCTTTTAAGAGTACCTGCCTACTAACCTTTTGCCTTTCTTTTAAAAAAAAAGTCTGTTTTTCGAGTTTAAAGCACCCAATATATGGGCTCATCATGCTGGTGCCACCTCAAGGCTCTGTAATTGTGCCGCTCTGCGACAGCGAATCTAATAGCGACGCCTCTGATGTGCATATCATACTTCTTTACAATATTATTTCAATAACCCAGCATGCATCCTATGCATGTTACAGCCAAGCAAAACGTTCTGCAACCCTATGGAGGCTCTCGGACGCCAAGAAATATCCATTTTTAATAGCGATTCTTCGCGAATAAATTCGGACCGAAGCGGATTCTTACGGAAAATTCGTCCGAATCTAATTTTTCAAAAGTTCTCTCATCTCTAATTGTGACATTAACACTTTAATACCAGACCTGTAATGACAATTCTGCATAAAAAATAAAAAACGTTTTCAAAAATGTATTTAAAGGAGCAGTATCGCGAAATTTAGCTTGGAACACAGATTTAAAATGTACTTTCCATGTGAGTACATATAGTAATCAGAAGGCAATATGTGTTTCCAAAAAAGTTGTAGATCGTGCTGCTGCAGAATGGCAGCTGTTTTAAAATGTGGCTGACTGACGGGCTCCGTCACTTCAGGCTATACCAAGTGCTGTGCGGGGGGAGAACGGCTCCCTGCCACTGCTATGTAAGGAGAGCAGCATTGAGGACGCTGTGTGTCTTTGCTGGCTGGGAGATGGCTGCCGTGTGTGTGTGTCTTTGCTGGCTGGGAGATGGCTGCTGTGTGTGTGTGTCTTTGCTGGCTGGGAGATGGCTGCTGTGTGTGTGTGTGTCTTTGCTGGCTGGGAGATGGCTGCCGTGTGTGTGTGTCTTTGCTGGCTGGGAGATGGCTGCTGTGTGTGTGTGTCTTTGCTGGCTGGGAGATGGCTGCTGTGTGTGTGTGTGTGTGTGTGTGTGTGTGTCTTTGCTGGCTGGGAGATGGCTGCTGTGTGTGTGTATGTGTCTTTGCTGGCTGGGAGATGGCTGCCATGTGTGTGTGTGTCTTTGCTGGCTGGGAGATGGCTGCTGTGTGTGTGTGTGTGTGTGTGTCTTTGCTGGCTGGAAGATGGCTGCTGTGTGTGTGTGTCTTTGCTGGCAGGGAGATGGCTGCTGTGTGTGTGTGTGTGTCTTTGCTGGCTGGGAGATGGCTGCTGTGTGTGTGTGTGTCTTTGCTGGCTGGGAGATGGCTGCTGTGTGTGTGTGTCTTTGCTGGCTGGGAGATGGCTGCTGTGTGTGTCTTTGCTGGCTGGGAGATGGCTGCTGTGTGTGTGTGTGTGTGTCTTTGCTGGCTGGGAGATGGCTGCCGTGTGTGTGTGTCTTTGCTGGCTGGGAGATGGCTGCTGTGTGTGTGTGTCTTTGCTGGCTGGGAGATGGCTGCTGTGTGTGTGTGTGTGTGTGTGTGTGTGTGTGTGTCTTTGCTGGCTGGGAGATGGCTGCTGTGTGTGTGTGTGTGTGTCTTTGCTGGCTGGGAGATGGCTGCTGTGTGTGTGTATGTGTCTTTGCTGGCTGGGAGATGGCTGCTGTGTGTGTGTGTCTTTGCTGGCTGGGAGATGGCTGCTGTGTGTGTGTGTCTTTGCTGGCTGGGAGATGGCTGCTGTGTGTGTGTGTGTCTTTGCTGGCTGGGAGATGGCTGCCGTGTGTGTGTGTCTTTGCTGGCTGGGAGATGGCTGCTGTGTGTGTGTGTGTGTGTGTGTGTGTGTGTGTGTGTCTTTGCTGGCTGGGAGATGGCTGCTGTGTGTGTGTATGTGTCTTTGCTGGCTGGGAGATGGCTGCTGTGTGTGTGTGTGTGTGTGTGTGTGTGTCTTTGCTGGCTGGGAGATGGCTGCTGTGTGTGTGTGTGTGTGTGTGTGTGTGTGTGTGTGTGTGTCTTTGCTGGCTGGAAGATGGCTGCTGTGTGTGTGTGTCTTTGCTGGCTGGGAGATGGCTGCTGTGTGTGTGTGTGTCTTTGCTGGCTGGGAGATGGCTGCTGTGTGTGTGTGTCTTTGCTGGCTGGGAGATGGCTGCTGTGTGTGTGTGTGTCTTTGCTGGCTGGGAGATGGCTGCTGTGTGTGTGTGTGTGTGTGTGTGTCTTTGCTGGCTGGAAGATGGCTGCTGTGTGTGTGTGTCTTTGCTGGCAGGGAGATGGCTGCTGTGTGTGTGTGTGTCTTTGCTGGCTGGGAGATGGCTGCTGTGTGTGTGTGTCTTTGCTGGCTGGGAGATGGCTGCTGTGTGTGTCTTTGCTGGCTGGGAGATGGCTGCTGTGTGTGTGTGTGTGTGTCTTTGCTGGCTGGGAGATGGCTGCCGTGTGTGTGTGTCTTTGCTGGCTGGGAGATGGCTGCTGTGTGTGTGTGTCTTTGCTGGCTGGGAGATGGCTGCTGTGTGTGTGTGTGTGTGTGTGTGTGTGTGTGTCTTTGCTGGCTGGGAGATGGCTGCTGTGTGTGTGTGTGTGTGTGTGTCTTTGCTGGCTGGGAGATGGCTGCTGTGTGTGTGTATGTGTCTTTGCTGGCTGGGAGATGGCTGCTGTGTGTGTGTGTCTTTGCTGGCTGGGAGATGGCTGCTGTGTGTGTGTGTCTTTGCTGGCTGGGAGATGGCTGCTGTGTGTGTGTGTGTCTTTGCTGGCTGGGAGATGGCTGCCGTGTGTGTGTGTCTTTGCTGGCTGGGAGATGGCTGCTGTGTGTGTGTGTGTGTGTGTGTGTGTGTGTGTGTGTGTGTGTGTGTCTTTGCTGGCTGGGAGATGGCTGCTGTGTGTGTATGTGTCTTTGCTGGCTGGGAGATGGCTGCTGTGTGTGTGTGTGTGTGTGTGTGTGTGTGTCTTTGCTGGCTGGGAGATGGCTGCTGTGTGTGTGTGTGTGTGTGTGTGTGTGTGTGTGTGTGTGTCTTTGCTGGCTGGAAGATGGCTGCTGTGTGTGTGTGTCTTTGCTGGCTGGGAGATGGCTGCTGTGTGTGTGTGTGTCTTTGCTGGCTGGGAGATGGCTGCTGTGTGTGCGTGTGTGTCTTTGCTGGCTGGGAGATGGCTGGATGGCTGCTGTGTGTGTGTGTCTTTGCTGGCTGGGAGATGGCTGCCGTGTGTGTGTGTCTTTGCTGGCTGGGAGATGGCTGCTGTTTGTGTGTGTCTTTGCTGGCTGGGAGATGGCTGCTGTGTGTGTGTCTTTGCTGGCTGGGAGATGGCTGCTGTTTGTGTGTGTCTTTGCTGGCTGGGAGATGGCTGCTGTGTGTGTGTGTGTCTTTGCTGGCTGGGAGATGGCTGCTGTGTGTGTGTCTTTGCTGGCTGGGAGATGGCAGTGTGTGTGTGTCTTTGCTGGCTGGGAGATGGCTGCTGTGTGTGTGTGTCTTTGCTGGCTGGGAGATGGCTGCCGTGTGTGTGTGTCTTTGCTGGCTGGGAGATGGCTGCTGTGTGTGTGTGTCTTTGCTGGCTGGGAGATGGCTGCTGTGTGTGTGTGTCTTTGCTGGCTGGGAGATGGCTGCTGTGTGTGTGTCTTTGCTGGCTGGGAGATGGCTGCTGTGTGTGTGTGTGTCTTTGCTGGCTGGGAGATGGCTGCTGTGTGTGTGTCTTTGCTGGCTGGGAGATGGCTGCTGTGTGTGTGTGTGTGTCTTTGCTGGCTGGGAGATGGCTGCTGTGTGTGTGTGTGTCTTTGCTGGGTGGGAGATGGCTGCTGTGTGTGTGTGTGTCTTTGCTGGCTGGGAGATGGCTGCCGTGTGTGTGTGTGTCTTTGCTGGCTGGGAGATGGCTGCTGTGTGTGTGTGTGTCTTTGCTGGGTGGGAGATGGCTGCTGTGTGTGTGTGTGTCTTTGCTGGCTGGGAGATGGCTGCTGTGTGTGTGTGTCTTTGCTGGCTGGGAGATGGCTGCTGTGTGTGTGTGTGTCTTTGCTGGCTGGGAGATGGCTGCTGTGTGTGTGTGTCTTTGCTGGCTGGGAGATGGCTGCCGTGTGTGTGTGTCTTTGCTGGCTGGGAGATGGCTGCTGTTTGTGTGTGTCTTTGCTGGCTGGGAGATGGCTGCTGTGTGTGTGTGTCTTTGCTGGCTGGGAGATGGCTGCTGTTTGTGTGTGTCTTTGCTGGCTGGGAGATGGCTGCTGTGTGTGTGTGTCTTTGCTGGCTGGGAGATGGCTGCTGTGTGTGTGTCTTTGCTGGCTGGGAGATGGCTGCTGTGTGTGTGTCTTTGCTGGCTGGGAGATGGCTGCTGTGTGTGTGTCTTTGCTGGCTGGGAGATGGCTGCTGTGTGTGTGTCTTTGCTGGCTGGAAGATGGCTGCTGTGTGTGTGTGTCTTTGCTGGTTGGAAGATGGCTGCCGTGTGTGTGTGTCTTTGCTGGCTGGGAGATGGCTGCTGTGTGTGTGTGTCTTTGCTGGCTGGGAGATGGCTGCTGTTTGTGTGTGTGTGTGTGTGTGTGTGTGTGTGTGTGTGTGTGTCTTTGCTGGCTGGGAGATGGCTGCCGTGTGTGTGTCTTTGCTGGCTGGGAGATGGCTGCTGTGTGTGTGTGTCTTTGCTGGCTGGGAGATGGCTGCTGTGTGTGTGTGTGTGTGTGTGTGTGTGTGTGTGTGTGTGTGTGTTTGCATGGTGCCGGCCAGGAGATGGCTATTGTGTGTGTGTGTTTGCATGGTGCCGGCCAGGAGATGGCTATTGTGTGTGTGTGTTTGCATGGTGCCGGCCAGGAGATGGCTATTGTGTGTGTGTGTTTGCATGGTGCCGGCCAGGAGATGGCTATTGTGTGTGTGTGTTTGCATGGTGCCGGCCAGGAGATGGCTACTGTGTGTGTCTTTACTGTCTGGCTGGGACTAGAGAAGAGACTGCAGGATGAGAGGAGAGAGATAGTGACTGCATTATGGAACGTTGTTTCAGATATGTTACCTTATAAAGTGTAGTTTAGTCTCAGCAGGCTGAATGGCTCATCGGGTAGAGCATTTAGATATGGTACAGAGGGTCTAAGATTCGAGCCCAGCTCAGAATTATATATTTTTTTTTTTTACTTTTTTCTCCAATTGGATTTTTCTATTTTTATCTTGTTTTTGTTGCTCTACAGATTAATTATTTTGCCAGTTTTTCTTTCTTTTTACCTCTGCTGCTGTCTTTCCGATTCCCATTTTCTCTTTTTTTACAGCTTTGTGTGTGTCAAGCAGAACAAAACCATTCACTGTCCCCAGTCTTTTTCTTGCCCCGGGGGCATCCCAACTAGGTGCCCCCCCCCCCCCACCAGTTCAGCTGTCAAAATATACCTTTCCCTGTCCCATTGGGCATGCACAGGCTGTCATCAAATCGCACCCAGAGTTTGGCAACGAGAACCTGGAGCGGCAGCATCCCTGGGCACCCAGCCTCTCTGAATGGCTATCCATGGGAGCGTGCCTCATTCGGAGATGCTGAGGATGCGGCTGCAGCTATTTACATCACCATGGGAGCCAGGGAAAAGGTGAGCATTGCGGCGACCCGGGCAGTGTTTCACACACTGGGGCATCCCTTATTGCGATGCGCCAAGGGAATTCTTTTAGGTTTTAGACTCCAGGGTTGGCCACTCAGGGTTTTGTTCCACTTTAAAGTGGACCAAAACCCAGGATTTTGCCTGTCCTGGGTTTTGTTCCTTACCCCCCGGGCACCCTGATCGGAATGCCCCACTGTGTTGCCCGATCTCACCCTTTCACGGTCCTACAGCGCATGCGCAGCTGTCAGCGCGCTCGGATTCACTGCCTCCCCTTTGTCTAAGGCGAGCGGATCCGAGCACACTGTCTGCCGCATCCCCTGCTACCCTTTAACATGGCTACCCGTGCTGAACATTCACAAATGCCTGGCGCGGGCACGCGCCCTACTAAGAGTATAGCAAGGATGCAGCCACGGCTCTCGCATGCGCTGTTGGACCGGGAAAGAAAGTGAGTTTTCGGATGACCTGGGGGATTTTACACAGCGGGGCATCCCGAATCTGGAGCAAGTATGCCTGCCCTGGAGTCTCATAATCTAGGGTGGATTTTTGTCCACTTTAATACCTTTATATATCTAATGATTGTGCAGTCAAAGTGGATTTTGTCATTTATTTAGTAGGAATGTTATATATATATATATATATATATATATATTGTGTCACCTGGTGGTCTCATCACAGAAGCAGCACCTCTGCTGCCTTGTACATTGCTGCCCTGGGAAGAAAGCTGGAGCAAGTTTACTGCGCCTGTTGCTAGGAGACCAGTGGCCTAAATGTGGCAGCTCTCAATCACCTCACTGAATAAAAAACAGCAGATCCCTCCATTCAGCAAATGGACTGAGCCATTTTCATTTTACAATTTTAAAGTAAGGCATACATGTTTTTTCTTTTCTATTGCCACATTATTTATACACGTGTTAGAAGCTATTGTGTGGCTATTTAATTATTTATCTTTTTGAATGCAAATGTTCGCGATACTGCTCCTTTAAATAGGCCAGGAGAGGTCACACAATTATTTGATACAAACCAAAAAAAAAAAATATTAAAAGGAAACCCTGTTTATTCCATTGAAATGTATGGGAGAGCGACAGGTAGCGACAGGTAATACCAGGTGCTCTGAAAGCTAGCCATGATCCGCTGAGCCGTCTGTGATGATGAATTGGTCGCTAAGTGTCGCTGTAAGAGACGCTCACCAGAATTGCCTTCATAAATGTGGTATTGCGTGCCGCGCCCGGCGTTCACCTGCCACTACCTGTCGCTTACAAGGTGCTACCTATGTAAGAGACATGTATCCCTATGTATCCCTTGATGAATAAAGCCCTTAGACGGCGTGACGTCAGCGGCTCCGAGTGTGCTGATTGGACGAGCAGCAGCGCATGTGCCGTAGGAACGGGAAGGGATGAGTTGGGCTCGGCGCTCTCACACAGCGGGGCACCCTGATTGGAAAGGACCAAAACCCAGGACAGTCAATATCCTGGGCTTTGTTCCACCTAAAGTACAAAGAAAAACAAAGATGTTTTCTCCCTTCTGTATCGGAGAGAAAATGATGAAATCAGAAAACATAATACACAGAACACATATCTTCATTTTGCAAAGCTGATTTATTATAACGGTTGAAGCCACCTATAGGTGGTGAATAAGGGTGGAAATGGGCAGAGGAAGGAGGGCGGGGCTTGAAGAGGAGGCGGGGCCATAGCAAATCTCTATTGAAGCTGATCATGGTCTGATGACGCAGATGAATGGCAGCCTTCTGCAACAGTCGAAAGAATGCCACTCGCCACCTTACATGTAAAAGCAGAACCAGAAAAGACTTACTAATAACACTCAAGCCGTCATTCAGCAAAATAGTTCTTTACCTCATTGGCCTCGATTCAATAAAGCTAGAAAAAAATCTCATGGTAGTAAAAGATTCAATTCATGAGAAAAAAGCCTGAGAATGTCACTGTTACTGAATCACTAGATAAAAAGACAATGAAAGTCAATGGCACTTTTTTACTACTAAGAAAAGTAGAGAACTGTTTCCTCCTTTCTACACTGTAGTAAAAGCTGCCATTGACTTTCATTGTCTTTTTATCTAGTGATTCAGTAACAGTGACATTCTCAGGCTTTTTTCTCATGAATTGAATTTTTTACTACCATGAGATTTTTTTTCTACATATTGAATCGAGGCCTTTGTCTTTATTTTCTACAAACTTCATATGGTTTTGAAAAAGAGATGTTATTAAAGTGGACCAAAAAAAACAGGATTTTGACTACCCTGGGTTTTGGTCCTTTCCCCCGGGACACCCCAATCAGAGATGCCCTGCTGCGTGAAACCTCCCAGATCGAGAAGGTAACTCACCTCTTCCCGGTCCCACGGCGCATGTGCGGACGCTCATCCAATCAGCGTGCTCGGCGCCACTGACGTCATGTCATCTATGGTTTCATCTAAGCCAGCGGCCGACCATTCACAAATGCCTGCTGTGGGCACGCGTCCTGCTAGAGGGCTAGTGGGGAAGTGGCTTGTGCATGTGCCATTGGACCACGAAGCAGGGGAAGTTGTATGGGCGACCTGGGGGGTTTCACACAGCGGGGCATCCTGATTTTGGATGCCCCGGGGGGAGGGAATCGATCAGCCCGGGAATCTTATAGATTCCCTGGCCAATCGCGGTGGGTTTTGGTCCACTTTAATAACACGCAAGCGATCATTTAGCAAAATAGTTAGTCACCTCATTGTCTTTATTTTCTACATACGTCATATGGTTTTGCGATAGAGATGTTCTAAAAGTGGACCAAAACCCAGGATTTTGGCTATCCTGGGTTTTGATCCCCCAGTGTGAAACCCCCCAGATCGCCGAAACCAACTCACCTCTTCTTGGTTCTATGGTGCATGCGCGGCCCCTCATCATATCAGTGAGCTTTATTCACAAATGCCTGGCGCGGGCACGTGCCCTGCTAGTGCGATAGCGGAGATGCGGCCGTGGCTCGCGCATGCGCCTTTGGACCGGGGAGTAAGATAAGTGTACGGAGCGACCTGGGGGTTTCACACAGCGGGGAATCCCAATTTTGGATGCCCCAGGATGAGGGAATAGATCGGCCCGGGAATCCTATAAATTCCCGGGCCGATGATGGTGGGTTTTGGTCCATTTTAAAGGGCCTGCAAACCAAAGAAAAAAATGGCACCCACCTTTTTTTTCCTGTACAGCAGCCCAGGGTTCAGAAACCTCTGTTTGTGAGATTGGGTGCCCCAGTGTCCACAAGTGCTCCCGCCATGCTTCACGCCAGCCATTGTAAATGCACAGGCCCCCTCCAATCACTGCAGAAGAGGGGCAAGCCAGGCACTGCTGTGGCACACTATTGCAGTGAAGGGGGGGGGGGGTGCACAGGCAATGTGACTGATCCAGCTCCGGGTGCCCAGGGAATTCTGTGACACAGGACTCAGAGGTTTCAGAACATTGGATGGTCCGCGCAGACGTGTAGCTAGGCTTTCTGGCACCCAGGGCAAGGATTCAAAATGGCACCCCCACCTGTTCTCAGGCTGCCCTTTGGCGCCCCCCCTGACCTGCTGCACCCGGGGCACGTGCCCCCCCTGCTCCCCCCCTAGCTACTCCTCTAGGTCCGTGTGCCACTGCAGGTGACAAAAGGTGATTTTTTTTGTTTGTTTTTTGGGTGAGGGGTTACAGATATTTTAAGGTGAAATTAAAGTTATTGAAATAATATTTGGAAAATATTTTAAAAATAAGTGTCCCCATGAGCTCTCCATCTGAGATAAAAAAATCTCCACATAGTATAACAAGCTCTCCCCTATTATGTCATTACCTTCTATCCCCAGCCCAGGGCTCCAAAACAGCCGTGTATCTTGTTTTTTAACTGAAGCCTTTGCCCAATATTCATAAAAACACTAACGGGAAGCAGTATTATCGAGCAACCAGTGACACTAAGGCAAAAAAAATGTCGCTGATTTTGGGGAGGGAATCGATAGGTCCGGGAATCTTATAAATTCCCGGCCCGATCACGCTGGGTTTTGGTCCCCTTTAAGTATATTCCTACACCCAACCAAGTAAATTAGCTTTTAGTATCACTTTTAAGATTTTGTTATATCTCTATATCTCTCTCTCTCTCTATATATATATCTCTCTCTATATCTCTCTCTATATATATCTCTATATATATATATATATATATATATATATATCTATCATCTATATCTATATCTATCTATGTATATATTATTTATACAGTATATATATATATATTATTATATATATAAACATTGCCAGATATGATTGGCTGATTTGCATAATATATCCCCAGTTTGGCACTTACTTGACAAATGCATGGCGACGCACCACATTCCACTCCTATGAAGCTGCCCTTTAGCAAAGTTGGTGTATTCCAATTTGCTGCCATCAATGTTCAAATAAGTTTCAGACTAAAAATAAAAAGAGAGAAAGGACAAAGTTGTGTAATTTTTAGAGGCGCTATCCTGAACAATTTAGAGAGTTTCTTTTCATATAACTTTTTTCGAATGGGCCATTTAAACGGGTGGCAATATCTTATGCTTAAACTGGACCAACAGCCTGGCACAGTTGGAAAAGAAAGGTAGCCAAGGGGGAGATCGATTCCCTCACCCCAGGTCGCCCCATTTACTTACCTTGCTTCCCGGTCCAATGGCTCATGCTCCCTGTTAGAGGGAAGCGGAGGATGCAGCCACGAGCGCACTGATTGGACGAGCGATACCGTGGGACCAGGAAGACGTGAGTTGCACTCGGCCATCTGGGGGGTTTCAGACAGTGGGGCACCCCTGATCGTGGTGTACCGGGGGCAAAGACCAAAACCCAGGATAGTCAAAATCCTGGGTTTTGGTCCACTTTAACCCAGAAAAATATGTCCATCCCTGCTTTACAGCTCCTGCTATCAGAAGGTGCGCAAACAAAGTGAAACATATTATCGTGAACAGCAATGTGGATCTGTATCATTTTGGCTGACGTAAAAACCTTCGTTCAGCGCATGAATGCTGACCCCGAATTTCTGATCGGGCAGGTTCGGCTGAACTTTGATTAAAAGTTTAGCTTCTGGTACCCGTACTCCTCCCTTCCCCCATTACCCCCCCTGTCAAGTGCCCCAAAAAAAGAAAAATCGGGGACATAAAAAAAAAAAATTGTTGGGTGTGGAAGGGTGGGTGTGCAGGGTGTGGCCGCCACTCCCTATGAGCAAGGTCAATCCTAGTTCCAGCTGCCAGTGCTGGCACTAAGAGTGTCCTCACTCATGGGGAGCTGCGGCCATTTTTCTGTGGCCCTGCCCACAGGCCATTTCAAAGGAATGCCTGGAAGGTGATTGCGGGGCTCAGGTAAGTTTTACAGTAGCTTTGGCTGCTGCATACTTTAGGTGAAGCTCAGCAGCCCATCAACTATCTTTTCCGTGTTCGGGCTGGACGTGGAACTCGAACATGGGCTTCTGGCTGAAGTCCGTGTTCAGGTTTGGGAACCCAAACTCCCAAATTTGGTACCAACCCAAACTTTGTGGTTCGGGTTGGCCCATCATTAATGCTGACATGTGGAATCAGAAATCTGTTGCAGGGTGTGAGTACTGGGTGCAGTGAAGCCAATGTCGCCTTACATGGTGGCTTTCACAGACAGGTGTCACGGACTGGGTGAGGCTGCACAGGTGTGGATCCGCTGTGACCGCGTTACTGATATCGAGTGCCGCGTCAGGGGAGCGGAGTCTAAGAGGCCACCAGTATTCACCAGAGCCCGCAGCAAAGCAGGTTGGTCTTGCAGCGGCGAGTGACCCCCAGGTCACTACCCCCCAACAGCGGCTCAGCCACACAGTCAGCCGAGGTAATGCGTGGTACAAAGGAGGCAGGCAAAAGGCGAAGTAAAAGTTCAAGCAGAGGTCAGGGCTTGGCAGCACAGGTTCAGAGTCGGGGACAGGCAAAGGTCGGTACACGGGTGAGCAATACTGAAAACAACAGACTTTCTGCATACAAAGGAAGACCAAGATCCGGCACTGATGGAAAAGGAAGTGCCCCTTAAATAGGGGAAGTGGATGTAGAATTGGATGACCAGGCACCAATCAGTGGTGTACAGGCCCTTTAAATTTCAGGAATCCGGCAAGCGCGCCCTCTAGTGGAACCATGCGAGGAAGCAGCACGAGGAGGAGGAGGACGGCTGGGAGCAGCCGGCGCACAGCCAGCCACCGCGCCGGAAGCCACAGGCCCGCCAGCAGGAGCGGGTAAGGAGAGGGACTGGGAGCGCCGCGAGAGGTGCGCGCAGCGCTCACCAGGGCAGCGGGAGCAGCAACGGAGGTGAGGGGAGTGCTGCGAGATAGGCCCCTAACAACAGGTAGAGAAATAGCAGTCATAGAGATTACAGCTCGATATATAGGAAGTAACAACACAGCAGTAAATGTCATAGAATGCTCTACAGTTGTATATTCGTTACAGCACCAGTGTCATAACCTGCAATAGCTGCAAACTGCAATAAATCCAACAAAAGACATTAATCGCTTTCAGAGACAAGCTGTAAGGTGTTGCAAAAGTATCATCTCTACAACAAAATCCACCACAAATAGGACGTGGAGCGAATATAAAGAAAAGTGCAATTAGATGGTAGTTAGATAGTAATTAGATAATCCCCTCCTACATGATGTATATGGAGAATTTGACCTTCTGCCACATATGCATACCTCCCAACTGTCCCTGATTTGGAGGGACTGTCCCTCTTTTGAGTCATTGCCCCGTGTCCCTTGTGTTGAGGTGTAACATGCAGATCTGCATCAATAAATGATTAATTTGCCTGAAGAAAGTGTTTTTTATTGTTGTAACTGTTACACCCTAACTCCTATCCATCCCTCAATGAGGGGGAGTGGCTTCATTTCAAAATTGTCCCTCTTTTCCACACTGAAAATTTAGAAGATATGGATACGCACATGGAACGATTTCCACACTCCAATCCATGCAAACTGCTGTTCTCCAATATTTCCTCTTAAAACACATCTGATATGGAGATTGGACCAGGAGGTGTGAAGTGGAGCCGTGTTCCCTCTGTTGATCCTGCAGACATGCTGTGGAGAGCAAAAGCAAGCAAATGATTATATTGATTTTAAACCGGACCTTCAGCATCACTTTAATTAATTAATTAATTAATAAAAAGCCCAAACCCTTAAAAAACTTTTCCCCAGCATCTAAAATTCATATATTTAGCTTTTTGAGTCAATTACTTATTATTCATTCCTTCACTGGGCTGCAACTCTGTTCAGGACTCTAGGACACAGGCGCCGACATCTTGCCTCAGAAGCATCACATACTGAGGAGAGGAGGGAGGCAAAATGTGCAGGGGGCGGGGTTATAGCTGTGCTTTGCTCAGACAGAGCTGAGCTGGGGTCAGCAAAATGACAGCAATCCCAGAATGCAAAGTGGCATAGTAAGAAGTAGCTTCCTGTCTGCAGGCAGCCTGAGACTCTTGATGGATGATTTTTAATGTAGGCAATATGTATGTACAGGGCAGGGGAAACATACAAGATAGGCTCTTATTTAGGGTGGAGGTCCGGTTTAATAGCACTCACACCATCAGTGATTATAATGGTTAATGTTTCCTTTAAATAGGAACTAAAGTCAAGTCAGTCAATGCTTACTACTTCTTTATTCGCTCTATGGCTGCTAATTACTAAAAAAAGAGATTTGAGACTGCACTGGAAATAACTAACAAATAAGGATCGAAAAGTAAACAAAGCGCAGTGTGCACATGTGGGTGACATAAATTCCCAGACAATCTAATGAGGCAGGTCCCACTCCTC
Organism: Gastrophryne carolinensis; assembly: GCA_027917425.1. Classification (NCBI taxonomy): domain Eukaryota; kingdom Metazoa; phylum Chordata; class Amphibia; order Anura; family Microhylidae; genus Gastrophryne; species Gastrophryne carolinensis. Next base: position 599,666,859 of record CM051235.1, read on the forward strand.
ACTCAAGCACCCTTAGAATCATGGCACCACCGCTATTTATTAAAAATATATATATCCCTTTATTGGTAGAAAAATGACATACACAGGACAATGCTAAAAAACACTAAAGACAAAATCTGTACAATGAGGAAGGGAAACACTTGTAGGGGCGATGGGAGTAGTGGTTCTAATAAGGAGATAATTGCAATATCATATATATAAACCCTGGCTAAGAACTAAAGTGCATTCGTGCCATGTGCTAACTCATACAAAATTACTATCTCTAAATAATTGTGCACACACACTAAACGATCGTGCAGATCAATCTAATAAATAATAAGAAAATAAATCTTACCAATGACCCATAGAACTAACTGTAACTGTGAGGCTGAAAAATGAAGACAAAGCCAGGGGGGGACCAAAGAAAGAAATCCCCATGATGAAGAGAGAGTAAACTGGAACGACCACCTGCCCACCGCCCCGCCCGCCTACGCGTTACGTGACGTCAGACGCGTCACTTCCTCAGTATGAGCTCTTCATCATGGGGATTTCTTTGGTCCCCCCCTGGCTTTGTCTTCATTTTTCAGCCTCACAGTTACAGTTAGTTCTATGGGTCATTGGTAAGATTTATTTTCTTATTATTTATTAGATTGATCTGCACGATCGTTTAGTGTGTATGCACAATTATTTAGAGATAGTAATTTTGTATGAGTTAGCACATGGCACGAATGCACTTTAGTTCTTAGCCAGGGTTTATATATATGATATTGCAATTATCTCCTTATTAGAACCACTACTCCCATAGCCCCTACAAGTGTTTCCCTTCCTCATTGTACAGATTTTGTCTTTAGTGTTTTTTAGCATTGTCCTGTGTATGTCATTTTTCTACCAATAAAGAGATATATATATTTTTAATAAATAGCGGTGGTGCCATGATTCTATGGCTGCTAATCACGTGACTGGTGGTGACAAATCGAGTTTGCTTAGTGAGCCTGCAGATCAAACCTAAATGTTTGCCGGCGGTCACATGATTGGTTGCCATTTGCTGCCATGCAATGTCAAGCAACTGCTTCCAAGGCCACCAAGATATTATCATGCAGTAAAAGAGGCCTGGAATCACAGGATAGGAATGTCATTTTGCCTCTTTACAAGGCACTGGCACGCCCTCACCTGGAATATGCCGTCCAGTTCTGGGCACCCATTCATAGAAAGGACGCTCTGACTATAGAAAGGATGCAGAGGGATCTTAGTTATGAGGAAAGATTACGAGAATGAAATCTGTCTTGAGAGGGGACCACTGAGGGGGGGGGGGGGGGCATGATTAACTTGTATAAATATATAAATGACCAATACAAAAACTATGAGGAAACACTATTTCAAGTAAAATCCTCTCTAAGGACAAGGGGGCACTCCCTTCGACTAAAAAAAAAGAAATTCAGTCTCCGGAGGCAACAATTATTCTTTACTATAAGAACTATAAACCTGTAGAATAGCCTCCCACAGAAGCTTGTTACAGCATCAATCGCTGACAGCTTCAAAAAAGGATTAGATACTTATTTAGAGGAAAATAGCATTAACAGTTACTATTAGCAGTTATCAGTAAAAAAAAAAAACTAAAACTAAAATAAAATAAGAAATCACCACCCCAACACCCTTGGTTGAACTTGATGGACATATGTCTTTTTTCAACCGTATTAACCATATAACTATTCATGTTTAATACCTTCACTAATGCTGCTATAGGACAAATACATTCCTTCACTGAATCATAGAACAGAGTCTATATGACTCTAGGGCTAGCCCTGTCCCCTGTCCATGGGGCATCTCGATTTGGGATGTTCTGCTGTATAATTTTTTCACTTGGGGGAAGGGGGGGGCATAGATGGCCATTGTATGCTTTACACACATAGAAACATAGAAGGGTGACGGCAGAAGGAGACCATACGGTCCATCTAGTCTGCCCTTATGTGTATACTGTATGTACTCTGTATGTATCTTAGGATAGATGTGTGCTTATCCCAGACCTGTTTAAATTCACTGACTGACGATTTTTTCAGATGTTTGTTCCAAGCATCTACTACTCTTTCTGTAAAATAATATTTTCTAATATTGCTCCTGATCTTCCCCCCGGCTAGCTTCAGGTTGGCCCCCTTGTTCTATCATTAAGTTTCTTCTTAAAAACACTTCCCTCCTGAACCTTATTTAATCCTTTCACATATATAAAGGTCTCCATCATGTCCCCTCTCTCCCTTCTTTCCTCCAGACTGTACAAATTAAGTTCTTTAAGTCTCTCCACCATTTTTGTTTCCGGCCTTTGGACACGTTCTATTTGAATAATGTCTTTTTGCAGGTAAGGTCTCCAGAACTGCACACAGTATTCTAGCTGTGGCCTCACCAGGGCTCTATACAGCGGCATCACAACATCCCTCTTCCTACTGGTGATGCCTCGAGCTATGCAGCCGGGCATCCTGCTTGCTTTTCCCACTGCCTGGCTACACTGTCATCTTGCAGCTATCAGTAATCAGTATCCCTAAATCTCTTTCCTCCGAGGTCCTGGATAACACAGTACTGCCCATAAGGTATTCAGAGCAGGGATTCCTTCTACGCAAGTGCAGGATTCTACATTTAGAGACATTAAACTCTAGTTTCCACAGTTTTGACCATCTATCCAGTAAAGCTAAATCATTTTCCATGTTGCAGACACTCCAGGAATATCCACCCTATTACTAACCTTTGTATCATCCACAAACAGGCAAACTTTTCCTACCAAGCCTTCTCCTATGTCACTTACAAACATATTAAAAAGAATGGGGCCCAGGACAGAGCCTTGCAGCACACCACTTGTAACTCGCCTTTGTTCAGATTGCACACCATTAACCACAACTCTCTGATACCGATCCCTCAGCCAACTGGAAATCCACCGAACCATCCAGGGATGGAGTCCTACCTTCAATAACTTATCTATGAGCTCCTTATGTGGTACAGTGTCAAAGGCTAAAATCCAGATAGGCGATATCCACAGCACCACCTTCATCTAACACTTTAGTGACATTGTCAAAGAAATCAATAAGATTGGTCTGACATGATCGGCCCTCAGAAAAGCTGCTGTTTTGGGTCCAACAGGTCGTTATTTTTTAGATGGGAAATTATCTGTTTTTTTAAGAGAGTTTCCATTAATTTGACCACTATAGATGTTACACTAACTGTCCTGAAATTACTGGCTTCTTCTCTACTCCCCTTCTTATGGATTGGTACGACATTGGCCATTCTCCAATCATCTGGAACCTCACCAGTTGAAAGAGAATGGTTAAGTAAATCAGTCAGAGGGGCTGCAATCACAAACCTAAGTTCCCTTAGAACTCTGGGGTGGATTCCATCTGGACCCATCGCCTTACTTGCCTTTAGATGTGCCATCTCGGCTAAGACATATATAGGAATTCCTCCATAGTTAACCTATCTGTGCAGTGAGTGTACACATGCTCAGAGCTCTGGGCTGCCCTAACTACAATGCCCAGGGAAATGTGAAAACCCTTGGGCAGAATCCCTGCATCACTCTAGTAGCTGTGAGGGGGGTGCTGGGGGCGGACTGGGCTGTTTGACCCCCCCCTAGATCTCCTAGTAAAACTTAACTCTTCCCACTCCTATGGCGCACGTGCGGGCTCTTATTCAATCAGAGCCATTTTCCATGAATATTTCATGTTCAGCAAATGGCTCAGTTTATGTCAATCGAGGAGCGCTGCATACTCAGTATCGGGTGTGCCCCTGCCCCAGCCTATCTGAATGGCTAGGGATGGTAGGGTGCTCAAAGCCCAAAGATGCAGGGATGCAGCCACCCAATGTTTGCATCTGAGAGGGAGCCAGGAAGAAGATGAGTTTTGCGGTGCCCCAGGGGAGAGTCACACAGTGGATTTGGAGAAAGGCCAGTGGCTCTGCCTTGCTGGGTTTTGTTCCGCACCATGGGATGGCAGAAGAGGTAAGCAAAAAATGCAAACCAAGGGGTCTCACACTGGTTTTGGGACTGGGGTAAAAAGATTTTGCTCCACTTCAAAGTGGACCAAAACCCACCATGATCGGCCCGGGAATCTATAAGATCACTTCTCTCCCCCGGGGCATCCAAAATCGGGATGACCCGCTATGTGAAAATCCCCAGGTCCCCAATATACATTGTTTCCCGGTCCAATGGCACAAGCGTGAGTCACGGCCGCATCCCTGCTATCTCTCTAGCAGGGCGCATGCCCGTGCCAGGCATTTGTGAATGGCCGGCGCAGGCACGCTCCCTGTTAGAGGGTAGCGGGGGATGCGGCTGTCAGTGTGTTTGGAGCCACTGGCCTTAGACGAAGGCTTAGACGAAGTGACTCCAGTGGCACCGAGCGCGCTGATAGGACGAGCGGCCGCACATGCGCCGTAGGACCAGGAAGAGGTGAGTTGTCTTGGGCATTCTGGGGGGGTTTCACGCAGCAGGGCACCACTGATCAGGGGGCCCCGGGGGAAAGGACAAAACCCAGGATATTCAAAATCCTGGGTTTTGGTCCACTTTAAGCACAAAATTCTAATTACAAATGTTCTATTTAATTTGCGGTGAGAATACTTGGGAGTTTTCGGAGAAAAACCTTAAAAGTAGTTTTCACTAACCTGAGCAAGCCCAAAGTCTGTTGAATTGAAAACTTGATATCGGAAGGTGTTTTGACCTAAAGGCTTATGTGCATCATCGTTCCCTGTTTCTTCTGAATCAAAGGGACCTAAAAGGGCTGGTTCCATGTCTTCATGTGCATCACATGCAATCTCTTGGGTGTTGGAATGTTCTTCATTATCCTGAGGGTAATCTTTGATAAATAAATAAAAAAGAAAATGTAGAGGGGACTGAAGTACACATTGGAATGCTATGGCCTTGATTCAGTAAGAGTTGAAAAAAATTTCATGGTGATATGAGAATGTCACTGTTGCTGAATCACCAGAGAGGAAGACAATGAAAGTCAATGGTACTTTTTTACTCCTAAGAAAAGAAATGAACTATTTACTCCTTTTTACACTGTAGTAAAAAGTGCCATTGGCTTTTATTGTCTTCTTATTTGACGATTCAGCAACAATGAAATTCTCATGCTTTTTTCTAATAAAGTGAATGTTTTACTACTATGAGAATTTTTCTCAAATCTTACTGAATCGAGGCCTATATTTTATAGTGCTAAACTTGTGTGTCTTAGTGAAATCTTCCCTAGTAACTAAAGAAAACGATGGTTCTAAGCAAAGATGATTAAATATGAGTTGGCACGAGGATCAATTCATATTTGGTTAATGATCTGGTTGCTTCAATCAAATTACAGCCCTGCTCGTGTTTCTTCTTCTTGCAGCCAATCAAGCAATTGCCAAAGTATATACGTTTCATTCAATAGCATTTATTGAAGTTAAGAATAGTTAAGAATAGAATGTCAACCTGGTTAGGGAGAAACCCATGGGAGGTGGTAAAGGGAGGTTAAAGAGACCGAATAGCCCACTGAACCCTTTCAGTGCCAGCCTGCCTAGAGATTCTGTCACCCTCTGTTGCCAGGCCATTTTTCAACATTTTGTGCTATGTACACTATATATTTAACTGTGAAGTTTGCAGGAATTGCCAGGAAAATTATATATTGTTTTTTTCAGTTTAGGCTTTACCATGAAATGTCTTATTTGTAAATTTTTCAGTACTTTCTCAATTATTATTATTATTATCTCAATTATGGGTGAAATATGTAAAAAAATATATAATTATATGTGTGAAAATAATATAATTATACTTTTAAAATTTTGTTGCATTTTTTAAATTAAAAATGTAAGCTTTTCAAGAAAATCATATTGCATGGAAAAGCCCTGTTCCCCCCAATCACAACGGTACCACATATGTATCAGTAGACACCTGTTACTGCTCAGGAGACACCCCAAACTGAAAAGAGAGCTTTATGAGATTTTCAAATAAAACACAACAAACTATCTGGGTTAAACCCTTTAAAAAAAATTGAAACAAAAGCATTGGCACAGGAGGTCCGAGGCTTTTAAAAACATTTTTAAGGATTAGACCCTTGGCATGGGGTCCCAGTTAAACCATCCCGGGGCACCAGCTATTGGGGGCTGGTAGACCAGAGGGTGGAGGCTGAGCAGACAGCCCCCTTCCCTGAAGTCTACCAATAGCTCAAATGGGCTGCACAGAGGCATAGCTAGGGGAGGGCACGTGTCCCGGGTGCAGCAGGTCAGGGGGGTGCCAAAGGGTGGCCTGAGAACAGGTGGGGGCTCCATTTTGAATCTTTGCCCCGGGTGCCAGAAAGCCTAGCTACCCCTCTGGGGTCGCAGGCTCTTTTGCACTCCCAGTTGGCTTGCCAGCCCCTCCTGCCCTGTCAACTAGTATAGGGGTCACACGGTAAAACACACACACGCCTTAATTCACTAAGAATTATGGTGATAAATAATTCAATTGGTGAGAAAAAACATGATAATTTCACTGTTGCTGAATCACCTGATAGGAAGACAATGAAAGTCAATGGTCCTATTTACTACAGTGTAAGGAGTAAAGGAGGACGCAAACTAGGGAAATGCCAAGAACATAGAATCTACCGGCTAGGCAGTTAATGGTAAGGGGCGAGGACATAGGTTCTATGTGCTTTGTGTTTAACGGGTTAAAGGTACAAGGCAGAGTGCTTTCCTAAAGTATTTGAATGGGGGATACGAGCCAAGGATAATGGAATTTCTCCCAGAATGCCTTGCAGTAGGCATAAGAATAGACTCAATAATTTCTTAATTAATGAAAAGCTTATTAACAATCTATCAGATTCATTTCCCAAGTTTCATTGTACCTCGGGGGGCACGTGCACGGAGTGCAGCAGGTCAGGGGGGCACCAAAGGGGGCCTGAGCACAGATGGGGGGCGGCATTTTGAATATTTGCCCCGGGTGCTGGAAAGCCTAGCTACTCCTCTGCTGATATGGACCATTCAGCATTGGTTTAGGGGGCCGGGGGGTGGGGGGGGGTGGGCTAAGTGGGATTGGCTCTTGGGGGAGAGAGATTTTATTCCCATAGCCCATTTTTTAACACTAACAGGCTGATTCATTACTAGCGCCAGGTATCGACAGATGAGCGTCTGTAGCGAGGCATTGAGAGTGACCCCTAGTAGTCTCTGTGCTTGGCCATGGTTCCCAACATGGTTCCCAATGGTACTCTAACACCAGTACAGCGATGTATGGGAGCGAAAGGTAGCGCCAGCTCAGTGCGACCGACTCACACCATATTCATCAAAAAAATAGCCTCACACAGCGACGGCGCTCAAAATTGTGTCGTTGTAGCCCAGAGCGCCAGAAGCTGTGTGATTAAAGTCAGTTTTTGAACACATATCCACTAGGGGCACCTAGCTGGCAGGCGCTGGAGTATTTAGATTCCAGGACAGGCATCTGAGGTAATTGGTCTATTTTAACACATTAATACTGTAACTAAAGCCCTGATAGGCTTCATTTACATGAAATTGTCATACATCCAGAAAAACATAAGGAAGGTCACATCTGTGCCTCAAAATAACACCCCACTTAGTCCATAATAAACATATAATCAAGTCAGGTCATAGTCAAAGTCCTATGTGGCCTTTCAGGGCCGGATTATGAGGGGGGCGCGAGGCCCCGGGGCCTCCACCACTTTCCCTGCTAAGAGGGCCTCCACCAAACTTTGGGTTATGGTCTGGTCCAGGAGGCTTTCAGTCTTTGGTCTGAAGGGCCGCGGGTCCAGCAACAAAGCTATAGGCGGCAGTGGGAGCCCCCCGCATCTGTTCTTTGCTGGACCAGCTGGGCGACTAGACTACCCCCCACCCAGAATGGCAAAGCAGGAGTTCCCGAGCAGCACGCACCCGCACAAGGGTGGCACAAGGGACTCAATCTGAGGTTCCAGTAAGTAGGCGGGTGCCAGAAAACCACCAATCAGTTACTTGTCTAGAATATTATTTTAAAGGAAAAATAAAACTGTATCTGGGGCCTCCACCAGATTTTGAGCCCAGGGGCCCCCACCACACTTGATCCGGCCCTGTGGCCTTTGCCCCCAAGCTAGGGTAATCTTTATGGGGGATTACCTTCTGGTACCCACCAATAAATCTTTATGGCTCTTATAGGATGCCCAACATGCTCTGTATACATATTGATAAGGATGCCCAACATGCTCTGTATACATATTGGTAAGGATGCCCAACATGCTCTGTATACATATTGATAAGGATACCCAGCATGCTCTGTATACATATTGATAAGGATGCCCAACATGCTCTGTATACATATTGATAAGGATGCCCAGCATGCTCTGTATACATATTGATAAGGATGCCCAACATGCTCTGTATACATATTGATAAGGATGCCCAGCATGCTCTGTATACATATTGATAAGGATGCCCAACATGCTCTGTATACATATTGATAAGGATGCCCAGTATGCTCTGTATACATATTGGTAAGGATGCCCAGCATGCTCTGTATACATATTGATAAGGATTCCCAACATGCTCTATATACATATTGATAAGGATTCCCAACATGCTCTATATACATATTGATATGTTGAGCTTACCTGGTTCCTCAGCAGAGATGGTCCCCACTAAAAGTAGCAGCAGCAGATAAGACATCTATGGAGAGAGAAAGAAAACCAGACATATAACAGTTTACATTACTCGCTATTGCTGTCCTGATGATGTGATAGTGTTACCTTTTTGGATAGTAGAAATGTTGATGATGACAGGCTTCTGGCTGACTGGTTTCATTTGACCCTAAAAGTGTACTTATATGCAGAATTTATAGGAAGTTGTGGTTAGATCATTCATGATACTGTATATCTGTCATTCTAACATTGTGCCATTAATTAGCAGATTACATTAGTTTTTCTGTTGAAGCATTTGGCAGTTCGAAGAAGTAGAGACAGTAATGATCAGTGAAGAATTTTAAAATGTCTCCTCAATCCTCAAAAAAAAGGCTAATATTAAAAATAGACCTTTTTTACTTTTTGTCATACCAGTCACTGTTGTCCTTATAGCACATACATTATTCTGAGCAGGGTTTGCACCAGTACTGGGCATGTCCGGGGGTCCCTGGTGTCTGCCGGGGGTCACTTAGGTTCAAGCAGGATAATTCTCCAGTAGGACCCACTGGCCGGCGCAGTGAGCCGTGTTCCAGTGTTAGACAGTTTAAATCAGATCAGATTGGCCATAGATCAGATGTTGTATAAAATCTGCCCCAGCAGCTGCCCAATCCGTGGCCATTCTGATCTGATTTAATACAACTGTGCCCAATCTGATCTGTGCCCAGTCTATGGCCAATCTGACCTAATTTAATACAACTTTGGCCAATCCTATTAGATTTAATACATCTGTGCCCAATCTGATCTGTGGTCAGTCTCTGACCATCTGATCTTATTTAGTACAATTGTGTCCAATCTGATCTGTGCCCAATCTATGGCCATTCTGACCTAATTTAATACAGCTTTGGCCAATACTGTCTGATTTAAGTTAACTGTGCCCAATCTGATCTGTGGCCAATCTGATCTCATACAATTGTGTCTAGTCTGATCTGTGCCCAGGCTATGGCCAATCGGACCTAATTTAATACAATTTTGGCCAATCCTATCTGATTTAATATAACTGTGCCCAATCTGAACTGTGGTCAGTCTGATCTGATACAACTGTGGCCAATCTGATCTAATACAGCTGTGTCCAATCTGATCTGTGGCCAATTTGTGACCAATCTGATTGATTTAATACATACTGTATATTTATGATAAACCTAGATATACTGGTGCCTCCACTTTTCCCAGGTCCTTAAAGCAGAACCATTTCCAGAATCCCGGATTGCCCGGCTATGTTGAACCCCCCCCCCCCTACTGCCAATAAAAACGGACCTTTCCGCAGTCACGCATGCTCTCATCCAATCAGAGCCGTATGTCGTGCATATTAATGCCTGACATGTGGCTCTGTTTAGACACACAACTCGGCAATAGGGAGCGGAGTGTCCGTATCCCCAGTTTCCCTTTAGACAGGGGAGCATTATCTGAATGGCTGGGAGCAGCCCAGAGAAGCTTTATTTACGCTGCCATGGGAACCAGGGCAAAGGTGACTCCAGGACTGGCCGTATTGGGTTTTGTCCTGCTTTAAATCTTTTCTGAGATATTTGAGTTTAATATACGTAATATAAAAAGGCACCTGGATTCCAGCATGTTTATTTTACAATTAAAAAACACAAAAAAAACACACAACCCCTGCACCACCCTAAGGAAAAAATCCAAAATATCTATAATATAGGATTGGTGTGCCAATCTGGGATGCCCCTAAACCAAAACCACATTCCCATAGTAATTGTAAAATAAATTTGAAAAACAAGAGTATATGTGGCCCCAGCAACCGGCTTGGGATTTCTCCTTGTGGTTTCTGGAGCCTTAGGCCCTTATTTATGAGGGAATAGCGACAGGTAGCGACTGGTGAGCGGCCGGTAATGATGGGCCCCGCCACGAGAACGCCGGCTCCCCACCACAATCACACATTTATCAAGCCAATCCTGCTTAGCGACTGACAGAGCGCCAGATAGCGAATCATTCATCATTATTCCAGCCTCACCCCACAGCGCCAGCGAGCGACCTTGAACAGCGACAGGTATCACCTCTCGCTACCTGGCGCTCTCCAATGCATTTCAATGGAGCAATCTTTAAATATTCTTAATTAATTGCTATTAATGGTTTTTTTTTTTTTTTTTTTTTAAATGTCAAAAATTCTGTGACCACTTCTGCAATGTTAGATTCTTTTAAGGTAAAAAAAAAAAAAAAAATTTGTGCAGAATTGATATTACAGGTCTGATATTAATGTATTCATATTACAAAATGTTTATAAAAACTTGTTTTTTTTTTTTCCAAAAATATGGTTGTTTGGGCGTTAAAAAACTACTTTTAACCCATCGCCTCCAGCGCTCTGGGGTTTAAACAAGCATTTCACAGCGCGAGAATTTTTTGAGCGTGATTTGTTAATGAATATGCTGGGAGCCGTTCGCTATGGCCATTCGCTGTCATGCGCTCCCATACAGCGTGGAACCTGTCAAACAGCGACTCCTAACCCCGTATTCAACATTACCGCACACCGACTGAGTCGCTGTCAACAACCGAACAACGGCCAAGCACAGCGAATACTAGCGGGCGCTGTGAAAATCACCGATACTGTCGCTCATCTGTTGCTACCTGGCGCTATTAATGAATCGGCCTCCCCGATAGTGCCATATAGCGACTCATTCATCATTATTCCAGCCTCAGCCCACAGCGCCAGCGTCCGACCTTGAACAGCAACAGGTATGACCTCTCGCTACCTGGCGCGCTCCAATGCATTTCAATGGAACAATCTTTAAATATTAATAATTAATTGTTATTAATGTTTATTTTTTTTTTTTTTTTTTTTTTTTTTTAAATTCTGTGACCACTTCTGCCATTTTAGATAATTTTTTTAAGGGAAAAAAAAAAAATTGTACAGAATTGATATTACAGGTCTGATATTATTGTATTCATATTACTAAATTATTTAAAATATTTTTTTTTTTTTGGTTTCCAAAAATATGGTGGTTTGGGGGTTAAAAAACTACTTTTAACACATCGCCGCCAGCGCTCTGGGGTTTAAACATGCATTTCACAGCGCTTGAATTTTTTGAGCGTGATTTTTTGATGAATATGGTGGGAGCCGGTCGCTCTGACCAGTCGCTATCATGCGCACCCATACATCGCGGAACCTGTCAAATAGCGACTCGTAACCTTGTATTGAACATTACGGCAAACCGACTGAGTCGCTGTCAACAACCGAACAACTGCCAAGCACAGCGACTACTAGCGGGCGCTGTGAAAATACCGCTACAGTCGCTCAACTGTCGCTACATGTCGCTATTAATAAATCAGCCGCCCCCTCTTTTGTTTTTCAAATTTATTTTACGATTACTTACTATGGGAATGTGCTTCCTCTGGTCTCTAGCAGGCAAAATGAGGGGAAAAGGACACACACTGGGGGGCGAACATTCACTGAACAAACTGCACAGAAGAGGGGGACGTGGCCAGAAGAGTACCAATAACAGCGGTGCAGGAGTCTGCTCCCTACCCCCACCCAGCCCGGTGGAGCACAGCACCATTTTGGAAGCCCACTTCAGCTGGTGAAAGTCCTGGGTAATGACACTCAAGGGTGGGTCGGCACCATTAATGGCAGGTTTGTCCTGACACACTGCTAAGAGACCCACTGTGATTTTATCGCTCAAGTGCCCAGTGCCCACATAACCCTGGAGTCAGCCCTCGCCCCTAGGACCTGGCATGTAAAGCAAAGCTTTTGAGGCTAAGAAATGGTGATCTTGTGCCAAGCCAATGCAGGGCCGCTGGGGAAGGATGCTTTTATACTACAGAAGCCACTATACCAGTTCAAAGAGCAAGAGAGCAGGAAGCCACCTCCCTGACATGCCGGGCGTGACTTTCGTATACCTCTGCCTCATAACCCACAACGCCACAGGCCAGGGAGTTGCAGAAGAGGTCGGTACCCCTTGGCATGAGTTGGTAAGCTCTAGGGGAGGGTGGCCACACTTTTTCTTTGGAGGGAGTGGGGCATCCCTATACCCCAAGCCTCTTCCCTCTAGTGATGCCCCCCTTTAAAAATCTTACCCCCCTCCCCTAGAGCTTACCAACCCGATGGGCCAAACATAGTGGGTGGTAAGCTAAGGCTCAAGTGCCGGAATGCAGGATCCTGGCCCTACTACTCACCAGCCTCTATGCCATTCAGCACAGGTCCATGCCAAGGGGCACCTGGCTTTTCGGCAACCCTATGGCCGGTCGTGTTGCAGGTAATGGGGATGGGGTAAAGGTACGCCACCTGCTAGCATGTGGGGCTGGTGGCTTGCTCCCCCCCGTCCCTTTGACCTGGTATAGGGTCCCATGGACCGCTTACCAGTTCGCAAGGAGTAAGTAAAGAAAAAGAAACCACAATTTATTTGATGCCGGTGGCAGGTTCTGCTGTTGCAGCCGCACTGCTGGCTTCTGGAGTTTCTGAACTGTTTACTGTTTGTGAACATCAAGGGACCCCTTAACCAGTTCACAGGGTAGTGAGAGCCAGAACTATTGTGTTCGGTACCAAAAGTTGGATTATTGGCACTATCCTGCCGGAGGGCTTCTGTACTGGATAGACCCTGCTCCAGCTCAACAGTACTAATAAACTCTCAGGCTACATAGTAAAACCAGAGTAGTAAAACTGGCCAGATAACGATATCAATAATTTAGTTCCAAAACAGAAGTCCAGTAAGAAATAACCCCACCTCTCTGCTTCTCAGTGCCTCCCCAGTTTTTCTGAATGGCTAGGGCAGTTACACACAGATAAAGGTGAGCGGCGATGTCGCTGCAGCTTGAGGTTGCGCAATGTGATTGGCGGAAAGGGATGTTTTTTGGGTGATCTCAGGGGTTTTACACATTGGGGCATCCCAAATAGCCTAATAGCGACAGACTCTATGAGGCGCTAGTAATAAATTGGACTCAAAGTCGCTTCATTGTCTATGCGGTGTTGAAAAATCTTATCTTAATACAGGTACAGTTATTGTTACCCAACAACTCTGGCCTAATTTTCTTGTTTGTCAGATAAAGTCTCTTATCTATGGTTAGTTTGAATCAGATGAGTTTACCCAATGATCCTCTCTTCTTTCTTCAACTTTATTTATTATCAACTGAAATTAAGGAAGAAAAAGGGGGCTATATATATATATATATATATATATATATATATATTGCCCTTATTCTCCCTTCTCATTACAAGACAGGAGGACTTTATGAAATGCCCATTTTTTGCGTACATTTTAGCCCATACTAAAGGATTTAACAAGAAACGAACAGTGTGGCAGGAAACAGCAGGGCCGGATTATGAGGGGGGCGCATGGGGCCCACCACCACTTGCCCTTCAAAGGGGGTCTCCACCAACCTTTGGGTTGTAAATAGTGTAGAACACAGAGCAACCTCCAAAATGAAATAGTGCCGAAGATAATCTCTATCCCACGACACATGCACCTCCACACGGTGAATCCGCCACCAATAGTGCAAATCCTTACCGACTAGTAAGAGTATTAGAGCCTTCAAAACGTCCACATAAAGGTACTTGATGGATCTTATTCCTCCTTATAATGCTCACCGACATCCAAAAGATGGGGCAATTAAACCGGTCACCGGCCCTGGGATAAAGCAGCTTTGCCAGCAGAGAAGTCACGTCAACCACAGATGCACAGGTACCGATGTTGTAACTTGAAGAGAATTCCGCCACCGCCACCTGTAACCTTCAGCCAAAGCCACCACAGGGCAGGAGGAGGGTGATGGGTGGGTGCAGAGCTATAACTGCACATAAGCCACCAAGCACAGCCGCTGGCAGCTCAATGCAGGGAACTGTTTTCTGCTGGACCAGCCGGGCGACTACACCCCCCCCCCACCCAGAATGGCAAAGCAGCAGTTCCCGAGCAGCACGCACCAGCACAAGGGTGGCACAAGGGACTCCATCTGACGTTCCATTAAGTAGGTGGGTGCCAGACAACCACCAATCAGTTGACTGGACTATGATTTTAAAGAAAAAAAAAAACCTTATCTGGGGCCTCCACCGGATTTTGTGCCCAGGGGCCTCCACCACACTTAATCCGGCCCTGGGAAACAGCGTACATGTGTTCTGCTTCCTTATAAAATGTTTGCCATATAATAATCCTAATGATCTATTCCTATCAGGCTCCTGGCAGAGTGGTGAGTTCTTCAGCTGTAGGAGCCTTGGGCAAACTGGGAAAACCACACCAATATCTCGGGTCCTAGAATCTACTGTGTGGCCATCTCATGTCTTCATTTTTGCAGTCAGCCTGGAGCATAAAGAAGAGGCGCACATTCGCCTCTGCATTAGGGAGCCAGCGCACCACCGCCAAGAGCAAGCACCACGCGCAGAGGCCTATCCAGATAACAACACTGGCTGACAACTGGCAGTACTCAGTTTGTAATAATGTATATAACTGGCTGCAGCCTAAAGGGGGAGATGTTAAAAATATAAATGCAACATGGATTGTGAATATTAATACAGAAATACTAATGAAAAAAGTATCAAGTAAACACACAGTGGCAATGTTTCAGAAAGTATTATAGTCAATCTCAAAATATACCAATAATCCAGTATATGTGGACCAATCAGGTCAGGGCCGGCGTCAGCACCCGGCAAGGTGGGGCAGCTGCCGGGGGTCCCCTGCCGGGCGGGGACAACAGTATGCCCCATGTGACAGGCTGCGGATGATCAAACTGCAGGCAGCAGATGGCAACAAGGAGACCGGGAGTGTGTGCCGGGAGGGAAAGCACTGTAGAGGTATGTTTTTTTTTCGTAAAGAAGGTTTCTTTTTCTTTTTTTTCTGATCCTTAGGGGGCATCCAGATTTGGGATGTCCCTCAGTGATGTGACATATGCCCTTATTCATCAAGCGATAGCGCCAGGTAGTGTCTGACGAGCGCCAGGTCCCGCCAGCTAACGGCGGCTACCGACTCAAGTACGCCCGGCGTCGGCCACAATGACGCATTTATCAAGCTAAATGAGGCTAGCGCCGGCGAGAGCGACAGCTACCGCGGGATTCATCATGTAGCCGACTGCAACGAACAGCGCCGCTGCTAATCCCATCACAGCGCCAGGTCTGACCTGTCGCTCCCTGGCGATGTCCAATGCATTTCAATGGAGCAATCTTTAATTAATCATAATTAATTGCTATTAATGTTTTTTTTTTTTTTTTTTTAATGTCAAAAATTCTGTGACCACTTCTGCAATGTTAGGATTTTTTTTGAAGGTAAAAAAAAAAAAAAAAAGATTTTGTGCAGAATTGATATTACAGGTCTGATATTAATGTATTCATATTACAAAATGTTTAGAAAAACTTGTATAATTTTACAATCAAAAAATATGGTTGTTTGGGGGTTAAAAACTATTTTAAATCCATCGCCGCCAGCGCTCTGGGGTTTAAACAAGGAATTCACAGCGCGAAAAAATTCGGAGCGTGATTTGTTAATGAATCTGCAGCAAGCCGTTCGCTCTGGCCATTCGCTGTCAGGCGCACCCATACAACGCGGAACCTGTGAAACAGCGACCCCTAAGCCCGTATTCAACATTACCGCACACCGACTGAGTCGCTGTCAACAAGCAAACCCCGGCCAAGCACAGCGAATACTAGCTGGCACTGTGAAAATCACGCTACTGGCGCTCATCTGTCGCTACCTGGCGCTATTAATGAATCGGCCTCATAGTAACATAGTAACATAGTATGTAAGGCTGAATAAAGACTTTAGTCCATCCAGTTCAGCCTGTTTAACTCCTTCCAGTGGTCTAGTAGCCATAGCTGGAAATGTTATTACATGCCAGGAAGACATCAAGGCCACTTTTGAACGTTTTTACTGTATCCATCATTACTACCTCCTCTGGCAGCGAGTTCCATAGTCTCACTGCTCTTACAGAGAAGAATCCCCTCCTATGTCGGTGACGTGACTCTTCATCACAAAGGGGCCCACCGAGACCATGAAAACCTGAAGCCGGCCCTGCATCAGGTAGCAGTAAAGTAAAGAGTGCAACTATTATATTGTGGGTAGAACCAAAAATAAAATAGAGCTCCATCAAGCTGGAGGTCCAGAGCTCTATAAGAGATCACATAATGTGTGCCTCAATGGAATAAGGGAACAGCGTATCTATAATAGTACCCCAAATGAGGCACAATGCCAGGTATCGGCAGATGAGCGTCTGTATAGCGACGCTTAGAGCGACCACTAGTAGACGCGTCTCGGTCGCTCTAGTAACCTGGCCGGCATTGATGAATGTGATGTATGTTGGGCGCTCTAACACCAGTACAGCCGTGCAGGGAGCGAGAGGTAGCGCCAGCTCAGTGCGACCGCCTCTCAGCGCTCCTCACCATACTTATCAAAAAAGGACACACACAGCGTTGGTGCTCTAAAGCTGGCCGCTATAGCATAGAGCACCAGACGTTGTGTGATTAAAGTCTGTTTTTGAACACATATCCACCTGTAACAAAGCGAAAACACATGGAATGACATTGTTTTAACACTGTGACAATAACACTTTAGTGCCAGACCTGTAATGACAATTCTGCATAAAAATGTAAATTATCAAAACATTTTCAAAAAATAATTTAATTCAGCCCAGGAGAGGTGAAAAATTTTTTGAGAGGAAAAAAAAAATTAGGATCAGTAAAGAGATTAGAAGGAGCGTCCATTGAAATGTATGGTAGAGCGACAGGTAAGACCTGGATCTCTGGAAGCTAGAGCGCCAGCGCTATACGCAGCCGCCTGTAATGATGAATCTTACGCTACATGGCGCTGTTACAATCGCTCACCAGAATCACCTTCAGAAATGTGGTTTTGTGTACAGCCTCTGGCGTTCACCAGACACTGCCTGCCACTACGAGGCGCTACCTGGCTCTATCCCTTGATGAATAAACCCCTTAACTGACAATGCACAGTAACAGGAAACCCAGCAGCACTTTCTGTTTGCAGGCGGCCTGCAGATCCATGAGCTGTCATTTTGTTTTTAAAATTTACCATAGCAGGAGTTAGAAAAAGGTAAATTAATTATTATGTGCAGCAATCTGAATTGCCCTGAGGAGGGGTGCTTGTTGTGCTGGTCCGGATTTAGAGGCCGATTCATTAATAGCGCCAGGTAGCGACAGATGAGCGCCAGTAGCGTGATTTTCACAGCGCCAGCTAGTATTCGCTGTGCTTGGCCGGGGTTTGCTTGTTGACAGCGACTCAGTCGGTGTGCGGTAATGTTGAATACGGGGTTAGGGGTCGATGTTTCACAGGTTCCGCGTTGTATGTGTGCGCCTGACAGCGAATGGCCAGAGCGAACGGCTTGCTGCAGATTCATTAACAAATCACGCTCAAAAATGTCTCACGCTGTGAATTCCTTGTTTAAACCCCAGAGCGCTGGCGGCGATGTGTGTAAAGTAGTTTTTAACCCCCAAACAACCTTTTTTTTTAATGTAAAAATTATACAAGTTTTTCTAAACATTTTGTAATATGAATACATTAATATCAGACCTGTAATATCAATTCTGCACAATTTTTTTTTTTTTTTTTTAACTTAAAAAAAAATCCTAACATTGCAGAAGTGGGCACAGAATTTTTGACATTAAAAAAAAAAAATAAAAAAATTAAAAAAGCAATTAATTATGATTATTTAAAGATTGCTCCATTGAAATGCATTTGACAACGCCAGGGAGCGCCAGGTCATACCTGTCGCTGTGATGGGATTAGCAGCGGCGCTGTTCGTTGCAGTCGGCTACATGATGAATCCCGCGCTAGCCGTCGCTCTCGCCGGCGCTAGCCTCATATAGCTTGATAAATGCGTCATTGTGGCCGACGCCGGGCGTACTTGAGTCGGTAGCCGCCGTTAGCTGGCGGTACATGGCGCTCGTCAGACACTACCTGGCGCTAGCCCGTGATAAATAAGGCACACCGGACAATACACAGAATGTAGCAAGTTAATAGATACCGTAGAGGCCAGTAAAATGTGGAAGGGGTTCTGAAATTCAGAATGGTACACCCACTCACTGTGTACCATTAGACAGTATAGAAAAATAGATTGAATAACGAACAGCCAAACATAGCTATGCATATAATGATATGATTTAATGCTACTGATAAAAAATAGACAATACAGTATAATACATGATAATTACATATAGTGCTGTATATGCAATCTCAGCAAAAGACAGCACACAATAGACCGCAGTGTAGATAGGCTTGGGGGTGTATCACAGCTTTTATGGGGAGCAGAGCCCTTGGGTAGTGTAGTGTAGTGTTTATACAGAAGAAAGATAACAAGTCACATACCTCCTGAAAAGGTCTTTGTACCGAAACTTCAAGGGTTTTGCCTACCCTGGTGTATCAGCCTCTTTTATTTCACTGTAATTGATCAGCTCTTTGTTCCTTGTTACAATGTATATTATACGGGGAGGCCGATTCATTAATAGCGCCAGGTAGCGACAGATGAGCGCCAGTAGCGTTATTTTCACAGCGCACGCTAGTATTCGCTGTGCTTGGCCGTTGTTCGACTGTTGACAGTGACTCAGTCGGTGTGCGGTAATGTTGAATACGGGGTTAGGAGTCGCTGTTTGACAGGTTCCGCGCTGTATGGGAGCGCATGACAGCGAACGGCCATAGCGAACGGCTCCCAGCATATTCATTAACAAATCACGCTCAAAAAATTCTCGCGCTGTGAAATGCTTGTTTAAACCCCAGAGCGCTGGCGGTGATGGGTTAAAAGTAGTTTTTTAACCCCCAAACAACCATATTTTTAGAAAAATAAAAAAACATGTTTTTACAAACATTTTGTAATATGAATACATTAATATCAGACCTGTAATATCAATTCTGCACAATTTTTTTTTTTTTACCTTAAAAGAAATATCTAACATTGCAGAAGTGGTCACAGAATTTTTGACATTTAAAAAAAAAAAAAAAAACCATTAATAGCATTTAATTATGAATATTTAAAGATTGCTCCATTGAAATGCATTGGAGAGCGCCAGGTAGCGAGAGGTCATACCTGTCGCTGTTCAAGGTCGCTCGCTGGCGCTGTGGGGTGAGGCTGGAATAATGATGAATGATTCGCTATCTGGCGCTCTGTCAGTCGCTAAGCAGGATCGGCTTGATAAATGTGTGATTGAGGATGGGAGCCGGCGTTCTCGTGGTGGTGAGCGTCATTACCGTTCGCTCACCATTCGCTACCTGGCGCTATCCCTTGTTAAATAAGGGCCTGATATAGGGGGTTGGCCTGCAGCTTCTCATATGTTCTTTTCAGCAGAATGTCCCTTGTGACTGTCTATTTTTTATCAGTAGCATTAAATCATATCCTTATATGCTTAAAGAGGAACTCCAGCCAGAAATGACAGGACTCCCTCTTTAATATGCAGCAGCAGGGCATCCCAAGCCAGGTTGCCCTGCTGTGCCTCAGTGTCGCTAAAAAAAAGAAGGGGGCCTATCTGGATACTCATGTCTCATGTGACTGCAAGCAGACTATCTGTGCAGCTGACAGCAGAGCACATTACTGTGCAGTCGCTGGCCATGCGAGCCTGATAGGATCCTGGAAGAGATGAGTATCTGGGTGGTACCATCCTGTCTGTTAGTGGTGGCGATGTACTACTGGTCAGTCCTACCTGATCTGCTCCACTGCTGCCTATTAAAGGAGGAGTCCGATCATTTCTGACTTGAGTTGTTCTTTAAACCAGACCTTCACCCTGAATAGGAGCCTATCTTGTATGTTTCCCCCCGCCCTGTACATACAAATTGCTCACATTAAAAATCATCCTACCTGCACTTTTCTGAGCCTTTTAACATCCAAGATGGCGTCCAATGGAGTCTCAGGCTGCCTACAGACAGGAAGTGTCTCCTGACTGGGTCGCTCTGCATTCTGGGATTGCTGTCCTTTTCCTGGCTCCAGCTCTGCTCTGTCTGCGCAAAGCACAGCTATAACCCCGCCCCTGGTTTAACTGTTCACAACTGAAGCCCATAACTAGTATTGACAGTACAAAGGAAAAGTCCATGGAAGACTTCAAGATCAGGACGTGCCAGTGGACCATTTAGCTGCCATGTTCTCACTCATCCAAAGCACCTGCATGAGAGGCGAGGACTGGCGCAGGAGTAGGTGGCAGGTAACAGGGGAGGGATGTCTCATGCCTCCTGGCTTGCCCTCATCTTAATGTACAGAAAAGTGGACTTTTCCATTAAAAATGATTAGCTATTTCTGAATAAAACTGAATTTCCAATAAGAGTGCTCACACCACTTTATTTAAGTTTTTTTACCCCCCCCCCCCCTTTAAATTTCAGTTTTATTCCAATTTGATTTTCAATAGAATTTATGTACATATAATGGGTCACACTCAACATAGAAAGAGTTCTGAAATGATTTTCTTGGTCATTTTAACAAGACAAAAACTTTAATAAAAAAATACTTTTTAAAAATGTGCCAGTAATGGATTACTATTACTGTTCATAAAGATTAAAGTAGTAGTAATAATAATACAAATAACAATATTAACACAGTAAATTATTTTAGGCTACTGGTTCATGTGTCCGTTAGCAGACTGAAGCAATGGCAGCACTTGCTCAAGGTGGCTTCTTTATCTTTGCATACATAATAATCTTATCAAACCCTGTCAGTTATTATTACCCAACATCTACCCAACATAAAGTGGTTCGTTTGACTAACGCCAAATTACAGCAAATGTGCAAATGATCTTACTTTGCTGCAGATCAATAATACAGATATTAGACATAGGGAATAGGTTATTAGTTAGCTGTTCAAAACAAGAATATAGGCCACACTTCAGCAGTACAAGGAACCAACTGTATACTATAAAAGCAGCTATGGATACAATGATATCACACAAAGTAACATAAAATGAAAAAAAGTGGAAAGAGAGAGAATGAGCTGGTAAAATAAATTATTACTATTATTATTATTATTATCAATAATAATAATAATAATAATAATAATAATAATAATAAATGTATTGTTATTATTATAATATAAATATGTTTATTTATATAGCGCCATCACCTCCATAGAGCTTTAAATGGTAAAAGAAATAAAATAGAAGGAAGCAGGGGTTGGAGGGAAATGGGAAGAAAAGAAAGTGATCTGTCTATTAATGTTATATTGTAGGGACTTGTGAGTGTTAATATCAAACATATGGAACCAAGGGTCTCAGACTGCTTCAAATTTTTCCACTTTGTCATTAGAAAAGGCCAGTAATTTTTAGATCATAAAAATATTAACCTAAGCATGGATTTTTTTTATAGGGAATGTACTTTTTCAAGGCCCGAGTCTGAGTCAGGGTAAATTGCGATTACATACAAGCAGGCGGTTTCAAATTCAATAGTGCTACCTCACTATTGCGACCCCAGGAAGTACCTAGTGGATCATTTACCAATTTAAAGACTTTGGACCAAAAACGTAAAGCTACCAGACATGACCACCAAATATGACAGTAAGTACCTATAGCTTTACAGTCTCGAAAACAGTGTGGGGGGATAGTTCTCAATAGTCCGGTGGATATACTCCAGGACTAGATACCATCGCATTAAATCCTTAATTTAAATTTAATTGTAACCTAAGAAATTTGGTTTGTTCAAAATAAAATTTGTAACAAATTAACCTCTAACCAGTGCTGGGCGATGTCCTCATCATTGGGCCGGTCTCCCCCTGGTTCAAGTGGCTGTAGTGGCAGCAGTGTCCTCCTCTTCATCCAGCGTGCTGACTCCTCTTCTTTCTTGACCCTCCTCCCCAAAAGTGGATATTTAATTGTTGACTCACCTGACGATTAGGACATCATCCGACCCCAGAAAAAAAGGTGAGATAATTTTTTTTTTTTACTTTTGGGGTGTTTAGGGGGAAAAACTTTTTGGCAATCAATTTGGATTCGGTGTAAATCGATTTTCCCCTGGAATTCAGATCAAATTCTTTTTTTTTTTTTTTTCTCCCATTCAGTATTAGTCTTGGATCCTTAGTTTGATAACCATTTATCATACATTTTCCAAGTTTAGGTAAAGTAAAAACATCATTATGGGAAAATACAAGCTCTGTGGATCCGTGCGGAGTAGCAGGTAAGAAGGGTGGGAGAGAAAAGTATCTCTGTGGCTACGTGCAGAGAGATATATCTCTGTGGATAAATGCGAAGTAAACAAATACGAAAAGTGGGAAAGAAAGAAGAAAGAAGAAAAGCTTCATAAGAAAGGGATAGAGATAAGAGAGAGAGAGAAAAAGAAACCAAGAAAAAGAAGAAAGAACGAAGTAGCGTCAGCTGCCTAGTACCGCTAACGCTATCCCTACCCTCCCTCACCCCTCCCTCCCGTATAGAGCATTATATAGGTGAAGGAAAAAAAAAGAAAAATCTGCAATTGAGCTAACTTAGTAGGAGTAGTATTTTGGGGTTTCAGTGCGCTAGAAAAGCTAGAATTTGTCTTTTAATTATACCGGGTTTTAATAGGGATAATTCATTTTCCAGTACATTTTTTATTTTAGTCTTCCAGGGTCTAAATTCTGGTTCTGCGATGGATTCACTCATCCCTAGCTCCCAGGTTGGCTGTTAGAATTGAACACTATATTAAGGCTGTGGGTGGCGCATGACATTGTCAGAGCCATGCAGGTGGTTTAAAGAACAGTCAGGCAAAAGGTTATATTAGCTTGCTTTCTGCTCACCTCATGTCTGTTGTTAGTGGATTAGTCTGCAGTGCTTCACATTTCCTTATAATACTTAGGGGGTGTAAGGCCCTGTGGGACACCCGCCTTCAGAGTAAGCCCACAACCCCCAATCGCCGCTGCTAGCTTCACCTTAAGACAAGCCCCCGTTTGCCGGGACGCTTTATACGCCTCGCCGGACACGGTTGCCCCAAGACTTGATAGCACAAAGCATGTGAGCTTACAGGGGAGTGAAGGCGGATGAACCAAGGGCCAGACTGGGCAATGTCGGGAAGCCGGGGTCATACACGGGAAGTCAGTCGGGGAGGCCGATTCATAAATAGCGCCAGGTAGCGACAGATGAGCGCCAGTAGCGTTATTTTCACAGCGCCCGCTAGTATTCGCTGTGCTTGGCCGTTGTTCGGCTGTTGACAGCGACTCAGTCGGTGTGCGGTAATGTTGAATACGGGGTTAGGAGTCGCTGTTTGACAGGTTCCGCGCTGTATGGGAGCGCATGACAGCGAATGGCCATAGCGAACGGCTCCCAGCATATTCATTAACAAATCACGCTCAAAAAATTCTCGCGCTGTGAAATGCTTGTTTAAACCCCAGAGCGCTGGCGGCAATGGGTTAAAAGTAGTCTTTTAACCCCCAAACAACCATATTTTTGGTAAAAAAAAAAAACATGTTTTTACAAACATTTTGTAATATGAATACCTTAATATCAGACCTTTAATATCAATTCTGCACACATTTTTTTTTTTTTACCTTAAAAAAATATCTAACATTGCAGAAGTGGTCACAGAACATTAATAGCAATTAATTAAGAATATTTAAAGATTGCTCCATTGAAATGCATTGGAGAGCGCCAGGTAGCGAGAGGTCATACCTGTCGCTGTTCAAGGTCGCTCGCTGGCGCTGTGGGGTGAGGCTGGAATAATGATGAATGATTCGCTATCTGGCGCTCTGTCAGTCGCTAAGCAGGATCGGCTTGATAAATGTGTGATTGCGGAGGGGAGCCGGCATTCTCGTGGCGGTGAGCGTCATTACCGTTCGCTCACCATTCGCTACCTGGCGCTATCCCTTGTTAAATAAGGGCCCTAGAATATCGCAGCACCAAGGGGACAGGCAATAGAAGCGTCGGGGTCAAGCCAAATGTCAATCCGGAAGGTCACAGGTTCACAGCACAGAGGGTGAGACAGAAGCGTGGTCGGGGTACAAGCAAGGGTCGGTCCAGGTGGCAATCAAGAATGGTAAAAACTAAGCAAGGTCGGCAACAGTATTAAACAGGCGAAATCCAAATCCAAGGCACACTCAACAAACGCTATCACGGGCACTGAAGCACTGCAGGGATAACGCCTTTATAGGGTTCCAGACAGGATTGGATAAGGAGGAAGTGTGTGTGTGATTGGTGCACCCACAATGCCTAATCCTAATTGGTCCTTATGAGAAAAAGGGCGCATAGCCCAAAAACATCTTGGGCTCATTGGCCCTTTAATCCCACCTCCAGCAGGTGCGCTGAGTGCATAAGAGGTACTTGCTCGCTCGAGCACGTTCACAGGAGCCGGGGACCAAGATGGTGGATCCTCAGTGTACATCACAGCAGCATAGGCTAGTCTTCCCCTATTGCACATCTGCTTGTGACCCTGACTTCAGCCTGGCCTCCACTTGCTTCTGGGGTGACTGAACTTTTTAGGTCTATGGGCTGCATTGTCTTAGTGTTCCACTTCAAGGGGGTCACAAAAATGGAAGCGCAAACAGTTTACTGCAACAAAGCTGGAACCTTAAAGCTTTATATAATCCTATATATCCTGTATATGAAGGTGGGTAAAGGTGAGAAGTGAAGAAAAAGGTAGGGGTGAGGAGGGAGGAAGTGGGCCGGGGTGAGGAGGGAGGAAGTGGGCCGGGGTGAGGTGGGGGAAGTGGGCAGGGGTGTGGAGGGAGGAAGGGGATAGGGGTGAGGAGGGGAGAAATAGGCAGGGGTGTGGAGGGAGGAAGTGGGCAGGGGTGTGGAGGAAGGAAGGGGATAGGGGTGAGGAGGGGGAAGCTGGCAGGTGTGTGGAGGGAGGAAGTGGGCAGGGGTGTGGAGGGAGGAAGTGGGCAGGGGTGTGGAGGGAGGAAGCGGGCAGGTGTGTGGAGGGAGGAAGCGGGCAGGTGTGTGGAGGGAGGAAGTGGGCAGGGGTGTGGAGGGAGGAAGGGGATAGGGAGGGGAGAAATAGGCAGGGGTGTGGAGGGAGGAAGGGGATAGGGATGAGGAGGGGAGAAATAGGCAGGGGTGTGGAGGGAGGAAGCGGGCAGCAGTGTGGAGGGAGAAAGCGGGCCGGTGTGTGGAGGGAGGAAGTGGGCAGGGGTGTGGAGGGAGGAAATGGGCAGGGGTGTGGAGGGAGGAAGGGGATAGGGGTGAGGAGGGAAGAAATGGGCAGGGATGTGGAGGGGGAAGTGGGCAGAGGTTGAGGAGGGAAGACATGGGCAGAGGTTGAGGATGGAAGACATGGGCAGAGGTTGAGGATGGAAGACATGGGCAGAGGTTGGGGAGGGAAGACATGGGCAGAGGTTGGGGAGGGAAGACATGGGCAGAGGTTGGGGAGAGAAGACATGGGCAGAGGTTGAGGATGGAACACATGGGCAGAGGTTGAGGAGGGAAGACATGGGCAGAGGTTGAGGATGGAAGACATGGGCAGAGGTTGGGGAGGGAAGACATGGGCAGAGGTTGAGGATGGAAGACATGGGCAGAGGTTGAGGAGGGAAGACATGGGCAGAGATTGAGGAGGGAAGACATGGGCAGAGATTGAGGATGGAAGACATGGGCAGAGGTGAGGAGGGAAGACATGGGCAGAGGTTGAGGATGGAAGACATGGGCAGAGGTGAAGAGGGAAGACAAGGGCAGAGGTGAGGAGGGAAGACAAGGGCAGAGGTGAGGAGGGAGGAAGTGGGCAGAGGTGAGGAGGGAAGACAAGGGCAGAGGTAAGTAGGGAAGACATGGGCAGAGGTAAGGAGGGAAGACATGGGCAGAGGTGAGGAGGGAAGACATGGGCAGAGGTGAGGAGGGAAGATATGGGCAGAGGGGAGGAGGGAAGATATGGGCAGAGGGGAGGAGGGAAGACATGGGCAGAGGTAAGGAGGGAAGACATGGGCAGAGGTAAGGAGGGAAGACATGGGCAGATTTGAGGAGGGAAGACATGGGCAGAGGTGAGGAGAGAAGACAAGGGCAGAGGTGAGGATGGAAGACATGGGCAGAGGTGAGGAGGGAAGACATGGGCAGAGGTGAGGAGGGAAGACATGGGCAGAGGTTGAGGATGGAAGACATGGGCAGAGGTTGAGGATGGAAGACATGGGCAGAGGTTGGGGAGGGAAGACATGGGCAGAGGTTGGGGAGGGAAGACATGGGCAGAGGTTGGGGAGGGAAGACATGGGCAGAGGTTGAGGATGGAAGACATGGGCAGAGGTTGAGGAGGGAAGACATGGGCAGAGATTGAGGAGGGAAGACATGGGCAGAGATTGAGGAGGGAAGACATGGGCAGAGATTGAGGATGGAAGACATGGGCAGAGGTGAGGAGGGAAGACATGGGCAGAGGTTGAGGAGGGAAGACATGGGCAGAGATTGAGGAGGGAAGACATGGGCAGAGATTGAGGAGGGAAGACATGGGCAGAGATTGAGGATGGAAGACATGGGCAGAGGTGAGGAGGGAAGACATTGGCAGAGGTGAGAAGGGAAGATATGGGCAGAGGTGAGGAGGGAAGATATGGGCAGAGGTGAGGAGGGAAGACATGGGCAGAGGTGAAGAGGGAAGACATGGGCAGAGGTGAGGAGGGAAGACAAGGGCAAAGGTGAGGAGGGAAGACATGGGCAGAGGTGAGGAGGGAAGACATGGGCAGAGATTGAGGAGGGAAGACATGGGCAGAGGTGAGGAGGGAAGACATGGGCAGAGGTGAGGAGGGAAGACATGGGCAGAGGTGAGGAGGGAAGACATGGGCAGAGGTGAGGAGGGAAGACATGGGCAGATGTAAGGAGGGAAGACATGGGCAGATGTAAGGAGGGAGGACATGGGCAGAGGTAAGAAGGTAAGACATAGACAGAGGTGAGGAGGGAAGACATAGGCAGAGGTTAGATGGGAAGAAATGGGCAGGGTTTAAGAGGGGGAAGTAGCAGGGGTGAGGAGGGAAGAAATGGGCAGGGGTGTCACAGTCGCTGATTGTGCATGCACTCCGTGCTTCTGAGCATGTTCAGGAGGCACTTCCTGGTGCTAGTGGCCTTTACAAGGAGGTCTGAGACACTGGAAAGCTGCCCACAGATCTTCGTCCATACTACAGCCTTGTTCCTGCACTCACCTGAGCCCCGAGGCTGGTTCCACACCAGTGCAGATGCAGAGCACTAGCGCTTTTGGGTAAGCGTCCTGCAGCTGCCTGTGAAAATCTGCTCATAGTCATCTATTGATGCTTTCACATGTACCACTGGCATTTGCAGAGCTCTTAGAGCGCTCCACAAAAGTCCTGCCTGCAGCATCCTGATGGTGCAGCGCTATCGGTCCCCCTTTGTGGAAGGCACTATCGCTGAACACCCTCCACACACAACACACAGCGATTGCGGGGTGCTCAGCTAAAAGTGTGAGTCCTCTGCAATCGGCCTGGTGTGTAATCAGCCTGAAAGCCCAGCTCTGTTCTTGCACGCACCTGAACCATGAACGCCCAGCACTGTTCTTGCACGCACCTGAACCCTGAATGCCCAGCTCTGTTCCTGCACCGTTTCTGCACTTACATAGACTCTGAGCTTCTCTGCTCTGTTGCTGTATGCACGACATGCTGTATTCTGGCTCACTACTGCCAGCAACGGCTAAGGGACCCTGGTCTGTCTGCAGCGCAGTCCATCTCCCCTCGCGGGGAACCCTGGATTGTGTTGTAGTACTGCAGATATTTCTTTCTGGCCTCTCCCTAGCTCAGCCAGTGTTAACCCTGTCTTGTCTTCCTGCAATTCATCACTACTTGACACTCTGGCCTTCCCTTCTGCTGTGTTTCCCCTGTAATCACTAACAGGGAAAGCCATAGGTGGCACTGCTGGAAGTAGTCTGTGCCTACATCAGCCGATCCACAATGTGACCAGGGGTGAGGAGGGAGTAAGTGTGAGTGGGTGAGGAGGAGGAAGGAAGTGGGCAGGGGTGAGGAGAAAAGAAGTGGGCAGGATTGAGGAGGAAAAAAGTAGGCAGGGGTTAAACAGGAATAGGGGAGGTGGGCAGAAGTGATTTAAGACAAATAAGGAGAAGTTAGCAGAGGTGGAGATAGGTGAGGTCTCATAGATCACAGATCGGACTATAGGTTTCAAACCCTTTTCTGTCTAAACATTTTCCCTGTAGTTAAGAAATTACACAATGCTGGCAGCCTTTCCCTGCACTCTTGCACTCTTGCCTTGGAAGAGAGGCAATTTAAAGCAGATGTGAGGAAGTGAACACCTAAAGAGCATCTGAATACACGCTCCAATGCAAACCTAATTCTGGTTGATGGCGGGCACCAGTATTGTGCATCAAGATTTTGTAAAAAATGATTAGATCACCTTTTGCACAAAAAAAGACTCTTCTAGCTCTATGTTATTTATTTGATAAGCTTAGCTTTCTAATTCACCAACATTTAGAATTAGGGGTGCTGAGGACCTCAACATAGTGCGGGCCGCAGGCTGTGCCCTAAAGTTATGCAGGTACTTCAGTCTCTGCATTTTACCAAACTCCCATTTGCTTCCGCTGCCTAAATGTTCTGTCTGATACATGTTGCTGGCTGCAGTTGTGTGATAACAGGAGTCTTGAGCTTGGGCCCCAGTACTTGTCATTAAGGCCCTTATTCAAGAAGAGATAGCATCAGGTAGTGGCTGGTTAATGAGAGGTAGCGACTGGTGAACGCCGGACACGGCACGCAATTACACATTTATCAAGCAGAATCTGTTTAGCGACTGGGATAGCGCCATGTAGCGTCTGATTCATCATTTTCACAGCCTCAGCGAACAGAGCTGGCGTTCAGCCTTGCACAGCGCCAGGTATGACCTCTCGCTACCTGTCGCTCTCCCATACATTTCAATGGACGATCCGTCTCTTCTCTTTAAACAGGGTTTTTGTTTATTTTTTTTTTCAAAAAATCACAAATAATTCTGTGACCTCTTCTGGCATTGAAAATGCAGTTTTTTCAGATTTTTTTCATTTTTTAGATATTTCTTCAGAAATGACATTACAGGTCTGCCATTAAAGTGTTCATGTTACAATGTTGCTACAATGTAATTCCATATGTTTTCGCTTTGTTACTAGTGGATAGATGCTGGAAAACACACTTTAAACACACAGCCTCCTGCGCTCTGGGCTTCAAACAAGCATTTTTCAGCGCCAGAGTTTTGTGAGGCTGTTTTTTTGCTTAATGGTGTGAGTCGGTCGCTATGAGCAGTCGCTAACATGCGCTCCCATACAGTGCTGTACTGGTCACATAGCGACTCCTCACAATGTATTCAACATTACTGAACAGCGACTGAGTCGCTATAAACTAGCGACTCACGGCCAAGCACAGTGACTACTAGTGGGCGCTCTGAAAATGCCTGCTACAGACGCTCATCTGTCGCTACCTGGCGTTAGTGATGAATCAGCCTGTGAGTATGTGCATGTGTCTCGGTCATAAACCTGCTCCCGCTGTACATTTATTTATTACAGGGCCAATAAACCCCTGGGAGTGAATACATTGTTGTATTTTGTTTTAAAGAGATGGTAAAGCATAGCTGGGATGCTGGGGAAAGAAGAAGCTTCCCAGGTTGCAGACTATGGAGGTTATTTAAGAAGAGATAGGGCCAGGTAGCGCCTCGTAGCGGCAGGCAGCGTCTGGTGAACGACGGGCACTGTACGCAAAACCACATTTATGAAAGCGATTCTGGTGAGCGCCTCTAACAGCGCCATGTAGTGTCTGATGTATTAATACAGGCAGCTCAGCGTATAGCGCCGGCGCTCTAGCTTCCAGAGCGCCAAGTATTACCTTGTGTCGTTGTCCCATACATTTCAATGGCCGTTCATTTGCTTGTTTTTAAACAGCGTGTTTTCTTTTTTTTTGTTGCTCAAATCATTGTGTGACGTCTCCTGGCTGCAAACAAACATTTTTAGAAACTTTTTTGACTTTTTATATTTTTATGCAGAATTGTCATTACAGGTCTGGTACTAAAGTGTTATTGTCACAGTGTTACAACAATGTCATTCCATGTGGTTAATGTGTTCAGACTTTAATCACACAGCATCTGGCGCTCTATGCTATAGCGACCAGATTTAGAGAGCAGACGCTCTGTGTGTGTGTGTCCTTTTTTGATAAGTATGGTGTGAGTCGCTGAGAGTCGGTCGCACTGAACTGGCGCCACCTCTGGCTCGCTGCAGTGCTGTGCCGGTGTTAGAGCGTCCAACACATATGATATTCAATAATGCCGGCCAGGTTACTACAGCGACTGAGGCGCTCTGTTACAGCACCCGATACCCGCTTACAGCGTCTACTAGCGGTCGCTTTAAGCGCCGCTATACAGACGCTCATCTGGCAATACCTGGCGTTAGTAATGAATCATGATTCAGTATCATGCATGTAGATGGGGAAAGTGAGTTTTGGGGTTTTGTTTATTTAGCTGTGCAGGGCTGTTAGGAGAAGCATGGGGAAATTATTGGAAGTGTAGGGAAATAATTAGGTATAGCCTACAGCCTGTGGGGTCAATTCGTTTTCTTAAACCGGACCATCAGCATGATTTAATGAAAAGCCCAAAAACCGTAAAAAACTCTTCCCCAGCATCTAAAATATATATATTTCCAGTTTTAAGTCGCTTACTTTATAAATTAAATAATATTATTTAATATTTTCCCCACTGGGCTGCAACTGTTTTCAGGACTCTAGGATATGGGTGCTGCCATCTTGGCTCAGTAGCATCACATACAGAGATGAGGAGAGGGGTCAAAAGTGTAGGGGACGGGGTTATAGCTGTAGAAGTGCTTGTTGACTTAGCCTGTTCCTGTGGGGAAAGGTAAGTATTAGGCGCGCTAGGGATGGAAGTAGGTGAAAGAAGGTTAATCCTGGTGTGAGTAGATTTTCCTGTTGAGAGAGGTGGTTAGAGTTGCAGGTGATTATTCAGGATAAATTTGTAGTGAGCTGGAAAGGAAGAGGGTTGGTTAGTTAAGTTTGTTTGAGGTTGGTATTTCTACCTTTTAATCTCACCAGCGATAACAAGTATCATTAACTCTGGCCGATTAGTCCTCAAAAATCTCCAGGTTTGCTGGGGATTTTTATTCTACCTGGTGACCAAATTAATGGTTACCAGGACTGTAAGTGCCCAGTGCCGTGGAGGCGCTATTGGGTGCTTAAAAGGATAATAAATATTATAGTTACCGGTGGTGCACACTGCTGGGCTCACCTGTCTTCTTTAGGTTGATTGAAGTTTTTTGGTGTTTTGGGTGTTCTTCCTGTTTTGGTTGGCTGTTGATTCAATACTTGAGAGTGGGCTGGGGTGTTCCTTAATGGAGTTTTGGTTTCAAGAAGGCAGTGCAGGCTGAGTATGGTTGCTGGGTTTGGAGGGCTTTTTGTTATAGGCCCATTAAATGTATTATACCGTGCGGGGTATCTTGTATATCACTAAGATGGTGAGGTGATAGTGATTGTTGATTTTTGATATGAGAAGTGTGCTGGCGGCGTGTAGCCGCTTATTGCTGGTCAGGGGTAGTGTGGCCGGCGGGCTAGCCGCTAATTGCGGCTTTAGTAAGTGTTGGCGGCGTGTAGCCGTTTACTGCTGGTCAGAGATTGCAGTAGGGCAGGCGGGCTAGCTGGCTCAGGCGGCTTGTGTGATCAGAGGTATGGCCGCGCAAAAGGCGAGGTAGCGTGGTTGGCAGGTATGCCGCTTCTGTGGTTAATGGGTGCAGACTGCTGTGTGGCCGCCTTAACGCTGTTTGAGTGTAGCGTGGCCGGCGGGCCAGCCGCTTCTGTGGCTGTTATGAGATCAGGGTGACGTGAGAGGTTGTAGCGTGGCCGGCGGAGGCTCGGCTAATGGCAGGGGCCGCTCCTGCGGCTTGCAGTGTGTGGCTGTAGCGTGGCCGGCGGGCCAGCCGCTTCTGCGGCTTTTATAAGGTCAAGGGAGTGTGGCCGTTTGGACGGCGAGAAGATGTAGCGTGGCCGGCGGAGGCTCGGCTGGATACAGTGTAGGAGTTTTTGTTGTAACTTTTTCTTCTTGTTATTTCAGAGAAAATACACTGTGGAGATTTCTTTAGTACATAGTTGCTGGTTCCTTTAGGTAATGTTAATTTCTAGACATGCTTAATTAAAGCTGCTAGTTTCTTTGAAAAATGTTACTTGCTGGAAGTGCAATTTTGTAGCTGCTGGATTTTTCTTTTGAAAAAGACTGCATAGTGCTGGATGCTAATTGCTAGAAATTTGAAAGTTGCTAGATTTCTCTGTATGCTGCTGTGTGGTCGTGATAGCTAATACGGTACTTTGCTGTTAATTATTTTCCAAAAAACAATTGAGGTCTATTTCAATGTTTAGGCCTTCCGGGGATAATGTGTTGAGC
The DNA here is from genome assembly GCA_027917425.1 of Gastrophryne carolinensis. NCBI lineage: Eukaryota > Metazoa > Chordata > Amphibia > Anura > Microhylidae > Gastrophryne > Gastrophryne carolinensis. The sequence continues at coordinate 599,699,604 of CM051235.1, forward strand.
TCAAAAATCCAAAAGGTTTCCTTCTTGGATGATTCTCTTTGGATGTTTGCTCCTCTCCAGTTTAGATTGATTTTCTCTATGATCCAGAAGTCTAGTCCCTTTGGGTTTTTCTGGTGGAAATTGGAGAAGTGGGCTGAGACGCTGTGTGTGGGGAGTCCATTTTTGATATTTCTGATATGTTCGCTGAGTCTGGTTTTGAAAGGTCTTTTGGTTCTCCCAATGTGGAGTAGGTTACATGGGCACTTGAGGCAGTATACTACTCCTGCTGTGTTGCATGAATGCTGGCCTTTTACTTTATATTCTTTGTGGTTTTTGGGGTTGAGGATACTTTCCACTGTGTTTTGGGGTGTTTTGTTGTTGCGTAGGTAAAGTTTGCATCCCTGGCAATCTCTGCAGCGGGAGAATTTGTTTGTGGTTGTTGTGCTTGTCGTTGGTTGGTTGATTACACTTGCTGTGATGTACTGGGCCAGGGTTTTTGGTTTTCGATATATGAATCTTGGTCGTGGTCCAACGAGCTCCCTTAGGGTGGGGTCTGTGGTTAATACTTTCCAATGTTTTCTGACGGTATATTCAAGTTTCTTGTAATCTCTGGTGAATTTTGTGATGAAGGTTGGGGCCCCAGAGAGTGGTTGTAACTTCTTTTCTGTTTTGGACGGGGGTATCTGGTTCTGCACTTCTTGCACTGTAGATTCTAGTTTGTCTTCGTCGTAACCTTTTTCCAGGAATCTGTTTTTGATCATTTGGGCTTGTTCAATGTAGGTTTTGTCTTCTGTGCAGTTCCTCCTGATTCTTTGGAGTTGGCCTTTTGGGATATTATTCATCCAGATGGGATGATGGCAGCTGTCCTTTGGGATGTAGCTGTTCCTGTCTGTCTCTTTGAAGAGCGTTTTCGTTTTGATTCGGTGGTTTTCTTTGTATACTTCGATGTCCAAGAAGTGTATTTTTTCGGTGCTAATTTCGTGTGTGAAAGTGATATTCCAGTCGTTGTCATTGAGATTTGTGAGAAAAGTTTTGAGGGTATCTTCTTGTCCGTCCCATAGGAAGAAACAGTCATCGATGTATCTTTTGTAGTATTTGAGTTCTGCAGGTCTCTGTGGTTCCATGATTTGGGTCTCCCAGAGTGCCATGAAGAGGTTTGCTACACTGGGAGCAAATTTCCCGCCCATTGCTACACCGATTTTTTGGAGGTAGAATGTGTCTTCAAACCAAAAGTAATTGTGGTTTAGTGAGAAGTCCAAGCATTCTAAGATGAAGGAGATGTGTGGTTCTGGCATGGTGTGCTCTTTTTGTAGGAAAAATCTGACTGCTTCTAATCCCTTGTGGTGGGGGATGATAGAATATAAAGAGCTTACATCAGCCGTTGCCAGTATGTAGTGTGATTTATCATGTTTTCTGAGGTCTTCTAGGAACATTGTTGTATCTTTCAGGTACGAAGCTGTTTTTTGTAGCACTGGTTGTAGGTAGTGGTCTATGTACTCTCCCAGTCTGCTTGTGAGTGATTCGATGCCACTCACTATAAGTCTTCCTGGTGGTGCATCCTTGTTTTTGTGGATCTTCGGAAGGTGGTAGATCGTAGGGATTCTTGGAGTTCCAAGATTGAGGTAATTGAATTCTTGTTTGTTTAAGATGTTTGAGTTTTTTCCTCTCGTCAGTAGATCTCTTAATTTCTTGTGATAGAGTGAGGTAGGGTTGTGTGTCAACTTCTCATATGTGGTTGTGTCTGAGAGGAGGCGGGCAGTTTCCTGTATGTACTTTGGTTTGTCCAAAATTACTAGGCCTCCTCCTTTGTCTGCTGGTTTGATTACTATGTTGGAGTTTTTCTGTATTTTTTTGATGGAGTTCAATTCATTTTGTTCTTTTTGGGTTCGTCTAGGTTTCTGGGTGGTTAGTTTCTTGATGTCTCTGGTGACAAGTTCCCTGAAGATTCTAATTGCGCCTCCTTGGTCCTGAGGATTAAAGGTGGAGTTGTTCTTGAGGTGGGTGTGGGTGATCTCGGATGGTTCTGGTTATAGCTGTGCTTTGCACAAACAGAGCAGAGCTGGGGTCAGGAAAAGAATGCAGAGCCGCACAGTCAGAAGACACTTCCTGTTTGCAGGCAGCCTGCACCTCCATGGGCCGCCATCTTGGATGTTTAAAGTGCAATAGATGCAGGTAGAATGATTTTTAATGTGAGCAATCTGTATGTACAGGGTGGGGGAAACATATAAGATAGGCTCTTATTCAGGGTGAAGGGCCGCTTTAAATTCCACAGTATTTTGTTTTTTTTATTTTCAACCTTTTTCAGGGTCATGATTCCATTTTAGAAATAACTGATGTTTGCAAGAAGAGAGAGAAAAGTTTCCCAAGGTGTTATCTCTACCTGTGGGGACCCGTTTGAATAATCTTGTTAAATCAAGTGACGGTTAATATTACCCAAGATCGCTAAACCGGATGGCTTCATAGCTGAAATATTTTATCTGAGGTGGAAAATGCAAAGCTTTGTTATCTCATATCTAAAATATTTTAGTAACTGAAAAAAATATTTTGAAGTAGAAAAGTAGAACAAAACTTTTTTACCGAGTTTCATTCGCCTTCCTGATTTTGGATTTTCCAGTGTGTGGACTAAAAGAGAGCAGAGTATACTTACCTTGTTGGTGATCACATGGCCCAGCTTTCTCTGCCGTACATATTAATGAGCAGCATAGAAAGCTGAAGGCATTCCCACAGCCGCTTCCCTCTGGCTGTGCATCCCTGCACCTTATTTGTGCATCTTATAGGACCTAGACTGGTGGCTGTTTTTGGTTAAACAAAACATTACTGTACTTAGGGGTTTATTCATCAAGGGATAGCGGCAGGTAGTGCCTCTTAGTGACAGGTGGCAAACGGTGAATGCTGGGCGCTGGACGCAATACCACATTTATCAACGCGATTCCGGTGAGCGACTCTAACAGCGCCATGTAGCATCTGATTCATCATCACAGACGGCTCAGTGTATACTGCCGGCGCCCTGGTATTACCTGTCACTACCTGTCGCTCTCCCATACATTTCAATGGACGTTACTCTACTTCTCTTTAAGCAGGGTTTTCTTTTAATTTTTATAAAAATTATTTTACCAATAATTGTGTGACCTCTCCTGGGCTAGAAAAATTAATTTTTGTAAACTTTATTGATTTTTTTATGTTTTTTTTCAGAATTGTCATTACAGGTCTGGTATTAAAGTGCTAAAGTCACATTAGGGTTGATTCATAGACACATACACATGCACTTTCGCATGTGTCTGTGTATTTTTTGTGAATTTTTGCCTTGTTTTTTACGTTACTGTTTTCATGCGTATATGCGTTTACGTTCGACGGACGGATCGATATCGCCATTTTTACGTTATGTCTGATAACTTACATTATTGGTATGGGCTTGCGTCTAATTCTGAGACCTGATTGCCGATGCACCTCCGCCCTATATAACGGTTTAATTTCCGCTCCACTTACAGGCTCATTTTGGACTGTCCAAAATGAGCAACTCGGAATTAGTGTTGATCATGTTTGCGGCTATGTGGAGGAGTATGAACGCCTTCAGCTCAACGGCCTTACCTGTATCAGCGTGGCCGAGGCCAGATTGCAACAACTTACAGCTACTGTGTTTCGGCTGGTGGGCGACATCCAGGAGCTGGCTGCTTCGATGGGGACCACAGAAGAATAATTACCCGGGGCCTGCCATTGCTTTGCAAATAGTTTTTGTAAATTTTAAGATTTTTAAAATTTTACAGCTTTTATAAATAAATATTAAACAAAAATAAAACATTTTTGTATTGTTAAAAAATCAAAAAGATAACTAAAGTTAAAAATCCCAAAAATAAAAAAAAGGCAAATAAGAATTTGCATTTTGAAATAAAAAACAAAAAAGAAAAAACATGTTTCTGTCTTCTTTTATGTCAATCAAACATACATTAAGGGTTGCTTACAGGAAAACGTTCGAAGAAAAAAAAAAGGAATAGCGCACAGTGAAGAAAATGGAAAGCGCGAAGGAATTGAGGTAAGCATTGTAGCAGAAGTGAGTGAGAGAATAGTTGAGACGGGGACATGAATGAGTTAATTTAGGTGTGCGCATGAGTGAGTTAGGACAGATTTCCGTCTGGACGTTTATTTATAGAAAGCGGAATTCAGAATCTAACGGGACACGTAAATATTTCGTTACAGGTGACGATTGAAAAAGCAAATAAACGGAAGCGTACGTTGTTTCCTAAGTACCGTGAACGAAAGCAGAAAGATGACATTCTCGTTGGAGTATGCAGCGACTAACAGTTAACAGAAGGCTCCCGATGCCTGCTTAGAATCACGCATACACACATACGCCAACTGAAACAAGACGAAAAAAAAAACCAGAACGAGTCAAAAACGAAAAAGATTTTATGCCTATCTGAATCAACCCTAATGTTACAACAATGTAATTCCATATGTTTTCGCTTTGTTACTAGTGGATATGTGTTCACAAACGGGCTTTAATCAAACAGAGTCTGGCGCTCTGGGTTACAGAGACCCAATTTTGAGCGCCGGCGCTGTGTGAGGCTGTTTTTTCGATGAATATGGTTTGAGTTGCTTAAACTGACCATTCGCTAACGTTCGCTCCCATATAGCGCTGTACTGGTGTTATAGTGACTCACACATCAAATTTATTAATGCCGGCCAGCGACCGAGGTGCTCGGTAACAGCGACCCGTAGCCGATCAGAGTGACTACTAGCAGTCGCTTATAGCGCCGCTGTACAGATGCTCATCTGCCGTTACCTGGCGCTAGTAATGAATCAGCCTGCCCGTTCCATGTATTTAACTTCTTATTAATAGGTACATGCTTGATGTTAAATTTTGCCATAAAAGAGGCAGAAAAGTTAAAAAAGAACTTCTAGGAATATATAGGACCACGAATCAGTGAAAATAATTTAAGGGATCGTGTCCCAAATCCCATACTAGGTTCTTGCATCCAATGCATGAACAATGTTCCTTTATGCAAAACGATGCAACACTTCGAAAAGCTAAAGACAGCGGTCCGAGAACATGGCTTACTTTCCTAACCCGGCGAGGGTGTCCCCTATCTCTTCTTATCTTTATTCTCACAAAAGAAACCCCTGTTATGCCCCATAAGGGCAAATCAGAACATAACTGGAATAGCAACCACCAGTCACCACCACAGGAAGGCTGCGTTCGCAGGCAACTGACTATTCTTTATATCTAAGCCAGAAATATCTTCTGAATCTTTTTAGTGAACTCTATAGCTCTATGTCCAGCTTCAAAATAAAAAAAGTTGGTGGCACTGAACATCTCTATCCCAACACAAAAAATGGAATCTCTGAAATCAAACTTCCCTTTGCAATGGGCTGATTCATATATTTGATACTTATTTCGTTCTAATCCCTTCTGATCTTAAAACGACTAACGAGATAGACTCCTCATCTGTTCAAATCGATCATACCTAAAATGGGGGAGCACAAAGTTATTTTCCTGGTTTGGGAGAATGAACATCGTAATCCCTGGTACCAGCCTACGGAGAGATGTTGTCACCCTCTGCTGCCAGACCATTTTTCACCATTAGCAATATATAACTGTGATTTCTGCAGGAAAATGATATATATATATATATATATATATATATATATATATATATATATTGGTAGAGTTTGGGTTATAACATAAAATGTCTTTTTTGCAATGTCTTTAGTGTTTTTTTTTAATATTGACAGAAATGATAAAGGGTTAATAGGAATAGATGTGTAATACGTAGTAATTTGATCTGGATGTGTAGCAAAACTGAATTACTATGGTAAATGGTTATTTTCTTTTCTTTCTATGTTCTTAATATTCTTAATTTGAAGCAAGATACTGAATTGTTTAATTCTGATACTAGATTTTCTAGTAGCAGGGATTGACCACCTAATAAAAATAACAAAAGGGTACTCGCCTCTTGTTCCCAGAATCTGAACGGTCCTAGTCCAGTGAGCAGCAACTCACCTGATCACTGGATTGCAGCCTGTGCCGACCGGACCCAAACGGGGTTGCAATTGATGTTGTGTCAGGTTTACAACCCAACGTCAGTCACAAGAGCACTGCCGCATCCTCTGATCTCATTGCATTGGAAGGGGATGCTGAGGCCTGTCTCCATTGTAGTGAATGGAGAGGGCGTGGTAGTGCTCCTGTGACTGATGGCGAGGAGCCCTGGCGGGACATGGAAGCGTCGGTGAATGGAGTACAGGTCCAGCCTGGGGATGCGATCCAGTGATTGGGTGAGTTGCCAATCACAGGCAAGGACTGATCAGCTGTGCGGGACAAAAGTGGAGTACACTTTTGTTATTTTTATTTAGGTGATCAATCAGGTTTCTTATATGAATATTGATTTATATAATATAAACTGTGCTTTTATGCTATGTAAACTCTACTCTTATTAAATAAAAAACATACTGAAACAACTACTCCTTCTCACTTTTATATGATAACGGGGAGGCTGATTTATTAATAGCGACATGTAACGACAGTTGAGCGACTGTAGCTGTATTTTCACAGCGCCCGCTAGTAGTCGCTGTGCTTGGCCGTTGTTCGGTTGTTGACAGCGACTCAGTCGGTGTGGCGTAATGTTGAATACAAGGTTACGAGTCGCTATTTGACAGGTTCCGCGATGTATGGGAGTGCATGATAGCGACTGGTCAGAGCGACCAGCTTCCACCATAGTCATCAAAAAATCACGCTCAAAAAATTCAAGCGCTGTGAAATGCATGTTTAAACCCCAGAGCGCTGGCGGCGATGGGTTAAAATTAGTTTTTTAACCCCCAAACCACCATATTTTTGGAAACCAAAAAAAAAAAATATATTAAAAAATTTAGTAATATGAATACATTAATATCAGACCTGTAATATCAATTATATATATTTACCCTTAAAAAAATTATCTAAAATGGCAGAAGTGGTCACAGAATTTTTCACATTTAAAAAAAAAAAAAAAATAAATAATAACAATTAATTATGAATATTTAAAGATTGTTCCATTGAAATGCATTGGAGAGCGCCAGGTAGCGAGAGTCCATACCTGTCGCTGTTCAAGGTCGGACGCTGGCGCTGTGGGCTGAGGCTGGAATAATGATGAATGAGTGGCTATATGGCGCTATCTCAGTCGCTAAGCAGGATTGGCTTGATAAATGTGTGATTGTGGTGGGAAGCCGGCGTTCTCGTGGCGGGGCCCGTCATTACCGGCGCTCACCAGTCGCTACCTGTCGCTATTCCTTCATAAATAAGGGCCTAAGAAGCTGATTCATTACCAGCGCCACGTATTGCCAGATAAGCGTCTGTATACGCTGTAAGCGGGTATCGGGCGCTGTAACAGAGCGTCTTGGTCACCCTAGTAACCTGGCCGGCATTGATGAATGTGATGTGTGTTGGGCGCTCTAACAACAGTATAACGCTGCAGTGAGCGAGAGGTAGCGTCAGCTCAGTGCGTCCGGCACTCGGCGCTCCACACCATATTTAACAAAAAAACTACACACACACAGCATCGGCGCTCTGGATCTGGTCGCTGTAGCATAGAGCGCCAGACGCTGTGTGATTAAAGTCTGTTTTTGAACACATATCCACCAGCAACAAAGCAAAAAACACATGGAAAGACATTGTTTTAACACTGTGACATTAACAATTTAGTGCCAGACCTGTAATGACAATTCTACATAAAAATATAAAAAGTCCCAAAAATGTATAAAAATGGCTGTTTGCAGTCAGGAGAGGTCACACAATGATTTGAGACAAAAAAAAAATAAATAATTTTGTTTGCCAAACACGCTATTTAAACACAACCAAGTGAAAGTCCATTGAAATGTATGGGAGAGCGACACTGAGCGAAAGGTAATACGTAGAGCTCCTGAACCTAGTGCGCCGGCGCTATACGCTGAACCACCTCTGGTAATACATGTGACGCTACATGGCGCTGTTAGAGGCGTTCACCAGACGCTACCTGCTGCTACGAAGCACTACCTGGCGCTATCCTTTCTTATATAAACCTCTTAGACAACTCAACAAAACCTAAAAAAATAGTTCAGTTACATCTGCTTTATGAAACATGAAAGGGAACCTAATCAGTGTTACACATCATGATGATGAAATATAAATACAACCTAAGGTTCCTCAAACTGGTGAATATAAAAGAAATCAAAATTACAGAGGAACAAATCATTACTTTTTATCAAGACGCAAAGACCAAGAAATTGCAGAAAGGTGAGGCAAGCAAAGATAAAAAAATATATATTTTTAATATATTTGTAAGTGACATAGGAGAAGGCTTGGTAGGAAAAGTTTGTCTGTTTGCTGATGTAATACAAAGGTTAGTAATAGGGGGGGTATTCCTGGAGGTGTCTGCAACATGGACCTTACCTGCAAAAAGACATTATTCAAATAGAACGGGTCCAAAGGCCGGCAACAAAAATGGTGGAAGGACTTAAACTTAAAACTTATCAGGAGAGACTTAAAGAACTTAATTTGTACAGTCTGGAGGAAAGAAGGGAGAGAGGGGACAAGATGGAGACCTTTATATATGTGAAAGGATTGAATAAGGGAGGGAAGAAGAAACGGGGAGGCCGATTCATCAATAGCGCCAGGTAGCGACAGATGAGCGACTGTAGCGTGATTTTTTCAGCGCCAGCCAGTATTCGCTGTGCTTGGCCGGCATTAGCTTGATGACAGCGACTCAGTCGGTGTGCGGTAATGTTGAATACGGGCTGGGGGGTTGCTGTTTCACAGGTCCAGCGTTGTATGTGAGCGCCTGACAACGAATGGCCAGAGCGAACGGCTAGCTTCATATTCATCAAAAAATCACGCTCCGAATGTGCTGTCGCTGTCCATTCCTTGTTTAAACCCCAGAGCGCTGGCGGCGATCTGTATTAACTAGTTTTTAACCCCTAAACAACCATATTTTTTTAATGTAACATTATACATGTTTTTAGAATCATTTTGTTATATGAATACATTAATCTCAGACCTGTTAGATCAATTCTGCACATATTTTTTTTTTTTTTTTTTTTTGACTTAAAAATAAATCCTAACATTGCAGAAGTGTTCTCCGATTTTTTGACATTAAAAAAAAAATTTAAAAAAATAATACCAATTAATTATGATTAATTATAGCTTGCTCCATTGAAATGCATTGGACATCGCCAGGGAGCGACAGCTCATACCTGGCGCTGTGAGGGAATTTGCAGCGCCGCTGTTCGGTCCAGGCGGCTTCATGATGAATGCCGCGCTAGCCGTCGCTCTCGCCGGCGCTAGCCTCATTTTGCTTGATAAATGCGTCATTGTGACCGCCGCGGGCGTACTTGAGTCGGTAGTCGCCGTTAGCTGCCGCTACCTGGCGCTCGTCAGACACTACCTGGCGCTATCGCTTGATGAATAAGGGCATTAATGATAGAACAAAGGGCCCACCTGAAGCTAGTCGGGGGGAAGATCAGGAGCAATGTTAGGAAATATTATTTTACAGAAAGAGTAGTAGATGCTTGGAACAAACTTCCAGCAGAGGTAGTTGAAAAATCGACAATCAGTGAATTTAAAAATGTCTGGGATAAGCACACATCTATCCTAAGATAAAGAGAACATACAGTATACACATAAGATACAGAGAACATACAGTATATACATAAGATACAGAGAACATACAGTATACACATAAGATAAAGAGAACATACAGTATACACATAGGATAAAGAGAACATACAGTATATACTTAAGATAAAGAGAACATACAGTATACACATAAGATACAGAGAACATACAGTATATACATAAGATACAGAGAACATACAGTATACACATAAGATAAAGAGAACATACAGTATACACATAAGATAAAGAGAACATACAGTATACACATAAGATAAAGAGAACATACAGTATATACATAAGGGCAGACTAGATGGATAATATGGTCTCTTCTGCCGTCATCCTATGTTTCTATAAGTCGGGCATTTATGGCCCTATGGTTAGTGAAGTGATCTCGTGACCAGAGGGTTGCCGGTTTGGATCCCCAGCTGGGGTTTGATTGGCTCTTGAGCAAAGCACCTAACCCCAAACCTCTCCCCGGTGCCTTGGTTAGGGTTGCCCATCTATCCATGGCGGTGTTAACTGATCTTATTTGTGGCTTTTTTAACAGGCATGCATTACATAGCATTACTGCTTCTGGTGGCAGCTGTCTATGCTGAAGAACCAGGTACGTAAGGCAATTAGACCATCAAAATGGAATGCTCAATATCTTGGTATATTGGTTTGTAGTTGTATCTTCAGGTTCCTTTTCCTCTGACCTGCCATAAGAGCAGTCATTCAAATGTTTCATTGTCTTCTGGTTGGGTCATCCAAACAGTGATGTCCATTATGTCTTGATTTAAAAAAGTGTAGAAACTTCCGTCGGGCAGGCTGATTTATTACTAGCGCCAGGTAACGGCAGATGAGCGTCTGTAAAGCGGCGCTAAGAGCGACCGCTAGTGGTCGTTCTGATCGCCCGTGAGTCGCTAATCACAGAGCGCCCCAGTCGCTGTAATAACATGGCCGGCATTGATGAATTTGATGTGTGAGTCGCTATAACACCAGTACAGAGCTATATGGGAGCGAACGGTAGCGACTGGTCAGTGTGAGCGGCTCAAACCATATTCATCAACAAAAAACAGCCTCACACAGCGCCGGCGCTCAAAATTGTATCGCTGTACCCCAGAGCGCCAGAAGCTGTGTGATTAAAGTCTGTTTTTGAACACATATCCACTAGTAACAAAGAGAAAACATATGGAACAACATTGTTATAATATTGTGACATTAACACTTTAATGATAATTCTGCATAAAAATATAAAAAATAAAAAAAGTTTTCAAAAATGTATTTAAATAGGCCAGGAGACGTCACACAATGATTTGATACAAAACAATTTTTTTTTTTTTAAAGAAAACCCTGTTTAAAGAGAATAAAAGTAACGTCCATTGGTATGGGAGAGTGACAGGTAGCGACAGGTAATACCAGGCGCTCTGAAAGCCAGAGCGCCGCGGGGATCCGCTGAGCCGGATGTGATGATGAATCGTTCGCTACCTGTCGTTGTAAGAGGCGCTCACCAGAATTGCCTTCATAAATGTGGTATTGCGTGCTGCGGCTGGCATTCACCTGACGCTACCTGTTGCTTACAAGGCACTACCCGGCGCTATCCCTTGATGAAGGGCAGGCTGATTCATCACTAACGCCAGCTAGCGACAGATGAGCGTCTGTAGCAGGCATTTTCAGAGCGCCCGCTAGTAGTCACTGTGCTCAGCCGTGGGTCGCTAGTTTATATCGACTCGCTGTGCAGTAATGTTGAATACATTGTGAGGAGTCACTGTTTGACCAGTACAGCGCTGTATGGGAGCGCATGTTAGCGACTGCTCATAGCGACCGACTCACAACATATTCAGCAAAAAAACAGCCTCACAAATCTCAGGCGCTGAAAAATGCTTCTCTGAAGCCCAGAGCGCAGGAGGCGGTGTGTTTAAAGTCTGTTTTTCAGCATCTATCCACCAGTAACAAAGTGAAAACATATGGAATTACATTGTAGCAACATTGTAACATGAACACTTTAATGGCAGACCTGTAATGTCATTTCTGAAGAAATATATAAAAAATAAAAAATTTGTGAAAAAACTGCTATTTCAATGCCAGAAGAGGTCACAGAATTATTTGAGATTTTTTGCTAAATAATAATAATAAAAAAAAAAACAGTTTAAAGAGAAGAAAAGGATCGTCCATTGAAATGTATGGGAGAGCGTCAGGTAGCGAGAGGTCATACCTGGCGCTGTGCAAGGCTGAACGCCGGCACTGTTCGCTGAGGCTGTGATAATGATGAATCAGACGCTACATGGCGCTATCCCAGTCGATAAATGTGTAATTGCATGCCGTGTCCGGCGTTCACCAGTCGCTACCTCTCATTAACCATCCACTAGCTGACGCTATCCCTTCTTAAATAAGGGCCTAAATCTCTATGTTCTTAACCATCTGTACCTGTAAACGTACTTATTCAGAGGTGACAATCTTCGTGGTGTTCTCTCCATCTCAGCAGCGTTATCCACACATCACAGAAAGCTGTAAGCCAGCTGTGAGCTATTTACATTCAATAGCAAGCTGATTAAAATTCAAACAGTTATGACACATCAGCTACAGCCTAGCTATAATAATGTGCCACAACTTATCACTCACTAGGGAGCTGGCAGATTTATTGGGATGACTTTTCTAGCTTGTTACATTCAAATCAGGAGGGAAAGATAAGGCAACCAAGCCTCACCCCGGGTACTCAGACGGGGGGCCCAGAAGGTTGGAGGATTTCGGTCTGCTTTAAAGTGGACCTCAATCCCATCGCCAACTCTGTGACAGATGTCTGTAGGGTAGAGTTGACCAACTTTTCCTGCTGACTGTGAGCCCCAAATTCAAGAGATACTCACCTTTTATTTGTGGAGCTCTGATGGGACCAGGAAACAGCTGCATACATTACAACAGAATGCCTTCTATTAAAGAGGAACAAAACCCGCCAGACGCTGGCCGGTACATTAAAACCTGTCACCCCTGATTAATTTTCCTTCCACTAAGAGAAAGATACAGGCTTGGCGTGAATGTGTTGGATGCAGTAATTACCACTTGGGGGTGCACCACAAATATAGTGACTGTGCTACACTGTACCTAAAACATTACATAAACCAAATACAAGAGGCTAGAGGGACACTGTCCCTCTTTCCCTCAATGGCAGGAGCACAAAAATTTAATAAACCACAATTAGATGAAAATATCAAACATCAGTTTATTATATTAAAAACAATAACAAATAATTAGCCACTAATATCTGGGGAACTCCTAAGTATAAAATTTATTGGACCAGGAAAGTACCTTGATTTTTTGTGCCGGCACAAAACCCTAATTATTATATCAAAAGAGAATCTGAAAACAGTGTCTAAACTAAGTGGAAACTATATATATATATATAACATTGTGAGTACTACATAACTCCTGTACATATAACAATATAATACTATTTAAATAACAATAAAAAATTCAAACCACAAAAATGCAAATATATGTGCATACCACAAAATTATTAATCTTCACAGTGGATAAAGTGCTTCAAAGTGCAGAAAATGACACATAAATAAACCCTCAGTATGAACCAGCTGGTCATGTATACCTATCAACGAAAAGTCAAATAAGCCAGCATGTGACAAAAGTTCAGAGCGAAATATACATCACCAAATGAGGGAAGGCCCGGCAACCAAGTCCAATATAAAAATGCGGAGGGGGAGTTTACAGGAGGGACACCTACGTTCGCGGCCGCCCGTGCCGCTTCTGAGGGTGATCTAACAATTACTTGATCTAGTAACAAATTACTGTGATCACGTCTTTAAGTATCCGTCCCTGACGTCCATTAGTCAGTTAATATGGAGCATATGTGTGTGGAACGCAACTGCGTTCCGGAGCGCGCGGCGGAAATGACGTCGTCCCGCCAGCCGGATATGACTCGGCTGGAAGCTGGTATTCAAATAGCCAATAGGGAGGAGGGGGAGTGAGGGGGTGTGTATAGGTTATAGACCACGCATTGAGATCCTGCGTAGTATGTGGGCGGGCGCAACAGGACATAAGAAGTGACAGCTGTCACAATTCAAACGCGCTACTGCGCATAGTCTAATAACATATGTAGATAACAAACCACGCATTAGAATCCTGCGTAGTGTGTGGGCGGGCACATTATAACATCAGAGGGGACAGCTGTCACAGACCAACCGCGCTGCTGCGCATGGCCAAAGGACGTGTATAGATCACAGACCGCGCATTGGATTCTGCGTAGTGTGTAAGCAGACACATCGGGGCATCAAAAGTGACAACTGTCACAGACCAAACGCGCTGCTGCGCATAGCCAAATGACTAGTGCCAATGTGTTGGATGCAGGGTGTATAGGCGATCCTCTCCTTATTTAGCATAATAATTTGGATATTATGGATTATTGAAGATTTTTTTCGCGTCATTGCTCCTTTAAAGGGCCACTCCAGCCCCTTCCTGCAAAATAAACATAACCCCCGCCCTGCCCCCTCCAAATAGCGATTATGTTCATGTAATAAAAGAAAAAAAAAAAGACACTCACCTTCCCCCCAAATCCAGCCCCCAAAGTTGGCTGTGCTGCAGCTGGTGGCGCCGAACGCCCATCAGCCACTGGGAGCAGATGCTCTCTGTCTTGCGCGAGTACCCACCCATTAGGAGCAAGCGTTATGCGGACAGCGCCGCTCCAAGCAGCCGGTAAGATGGTGGCGGGTGTTCGGCGTCACCGGCTGTGGCGCCGCCAACTTCGGGGGGTTGGATTCAGGGTGAAAGTGTCTTTTTTTTTCTTTTACTACATGAGCATAATCGCTGTTTGGAGTGGGCAGTGCGGGGGTTATGTTTATTTTGCAGGACGGGGCTGGAGTGGCCCTTTAAGTCCGTATCAATGTCAGTTTCGTGTAGACTTACCATTTTTGGGCAGCCTCAAAGTGCGACAGCTTGATCCAGTTTGTGTTTTATAGGTGTGGTTTATTTTATTTTATATTTATGGGCTTTTGGGGAACAATTATCCACAGCATTCTAAGAGGTTTCAAGGGATAGCGCCAGGTAGCACCTCGCAGCTGCAGGCAGCGTCTGGTGAACGCCGGGCGCTGTACGCAAAACCACATTTATGAAAGTGAATCTGGTGAGCGACTCTAACAGCGCCATGTAGCGTCACATGTATTATTATAGGCGGCTCAGCGTATAGCGCTCTAGCTTCCAGAGCGCCAGCTATTACCTTGTGTCGCTTTCCCATACATTTCAGTGGACGTTCCTTTTCTTCTGTTTAAACAGGGTTTTTTTTTTATTTAATTTTTTTTGTCTTAAATAATTGTGTGACCTCTCCTGGCCTAGAAAAAGTCATTTTTGAAAACTTATTAGATTTTTTATATTTTTATGCAGAATTGTCATTACAGGTCTGGCATTAAAGTATTAATGTTACTGTGTTACAACAATGTCATTCCATGTGTTTTTTCGCTTTGTTACAGGTGTATATGTGTTCAAAAACAGACTTTAATCACATAGCGTCTGGCACTCTATGCTATAGCGCTCAGCTTTAGAGAGCCGACGATGTGTATGTCCTTTTTTGATAAGTATAGTGTGGAGCGCTGAGAGTCGGTCGCACTGAGCTGGCGCTAGCTTTCGCTCCCTGCAGCGCTGTACTGGTGTTAGAGCGTCCAACACACATCACATTCATCAATGAGGGCCAGGTTGCTACAGCGACTGAGGCGCTCTGTTGCTGCACCCGATACGTGTTTACAGCGTCTACTAGCAGTCGCTCTAAGCGACGCTATACAGATGCTAATCTGCCGATACCTGCCGTTATTAATGAATTAGCCTCCAAGTTACTCATGACTGTAACAGGCTGATTCATCACTAACGCCAGGTAGCGACAGATGAGCGTCTGTAGCAGGCATTTTCAGAGCGCCCGCTAGTAGTCACTGTGCTCAGCCGTGGGTCGCTACTTCATAGCGACTCAGTCACTGTCCAGTAATGTTGAATACATTGTGAGGAGTCGCTATATGACCAGTACAGCGCTGTATGGGAGCGCATGTTAGCGACTGCTCATAGCGACCGACTCACACCATAATAAGCAAAAAAAACAGCCTCACAAATCTCTGACGCTGAAAAATATTTGTTTGAAGCCCAGAGCGCAGGAGGCGGTGTGTTTAAAGTTTTTCAGCATCTATCAACTAGTAACAAAGCGAAAACATATGGAATTACATTGTAGCAACATTGTAACATGAACACTTTAATGGCAGAGCTGTAATGTCATTTCTGAAGAAATATATAAAAATAAATTTGAAAAAACTGCTTATTCAATGCCAGAAGAGGTCACAGAATTATTTGAGATTTAAAAAAAAAACAAAAAAAAACCAAAAACACAGTTTAAAGAGAAGGAAAGGATCATCCATTGAAATGTATGGGAGAGCGACAGGTAGCGAGAGGTCATACCTGGCGCTGTGCAAGGCTGAACGCCGGCGCTGTTCGCTGAGGCTGTGAAAATGATGAATTGGACGCTACATGGCGCTATCCCAGTCGCTAAACAGATTCTGCTTGATAAATGTGTTCACCAGTCGCTACCTCTCATTAACCAGCCACTACCTGACGCTATCCCTTCTTAAATAAGGGCCTAAGGCCCTTATTTATGAAGGAATAGCGACAGGTAGCGACTGGTGAGCGGCAGGTAATGACGGGCCCCGCCACGAGAACGCCGGCTCCCCACCACAATCACTCATTTATCAAGCCGATCCTGCTTAGCGACTGAGATAGCGCCATATAGCCACTCATTCATCATTATTCCAGCCTCAGCCCACAGCGCCAGCGTCCGACCTTGAACAGCTACAGGTATGACCTCTCGCTGCCTGGCGCTCTCCAATGCATTTCAATGGAAAAATCTTTAAAATTAATAATTAATTGTTATTAATTTTATTTATTTTTTTTTAATGTGAAAAATTCTGTGACCACTTCTGCCATTTTAGATAATTTTTTTAAGGTAAAAAAAACAATTGTACAGAATTGATATTACAGGTCTGATATTAATGTATTCATTCATATTACTAAATTATTTAAAAAACTTGTTTTTTTTGGTTTCCAAAAATATGGTTGTTTGGGGGTTAAAAAACTACTTTTAACCCATCGCCGCCAGCGCTCTGGGGTTTAAACATGCATTTCACAGCGCGAGAATTTTTTGAGCGTGATTTTTTAATGAATATGGTGGGAGCCGGTCGCTAGGGCCAGTCGCTATCATGCGCTCCCATACAGCGCGGAACCTGTCAAATAGCGACTCCTCACCCAATATTCAACATTACGACAAACCGAGTCGCTATCAACTACCGAACAACGGGCAAGCACAGCGACTACTAGCGGGCACTCTGAAAATGCCGCTACAGTCGCTCAACTGTCGCTACCTGCCGCTATTAATGAATCGGCCTGTAGTAGGTGTAGCCCCGCCCCCAGTCACATGCTCCAGAGACCTTCAGGCTATAAAAGATGTTGATTGATTCAATGCTCAGCCAATCAATGCATACCACTACCAACAAAGAGTCAGATATTCTGCATCTTGCATTCGGTGGGGACGTCTTCTCTTTGACGTCAGCAAAGTAACACATTAAGGGGCCCCCGGAGTATTCAGAGGGACAGTTAAAGTGGACCAAAACCCAGGATTTTTCACTCACCCCTATGTAAAACCCCCCAGATCTCCCGCATCAACTCGCCTCACCGCGGTCCTACGGCCCATGCGCGGCCGCTCGTCCAATCTACGCGCTCGGAGCCGCTGCGCTATGGATGTCTAACCCAACTCACAAATGGCCGGGGGGAGGGGATGGATCCAGCTGGGTTTTGGTCCACTTTAAAGTGGGACTGTACCGCTGAGACTGGGATATTGGTCAGTTTGGTGTAGTGCGCGTCTGGATCAAGACCTTCATTGGCACAGCGTTATAAAGGAGCAGGGGCATAGCTGGGGGGGGGGGGCGCCAAAGGGGGACCTAAGCACAGGTGGGGACGCCATTTTGCCCTGGGTGCCAGAAAGCCTCGCTACTCCTCTGCAAAGGAGGGTTCAAGTCTGCTCTAACTTGTTAAATGTCAAGATAATGATTGATTTACATCCTTCATTTTTTTTTTAATCTAGATTGTTCTGATGAAGTATACACCAAGGATACACCAGGTCAAGAGGATAAAATTGACCTGCAGCCAACGAGCCAAGAGAATGAATGTAACGCGCCTCCGCCAAACCAAGACGCTGAATGCGACATGCCTGATTCCCTGCATAGAGCCTCTTTAAGACACTGCAAAATGGAGAAATGTGACAATGTGACCACTATCGAAATCAAGGAAGGAGCTGAACAATATTGTCCTGGAAAAAGCACCTGCACCCTGCGAATGTATAACTGTCCAACGACTTATACTGGCGCCGTGGTTAGTTCAAAATTATCCTTAGACAATTCTAAAATGACATTAACATTTATTATTAATATTAATTTAATTTTAATGTAATTTTAATTTAGAGGCCGATTCATTAATAGCGGCAGGTAGCGACAGTTGAGCGACTGTAGCGGAATTTTCAGAGCGCCTGCTAGTAGTCGCTGTGTTTGGCCGTTGTTCGGTTGTTGATAGCGACTCAGTCGGTGTGCAGTAATGTTGAATACGGGGTGACGAGTCGCTATTTGACAGGTTCCGCGATGTATGGGTGCGCATGATAGCGACTGGCCATAGCGACCGGCTCCCAACATATTCATCAAAAAATCACGCTCAAAGAATTCTCGCGCTGTGAAATGCATGTTTAAACCCCAGAGCGCTGGCGGCGATGTGTTAAAAGTAGTTTTTTAACCCCCAAACCACCATATTTTTGGAAACCAAAAAAAAAATTTTTTTTAAGAATTTAGTAATATGAATACATTAATATCAGACCTGTAATATCAATTCTGCACATTTTTTTTTTTACGTTAAAAAAATTATCTAACATGGCAGAAGTGGTCACAGAATTTTTCACATTAAAAATATTTAATATTTAATATATTTAAAGATTGTTCCATTGAAATGCATTGGAGAGCGCCAGGTAGCGAGAGGTCATACCTGTCGCTGTTCAAGGTCGGACGCTGGCGCTGTGGGCTGAGGCTGGAATAATGATGAATGAGTCGCTATATGGCGCTATCTCAGTCGCTAAGCAGGATTGGCTTGATAAATGTGTGATTGTGGTGGGGAGCCGGCGTTCTCGTGGTGGTGCCCGTCATTACCGGCCGCTCACCAGTCGCTACTTGTCGCTATTCCTTAGGGCCTTAGTATTAATTATATATAATTATATATAAATGGAGAAATGTGACAACGTGACCACTATTGAAATCAAGGAAGGGGCTGAACAATATTGTCCTGGAAAAAGCACCTGCACCCTGCGAATGTATAACTGTCCAACGACTTATACTGGCTCTGTGGTTAGTTCAAAATTATCCTTAGACAATTCTAAAATGATATTAACATTTATTATATTTATTATTAATATTCATTTAATTAAAATGTAATTTTAATTTAATATTAATATTAACTATATATATATATATATATATATATATATATATATATATATATATATTTTATATATTATAAAAATGTTTAGAAAAAGTTAGATCAGAATTTCCTAAAAATCCAGGTGTGAAATGAATCTGACGATTTGTTTTGCATGAATCTGATGCAACAATTTTTGGCAATGGACATAACCTGGCTGCCTTTAAAGTGGACCACTTAGGTGGGGCACCCCGATCGGGGGAGCCCCGCTGTCTGAAACCCCCCCGATCGCCGCAAAAACTCACCTCTCCCCGCTCCCACGTGACCTCGTCCGGCCAATGACAGCGCTCAGAGCAGCTCTGGTATGCGCGTCCAAAGCCGCTTGGACGCGCATACCAGAGCGCTGTCATTGGCTGCGTCTCTCGCTTCCCTCTAACAGGGAGCGCGCCTGCGCCGGCCATTCACAAAACGGCCGGCGCGGGAGCGCGCCCTGCTAGAGGGAAGCGAGAGACGCGGCCGCGTCTCGCGCATGCGCCGTTGGATCGCCGGTAAGGTGAGGATTGTGGGCCTCCTGGGGGGTTCCCCGATTTCGGATGCCCCGCGGGGAGGGATCTGATCGGTCCGGGAATCTTATAGATTTCCGGGCCGATCCCCCCTGGGTGTTGGTCCACTTTAAAGAGGACCAAAACCCAACCTGGAGTCACCACTGTGTGAAACCCCCCAGAAACTCACCTTTGTTTCCGGTCCAACAGCACGAGTGCAAGCAGTGGCAGCATCCCCGTTGTCCCTTTAGCAGGGCGCTTGTCCGCTCCAGGCATTTGAGAATGGCCGGTGCGGGCACGCTCTCTTTTAGAGGGTAGCGGAGGATGCGGCTGCCAGCACGATCGGATTAGATGAGCTCCTGGACAAAGTAGCTCGAGTGGATCGGAGCGCGCTGATTGGACGAGCGGCCACGCATGCATCGTAGGAGGGACTGTCCCTCTTTTGAGTCCATTTCTCCCTGTCCCTCGTTGTTCTCACCTGTCCCTCTTTGAGGTGTAACATGCAGATCTACGGCAATAAATGATTCATTTGCCTATTCAAAGTGTTTCTATTGTTGTAACTGTTACATCCTATCTCTTATCCATCCCACAATAAGGGGGCGTGGCTTAATTTAACAAATGTCCCTCTTTCCCACTCTGAAAAGTTGGGAGGTATGATTGTAGGAAAAGGTGAGTTTGTTCGGGCGACCTGGGGGGTTTCACACAGCAGGGCACCCCCGAGAACCCAGAATAGTCAAAATCCTGGATTTTGGTCCACTTTAAAGATGCACAAAAACTATGCCGGCTGGTCCTGGAATCTGAAAATTCCAGGGCCAGCAGTTAGTCTGCACTTTGGGGGAATCTGAAATCGGGATGCCCCACTGTGTGGAACCCCCGGGGTCGCTGTTTTTTTTTTTAAACCGGATCACCACCAAGCCGAATCGGAAAATGCCAAGTTATAGTGGAACAAAAAGCAATGATTCATTTCTGACTCATTGGCGGCACTTATTTTTTCTTTTAAAACATTTTTTTACCCCATCCGTGGCCACACCCACTCACCTCTTTCAAAATTGCCGATTGGCTGATCTAGAAAATGACGGGTGATGTGCTGCATCCCTGGCTTCCCCTTAATCTGGGAAGCACTCCCTCCCCCATCTGAATGGCTGAGCACCCCTTAGCTAAAGGGAAGACGGGGATGCAGTCGTAGGAAGCAATAGCACCACGGAAGCACTGATAAAGGTGAGTTTTGCAGGCTTTGAGGCCGATTTATTTGTAGCGCCAGGTAGCGACAGATGAGCGGCAGTAGCGTTATTTTCACAGCGCCCGCTAGTAGCCGCTGTGCTTGGCCGTTGTTCGGTAGTTGATAGCGACTCAGTCGGTTTGCCGTAATGTTGAATATTGGGTGAGGAGTCACTATTTGACAGGTTCCGCGCTGTATGGGAGCGCATGATAGCGACTGGCCCTAGCGACCGGCTCCCACCACATTCATTAAAAAAATCACGCTCAAAAAATTCTCGCGCTGTGAAATGCATGTTTAAACCCCAGAGCGCTGGCGGCGATGGGTTAAAAGTAGTTTTTTAACCCCCAAACCACCATATTTTTGGAAACCAAAAAAAACAAGTTTATAAAATAATTTAGTAATATGAATACATTAATATCAGACCTGTAATATCAATTCTGTACAATTTTTTTCCCTTAAAAAATTATCTAAAATGGCAGAAGTGGTCACAGAATTTTTCACATTAAAAAAAAAAAAAAAATTAATAACAATTCATTATTAATATTTAAAGATTGTTCTATTGAAATGCATTGGAGAGCGCCAGGTAGCGAGAGGTCATACCTGTCGCTGTTCAAGGTCGGACGCTGGCGCTGTGGGCTGAGGCTGGAATAATGATGAATGATTCGCTATCTGGCGCTATCTCAGTCGCTAAGCAGGATTGGCTTGATAAATGTGTGCTTGTGGTGGGGAGCCGGCGTTCTCGTGGCGGGGCTCGTCATTACCGGCCGCTCACCAGTCGCTATTCCTTCAGGTAGCGTCTGGTGAACGCCGGGCGCTGTACAGGAAACCACATTTATGAAAGCGAATCTAGTGAGCTCCTGTTACAGCGCCATGTAGCGTCACATGTATTATTACAGGTGGCTCAGTGTATAGTGTCGGAGCTCTAGCTTCCAGAGCAACAGGTATTACCTTTTGCTCAGTGTCGCTCTCCCATACATTTGCTTGTGTTTAATAAGCGTGTTTGACTTTTTTTTTTTTGCTCAAATCATTGTGTGACCTCTCCTGGCTGCAAACAAACACTTTTAGAAACTTTTTTGATTTTTAATGTCACAGTGTTAAAACAATGAGGCTGATTCATTACTAACGCCAGGTATCGGCAGATGAGCTTCTGTATAGTGGCGCTCAGAGCGACCACTAAGAGACGCTGTAAGCGGGTATCGGGCGCTGTAACAGAGTGCCTCTGTCACTGTAGTAGTACTGTAGTAACCTGGCCGGCATTGATGAATGTGATGTGTGTTGGGCGCTCTAACACCAGTACAGCACTGCAGCGAGCGAGAGGTAGCGCCAGCTCAGTGCGACCAACTCTCAGCGCTCCACACCATACTTATCAAAAAAGGATACACACAGCGCCGGCGGTCTAAATCTGGTCGCTATAGAGCGCCAGACGCTGTGTGATTAAAAATACCATTTTGTGAATACTCACCTTGTAAAATGGGTATTATGAGTATGTCACACACCCCGCTTCAAGAATCCATAACATGTGGGTAATATCGTCCTGAAGAGGGCGTTCCTGCAGAGATGATAGCAAAAGAAAGCCCCTCCCTGATCCATAAATACCTGGGACCTCCCACTCACTACCCAGTATACAGAAAGCAGTAAGGTAAGGGACCAGGAAGAGGCAAATATAAACAACAACCACGCAAAGTTCGCAATAAAGAGGATCCTGAATACAAAAGGGCGGGTTGAAGCGGGGTGTGTGACATACTCATAATACCCATTTTACAAGGTGAGTATTCACAAAATGGTATTATTCTTAGTATGTCACACACCCCGCTTCAAGAATCCATAACATGTGGGACATCCAACAGCAGTGTCCATAACAAGGGCGGGGATCCAAAACTAGGCAACAATGCACAACCTTAAACCACAACAGCTTGCAAAACTTTGCGGCCAAAAACAGCATCCGCTGATGCCCTAACATCAACCCTGTAAAACTTGGAAAAGGTGTGAACCGAAGACCAGGTAGCGGCCTTACAAACTTGTTCAACAGAAGCCTGGTGCTGAAAGGCCCAGGACGCACCAACTGCACGAGTAGAATGAGCAGTAACACGAAAAGGGGGACTCCTCCCCTTGGCAGAATAGGCCCCAATGATGGCCTGACGAATCCATTTACTAATGGAAGATTTGGCAGGAGCCAAACCTTTCCTAGGCCCGCAGGGCACCACAAAGAAAGCATCAGTCTTACGAAAGGAAGACGTAACCTCCAGATAATGTTCCACAACACGAACTACATCCAAGGAATGCAATGCCCTTTCCTTGTCGTCGCTGGGATTTGGGCATAGAGAGGGCAAAACAATGTCCTGATTCAGATGAAACTCCGAGACCACTTTAGGAAGAAATTCCTGCTTGAAACGAAAGACAACCTTGTCCTGATGTTTCTCGAAGTACGGAGCTGTAATGGATAAAGCTGCCAACTCAGAAACACGCCTAACCGAAGTGATAGCCACCAAAAAGGCCACCTTTTGGGTAAGAGAAGACAAAGCTATCTCATTCAAGGGCTCAAACGGAGGGCCCTGGAGAGCAGAAAGAACCAGGTTCAAATCCCAAACTGGAACAAAAGGCTTCCTAGGAGGCCGAACATGTGTAACACCTTGGAAAAAGGTCTTGACTAAGGGATGAAGTGCAAAAGACCTTTGGAAGAACACCGCCAGGGCAGAAACCTGCCCTTTCAATGTACTAAGCTGGAGCCCCAGATCTAGACCATGTTGGAGAAACTCTAAAATTCTAGGAATGGAGAACTCTCGACAAGAGAAAGACCTACTTTCACACCAATCAATATAGGCCCTCCAAGTCCTGTAGTAAATAGAAGAGGAAGAGCGCTTCCTGGCACAGATAAGAGTCTGAATCACTGCGTCAGAAAGACCTTCCTCCTTCAAGATGGCGGTTTCAGCAGCCATGCCGTCAAAGCCAGCGATGGTAAATTGGGATAGCGCAGCCGACCCTGGGTGAGCAGGTCCGGCAGCAGAGGCAGGGCGAACTGATCCTCTGCCAGTCTTACAAGATCTGCGAACCAAACTCGCCTTGGCCACCTTGGGGCCACCAGAATTGCCGACGCACCATCCAAGGCCAGTTTGCGCAGCACTCTGGCTAGCATTGGGAACGGAGGAAACAGGTAAAGGAGCCCCAGATCCCTCCAGTTTAGAGACATGGCATCCACTGTCAGAGCCAGAGGATCCCGCGAGAGAGACAAAAAAGACTGGAAGCTTGTGATTGTGACGAGAAGCAAAGAGGTCCACCGCTGGGACCCCCCACCTGAGACATATCGAACGAAACACTTCGGGACTGAGAGACCACTCCCCCTGACGAGAGGAGGCCCTGCTCAGCAAGTCCGCCTCCGTGTTCTCCACTCCCGGAATGTAGACTGCTGAGATACACGGGACGTGGGTCTCTGCCCAGTCCAGAATCAAAGACGCTTCCCTGAGGGCACTCCTGCTGCGAGTCCCTCCTTGGTGATTGATGTAAGCAACCGCCGTTCTGTTGTCCGACCGGACCTGAACTGGCAGGCCTCTCAACTGATGAGTCAAGCGAAACAGAACCAACCTGATGGCTCTCAACTCCAGAACATTGATGGGCTCGTGAGCCTCCCGCGGGCCCCACAAACCCTGAAACTGGAGGTCCTTCCAAACACCCCCCCAACCTGACAGACTGGCATCCGTGGTGACTGTTTCCCAACACGGAGCCAGAAAAGATCTGCCCTTCAACAGATTGACCGACCCCAGCCACCATTGCAGGGATCGACGAACTCGGGGAGTCATCAGGAAGGACTGATCCAGCGATAGAGGAGACTTGTCCCAAACCTTCAACAGATGAAGCTGAAGCGTCCTTGTGTGAAACTGCGCAAAGGGAACTGCCTCGAATGAGGCCACCATTAACCCCACCAGCCTCATCCCTAACCGGATGGTCGGATGAGGGGTAGACAAGAGAAGCCGAACTAACTCCTGAATCAAAAGAATCTTGGCCTGGGGTAGAAACACCCTGGCCTGTGAAGTGTCCAGAGACATTCCCAGAAAGGTCAGAATTCTGGACGGAGAAAGAGAAGACTTGGGATGGTTGATCACCCAACCGAACCTTTCCAGAGTGGACACCACCGCTCTGGTGTCCAACTCCGCTTGGTTGAAGGAAGAGGCCATGATCAGTAGATCGTCCAAATAGGGCACGATGCAGATACCCTGGCCTCTGAGCAGAGCCATCACCCCCGCTAGCACCTTGGTGAACACCCGAGGAGCTGAGGTGAGACCGAAAGGAAGTGCCACAAACTGAAAGTGCCGATCCTCCACCACGAACCTGAGAAACCTCTGGTGTGCTGGAAAAACCGGAACGTGTAGATAAGCATCCTTGATGTCTATGGACGTCAGAAAGTCTCCCTGACGAAGAGAGTGAATGGCCGAACGCAGCGTTTCCATGCGGAATTTCCTCGGCCGGATGAACCTGTTGAGAAACTTCAGATCCAAGATGGGTCGGACCAACCCGTCCTTCTTGGGTACCGTGAACAGATTGGAATAAAAGCCCCTGCCCCGATCTGAAGGGGGCACTGGGCAAATGACAGCCATGTCCAGAAGATTCTCCACTGCCACCAGGAGCCCCTGCGCCGCTAGAGGCTCCGACGGCATCCGAGACCTGACAAATCTGGAAGGGGGGCGGAGCTCGAACTCCAGCTTGTAGCCGGAAGACACCACTTCCCGGATCCATCTGTCCGAGACCTCTTGATCCCAGATCTGAGAGAAGTGCTGCAGCCGTCCCCCCACCCGCATGGGTGAGGGCGCCCCCTCATTGCTGAGCCGGCTTGGCAGCCGGTTTGGGCTTAGAGCCCCAACTGTATCCAGAACGGGCACGTCCTCTGCCCCTGTTTCCGGAATCTCCTCTGGAAGAGGGAAATGCAGAACCCCTACCAGATCTGGCCCCCCGAAAGCAGGGGGTAAAGGCAGGCGCCCCCCGAAAAGGGCGGCGTTGTTTCTTACGTTGAGGTAACCTACCACCCTTGGTGACAGAGTCCAATGTCTCTCCAAAGAGCCGTAGACCAACAAAGGGTAAAGCCGTCAGTGATTTTTTGGACATAAAATCGGCCGCCCACTGGCGCAGCCACACCGACCGCCGAATAGCCACAAGCAGAGCCGACGTCCTACCACACATCATCAAAGTGTCATCCAAGGCAGTCAACACAAAGGATAGAAACAACTCACACCGTTTAAGGCTAAGGAACTCGTTACTACCAGGACGAAGCCCGGAAGAAGTCAACAGGTCCCTGACCACAGACCTGGTAGCCAACACCATTAGCTCCGAAGCGCACACAGGCCGGATGGCCGACCCAATGCTAGTAAAGCCATGAGAAGCTATCTGATCAATACGTTTATCCTCTCCATCTTTGAGAGTGGAACAATCAGGTCTGTTTAAAACCGAGGAGTTAGACAACCCCAAAACCGGTGCATCCACCTCGGGGGGAGATGCCCAGCGCTTGACCGCCTCAGAAGGAAAGGGATATTTCCTATCCCACCCCTGAGGGATGCCAGGGAGCCGAGCCGGCCTATCCCATTCCTTGTCAATGATTCTATCAAAATGGCGTTGCGTAGGAAACTCCAGGTGCGGCCTGGATTCCTCAAACAATTCACCTTTCTGCTGTGACGCCTCCTCGGGAGGGGAAATATTCAGAACTTCCAGCATGAGAGACAGAGCGTGAGGAGAGTCCAAGGATCTCCCTAAATCAGAAAGCTCGGCATCAGCGCCAGCAGACTGCTCATCATCCGAAAATTTTTAACCCTCATCAACTTCCCCCTCCTCTAGCTGAGGATAATCAGACCAATCCAGATTGTCTCTGTCATCAAGATCATCCACCGGCGGAGCCGGCGACAAATGCTTTCTCTTAGACAGAGCCTTACGGGCGACCGAGCTAGAGAGCATTTTCTCAAGGCTAGCCAATCTGGCACACATCTCGGATTGCAGATCCCTGCCCATGACCACGTCACACGGGGCACGAGTCAAGGCGGGAGGGGGAGTTGAGGTGGCCGGCTGTGCTGACCCCGCCGCTTGGGGTTCGGACTGCCGCGTAATAGTTTGCTGTGCACATGGTATACACAGTAACACATCATCCCCAGTAATGGAAATCCCACACAACATACACTTTTTGGGATGCCCCGAAGGGGTCCCAGTCCCAGTATCCGGGGATGCCTCCATAAGGTGAATTTTGAGTGGTCGCTATGACCCAGGGAATTACGGCAGTTAGACAACCCGGGATGCCCCTTTAATGTCCCGAGTGGGAGGATTTGTGATGCTAAAATGGACCCAGGGACCCAGGATCAGGAGAGACCTTCCAATACTACAGAAGATCCTCCTGGATAACCTTCACCTAAAAGACAGAGAGAGACCCATAAGTCCCTACAATAAGACTTAACAGATAAAGAAAAGAAAAAATAAATGAGGCCCACAGGGCCACTCACAAACGCTGCGGTGAACGATCCGCCTCAGAACAATGGCGATTTCTGAGGTGAAGTGAAGAGAAGAAGAACTGCCTTGTCAGGGGCGTGGTCTGCGCAGCCCGCGCAAAGCTGATCTGTGCCCCTTAAGCTGCCTAGTAACAGGGAGCTGCCTAGTAACAGGGAGCTCAGCTCCGCAGCGGCGCCAGTACAGAGGAGGGCGTAGCCGCGGCGACGCGCCGAAAGCCCGGCTCCGCCCCCCCTACCAGTGTGAATGAAGCGTGAGGGAAGAAGTCCCTCACACACCAGCCCAGAGACCGGCGCCGCCGACAACCGCGGCGCCGGCTGCCATGACAGCGGGAGCTCCCGCTATCACTAGCGGAGCACCCGCCCCGCTCGCTGCGGCGAGAAATGAATGAGAGAACGGGGGCTGGCCGCGGCAGAGCGCCGAGTGCCAGCCCCGCCCCCCCAAAGCGTGTGAGGTAAAAATTACCTCACAGACTGAAAAACCCCGGCACCCGGCTGCAATGACAGCCGCGGTGCTGCAACATAGTAACAACAGTGCAACCAATTCATTGAGGGATTACTTCCAGACGCTCCACATCAACAAGAGAAAGTGATAAAGAGAAAGAGAATAAAGCTAACCCCTATGAGAGGAACCCCCAGCCCCCATAGTTGGTAAAGGGAAGGGCCCCCCCCCCAGGGGAAAAGTCAAGGGACGGGGCATCCCAAACCGGGATCACCTACCCGGTATGACCGCCTACCCTCTCTTTTAGGGTCTCACGGTGGAGCTCTGCTCCTCAGCACCAGAGGTGCCAATGTACCCTCGCTCGGGCCAGCAGCCAAGACTGTGGAGGCATGTAATCTGAGGTAAATTTTGGGACAAACAGGGGTCCGAGCGGAAATAGACAAAATAAGAGGCCGGGAGTTACCCCGGCTACCTGAAATCCCCCTGTGCAAGGAGGAGCCATCATCTTCTGACTTGCTCGCCGTCTGCAGAGATGGAAAAACTGGGTAGTGAGTGGGAGGTCCCAGGTATTTATGGATCAGGGAGGGGCTTTCTTTTGCTATCATCTCTGCAGGAACGCCCTCTTCAGGACGATATTACCCACATGTTATGGATTCTTGAAGCGGGGTGTGTGACATACTAAGAATATCCGTTTTGAACACATATCCACCAGTAACAAAGCAAAAACACATGGAATTACATTGTTGTAACATTGTGACATTAACACTTTAGTACCAGACCTGTAATGACAATTCTGCATAAAAATATAAAAAGTCAAAAAAGTTTTCAAAAATGACTTTTTCTAGGCCAGGAGAGGTCACACAATTATTTGATAAAAAAATTAAAAGAAAACCCTGTTTAAACAGAAGAAAATGAACCTGCATTGAAATTTATGGCGACAGGTAATACCAGGCGCTCTGGAATCCAGAGCGCCAGCGGTATACGCTAAGCCGTCTGTGATGATGAATCGGACGCTACATGGCTGTCGCTGGAATCGCTTTCATAAATGTGGTTTTGCGTACACCTCCCGGCGTTCACCAGATGCTGCTGTCGCTACGTGGCGCTACTTGGTGCTAGCCCTTGATGAATAAACCTCTTAGTTAGTCACATGGGAGGTAATCCACATCCGCCTCTGATCAATAAAAGCCTTCCTGCCCCAGCTTCTGGCATTACTCCTGGCTGGGAGCCAGGACAGAAAGAGAGGGGACCCGTGTCCCCCTGTTCAACAGATGCCGCCAGCACCCCTGGAAGAGCACCGGACCAGTACCAGAGGACATAGGGGCTGGTTGAACAGCAAGGCTAGGGGGCAGCCAATTAGCTTATGAGACCTAGATTACCAACTTTACCCCTGGTGCCTGGGTTGGTTGGCTCCAGGAAAGGGGGTCTTTTTATTATATTTTTTATTAATACAATAATAAATACAATAAATAATACAATTCAAATTAGGGCCTTATTCATGAAGGGATAGCGTCAGGTAGCGCCTTGTAAACGACAGGTAGCGACAGGTAGCGGCAGGTGAACGCCGGACACAGCACGCAATTACACATTTATCAAGCGGATTCTGTTGAGCGACTGGGATAACGCCATGTAGCGTCCGATTCATCATTATCCCAGCCTCAGCGTACAGCGCCGGCGTTCAGCCTTGCAGAGCGACACGTCTTACCTCTCGCTACCTGTCGCTCTCCCATACATTTCAATGGACGTTCTTACTTCTCTTTAAACAGGGTGTTTTTTTATTATTATTATTTTTTTAAATTCTCAAATAATGTTGGGATCTCTCCTGGCCTTGAAAAAGCCATATCTTTTACTTTTTTATATATTTATGCAGAAATGACATGACAGGTCTGGTATTAAAGTGTGTCACAATGTTCTTACAATGCAATTCCATATGTTTTTGCTTTGTTACTGGTGGATACATGTTAAAAAACAGCCTTTAATCACACAGCTTCCCGCGCTCTGGGCTACAGCGAAGCATGTTTGAGCGGAGGCGGTGTGTAAATCTGTTTTTTGGATGAATATGGTGTGAGTCGGTCGCACTAACCAGTTGCTACCATTCGCTCCCATACAGCTCTGTACTGGTCATATAGCGACTCCCCACAATGTATTCATCAATGCTGCACAGCGACTGAGGCGCTCTGACCTAGCGACCCACGGCCGAGCACAGCGACTACTAGCGGGCGCTCTGAAATGCCTGCTACAGGCGCTCATCTGCCGGTACCTGCCGCTAGTAATGAATCAGCCTGCTTATCATTGAAAAAAACATGCTGGTATTTGCAGCGTGGCTTTGTGAAATGAAAGAAAAATGCCACATTGTGAAGCGGACTTGCTCTTGGCAGGAGTAATTAGAGTCCAATTAGAAGACTCGAAACAAAAATGGTAAAACACACCTTAAATCACCCGAGTTTGTTTTCAGGATAACTTTTTCAGCTTTTTGTGTATTTGTTCACATATGCAAGATTATATGGAGATACAACAATTAGGAAATGTGTGAAAATACTTTCTTGCACGGTGCTGAATCGTCCCCATTGTCTTAGATGGTGGTTTATATAAATGGATTTATTAAGTGTTCTTGCATGGCAAGATCACTTATTGTTCTTTCTCATATATATTATTACATTTTCTTGCATGGCAAGATCACTTATTGTTCTCTCACATATATATTATTCTTATTATAGCCATATTTTGCACTGTAACTCCTCCCACAGTTTTTACACTACATAGACCATAATATACCAAAACGTGCGGATCGTTCCCGGATGGTGTGCTTTGTGGAACGTTTCGCCAAACGGTTTCCGAAATATTGGCGTTTTTCTGGCGCAATTTTCCCCTTAGGAATGAATGGGAGGAATGTTCAAAACTAGAGTGGGAGATGAGTGTGAAGTGAAAAATCAGGACATGATTTCTAAACTGCGACCTCTCCCTCATTTTTAAGCTCCACCTACACAAATCTTATATCACAACGTTCAGCTATCCCTGCTGCCACTAAAAATGTCCAAGGCTAAGCCATAGCTCTAACAGTTTTCACAATATGACCTTTTGTTTGCAACTCACACCTCCCATTGACATTCATTGAAACTCATGCTATATAACACATTGTTGGCCTGGCTCTTGTGATTCTTACAGTATAAAGCTCTTTGCTGTAGGATGTATACTTTTGAAGCTACAGTCATTTGAATATGGCAACCACCAGTGAATTAGAAATGTGTTTTAATGTGCATTCTCTGGTTACCTCAGAGTGAGTTGCCATAGAAACACACCTGCAGCCTGGCTCGTTACATTCATTTTACAGCTGCTCCGCCCACACAGCCAGTCTCAGGAAAACTCCCCATGAAAACATGTTATGGAAAACAGGTTAGACAAATGACATAGCCAGTCATTTAGCAAGATATAAATACTTCATCATTTAATGCCTACTATCTTTACTCACTCCAAACAATCCATAAAGTTACTCTGCCCAGTGAAACTTTTCCACAGTTACTCCAGCTCCTCCAACCACACAACAGTTACTCAAGTCACTCCACCCAGTTACTCCGCACACTCCAGTTGTAGAGAACTGGTGGAGGCAAGAGCACTTCACACTATTTCCCCACAAATTGCACTTTGTCTAGTTATAAATTGTCTTTCTTTGCTTCTATAGAACGCCTGCAGATGCTACAGAGGTAGACTTGTTTCAATTCATAACTACCACTTCAATAACCAAGTGAGATGCGCTGCCAGTAGCGTCGTTGGAAACTGCTATTGGTCATGGATTGGCGTCTCGAGAAATGTAAGTAGCTCAAATGAAGAAATGTTTTAAATAATGTCATATAAAATATCCTTCCTTCTTGTGGGCAGGGGTGAACTGGTAAGGGAGGGGGAAAAAGCATGTAGGGAGGCTCTCAACTCATAAATTGATCAAAAAATAGGATACCAAACAGACAAGCAAAAGGGCCGCACTAAACTATTTGCCCAAAAATAACCAAATGTAGTATATGAAATAAGACGTGGTGTGCACACCAATCTAAACACCATATGTATCAGAAAACAAGCATATAGGGAGGAGACCAAACCTCCCACAAGGTGTAATAGAGAAAGTGGCACCACCCCACAGTATGTTTAAAGAATCAAAATTTATTACAATTTAATACATAATGAGCTACAATTAAAATTACATATAGACACTAACATTACAAACATACAACAACACCAGAGGGCGCCAGAGGTCCTAAATAAAATACATAGTGAATGAATTCATTCCAAATACTATAAACACTAGATACATTATAGATAATCTTTCTGATCCCACAATCAAATGTGCAAAGTGCAAAATAATAAGCTAGATAAGTATATTCCAAAGGATTTGTTCAACATCTACCAGAAAGTCCCAGCCAGGTGCAGAGCAACGCACCTGAGTGGGCACAAGAAAAAGAGATAGTGAATGTACAAACCGACCAAGGGCGCCCCCACAAACCGTTGCCAACGCGTATCGTAGTGTACCCACACTACTTCCTCAGGGCAAAGTGCTGAGGGGGGACCAGACCTCAGGGGCAAGCAGACCTCCTGATGCTGCATATTAGCCAATAGCAGTCACTCATGTGAGCTAATTCAAAGTACGCTCCTCCCCCAGTATTCCCAGACATCCACCCACAACCCAGGTGAATATCAAATGAGCCCCCATATCCATGACTAAAACACACCTGTGTCCCGGTGACGGCAGCCAATGGTCAAAGGCACGTATAGGGATGAAGCCCGCGCGCGCACACTCCGGCCGGTAGTGCGCGACGCGCAGGCGTCGCATCCGAATTGTCCATATGAAGCCACTGTCAGTGCCAAATAAAGTTAGTTGTGCGCCGTCAGGGAAACCAAGGAGGCGGCGCGCGCACAGCACACCAAACCTCCATCTGGGCGCCGTCAAAGACCGGGATGCAGGCGCGTCGCACAATGTGCGCAGGCGCAGTATTGCCAAGGCAGGCCCACACTGATACATAAGTGCGCATGTGCATGAATTAGGTAAAAGGGAGATGAAAACAAAAAATACATTTTTATTATTTACATATTTATAATCACTACATACAACACACTCAACATATTAAAATCCCTTAAAAAAACTCAAATCGAACAATAACACACAGGAAAAACCAACATAAAGGTGTGTAGGTGATGGGGAGAGTCTCACCACACTAATCGATATCAAATGCCTAGATATATATGTGCTAAAATCATTCAACAAAGTGTTTCAACAGTGCAACTGAGCATGTGCAAATCCTGCCTATGATCTGGATCATTATAAAATCTGTATATTTATAAAGTGCAAGTGCTCCTAGTCAAACAATCA
Source organism: Gastrophryne carolinensis (assembly GCA_027917425.1). Classification (NCBI taxonomy): domain Eukaryota; kingdom Metazoa; phylum Chordata; class Amphibia; order Anura; family Microhylidae; genus Gastrophryne; species Gastrophryne carolinensis. The sequence continues at coordinate 599,732,693 of CM051235.1, forward strand.
AGAATTAATATTCCCAACCGAAACAACTCATTAACATATCAATCTACTCTATTCACCAATTAAAGAATGATATGAAAATATAATCACCTGTATATATTATTAGGCATCACAAAGGGGAACCACTAATATATATCACAATACCAATCAAGAAATAAAATCACAAATCTGTCACAAAAAACATCACCAGAAATAAAGCCAAGGTATCATGAAAATAACATTTGTGAAGTGTTCCCCCCCGCCTACCGCACCAGGAGCCACGCGTTCCGTGTGCCCATCACCCACCTCATCAGGCTGGTCTCATGCTGGCTACACTGTGCTTAAAGGAGCAGTATCGCGAACATTTGCATTCAAAAAGATAAATAATTAAATAGCCACACAATAGCTTCTAACACGTGTATAAATAATGTGGCGATAGAAAAGAAAAAACATGTATGCCTTACTTTTAAATTGTAAAATGAAAATGGCTCAGTCCATTTGCTGAATGGGGGGATCTGCTGTTTTTTATTCAGTGAGGTGATTGAGAGCTGCCACTGGTCTCCTAGCAACAGGCACAGTAAACTTGCTCCAGCTTTCTTCCCAGGGCAGCAATGTACACGGCAGTAACAGCTCTGTGTGTGTGTGTGAGGTGCGGCTTCTGTGATGAGACCACCAGGTGACACTATATATATATCATTCCTACTAAATAAATGACTAAAAAAATCTACTTTGATTGCACAATCATTATATATATATATATATATATATATATATATATATATATAAAGGTATTAAAGTGGACCAAAATCCACCCTAGATTATATGAACCTCCAGGGCAGGCATACTTGCTCCAGATTCGGGATGCCCCACTGTGTCAAATCCCCCAGGTCACCTGAAAACTCACCTTCTTTCCCGGTCCAACAGCGCATGCGAGAACCGCGGCTGCATCCTCGCTATACTCTTAGCAGGGTGCGTGCCCGCGCCAGGCATTTGTGAATGTTCAGCACAGGCAACCATGTTAAAGGGTAGCAGGGGATGCGGCAGACAGTGTGCTCGGATCCGCTCGCCTTAGACAAAGGGGAGGCAGTGAATCCGAGCGCGCTGACAGCTGCGCATGTGCTGTAGGACCGTGAAAGGGTGAGATCGGGCAACACAGTGGGGCATTCCTATCAGGGCGCCCGGGGGGTAAGGAACAAAACCCAGGACAGGCAAAATCCTGGGTTTTGGTCCACTTTAAAGTGGAACAAAACCCTGAGTGGCCAACCCTGGAGTCTAAAACCTAAAAGAATTCCCTTGGCGCATCGCAATACGGGATGCCCCAGTGTGTGAAACACTGCCCGGGTCGCCACAATACTCACCTTTTCCCTGGCTCCCATGGTGATATAAATAGCTGCAGCCGCATCCTCAGCATCTCCGAATGAGGCACGCTCCCATGGATAGCCATTCAGAGAGGCTGGGTGCCCAGGGATGCTGCCGCTCCAGGTTCTCGTTGCCAAACTCTGTGTGCAATTAGATGACAGCCTGTGCATGCCCAATGGGACAGGGAAAGGTATATTTTGACAGCTGAACTGGTGGGGGGGGGGGTCACTTAGTTGGGATGCCCCTGGGGCAAGAAAAAGACCGGGGACAGTGAATGGTTTTGTTCTGCTTGAAATACACAAAGCTGTAAAAAAGAGAAAATGGGAATCGGAAACATACTGCAGACAGCAGCAAATGTAAAAAGAAAGAAAAATTGACAAAATAAATAATCTGTAGAGCAACATAAAAATAGAAAAATCCAATTGGAAAAAAAGTAAAAAAAAATACAGTTCTTTGCTGGGCTCGAACCTTAGACCCTCTGCACCATATCTAAATGCTCTACCTGATGAGCCATTCACCCAGCTGACAATGAACTACACTTTATAAGGTGACATATCTGAAACAATGTTGCCCGTCAGTGAGACACATTTTAAAACAGCTGCCATTCTGCAGCAGCACAATCTACAACTTTTTTGGAAACACATATTGCCTTCTGATTACTTTATGTACTCACATGGAAAGTACATTTTAAATCTGTGTTCCAAGATAAATTTCGCGATACTGCTCCTTTAAAGCGGACCTTCACTCTGAATAAGAGTCTATCTTATATGTTTCCCACACCCTGTACATACAGATTGCCCACATTAAAAATCATCCTACCTGCATCTACTGCATGTTATGAGCCTTTAAACATCCAAGATGGCGGCTTATGGAAGCCGCCATCTTATCAGGCAGCCTGCAAACAGGAAGTGCCTCCTGACTGTGCTGCTCTGCATTCTGGGATTGCTGACCTTTACCTGACCCCAGCTCTGCTCTGTCTGAGCAAAGGACAGCTATAACCCGCCCCCCTGCACCTTATCCCACTCTCCTCTCCTCAGTAAGTGTGATGCTTCTGAGTCAAGATGGCGGCGCCCGTATCCTAAATTCCTGAACAGAGTTGCAGCCCAGTGGGGGAAAGAATAATAAGTTAGTGACTAAAAACGTAAAATATATTAATTTTAGATGCTGGGGAACCGTTTTTTAAGAGTTTGGACTTTTCATTAAATCACGCTGAAGGTCCGGTTTAAGTAGAACGCTGGCACCTCCCCCCCAGTAATCACCACAAGTGTATCCGGGTCAGCAGACAATGGAATCAATAGAAGACACTGCTGAGCAGTGAACAATGACTGGTAAGGGAGGGACCCGGGACAATGGCCGGCAGGCCGCGATGCTTTGGGGCAGGTTGGGTTGCTGCTTTTAATCCTTGGCATTGCACACTTAGCATTTCTAAGGGCCTTGGATGCCGCAGAGACATAAAGAGATGATTTGCATTGCTCCGCCTGCTGCAAGGATAGATGGGTAATGCTATCCGTCCTTGGATTGGGAACTGTGCAAATACTTTTCGTTCTTCCTTTACCTAAGTAGAGGGTTTTTTGGTCTCTTTAGCCCCCCCTATATTAAGCCTAACACGGGTCTCTCCAAATACTGGCTTGCGACTCTGTTTTAACACCCACATTGAATCTCTGCCCCCTTAGTCTGCCTCTCAGCCCCTTGAATACCCAGCCTCACTGTACCTACAAGGCAAGGAACCCCAGCCCCCAATGCTATAGTCCCAGAATTATGGTTGGGGGCCTCAGCAGGGACGTCTAGTGCTGGCCAGGGGCTGGTAAGATCTAGGGCTGATTTTTGGCCCCATTCAACTACTACTTGGGGGTACTTGCTAGGAACTACATGGCATAAAAAGGTTAGAAACCACTGGTTTAGAGCATCTGTGATGGATTAGATGTAGTGACAGTTAGTTCAACAGCTATTAACTGGATCACCTTAACATTTCATCAGAGCAACAGCCTGGCACAGTTGGAAAAAAAAACTTCCCTAAACTCACTTGCCCTATCTGCGTGCATGATGCTGAATCATTGTCAGCCCTTCTTTTTGCTTGTGCATCCATTCAAAACTTCACCGGTTTTCGTATGGTAGTGCCCATTTTGGAGCTTCCGCTTCCAGTATCCCAGCTGTGCTGCGACATGGATTCACCTGGTATAACCCACAATGTGCAGTGGCAGGAAACCCAGCAGCACTTCCCCTTTGCAGGTGGCCTGCAGCCCCATGAGATGTCATTTTGGTTATAATATTGACCACAGCAGGAGTTACAAAAAATGTATTTTCACGTGCAGCAATCTGAATTGCACTGGGGGGGGGGGGGTTCATATGAACACAGTTTCTTGGAAGGGTGTCGGTCCAGTTTAAGAAGACCCCACTCGCCCATAGGTAATAATAATTGAAGGCTGTGGCAGCTAAGCTAGGAAAACTCTTTGCTGTAGTTGGACCTTATCAATGAAATACCTTTCTAACAAGACTGCGTCATGCAAGTTTGTGCTCCTGCAATCTTATGAGAGCCTGTTAGCGCCCCCAATCAACACATGCACCCACAGGATGCCCCAGGGCCCAAGAAGTTCGCACTCCCCACATAACCTGAAGATACCTCTAGACGTGAGATTAAAACGCAGTCTTTTTTTATAGCAGCCTTGGGTCAAATATCTGTAAAAACATTTTCTCCTTGATATTACTTAAACATTTCATGCACATGCATCTACTTTTGGGGTAGGATTCTATTGCACCCAATGTGAAGAAAGTTTGCCCCAAACAGAGTGTATATGGGTTTTATAGGGCCCCATAGCAAAAGACATAGTGGGAACCCCCAAAACAGCAGATATCTTTTTTTAAGATTTATAATAAAATTAATCAATATTAAGATATATTATCTGTTTGACATGAGCACCAGGCCCGAGCAGTTTGCTTTCCCAGAGCTTTGTTCTGCCTTGTGGTGCCAACATTCTTGGCCTCTGATGCTTTATGGTGATTTATGAAGGGGTGGCCTGAAGCTCCCAGGGTATCAATCCCTGCTGCTGCTGCCAACCTGGGCCCACCAATGGCAACCAAATACAAAAAATGGGAGGCTTGCACAACCCATATAAAGTATAATAAAGGGTGCTACTCCCAGGCTCAAATGGCCATATATAGGATACCTCAAAAACATAACAGGGGAGGCACTCCAACTCAGATTGAAAAATTAATATCAAACTTTATTAAATGTTTACAACCGCAACCTATACAATGGACATATTAAAAGCACATTAAAAAAACATAAGACAATACCACACAGGACATACAAACATACAGGATGTTGAAGAGGTGGGGAGAAAATTGATGCCTCATCATAATCATAATACAGCAAGCATGGAATCCATATAATACTGAATGAATTTAATAACTATTTGTGCAAAAAGTGCAAGGTGCAAGATAGAGTGCAAAAATGTGCAAGAATAATATAATGGATATGTATTTAAAGTGCAATAGTGCCAATACTATAAACCAGCTCTTATATAGCTGGTCTCAAAGTCAGAAACCACAACAGCACAAAGGCTGTCTGTCCCTAAGACAGAAACGCCAGTATCAAAGCGCTATCATCCCATCAAATCACTACATAAATTAACATGCCAACTGATGTATGCAAATAAAATCAATATCCATAATATCAAACCAATAGGGTCTCCCCACTGCCTGCCAACATCCAGAACCACGCATTCCGTGGGCAAAAATCCCACTTCCTCAGGCTGAGTTGGAGTGCATCCCCTGTTGTGTTTTTGAGGCACCAGTGGCCACCAGGCCCCCCTATCAATAATTATAGTACCCCAGTAGCCAAGTGACCCCTGTCCTACAGGATAAATAATTACATGCAATACAATAGAACTCAGAGAGGACCGCAAGAAGAGGCCTGCCGAGCCTCACTGTTTTTTTTTATATGGGCGTATAGGGCGTATAAGGGCATAGGACGTTAGTCACATGGGAGATAATCCACATCTGCCTAATAAAAGCCTTCCTGCCCTAGCTTCTGGCATTACTCCTGGTTGGAAGCCAGGACAGAAAGAGAGGGGACCCGTGTACCCCCTGTTCAACAGATGCCACCAGCACCCCTGGAAGAGCACCGGACCAGTACCAGAGGACATAGGGGCTGGCTTCTGAGATCTAGATTACCAGCCTGTACCCCTGGTTCCTGGGCTGGTTGGTTCCAGGAGAGGGGCCTTTTTTTATGAATACAACAAAATTAATAACATGCCACATTGTGAAGTGGACTTGTATTACATGCAATTGTTTATGTCCTCTGGGATAAATGTAGCCCTCATGCACTGGGGTGTCCGGCGAGTGACGGCAGGGAGCAGGTTCTTCTGGGCCCAGGGTGCTCTACGTATGTGTTGTGAGTAGGTAAGGGTTAGAGTTGCAGGAAAGGTTAGTACTCACTGTTGCCGCTGGAAAGATGAACAGCAGTCCAGTAGATGAAAGCAGAGTTCCTCTTTATTTAACCCACAGGCAAACAGCAAGCACGGAACATGTACAATATATCCATCCAGTCAGGGCTGGATTTAGTGTGGTGGAGGCCCCTGGGCACACAATCTGCTGGAGGCCCCAGATACAGTATAAAATAATAGTCCAGCCAAGTAACTGATTGGTGGTTGTCTGGCACCTGCCTACTTACTGGAACATCCAATCGAGTCCCTTATGCCACCCTTGTGCGGGTGCGTGCTGCTCGGGAACTCCTGCTTTGCCATTCTGGGTGGGGGGTAGTGTAGTCGCCCGGCTGGTCCAGCAGAAAACAGTTCCCTGCATTGAGCTGCCAGCGGCTGTGCTTGGTGGCTTATGTGCAGTGACATCTCTGCACCCATCACTGTAGCGTTGCTGGCGGCGGCTTTGCTGCTCTAGAATCTCCGTCCTGCCCTGTGGTTGCTTTAGATGCAGGTTTGCAAAAACAAAAAAAGTCTTGCCCAGGCGCTGGGGCCCCCACTGCTGCCGATAGCTTTGTTTCTGGCCCATCAGACCAAAGACTGAAAAGCATCCTGGACCAGACCATAACCTAAAGTTTGGTGGAGGCCCTCTTTGCAGGGAAAGTGGTGGAAGCCCCGGGGCACGAGCCCCTTGCGCCCCTCTCATAATCCGGCCCTGTATCCAGTTACAACTCTGGTTCGGTCCATAGTCACAGGTGCAATTGTACCTGTAATTGTAGTATTGCTTCCCAAAGAGAATAATGTCCTTTGCTGGATCTCTCCCTCCTCTTACAATTCAAAATGGTTAAGAACAACTGCTTTGGGTTGGGGCTTCCCTATATCCCTTCTCACTACCTTCCAGAACCTTCTGTCACATGTTCGGCCTCATGTCCGACATCTGATAGGTTGCTACGCTCTAACCAATCACTACCTTTCTAGTTATAACTATGTTACTACTCTTACCTCCTGTTAATGACTAACAATCCCCATTATAGCCTATGGCCTAAACCCACTACTGCCATCTTGAGCCTAGTTTAGGGTATGGCACTCCTAATGCACTTTCATGGGTAGAAACCACAAAAGAGCTTTATGTATGGTTAACTCTATTGAAAGGATTCTTATTAGTTAATTAACGTGTTCCTAGTTATACCCAGGCCCCTACATAAATAATTACATGCAATACGGCTCTTCTAAGAAGATTTTTTTTTAAACTATACCTCCTGTTGGTGGGTTGATGGGATGTTGAAACCCTACTAAAAGAAGCTGCCATGATTGTTCCTTGAGGCTGATTCATTACTAACGCCAGGTATCGGCAGATGAGCGTCTGTATAGCGGCGCTTAGAACGACTTGCTAGTAGACGCTGTAAGTGGGTATCGGGCGCTGTAACAGAGCGTCTCAGTCAGTAGTCAGTCTGTAGTAACCTGGCCGGCATTGATGAATATGATGTATGTTGGCCGCTCTAACACCAGTACAGCGCTGCAGCTAGCGAGAGTTAGCGCCGACTCTCAGCGCTCCACCACCATACTCAAAAAACTACACATACACAGCGTCGGCGCTCTGGATCTGGTCGCTGTAGCATAGAGCGCCAGACACTGTGTGATTAAAGTCTGTTTTTGAACACATATCCACCAGTTACAAAGCGAAAACACACGGAATGACATTGTTATAACACTGTGACAATAACACTTTAGTGTCAGACCTGTAATGACAATTCTGCATAAAAATATAAAAAGCCAAAAAAATTCTAAAAGTGTTTGTTTGCAAAATGTCAAACACGCTGTTTAAACACAAGCAAACGAACGGCCATTGAAATGTATGGGAGAGCGACACTGAGCGAAAGGTAATACCTTAAAGCTAGAGCTAGAGCGCCAGCGCTATACGCTGAGCCGCCTGTAATGATGAATCGAAAGCTACATGGCGCTGTTAGAGTTGCTCACCAGATTCGCTTTCATAAATGTGGTTTTGCCTACAGCACCCGTCGTTCACCAGTCGCTGCCTGCCGCTACGAGGCGCTACCTGCCGCTATCCCTTCTTAAATAATACTCTTTGTTTCTCTTCTAGGCTTGTGGATACAGAAATGCCGACGGGAGCTGTTTTAACTACAGAAACTTTGCTTTGGGACAGCAACGCATTTGTGGAAACTGGTGTGTCGCTATGCAATCAGGAAGTAAGTTAATGCTATAGAAGACAATGCTATAGGTTATGATTTAAAGCGGACCAAAACCCACTGAACTTGTGATATAAATTTGACCAAAACCCCTGCTAATACTCTTAGGGTGTAGAACTAGAAATGGCTATTTTCACTTTCACTAATTGTCCTGGAACACTGATTTGCATCTGTGTGAGATGTCAGGTGATCAGTCATTGCATGACATCATTGCCACACACAACAGTGGCAATGAATGGAGGAGGCGGAGCTTTACAGCTGAAACAGACGCCATTATCTGGAATTAGAATAAAGCAGAAGCTGTAAAAATTGCCAAAACGTATTCTTTATGGGGGGAGCAATTCAGGGGATTCTAGTTAAAAATATGGGTTTTTGTTCGTTTTAAATCAATCTGACGCCTGTTCAAATCTGATTTGGTCTGGGTGGAAACCCAGAAGAGGACACAAGACCACTTTAACCAGACCTGGCACAGTTGGAAAAAAAAAAGTTACGGCCATTTTGGAGCTTCCTTTCCCAACTGACATAACTGACAATGCACAGTAACAGGAAGCCCAGCAGCACTTCCTGTTTGCAGCCAGCCTTGAACCACCATCTTGTTTTTAAAATTTACCCCAGCAGGAGTTAGAAAAGGGTAAATTAATTTGTATGTGCTGCAATCTAAATTGCCCTGGGGAGAGATGCATATGAGCACTGTTTGTTGTGTTGGTCTGGTTGAAGTCATTTTCGACTGGTGGTACACTTTAACTGACGGTTTCCAATCACGCACCCCTGTTTCACTGAGGAGACAAGAAGCAGGGTTGTGGGAGGAGTATGCGGAAGAGGGGACGGTGCATAGGCAATCAGGATGCCCCCTGGATCAGGCAGCTGTCAACACCTATTTGTATAAAATGAAACTTGCCTCGCTTTAAAGTGGACCAAAACCCACAGAGATCGGCCCAGGAATCTATAATATTGATTCCTCCCCCCCCGGACATCCAAAATCAGGATGCCTGACTGTGTGAACCCCCCTCCAGGTCGCCCATACACTTACCTTCTTTTCCGGCCCAACAGCGCATGAGCGCGCTGCGGCCGTATTCCTGCTATCCCTCTAGCAGGGCACGTGCCCACGCCAGGCATTTGTGATTGGCCGCCGTGAGCAACTGTTAGAGGGTACCTCCCTGTTAAAGGGTAGCGGGGGATGTGGCTGTCAGCAGGCACGGCTCAGCTCATCTTAGACGAGCTGACGTGAGTGGATCCGAGCACGCTGAATGGATGAGCGCACGCGCATGCGCCGTGGGCCAGAGAAGAGGTGAGTTTGTTGTGGGGGTGAGCTGGGGGTTTCACACAGCGGGGCACCCCCGATCACGGACCCGATCAAGGACCAAAACCCAGTATTCTCAAAATCCTTGGTCTTGGTCCACATTATTGATCATGAGAGGATGAGTTACTTGTTTAGCCTAACCGAAAAAAATCCAGCCATGCTTGTGGTTTTCCTCTGGGAATTTAATAATCCACAGGTGGACAATTTTGGAGCACACTATTCCAATTTTACAGGGGTGATCTTCACTATTCCAATACCTGTCTCTTGAGCCAGCCTGTGGGAAGCAGCGGAATTAACCTGCCTGAAGCATTGCATGATGGGTAAAAGCATATACACCCATCAGAAAAACTGCAGCAGTAATACACTGTTATTTCGGGACAGAGTGGTACAGGAGAAAGGCTATTGTTGAACAGATATTCGCCATTAAAGGCAGGATAGCACATTCAAAACCTGTCACCATGTTCTTCCTTCCAATGAAACAAATAAATGGGACTGGCTGGAATTTTAGATACAAGGGCCTTGATTCAATAAAGGTAGAAAAAAATTCTCATGGTAGTAAAAAATTCAATTCATGAGAAAAAAGCCTGAGAATGTCACTGTTACTGAATCACTAGATAAAAAGACAATGAAAGTCAATGGCACTTTTTTACTCCTAAGAAAAGTAGAGAACTGTTTCCTCCTTTCTACACTGTAGTAAAAGCTGCCATTGACTTTCATTGTATTTTTATCTAGTGATTCAGTAAGAGTGACACTCAGGCTTTTTTCTCATGAATTGAATTTTTTACTACCTTTATTGAATCGAGGCCATGGTGTATAAGTAATCTCTTCCCTTGCTATCCGGCATATTTATTTAAATTTGTATTATTGCTTTAACTGCAAAATGTAAAGCCCAACTTTACTACGTGTAAGTGGAGGCTAAGCATCAGATTGAGACAATGAAGTTCAACGTGGAAAATGTAAAGTCTTGCACTTGGGGTATAATATCCTGAAGGCCACATATATCCTCAGGGGAGTAAAACTGGGAGAGTCACTTGTTGAGAAGGATCTGGTTGTACTGGTAGATCACAGGCTAAATAACAGCATGCAATGCCAAGCAGCTGCTTCCAAGGCCACCAAGATATTATCACGCAGTAAAAGAGGCCTGAAATCACGGGATAGGGATGTAATTTTGCCCCTTTACAAGGCACTGGCGAGCCCTTACCTGGAATATTCTGTCCAGTTCTGGGCGCCCATTCATAGAAAGGACGCTCTGACTCTGGAAAGAGTGCAGAGGAGAGCCACCAAACTAATAAGGGGAATCAAAGATCTTATTTATGAGAAGAGATTACGGGAATTAAATCGTCTTGAGAGGAGACTGGGGGGGAAATTATTAACTTGTATAAATATATAAATGGCCAATACAAAAATTATGGGGAAACACTATTTCAGGTAAAATCCTCTCTAAAGACAAGGGGGCACTCCCTTCAATTGTAAAAAAAAGAAATTCAGTCTCTGGAGGCGACAATCATTCTTTACCATAAGAACTATAAATGTGTGGAATAACCTCTTCCAGAAGCTTGTTAAAGCATCAACCGCTGACAGCTTCAAAAAAGGATTAGATGCTTTTTTTTAGAAGAAAATCATCAACAGTTACTATTAGCGGCTATCAGTAAAAAAATAAAATAAAAAATAACTTCTCCTACCCCAACACCCTTGGTTGAACTTGATGGACATATGTCTTATTTTAACCGTATTAACTATGTCACTATGCAAAGCAGACAGGAAGTCTAAATAGACTCTTGTCTTGGTTCCAATTGCTGTGCACATGACCTATGCCCTTATTCATCAAGCGATAGCGCCAGGTAGTGTCTGACGAGCGCCAGGTCCCGCCAGCTAACGGCGGCTACCGACTCAAGTACGCCCGGCGGCGGCCACAGTGACGCATTTATCAAGCTAAATGAGGCTAGCGCCGGCGAGAGCGACAGCTACCGCGGGATTCATCATGTAAATGAGGCTAGCGCCGGCGAGAGCGACAGCTACCGCGGGATTCATCATGTAGCCGACTGCAACGAACAGCGCCGCTGCTAATCCCATCACAGCGCCAGGTATGACCTGTCGCTCCCTGGCGATGTCCAATGCATTTCAATGGAGCAATTTTTAATTAATCATAATTCATTGCTATTAATGGTTTTTTTTTTTTTTTTAATGTCAAAAATTCTGTGACCACTTCTGCAATGTTAGGATTTTTTTTTAAGGTAAAAAAAAAAAAAAATGATTTTGTGCAGAATTGATATTACAGGTCTGATATTAATGTATTCATATTACAAAATGTTTATAAAAACTTGTATAATTTTACAATCAAAAAATATGGTTGTTTGGGGGTTAAAAACTATTTTAAATCCATCGCCGCCAGCGCTCTGGGGTTTAAACAAGGAATTCACAGCGCTAAAAAATTCGGAGCGTGATTTGTTAATGAATCTGCAGCAAGCCGTTCGCTCTGGCCATTCCTTGTCAGGCGCACCCATACAACGCTGAACCTGTGAAACAGCGACCCCTAAGCCCGTATTCAACATTACCGCACACCGACTGAGTCGCTGTCAACAATCAAACCCCGGCCAAGCACAACGAATACTAGCTGGCGCTGTGAAAATCACGCTACTGGCGCTCATCTGTCGCTACCTGGCGCTATTAATGAATCGACCTCCCCGTAAAGCCCCAGAACAGGCTTTGCACAGTGACCCCTTTGCACTGTCACTGCTGGGAATGCAGAGCAAAGACAGCAGAGGTGGGGCTGCTGCATCTGTTGTATGATGCAGTATGGAGGAAGGTGCATCACATGATTCCGGGCTTTAAAGTGGACCAAAACCCAGGATTTTGACTATCTTTGTCCTTCTTTGCCCTGGGGCACACCGATCGGAGGTACCCCACTGTGTGAAACCCGCCAGGACGCCGAGCCCAGCTCACCTCTTCTCGGTCCCATGGCGCATCTCAGAGCAGTGGCTCTGACAGCCACATCCTCCTCTTTCCTCTAACAGGGAGCGTGCCCGCGCCAGGCATTTGTTAATTGCCGGCGCAGGCACGCTCCCTGTTAGAGAGAGGCGGAGGTTGCGGCCATCAGAGCCGTCAAAACTATAGACGATCCTAGGTTTTGGTCCACTTTAATAGACCACAAAATCGGGATGCTCCTTTAGGACCTTAGAAAGATTTAGTCCAACAATGCTTCTTTAAAGTGATACTGCAGGCAAAGGTCCTTTTTTAAAGGTGCTTTCTTCCTGTTCCCCAATTGGCTCAGCAGAACGGGACAGGATTGCTGGTCCCTCCCTTCTCCCGGCTCCTCCTCCAGCTTCATTACATTAATGTCAGAGCTGATTATTATGCAGCATCACAGATCCAAGGACCACGTCCACTTATTTCAGAAGAAAAATCATAAGCTGAACCTGTAAACCGCGATATCTCGGTCATTTCTTCTTCAATTTAACATCAGAAAACCGTTTAGGACAGCGCTAAATGTAGCACTTTAAGGAGCACTGTAGCAAAAACTTTCCTAATGATAAAAATCCAAATAAATATGGTGGATGGGGGGAGGAGGGGTCACTTATACATCCGGCATCAAGAAATATTCAGCCAGGCTTGTTTTAATGGAAGGAAGAGAAAGTCAGGGGTGACAAGCTCTGTCCCCCCTAATAGCCTAAAGCTGTCACTCTTGGATTTTGTTGCTACCAGGAGAAGAAAACCACAAGCTTGGCGGGAGTTTTATTCAGTTTGGGTGTATAAGTGACCCCTCCTCTCATTAGCCGATGTGTTTTATATGGATTTTTAACAATTTTGCGATTTGTTTGTACCAATCATATTGTGTTTTTTTTTATTGTAGATGGATATTGGTATTCATGGAACTGCTGCACCCGTTTGCCTTATGTCTGCGCTTTCTGAAAGGTTCAGTTTATAGGAGATTCGTTTGTCTGCCCAAGCGGCTGCCTTTCCTCCTCACTGTTTCCACCTCCTGCTTCACGGATAATGATAATCATTTAATAAATGATATTGGCAGTTTCAGACATTTTTTAGTTGTGTTTTATTTAAAGAGGAACATCGGTTAAAACCTCCCCCCAAACCTCACCAGACCATCTTCTGGGTCCCTCCGATTCTGGGCGACCTCCCTACGGGCATCCCACCAGGAACTGCGCGTGGCCCCGGATCTCGTGCCTGCACAGTGCTCATGAATGGGATGCAATGGAGCTGCCTGGAATCCCGCGAGACTTTGCGGCTGATTCATTTTTAACGCCAGCTATTGGCAGATGAGCGTCTGTACAGCGACGCTTAGAGCGACCGCTAGTAGACTCTGTAAGCAGGTATAATGCGCTGTAACAGAGCGCCTCAGTCGCTGTAGTAACCTGGCCACCATTGATGAATGTGATGTATGTTGGGCGTTCTAACACCAGTACAGCACTGCAGGGAGCGAGAGGTAGCGCCAGCTCAGTGCGACCAACTCTTAGCGCTCCACAACATATTTATCAAAAAAGGACACACACACAGCGTCGGCGCTCTAAATCTGGTCGCTATAGCAAAGAGCGCCAGACGCTGTGTGATTAAAGTCTGTTTTTGAACACCTATGCACCAGTAACAAAGCGAAAACACATGGAATGACATTGTTGTGTGATACTAACACTTTAGTGCCAGACCTGTAATGACAATTCTGCATAAAAATATAAAAATTCAAAAAAGTTTTCAAAAATGACTTTATCTAGGGCAGGAGAGGTCATACAATCATTTGTGAGAAAACAAAAAACCCTGTTTAAACAGAAGAAAAGTAACGCCCATTGCAATGTATGGGAGAGCGACAGGTAGCGACAGGTAATACCTGGCGCTCTGGAAGCTAGAGCTCCGGCGCTATACGCTGAGCGACATGTAATGATGAATCGGCCGCTACATGGCGCTGATAGAGTTGCTCCCCAGATTCGCCTTCATAAATGTGGTTTTGCGTACAGCTCCCGGCGTTCACAAGACACTGCCTGCCTCTACGAGGCACTACCACTCCCTTAATGAATAAACCCCTTTGTGGAGCTGCAAGGCTGTGCTTCTCAGTTTGCGCCGGCTAATCGGGCAGCGGGGTGAGGATCGGGCCCTGAAGCAGCTGGATGTCGCCGCAGCAGGCAACGGCGTCATCCAAAAGGTAAGTACGGGTTGATGGAGGGGGAGAATACAAAATATTAGTTTTCGAACATCATCAGCCCTGGCAGATATATATATATATATATATATATATATATATATATATATAATGTCTTTTCCCACTTTTTTTCCAGGCAACCTAAAGTCCTTTCCCCCCGGGGCACCCTCTGTGTAAAACCCCCCAGATCGCCTCAAGCAAGTCACCTCTTCCCACTCCTCTGGCACATGCACGGCCGCTCGTCCAATCAGTGCGCTCGGAGCTGCTGACGTCACTCCATCTAAGATGGCGTCTAAGGCCAGCGTCTCCGAGCGCACTGGCGGCCGCATCCTCCCCTTCCCTCTAACAGGGAGCATTCCTGCACTGGCCATTCACAAATGGGAATAGCGGAGATGTGGATGTGTCCCGCGCATGCGCCGTTGGACCGGAAAGTAAGGGAACGGGGCGAACTAGGGCGTTTCACACAGCGGGGCATCCTGATTTCGGATGCCCCGGGGGGGAGGGAATCGATCGGCCCGGGAGTCTATAAGATCGAGCTGGGTTTTGCTCCACTTTAAAGTCCAGTTATGGGGTTGCTCGCCCCCCCAGCCCTGCCACCCTACCCTGGTGTTGAGGCAGGACAGGGGGGTTACAAAGAAAGAAACACTTACCTCGGCCATGGTCCAGTGTTGTTCTCCAAAGCGCTACTCGTCCTGGGCACCGCCATCTTGGGAAAAAGCACAAAGCAGCATCACTGCTTTGTGAACGCACAGTATAAAGCACCTCTTCGTCGTTCCTTCCGAGCATGTGTGGGTGCGGAGCCAATCAGAGCTGTCTGCTCTGTTTACATCCTTCAGCAAACGTCTCTCGTTTCAATGATTTTTATTGCATACATCAGCATAAAAAGAAAAACAGACAATGTTCTCATATTGAGCATCGTTAGATCTGTTATACCTTATTGTCAGCAAACAAACAATTGCAGCATTTATAGGCTCTTCAGTAGAGCAAAAGCAAATATTCTAAATATCTAGAAAACGGCATTATCAATAAAGCATTATGAAAGGACAAAATCGAATTTTAATTTGCATATAAGCATAGAACCAACATTACCTAACCTCAAAGTAGCGTAAAAAATCAACAGTGGGTCCGCTATATAAAATCTGAACATTTGAATTCAAACTTCGACCGAGAGAAAAATAACTATAGAAGTAACATAAAGTAATAAACTAAAATGAAAATGGGGGGGGGAGGGAGAAAGGGGGAAGGGAAGATCTGGGAAGGAAAGGGAGGGACAGGATGGGGAGGTAGGAATGTAATTGACATTTCCAGAATGATCCATTTGAAAAACTCAGCCTCAGACACTTAGAAGGTTCCTGTCGAACGTGGTAGGTAAGACTTCCTTTATCCAGGGGTCCCATACCTCCCAATATTCCTCCAGCCTATCCTCATGGGTGTCATCTTTTCCATAGTTAAAGTATTGTTCACTCGATTTTTGAATTCTCCAAAGCTCAATTGGGGGGACTTCCACGCCTTGGCGATGACAAGCTTGGCGCGTGTAAAAATATAACACAAAAGTCTCTGATTTGCTGAGCTACCAGGAAAAGGATCATTAAGGAGCGCAATCCAGGGGTCGAGGGGTACCTGCATTTCCATTAGCCTGCTGAGTAATTTAAAAATTTTTAACCAGAATTCTCGGGCTACCGCACAATCCCACCAGATATGACAATTTGAGCCAGGTGAATTGCAACCACGAAAACAATTTCCCTGAGAGCTTGCTCCTACAAATCGCAGCTGTGTTGGGACCATATACCATCTTAATACCACTTTAAGATTTACTTCAATAGCCTGTACTGAGGCTCTCTTACCCAGAGTCGCTCGCCACATCGCCTGCCATGCTTCCCAAGATCTCTTACTTTTAAGATCTCCTTCCCATTTGTCCCTGTAGGGTAAGGGGCCCCCTTCAAAAATCTGATTCAAGAGCTGATAAATGTCTGCTATCGCTCTCTTGCCCCTTGGATCATGTTTACATCATTGTTCGAAGCGAGTGAGATTATCCAGTTTGGGATAGCATTTCGTTAAAGATCTTATAAAATGCGTAACTTGAAAGTATCCAAAAAGATCCTTCAGCGAGAGATTGTAATTGTCTCTGAGTTGCTGGAAAGAAGCTAGAGCTGGCCCCTGGTAGCAGTCCGAGACACGTCTAATCCCTGCCTCTTTCCAGCTGCGGAACCTATTCTTGTCCGAGACTCCCGGTGGGAACATCAGATGCCAATTTTCCTGAAAATTTGTTATCGTCCCACACTTTCAAAGAATGAACCAATATCGGGTTATTTATCAACGCTCTAGCTTTTGGTACAAGCCAGAGAAGGTCACTTATCATTAAGGGTTTAATTAACTCTGATTCAATACGCACCCACCCAGGGATATCTTCGGTAGCATGGTAGGCAAGAAGCTGAGAGATCTGCGCTGCTTGGTAGTATTTGCTGAATCTCGGGACTCCCAATCCTCCAGTTTGTTTAGATCTAGTCATTATCCTGCTCGCAATCCTCTGTTTCTTACCGCTCCAAATAAATGAGGAGATACGCCTCTGCAGTTCTCTCAGATATGTTGGTGATATCCTAATTGGTAGGGTCCTAGCCAAATATAAGAATTTAGGAAGTAGAGTCATTTTTACCGCTGCAATTTTCCCTAGCCAAGACAGACTATACCCTTGCCATTGCGTCAATAAAGTGTTAATTTTTCTACGCAGGGGAAGGTAGTTCGCAGCGTATAGAGACTCGTATCGATTAGTTAGGGCGATCCCCAGGTATTTCAAGGCCCTGTCTTCCCAACTAAAATCGTTATTAGACTTCAATTGATCCCAAAGTTCGGCAGACAGGCTGACATTTAGCGCCTTAGATTTATTTGTATTCACATGAAGACCAGATGCCTCTGCAAATTGGCTCAAAATCTGTAACAGATTCGGGATAGATATTAGCGGATTAGTGACTGTTAACAGAACATCATCAGCAAATAGACTAAGTTTATGTTGCTCTCCTCCCACCGTAACACCGGAAATATCCAGAGAGTCTCTGATCTTCTGTGCTAACGGCTCCATAGCCAAGGCGAACAGTAAAGGGGACAAAGGACAACCCTGTCTCGTCCCTCTGGCCAGAGGAAAGGGGTCTGATCTATATCCATTATATTTGACAAATGCGACCGGGGAGTTATAAATCGTTTTCAGAATATTTAAGAACTTCGGCCCAAAGCCCCATTTGTCCAATAAACAAAACAGATAGTCCCATGAGACAGAGTCGAATGCGTTTCTGATATCTAATGAGAGAAGCATGGCCGGCTGATTTTTAATCCGGGCTAGATATGATAGTTGGATCACTTTCCTAATATTGTCTCCTGCCTGTCTCCCTGGCACGAAGCCGGTCTGATCATTATGAATTAGCACTGGCATAAGACCTGACAACCTGTCTGCTAGAACTTTAGTAAATATTTTGACGTCCACATTTATTAAAGATATCGGCCTAAAGTTAGACCACACAGTTTGATCGGTATCTGGTTTTGGGATCATACTAATGGACGCGTAAAGTGATTCTTGTGTAAAGAGCTCACCCTTCCGGATTGCGTTAAATACCGCAGTCAATCTGGGGGCCAGGATCGGACAAAAAGTTTTATAGTATGCTCCCGTAAATCCAACAGGACCCGGTCGTTTGTTTAATTTCAGCCCATTGATAACTTTCTTTACCTCCTCTACTTCACAGTCCTTGTCCAGTAAGTCCCTAAAATGATCTGGTATGGGTGGAAGTAAGGTCTCATTCAGAAAACTAGATATCGCGCCTTCCTTCAGGATTCCCGGGCTGGAGTATAATTTTAAAAGTTGGGATCTAAATAACTCTACTATCTTGGTTGGGTTGCTAGTAATATTGCCTCTTTCGCTTCTTAATCTAATCGGGCGATAATGTTGTTCAGGGGTCTTTAGTTTTTTAGCAAGCAAGGAGTCCGGTTTATTCGCCTTATAGTAGAATTTATGTTTAAGCCATCTAATTGAATTTTCAGCCTTGCCCGCTAATGCCAGATTGAGATCCCGGGTTACTCTATCTAGCTCCGACCGTATCTCCTTTGAGGATCTTCTTTTAGCCTTTTCCGTTAAATCTAGATATTCTTTTTCCAATTTGTTTATATATGCATTCCTCTCCCTTTTCTTTTTAGAGGCCAACTGAATCAGTCTACCCCTAATGGTGGGTTTATGCACTTCCCAACATATCGTAGTAGACACTTCTGGAGTTGCATTAATATCGAAATATTCGACCAATGACTTCTCGATTGATCTGACCAGCTCCGGGTCTGACAGTAGAGAGGAGTTAAGTGACCACAAGAAGCTTGATGGCCTGCTAAGAAGAGAGTTCAAATGTAATAAAAGCCCATCGTGGTCAGACCAAGGGATCAGAACAATTTTAATGTCTCTCATTTGAGCTAGAGTTGACAACGATAAGAATATGTGATCTATTCTAGTATGTACTGCATGCGGGTGCGAGTAATGGGTATAGTTTTGAGTGCCCGGGTGGGCTTCTCGCCAACAATCTGCCAGCGAACAAGAATCTAACAATTTCCGAAATGACTTTGATGCCAGAACCATCTGAGGGCTGGCTATTGGGTTTGAGGAGGATTGCCTATCAAGTAGAGGGTTCAATATCATGTTGGAATCACCGCATATTATAATAGACCCCTTTGCTACTGATATTACCTCCTCAAAAAAGTCTTTCAAAAAAGGTAGCTGGTTCGTGTTCGGGGCGTAGTATGACGCAATTGTCACCTCCACATCTTGCAATTCGCCTATAAGAATCAAATATCTACCTTCAGGATCACTCTTCTCCCATTTACAGTGAAATTGGGAACCCCTTCGAAACCCTATAAGGACCCCTTTCTGCTTGGAATTAGCACACGATAAGAATATTTGTGGATACTTAGCATCTAAATATTTAGGCTTAGAGGAGCTTGAAAAATGTGTCTCCTGAAGGCATAGTTTGTCTGGCTTCAAGGAATTAATCTTATGAAAGGCCTTGCTTCGCTTATGTGGTGAGTTAAATCCCTGTACATTCAACGAGAGAACCTTTGCCATGTTAAATGTCAAAGAGCTAGGAATTACTATCAGTTTTTACTTGTGGCAGATAGGGGGAGGGGAGGGGAGGTAAAATGAAGACAAGAGGAGAGGTAGGGAAGGGAAAGGGAAAAATACAAAACAATAAACAAAGAACAAAAACCAGAAATAAAAAAAAAAAAAAAAAAAAGTTTTAATGGGGGGGGGGGGGGCTTAAGGGTTCTTGAACTCAATAGAGTTGAACTAGTGTAAAATAAGAATTATAGAGGTTGCAAAAAGTAGGTAATGGAGAAGACCAAAATAGAACCAAGAAGCACCAGCTACTGGTTCAACTGGAGTGCGACATGGGAATGCCGCCGGACAAGTGGGGGCACTAATCTCACATAAACATGGCGCTGAACTCCGCTCTGCGAGGCCATACAAAAAATATAGTAGCCATGGGAGCAATTTGTTAACATGAAAACTTGAAAAAAGATACAGATTCTAATTTCTAAACAACTTTGAGGAAAAACTGGAAATCAACTTTGCAAACTGTAGCAAGAACATTTAACCGGGTGATCAAGGCAATTAAGATTCGTAGGACTTCACATATAAAAATAAAACAAGCTATATAAACGTTACTACTTCAGGAGCTCAGGTGTCTTCAAAATTCAGACGAGAACCGCTGCCTCCCGCGAACGTCCAGCGCTTTTGCCGCTTTCCTGCACGCTGTTGTCTAGGTGAATCGTCTGCGAGACTCTGTGACTTGGATCCCAAGGGCTTAGAAAGGTTCAATTCCGACATATGTTGCTGTAGATCTTCCGGTGTGAAGGCTGTGTAAGCTTTGCCCCTGTAGGTGAAAGTGACCCGGAAGGGAAAATAATGTCCCTTGGCGGTTCCTCCGGCGCTTTACGTGGGCCTAGCGACCTGTGTACGCGGTCTAATTCAAGACGTTCCACCGGGATCTCTGGAGTTAAATTTTGGCAAATCGCAAGGACAACGGCTCTAGGGTCATCTAAGTGCTCTGGGAGCCCTCGGAAGCGCAGGTTTGCCCTTCTATCTCTGTTCTCATAGTCCTCCATCTTTGAATATAATATATGATTGTCCCGCTTTAATTGTAAGATCTCAGCTTCCTGTATTTCTTGCTTTGAAGCAATCTCCCCCATTTTATTATCAAGGACAGAGAGGTTACAGGATATTTTAGCTATCTCGCTTGACAGATGTTCCATAATAAGTTTTGTATTTGATGCTAAAGAAGATTGCAGCAGATGTTCTATTTTAGGCAGGAGGTCAGTGTTCTCTGGGGCTGGAGTTTGAAGCTTAGATGGAACAGGGGACTCACTTTCACTTGCTAGGAAGGAAGCCTCACTATCTTCTATCTCCTTCATATCTATTGCTGAGAATCCCTCTGCCATCTTATTATTAGAGGTGAAGCTGACAGCTGCCTTCCCTTTTTTATGCTGGGATCTGTGTAGCCTCTTTCCTCCACACAGCTAAATTCTGGTGACCCCCAGCTGTACACTCCTAGCTTCACACCTAAGAATAGTGGCAGGCGTTGTTTGTGACTGACCTTCGCTTTCTGGGGAACACGTGACCTGAGTTTCCTCTCTTCACTGCGTCACAGAATGCAGGGGACCTCCGTCTCTTCCTGTTCAAGTCCTCGCTCGAGGGAGATGACAGGCACAAACCTGGGCTGTCACCCGCCTGCCGGTCGGGCTGCAGACCGCTCCTCCTCTTCTGACACAGAGAAGCGTCGGCTCCTCAGATGCAGCTCAGTGCGCAGGGATAATGGCGGGCTCCGTCTGATGCTGACAGCCACCTCTCTCTCTCACCGCTTCTACCGCGGCCCGTGCCTTCTCCTCCGGTTTCCCGATTGCACGCTGGGGACCTCCGGTGTCCCTTGCCGGTCTGCGTTTGCCAGGTGAGTCCAATGCGCCGCCTAAAATCCGTCCTCTCGTCCGGCGTGCGCGGAGCGCGATCAGATCACCTCCATCACTTGTCCGCGCGCATGCACACCCCCAGCAAACGTCTCTCATTGACTTAAATGGGGAGCACGTTCTGCCTTATCCTCCGCATCCCCGGCGACATGGGCGCTCCCATCCCAGCATATCTGAATGGCTGGGCCAGTCACCAGGGATGTGGCAGCACGTGCTCCCTATTGAAAACAATGAGAGCCGTTTGCTGACTGACATAGTCACAGCAGGCGGCTCTCATTGGATTAGAGCCGGTGCATGTCCTGTTGTACCCAGGAAAGGTAAGCATCTGCCGGCGCCCTGGGGAGTTTCACACAGCGAGGCATCATAATTTGGGATACCCTGGGGGAAAGCCAGCCGCGGCCCTGTAACAGTAAGGGGTTTATTCATGAAGGGATAGCGCCAGGTAGTGTCTCATAGCGGCAGGCAGCATCTGGTGAACGCTGGGCGCTGTACGCAAAACCACATTTATGAAGGCGATTCTGGTGAGCGACAACAGCGCCATGTAGCATATGATTCACCATTACAGGCGGCTCAGCGTATAGCTCCGGAGCTCTAGCTTCCAGAGCACCAGGTATTACCTGTCGCTCTCCCATACATTTCAATGGATGTTACTTTTCTTCTGTTTAAACAGGGTTTTTTGTTTTTAATTTTTTTTTCTTAAATAATTATGTGACCTCTCCTGGCCTAGAAAAGTCATTTTTTGAAAATGTTTTGGATTTTTTGTATTTATATGCAGAATTGTCATTACAGGTCTGGCACTAAAGTGTTATTGTCACAATGTTACAACAATGTCATTGTCATGTCATGTGTTTTCACTTTGTTACTGGTGGATATGTGTTCAGAAACACATTTAATCACAAAGACTTTAATCACACAGCGTCTGGCGCTCTATGCTACAGCGCCCAGATTTAGAGCGCCAACGCTGTGTGTGTGTTTTTTTGTTGAATTGCACTGAGTTGGTCCTACTTCTCGCTCCCTGCAGCGCTGTACTGGTGTTAGAATGCCAAACATACATCTCATTCATCAATGCCGACCAGGTTACTGCAGCGAATGAGGCGCTCTGTTACAGTGCCCAATAGCTGATCACAGTGTCTACTAGTGGTCGCTCTTCGCGCCTCTGTGCAGACGCTCATCTGCCAATACCTGGCGCTAGTAATAAATCAGCCTGCCCGATACATTAGGTGGGAGGTCTAGCCTGGCCAGGAAGGTAGGTTCTAGGTGCCACGCCACCGGGAGGCTATTGGTATAGTTAACCAGAGGTACGTACAGAGGTGGTTAGCCTGCTTTAGGTTGAAAGTTTCCCATATTTTCTAATCAAGTACCACTATCAATTTTCTGAATATCTCAAGTACCATCTGGGTAGTATTTATGGGTTGCCTATCAACTAAAGTTGTGTTACAAACATACAAAGCAACCACAAAACACAAAAGTACAAATAAAAGGTGGAGTAGTTTTGTATTTATGGATCAAATCAGGTTTAGGTATAGACGACAGCGGATTATTATTATTATTATTTTTGCATAACATTTTCCATGGAAAATTACAGTGCTAAAAAAAATGGTTGTCAACAAGTAATGCAAAAAAAAAGCAAAATGTATGCAAAAAGGGCAAATTTGCATAACTTTGAATTGGAGTGCTGACAATCATTTGTCCAGTACTGGATTTAAGAAGCGTAGAGAAGATTCTGATTATCGCACCCACTTATTCTTGATTTAGCCCAATTATGATAGAGCTTTTGATGTCTTAGGGTTGTGCTGCACTATAACAATATTAATATTTAATTACAAACAGGGTAAAACTATGTATAGGGGAGGGTGTTGCAGAGTAATGGGACAGTGCATGTGAAGTCCTGGACGAGTGGGAGGAGGTGTGTCATGAATGACTTACCTTCAGTCCGTGCCTGCGGTGTCCTTAGGCAGCTGGCCAGGGCTTCTCCTGCCTGGCAGCCGCTTCCGCCTCAGGTGCCAGCTCTGGCAGCGCCGAGCTCGCCCTCCACCCTCACCCACTGTCATTTGGCTCGTGCTCGTGCGCAAGCACAGTCGTCTTATGTCCTCCGGTGGCACAGCACACAGCTCAGCCTCCGGAGGCGGTTTGAAGGAGCGAATCCTAGGAGGTCCAGTTCTGGACGGAAAGCCTTTAAAGTTCAAATGGGGCAATCAAACCAGAGGTCTCCAAGTACACCCCACAGATCCGAAGTGCACCAATCACAGTCACTGCCTCCCTGTCCAATGTGGTCAGGTTCAGTCCTATAAAGGGATTACCACTTCAGTCAGCATTTAGCTGGCTTTGTGATTTCTCCTGTGATTTCCTGAACTTCGTTATTGACCAATTGCTTGTATCTCGACCACGTCTCTGTCTTATCCCTTTGTACTGCACAGCTTTCTAACCTCCTGGTGTGACCTTTGGCTTGACGTATGACTTCGCTTGATTTCTCCAGAGCACCCAAATTGTTCCAGTACTTACCTGTTCCAGAGCACCCAAACTGTTCCAGTACTTACCTACTTTGCCCAGTCTGACCTTCAGTCTACCTGTTCTCACTCCCCGTGAGCCTACAATCTTTGAGCCATCAAGTCCTGGGGGCAACCATGTCCGGCGAGGCAGGTATAGCGTCCTGGCAAATGGGGGCTTGTCTAAAGGTGAAGCTGGCTGTGGAGATTGGGGGTTGCAGGCTCACAACGAAGACATGTATTCTCAGGGTCTGACAAGGTGATTAGGGTTGAGGACAGGAAAAGGTGAAGATTGCATCTGTTTATGAAGTTAATCAGATTGGGTTACAGCTGGTGATGAGCCATAACGGGAACGATCCCATCGGGGGGCCTGAGGCTGGATAGTCCCCAGTATCTGATATTTGGTGCTCCTGAATGCCAGATACAATAGCTCTGGCCACTACAACATGTGTACTGCTATAGGGACTGCAGCTATTACCTCTAGGGAGATATTGTTCTCCTGACTGAGGGTCCCCAAGCTATCCAGTTTTCCATTCCCAAACCCCCAGAGGGCCCAAAGAGCTTGCCTGGGCATGACAGTATGTTTGCTACTTACATAAATCGAAACAGAAGTTCAGTCCTGATAGCATATCAGCATTACACCTCCAACATGTCAAAATACTTGAAAAAAAATCAGCTTCCTCAAACTGGTATATATAAGATCAGACTAAGACAATAGCAACTCATCCTCATTCATCAAGGCACAAAGACCTCAAGGTCAAGCAGAAAGGTGGGGCACCCGCACAGACTAAGATAATTTTAAAAATCAAGTTAAAAACTTTTATGTTGTACTTTAACATCTATCTTATTTGAAGCTGTTTCTACAGACATGCTTTATCTAGTGATACTGCTCTTGGTGGGAACCATCTATGCTGAAGAACCAAGTAAGAGAAAAATAACAACCCCTAAAAAGTGTTACCTACAGTACTGTCTTGGTATATTTCTTGTTATTTGCTGTGAATTTTTCACATTTTATTTTGGAGTACCACGCGCACCATTGTATCTGTTTGTTTAATTCTTCTGCCTTGATCAATAAAGAACGTCAGTCAGTGAATGCACTGTAGTAGATCACACGCACGCGTACGTTCTGTAGGAGAACTAAATCATCTTAAAGTGGACCAACACCCAGGATTTTGACTATCCTGGGTTTTGGTCCACTTCGGTGGGCCATCCCGATCGGGGGTGCCCCGCTGTGTGAAACCCCCCAGGAAGCCCCGAAAACTCACCTGACCCCGCTCCCACGTGACCGCTCCAGCAAATCACCGCCGACAGACAAGCGAGGTCCGTCGACGGACAAGCGAGCGCGCCCGCCGCCCCCTCCCGCGCGTCACTCTTACAGGGAGCGCCCTGCTAGAGGGACGCGCGGGAGGTGGCTGGAACGGGGAGAAGGTAAGGCTTGTGGGCTTCCTGGGGGGTTTCACCCCGTGGGACATCCCAATTTCGGATGCCCCGCGGGGAGGGATCTGATCGGCCCAGGAATCTTATAGATTCCCGGGCCGATCCCCCCTGGGTGTTGGTCCACTTTAACATATAGTTATGTTTTACCCTCTAGATTACTTTAATGAAGCAGACAACCAGCTAAGCCAGGAGAAAATTGCCATGCCTCCACCATATGAAATTGACAGGTCTGGTGCTCTGAATGTGGGAGAATGTGAAATGGAAAAATGTGAAGATGTGACCACAATTAAATTAAAAAGAGGGGGCCAACAATTCTGCCCTGGCAAAAGCAGCTGCACCCTTCGAGTTTATAACTGTCCAAAAAAGTTCTCTGATGCTGAGGTTAGTTAAAAAATGATTTTACGCTTGCATAATGATTTGATACTACAAACACATTTTAGTCTTAAAACTTGACCCCTTAAAAGAAGGTTTGGGTACATTTGTACCATAACAGGCACCAAAATGATTGTGCCAAGTTGTCTACTGTAGATGCTTAATCCTAGGTTACTCTAAAACGGAACTGAACTGTTGCTTTGCTTCATGTTGGATAGATAAGGTTTGGTATTCATCAACAAAATCCTGTTCTCGAATGACAAAGCATTGATCGCATCAATAATTATTCCAAGCAGCATCTGTTCAGAACTAAAATGCCAATTTTGACTTGGCTAGCCATGTATATTTTAAAGTATAGTTCATACAATTAATATTCATTACTGTCTAAAGGTATTTGCAGGGAGCACAAAGGAAGGGGGGGGGGGCAGGGGTTTGGACTCCATCAGGGCTGGTGGAGCACAGCTTTGCGTTAGGTGATACTTTGGACCAATGAGCAGCCAGGCAATTACCAATTACTATGGAACAAGTGAAAGCAGCACTCAATGTAAAGAGGTGTGGAGGAAAAGTCGGTAGAGGGGTATGTGAGCTGAAAGTTAATGGAACTCAGGATACATCTCAGGATGTCACTGTTTAGAAGTCCTGGAAGAGCATGTCTGGCCACGTAGGGTTCAGCAGGAGTACCTAGAAAGTCATGCAAAATACCCATTGATTGTTCGACAACAGTCAAATCCTTGTGTTCACTATTTTGGCAGCAGGGAAATGCAGAAGCCATTCTTAGTGACACACCCTACCTGCCCCCCCCAAATTCTTGGGTGCTCCACTGGGTATGCACACACCACTATTAACATGGTTTACGTTCTAAACCATGTCAAAAGCTGATTAGCTATAGGAAGCATGGGGGAAAATTTCCAGTGGGCCACACAGCTTTATGGCCACTTGGGCTGGGTGAAGCCTCCAACATGTAGCCCACCTCACCCAGAGCCAATACATTGCTTTCTTCATGCCCTGCTTTCCAGACCCTCTCCTCATTCCTGGTCCCATTGTAACAGCCCTGTCCATGTTTTGCCCCTACAGTGCTATAGCCAATGCTATGATTGGTTCCTGCTTGTATGTTTTGACCTAAATATACCTAAATATAAATGTGCAACTATTATTTTGCTTTGATTACCTGTGTGTGTGGAATATAATGCAAATATGCACTCCAGTCGGTTGCTTTAGAGTGCAGAAGAAGACATTAGGTATTGAGCTTGTTGAGCTATAAAAGGCTGAGCTTGTCTCTAAATGTAGTCAGTCTATTTGGAGCTTGATCCCTGTGTGCAACAGCAGGATGCTCCAGGCTAGGAGAATGTGTGGTGCAGCTAAGGATGAAGATAGGGGCAACCTGAGCACCCCTGGGACGGAGAGTAAGCCAAGGCCAGAAGCCTAGCCGAGGGTGGGAACCAGCGAAAAGAGGAGAGGATGTCAGCCTGATGTACCCTGGTGAACCAGCCGCTAGGTCATTGTCTCCTGCTCCATGCCACTGCAGCCTCTTTGATCCTGGGGTCATCGCTCCCTAAAATTCCTAGGCTGTGGAGAAGGTAGATCCTGGGATGAACTCCCTAAGAAGCTGGGTTCCCCTTGGTTGTTGGGCCCTATGGTTTTTCTGTAATTCGCTGCATAGCAGTGTGTCTTCATTAGGCCTTGTCCTCGCACCTTCATTGGACTGTCTAGCCCCGACCTGTCCTTGTTCTCTAGGGCTGTACAGTGCAACATCCCAGGATAAGTCTGCTCAAAGTGGGCTGGCACCCTCCACCCTGGTCTATAGAAGTGTGGCCGAAAATCTGATCTATTGATTTGAACTGTGCCTTTGTAACAAGGTTTGCTGTGTTCTCTGACCGAGAGAGGGCGTGAAAGAAAGTTCCCCCCAGTTGAAGAACTGTCTGCTTGTTACCTGTGTTGTCATTAATTTGTTGTGCCGTAAAAGTTGAACTGCTGTCGTTCTGGGACTGGGAAACAATAAAGAAAGCTAAGAAAGTGCTTGGTGCCCCACTGTTAATTCCTTGGCTTACCTGCCCCCACATGTGTCCACCATTGGTTTGGTTTTGTTGGCATTGGGCACTCTTCTTGGCTAACACACCTAATAGATGATAAACCACATTTCTGTGTAGGAGACAATGCTTAGAACTCCTTGGAGACTCAAACAATATCCAAAACTGAGGCTTTTATAAATAAATACATGAATGAAGAGAAAAAAAAAGTGCTGCCAGGTTACATGTTTTGGGCAAAGCTCTAAATCATATCAGTAAGGGCTTCGACAAAACGTGTCACCTGGCTCGGGTGAAGCTATCACCTTTTTTTCGTCCTTTTGTGTAATTTTAATTGGATTAGCAAATGCTAGTATTATTGTTTCCAATGGACTTCGGGGGATGTTGTTCT
Organism: Gastrophryne carolinensis; assembly: GCA_027917425.1. Classification (NCBI taxonomy): domain Eukaryota; kingdom Metazoa; phylum Chordata; class Amphibia; order Anura; family Microhylidae; genus Gastrophryne; species Gastrophryne carolinensis. Next base: position 599,760,790 of record CM051235.1, read on the forward strand.
TTCTTCTTTTCATGCATCTTATCTACGGAGCCCAGATTTCTCATCGTGCAGTCAAGGTCAGATCTGGGATAATCTATTTGAACTTTTATCACTTATTACGTAAATAAATGTATATATCTAATTTGTCCTTTTTTATTTCTATAGAGCGCCTGCAAATGTCTCAGAGGTAGCCTTGTTTCAATCCATGCCCTTGCCGCCAATACTCGGTTAAGGGGTGTTGCAAGTAATGCGATTGGAAACAGTAATTGGTTTTGGATCGGGGTATCAAGAAAAGTAAGTTGCTGAATCTAAGAACGTTTATTTGCAAAGTTTCTAGATAGATATCTAGATGTTTATTTTCTATTGCGATAACCATGAACCATAACCAGGCTTTAGTAAACAAAAAGAAACAGCAACTTTCTGGGTGGAGGATCACTTTATCACCAGGAGCAAAAGTGCACCATTTATTGCAGTAAAAAGTTTCATTGACTTTCATTTTCTATCTATGTGGATGTGCAGGAGAAATTATGTTTGCACAATACCAGGCAAATCCCAGATTGGCCAGATGCCCAGACCTACAGTACCAGGTGTGTTTTACTATCTCCAATGTGTTGCTATTGGCAACTGCACACCAGTGCTGTACACCAAGAGGAGAGATGTAAGGCCTGTACTGTAAGGAATTTACCTCTGCCAGGGGGCCGGCGGCGAGCATCCGCGGGGTGACGCAGCACTCCTGCTGCTGGGAGCGCGGCGCGTCACTCTGGCAGCCTCCCTTGCCCCTCTCTAGCTGTGCAGGCGCGCGTCCCGCAGTCTGTAAATTTTGCCACTAGGAGGCACTGTGCTGTGAGTGGCAGGCAGCGCAGAGTGCTCCACACCTGATGGGAATCAGGGGCTGATCAGCCCTGCAGCCAAGACTGACCAGCCCCTGGATAGTGTGTCCAATCACTCACAGTGTTGGAAGTTACACCAATCAGCACATACACTCCCCCCCCCAGGGTGGCCATTGGTCGATTCCCAAATAAATATGGAGTCAGCCCAGCACTCAGTGCCCGTGATAGTCTCTTGTGATTAGGGTGTGATTCTGTTAGCTGTTATCTGATCCTGACCCGGCTTCATCGACCATCCCTGTCTGCTGCCTGTACCGACCTCTGCTTTGTCTGACTGCGAACCTGCCTGCCCCTCTGGATACCCTGCAATCTCTGACCTCCTGGCTTGACCCATTGGCTACCCCTGACTATGCACCTGTCTCATCCCTGTACTCTGACGCACCCTCCGGATTGACTACCTGTGAACGACCTCGGCTTCGGGATACCCTCGTGGTTCATCAGCCTTCACTGTAAGCAGCCATCCTTTGCGCCTATTAAGACCTGGGGGCAACCGTGTCCGGTGAGCCGTGCCTAGCGTCCCGGCAAGCGGGGGCTTGACTATAGGCAGAAGCGGCGGTGGAGATTGGGGGTTGCCTGCTTACAGAAGGCTGGTGTCCTGCTGGGCATCACATTATCACGGGCCCCATAAATGGACCAAATTTTGGAACAGGTGCAGGCCCTGACAGCGGCCGTGGAGCACCTGGCACTTCGAGTGGCGGCTCAGGAGAACCGTCCAGCTCCTGCACCCTCTGTGCCCCAGGGGGCAATAGCCGCCTTTCCAGTTGAACCCAAGATTCCCCTTCCAGAGAAGTTTTCAGAGGACCGGAGTAAATTTGCCAACTTCCGGGATGCCTGTAAGCTCTATTTTCAGCTTCGCCCTCATGCTTCCGGCTCCCAGGAGCAACGGGTGGGACTTATCATCTCCCTTTTGCATGGGGATCCCCAATCCTGGGCTTTTAGCCTCTCCCCTCAGGATTACGCCCACCAATCTGTTGAGGAATTCTTCAAGGCCATGGAGATCCTGTATGATGACCCAGACCGAGGGGCAACTGCTGATGCCAAGCTACGATCTCTTAGACAGGGGCGAAGACCGGCAGAAGAATATTGCTCGGAATTCCGACGCTGGGCAGTGGATTCTCACTGGAATGACCCAGCATTGTGTGGGCAGTTCAGGCTAGGTCTGTCAGAGGTCATAAAAGATGTCATGGTAAATCACCCAGTACCTAACACCTTGGATGAAACCATGCAATTGGCTATCCGCATCGACCGACGCATACGAGAAAGACGCCTAGAAAAAGGGGCCCAGTCTGAAGTCAGTATGAAGCCTGAGGCCTTAGTCCCTTCTTCTTTTGAAGAACCCATGCAGCTTGGGGCCACCAAGCTTTCTGAAGCTGAGAGGCGTCGGCGTCTGTCGCAAGGTCTATGCCTTTATTGCGGAGAAGTCGGTCACCTGGTCCGCTCCTGCCCTCGGAAACAGGCATCGGAAAACTTCAGAGCCTAGGTGGGGTCGAGGAAACCCACCTAGGCTGCAAGGTATTTCCTCTGTGTTGCACACAAATTACATTGCCTGTCGAGATTACTCATGATTTTGAGTCCAGGTCTGTGGAGGCTCTTTTGGATTGTGGGGCCGCCGGGAATTTTATTGATTGGGGCCTGGCTCAAGCATTAAAGATTCCGCTGCAATCTTTAGTCAATCCAATTAGAGTCAAAGCCATTGATAATACCCCCCTTGTGGGGGGCCTGATTCAGTACCGTACTCCACCAGTGTTTGTTAGAGTGGGGGCGGGACATACCGAGCTAATGAGCTTCCTGCTCCTTAAGATGCTACTTATCCCTTTGGTTCTGGGACTCCCCTGGCTGTCTAAACACAATCCCCAAATTGACTGGGTCTCTGGGCATCTGGGTTATCAAGTGGGGGCCACAATGTTTCCAGTCTTGTCTTGAGCTCCCTGTACGTGCCACTCGCTTGACTGCTGAGGGCATCCCTACCCCCTATGCAGATTTCGCAGACATGTTTTCTGAAAAAGCCGCTGATGAACTCCCTCCTCATAGGCCTTTTGACTGCCCGATTGATCTTCTCCCAGGAACTATGCCGCCTCGGGGAAAGATTTATAATTTAACCCAAGCTGAGAATAAGGCCATGAAAGAATACATTGCTGAGAATCTGCAGAAAGGTTTTATTCGGCCGTCTACCTCACCAGCGGGTGCCGGATTTTTCTTTGTGGAAAAGAAAGCTGGCGGCTTGCGCCCCTGTATTGATTATAGGGGCCTGAATAAAATTACAGTTAAAAATAAATACCCCCTTCCCTTAATAGAGGGACTCTTTAACCAGGTCATTGGGGCCCAGGTTTTTTCTAAGCTTGACCTGAGGGGGGCCTACAATTTAATCAGGATCCGTCAGGGAGACGAGTGGAAGACTGCCTTCAATACTCAGGATGGGCACTATGAATATCTTGTTATGCCATTCGGCCTATGTAACGCCCCAGCAGTCTTCCAGGACTTTGTTAACGATGTTTTTAGAGAATACTTGGGCCGTTTTGTGGTCATCTACTTAGATGACATCCTAATATTCTCCCCGACCTTAACCGAGCATAGAGAGCATGTGCGGATGGTTCTACAGAAATTGAGAGAAAATCACCTCTACGCCAAGCTAAAAAAGTGCGTTTTTGAGGTTTCCGAGGTTCCGTTCCTGGGATACATTGTTGCCGATACTGGGTTAACAATAGATCAGGCCAAAGTGTCTGCAGTCCTCCAGTGGGAACAACCTAAAGATTTAAAGGGTTTACAAAGGTTTCTGGGGTTTGCTAATTTTTATAGGCGCTTTATAAAAAACGTCTCCACCTTGGTAGCCCCACTCACCGACCTCACTAAGAAGGGGGCGTTTACCCCTACTTGGTCGGGCCGATCCATCCAAGCCTTTGAGAACCTTAAGTCTGCCTTTAGTTCGGCACCTGTGTTGACCCACCCTGATATCCACCGAGCCTTCATAGTCGAAGTAGATGCATCTGAGCTCGGGGTAGGGGCAGTTCTCTCACAGTACAGTGGGTCTCCTGAACGGCTACATCCCTGTGCCTTTTTCTCGAGAAAATTTAATTCCGCTGAGCGGAATTATGATATTGGCAATCGAGAACTTCTAGCTGTGAAATTAGCCTTTCAGGAATGGAGACATTGGTTAGAGGGGGCCCAGTTCCCAATTACGGTATTCACAGATCACAAGAATTTAGAATACATCGAATCAGCTAAAAGGTTAACCCCCCGTCAGGCCCGATGGTCTCTTTTCTTCTCCCGTTTTAATTTCACCATAACATACAAACCAGGAACAGAGAATGTTAAAGCTGACGCTCTCTCCAGATGTTTCAGAGTTGATAAAGTCCCTGTAGAGGAGATCCTTCCCATAATCCCACAACACAAGGTCATAGCTGTCATCCAACCTGACCTGTCAAGTGAACTAAGTCGGTTTCAATCGGATTCTCCTCCGGGCAAACCCGATCACCTCCTCTTTGTTCCCATGTCCCACCGTCCGGCTGTACTTCAGCAGTTTCATGACTCCAAGACGGTGAGTCATCCAGGGGTTAAAAAGACTTTGGCCCTTCTAGCCCGTCATGTCTGGTGGCCATCTTACAGGAGAGATACCCAGGCCTTTATTCAGGCCTGTAAGATCTGTGCCCGTAGCAAAACCCCCAGGTCAGCTCCTGCCGGACCTCTGGTGCCCCTGTCCACTCCTTCAAAGCCTTGGACGCACTTGGCAATGGATTTTATTACTGATTTACCACAGTCCCAGGGATATACCGTTATCTGGGTTGTGGTAGATCGATTTAGCAAAATGGCGCATTTTGTCCCCCTAAGAAAGCTGCCCACAGCCCAAGAATTGGCTCAATATTTCTTAGATTATATTTTTAGACTTCACGGAATTCCAGAAGATGTGGTCTCAGATAGGGGGGTCCAATTTGTGTCAGGCTTCTGGAGGGCATTCTGCACCCGGCTAGGCTTCACTGTTTCTCTGTCTTCAGCTTTTCACCCTCAGTCCAATGGGCAGACGGAAAGGACCAACCAGTCATTAGAACAATATCTCCGTTGCTTCACCTCTGATATTCAGTCAGAGTGGTCCCAATTTCTTCCCTTTGCTGAATTTGCCTTCAATAATGCAGTTAACTCCTCCACGGGGGTATCGCCCTTCCGATGTTTATATGGGAGGGATCTTAAGTTCTCAGCACTTTCAGGCTCGTCCTCTGGTTTGCCTTCTTTAGACGATTGGTTGTCCCAGTGGCCAGATTTATGGGCCAAGATTCAGCGGCATTTGGTCCAGGCATCGAGTCAGCAGAAGGTCTTTGCGGATCGTCGCCGATCCAAGAATCCAGATTATAAAGTGGGGGATTTGGTCTGGCTCTCTACCAAAAATTTAGCGCTACGCCAACTCTCTGTAAAATTGGGACCACGATATATCGGCCCTTATCCCATTTTACAGAAAATTAACCAAGTCACATACAGACTCAAACTTCCACCATCTCTGAGGATTTGTAATTCCTTTCACGTTTCCCTCCTTAAGCCTGCCAGGGGAGTGGAGGAGGATTCCTCTCCTTCTCCTATCCTAGTTGATGGTGAGCAGGATTTTGAAGTCGCACGAATTCTGGATTCCCGTTTCCTCCGGAATTCCTTGCAATATTTAGTTGACTGGAAGGGATATGGGCCAGAAGAGAGGAGTTGGGTTCCAGCTAGAGATGTGCATGCAGACCGTTTAATTAAAAGATTTCATAAAGAAAATCCTCTTAAACCCAGGGTGGAGGGTCCTGGGGCCCCTCCTCAAGGGGGGGGTAATGTAAGGAATTTACCTCTGCCAGGGGGCCGGCGGCGAGCGTCCGCGGGGCGACGCAGCACTCCTGCTGCTGGGAGCGCGGCGCGTCACTCTGGCAGCCTCCCTTGCCCCTCTCTAGCTGTGCAGGCGCGCGTCCCGCAGTCTGTAAATTTTGCCACTAGGAGGCGCTGTGCTGTGAGTGGCAGGCAGCGCAGAGTGCTCCACACCTGATGGGAATCAGGGGCTGATCAGCCCTGCAGCCAAGACTGACCAGCCCCTGGATAGTGTGTCCAATCACTCACAGTGTTGTAAGTTACACCAATCAGCACATACACTCCCCCCCCCAGGGTGGCCATTGGTCGATTCCCAAATAAATATGGAGTCAGCCCAGCACTCAGTGCCCGTGATAGTCTCTTGTGATTAGGGTGTGATTCTGTTAGCTGTTATCTGATCCTGACCCGGCTTGATCGACCATCCCTGTCTGCTGCCTGTACCGACCTCTGCTTTGTCTGACTGCGAACCTGCCTGCCCCTCTGGATACCCTGCAATCTCTGACCTCCTGGCTTGACCCATTGGCTACCCCTGACTACGCACCTGTCTCATCCCTGTACTCTGACGCACCCTCCGGATTGACTACCTGTGAACGACCTCGGCTTCGGGATACCCTCGTGGTTCATCGGCCTTCACCGTAAGCAGCCATCCTTTGCGCCTATTAAGACCTGGGGGCAACCGTGTCCGGTGAGGCGTGACTAGCGTCCCGGCAAGCGGGGGCTTGACTATAGGCAGAAGCGGCGGTGGAGATTGGGGGTTGCCTGCTTACAGAAGGCTGGTGTCCCGCTGGGCATCACATGTACATCATAGAACACGTGTGCTATAGCCTTAGCTGATGTCAACGAGCTCACTCAACCTTAGGCATTTTCGGCAGCAGCATTCTGGGTGTACAGGGTCACTCATTACTGCTTGGTGTACTTGCTCTTGATGTACAGACTTTGTGTATGGTTGCCAATAGGAACTGATTACAGGTAGTGACAACTAATTCTATAAGAGGCACTTTTCTAGCATAAGAAAACATAAAACAATAATAGATCTGCTCAGCACCTTGGGAGTCTTCATTTTGCCACATGAATATATATACTTTCAAAAATTCCTTCGAAAGTGGACATTTCCTTAAAGCAATAACTACCTTCTGATACTTTCCAGTATTCACACTAATTCATTGCTCCTACACTACCAACTTCCAAAGTCTACACAAAAATACATTTAAAAAACTACTTTCTGTTGCATAATGATAAAATTAAAAAAGAAAAACATTGCAGTTCAAAAATGTTTTTAAGTGTTTTCACAACTATCATATAGGACAGGGGGACTCAACCATTTCTTGTAAAGGTCCATTTAAAGGCATCTGGTGAGAGGTGAAGGTCCGGGCAGAGGGCTGTCCCAGGGGGTGGATAGTTAGAAATCAGCACACTGGGGGAGGGGCTATAGATTTCCTAGGTAAAACTAAAAAATGCTGCTTGCCCCCCCCCGCCCCCCCACCGGACCCCCAAAATCCTACTGAGGGGGTTGAGTAACAAAGTTTGTGTGTGCCTTGCAATGACACTTCTCGCCCATGCAGTACTTATTGCAATTATATTGCATTGCTAGGTGCCAGAGAGCCATGACACTGGCAGGGAGACTAAGCACTACATCACCGATCAAGGGGAAATGCTGAGCATGGCAACATAAAAGCAGAACTGTCAGGGCAGGGGTCCTGAAATATGACGCAGAGGTCCGCCAGTTGAGTATCACTGATATAGTGGGAATCCAAAATGCTTGTTTTTCAGTGGGTAGGTACGCGCCTGAGCTTGGACAATCCAGTTCCCAAGACGTCTAGCTGGATAGTCCCCCAGTATCCAGCATGCAGTACTCCCAAATGCAGATACAAAAGCTCTGGCCAGAGCAACCTGTGAACTGGTATAGGCGTCCTTTGGAACCCTTAAAAGTGCCAACGGCACTCAATCCTGTTAGTTTGCAGCCAAACCTTTAATCTGTCTCTTGTACATCTTGTGTATCCTAATTGCCCTGCTCACGTGCACCTCCCAGGTTAGTTATAAATTGGTCTGAGTGGTTGCCACCCTTCCTTTGTTTCCTTTGGAACCCTTACCAGTTCACAGGATGTTCGAGAATAAAAAAAACAGTAAAAAGTGAACACCTCTTTGCTGGGGAGCATCCTCTCTTCAAGTCCGCCAGGTTGGGGACTCCCTCCTGGTCCAGAGGGTGCTGGTCTGCTGATGCCGGGGAGACACTTTTGCAGCTGTGCCACTGGCATCTGTAGTGAGGGGGGCGCAGATCTTCTTCCTCCTTCCTTGGCGCCCCACAAAGGTAATGCCTGGCCGTCAGGGCAGGTTTTTCTACCAAAGAGAAGGGCTCTCTGTGAAATCCACCCAAGTGACTAATGATGTAACTGGATGGGAGGGACATGGAGAAAGGCTCCCTGGGAAATTGCCTTCCATGTCCCTCCCCACAGTGGTTATGAAATAGATTGGTTAATATATATTTGTGCATATTGGGTAAGTCGTTAGTGTATGGCCAGAGACTGAACTGGAAGACTGAAAGGTATCAGAGAGTGCTTACATTTATTCTTCACAATCTTAGCAAATGGCTTGCTGCCTTCTAAAAGGACACTTACCTGCACATAGCACAGGCCCCTGTAATGGGAATCGCAATGCTGACAACGTCAGGACAGTGGTATGTTAATAGAAACGTAAAAAGTTCCCGAAAAGAAGCCGCCACCATTGACATATTTCTCTTTTAGGCTTAAGAATACTGGAACAGTGACGGCAGCTGCTTTAACTACAACAATTTTGCTTATGGCATGAATCGCACTTGGGGAACCTGGTGTGTCATGATGCATTCTTCAAGTAAGTAATAAAGGAGAAAACTAGGAGGAAATTTAAAATGCTCACTTTAGAAATGGAAAATGTTAGAGGCTTAGTTAATTGAAACAGGTTTAGATAAAATCTGCCGAAGCGTGGTGCATGTTTAGTTAATTAATCATGTCATATCAAGGTTTTCAGTATGACATGCGGTGAAGAGCTCTTTTCACAATGTAAACTCATACGGTCGGAAAAACTGCACCTTAAGTGAAAAAAAAAATTAGAAGTGTACCACTTTTCGGGAGTAAAAGGTGGTAGCGGAGGCCCTGGGGGTGCCATTTCAGGTTGGATACATCCCTCTGTACCATTTTAATAAATGTTTCAACACTGTGAGGTGTGGATGGGGGTAACCACTTACTGGGTGGCCGGCACTTGCTCAGATCCACTCCCAATGAGGTCACTTCTGATGGTGTTGACTGAAACATTACTGGAGCAGTGTCGAAGTTTGAACGTAATCTAAGAGAGCATAAGAATCTATGTAAGTCGATGTCGAGTTCTAATGGGTTGCCCTTTTCATAGTCTAACACCAGGTGTAACAGAAGCCTTCTATTTATTTTTCACTTAAAGTGGACCAACACCCAGGATTTTCACTATCCTGGGTGTTGGTCCACTTCCGCGGGGCACGGGGGTGCCCCGCTGTGTGAAACCCCCCAGAAAGCCCCAAAAACTCACCTGACCCCGCTCCCACGTGACTCGCTCCACCAATCACCGCCGACAGACAAGCGAGGTCCGTCAACAGACAAGGTGAGAGCGGCTGGCACCGCCTCTCGCACGTCCCTCTTACAGGGAGCGCGCCCGCGCCGGCCATTCACACACTCCCTGCTAGAGGGATGCGCGAGAGGCAGTGGTGGCCCGCGCATGCGCCGTTGGAACGAGGATCAGGTAGGATATGCAGGCGTCCTGGGGGGTTTCACACAGTGGGGCACCCCCGATCGTGGTGCCCCGCAGGCAGGGAGCTGATCGGCCCGGGAATCTTATAGATTCCCGGGCCGATCAGCTGTGGGTGTTGGTCCACTTTAAAGTGCACATTTTGCAAATGCCGGGGTATCAATGACAACATGTCAACATGCAATGGACTAGATCAGGGGTTATATATATAAGGGGGGGAAAGGAAAATGGCCGGCTCTTTCCCTCCTGACTTGCAACTTAGTCAGGACTGGGGAGGGAGGCCTGGTAATTTCCCTTCTTAGGGTACCTTTTGGGGTAACACTTAAGATTTATAATCCCAGTGCTTGTGGTTCATGTGTTTTGTATTCCATTTAGTGATTATTTGTGGGGCAGTAAACCATAAGTCATTCCATATATACAATGTTACTTTTTGATCACAATCACACTTATATTCAATACATGTATTTCCACTCAGTTTTGTCTGAATCGTAGGTGTTTATTGTTTGTAGCAAGTGGGTTTCTCAGTTTTGTAGCAAGTATTAGGGTATCAAACAGTTTGGTGCAGACACGTTTCGCACTTAGCTTCCTCAGTGCACCAGGGGTACTAAAATATAAACATATACATATATTTTATAATCGTTACATCACAATTATAACAAACCTCTGCATTGCATACATATAACGTTTCACATATATATTGGTAGACCGTTAATTGTGTGTGCACTTACATTTTTAAAATATCCATAGCATCTTGTAGCATGTGCCAATGGTCCAAATTGGTTTATCTAAATATAATAATAACTTTTAAATTCTTATAGAAACAATAAAGGCAAGACCACTAGAAGATATCACAAGGAACCCATAAGGATAACAAAATGGGGTTAAAACCTGTACACCGCTAACATCACTTTCACTAGAATGTAAAAAAATTTAGGCGAATACTCACTATTTTAATTCTGACCATACTTTGAGCAGCATGACCTACAATTAGCAAATTAATGTATAACCATTCAGAAAAAGAAGAGTAGCCGTTTTTGTGCCTGCACTTACTTAGATATACCAGCTCGAGCTGGTTAAGAGAAATTATAATTATGAAGATTTATTAATTAAACTCTGTTGATATATAGTAAGAACCGCTGGGTAATTATAGCAAATAGACATTAATGTATAAATTAATGTACAAATTCATGTACATTATAAATAGTTAAAATAGATTAGGGCATCATGCTCAGTCCATAGAGGACTCCTACAAAATGGCGCCCGAGATCCATTACAATATGGAAGTGACCTTAACTAAAACGCCATAGACTGCATAGGGCTTCATTAAAATGGCGCCCGAGGCCTGAAATAAAACTACTATAAAATGGCGGCAGCACAGATATACATGCTAACCAAGAAAATGGCCGCCGCCAGCTCGACGACACCATCTCAAATCCGGTGAGGGGCCGCAAAACGAGCGGAAGTCTTCTAATGTGGCGCCCCTACGTAGGACCCCGCCTTCCGCCATTACGGAGGCAACAGCTGAGGAGTCTCGGACTGAGACCCCGCCCTCCGTAGACGCCCGGCCCGTTGATTGGCCAGCGAGCGTCTGGAGGGGAATAAAATCCCCTCCTACAGCGGCCCCAGCGACTGACGCGAGGGATCCCGGACCACAACACAGCAGCATACTATGCTAATAACATAGCGGTTTTGAAACAGAAACGCGGGAACAAGACACCCGGAGCACGAGAACAATTTTAAAGGGGAAGGGGACCCTCGCGCCCTCCAACAGCGCGTCCTGTTAGATACAGGAAACACCGGATACAAGGTGAATCAGCTGGCTTATGAAAGGGTTATTAGTACCTAGATGACACAAAACAGTAACCAAATATATCCTTTGGCAGAATATACCAATAACTACAATCTGGATCCTTCAGGCAAAAGGACTTCCAATTAAGAATAAAACAACATAAAAGTGAGTATAGTCCCTATAATATTCTGTGCAATATTAGTGGAACAATGAATTTAAAAGTTATTATTATATTTAGATAAACCAATTTGGACCATTGGCACATGCTACAAGATGCTATGGATATTTTAAAAATGTAAGTGCACACACAATTAACGGTCTACCAATATATATGTGAAACGTTATATGTATGCAATGCAGAGGTTTGTTATAATTGTGATGTAACGATTATAAAATATATGTATATGTTTATATTTTAGTACCCCTGGTGCACTGAGGAAGCTAAGTGCGAAACGCGTCTGCACCAAACTGTTTGATACCCTAATACTTGCTACAAAACTGAGAAACCCACTTGCTACAAACAATAAACACCTACGATTCAGACAAAACTGAGTGGAAATACATGTATTGAATATAAGTGTGATTGTGATCAAAAAGTAACATTGTATATATGGAATGACTTATGGTTTACTGCCCCACAAATAATCACTAAATGGAATACAAAACACATGAACCACAAGCACTGGGATTATAAATCTTAAGTGTTACCCCAAAAGGTACCCTAAGAAGGGAAATTACCAGGCCTCCCTCCCCAGTCCTGACTAAGTTGCAAGTCAGGAGGGAAAGAGCCGGCCATTTTCCTTTCCCCCCCCCTTATACATATTTCTCTAGAAAATAGGGACCTTCATAAGGAATAAGGTGCGCCAGAAAGGGAGAGAGAGAGAGCGAGGGGATACACACACCAAGTCCGCAGGCGGCCCTGCACCTGATCGGACCCTCCCCCCCTCTCTCTCCCCCCCCCCAAAAAATATAGATCAGGGGTTCCCAACCAGTGGTACCAGTACCCCTGGTGGTACTGGGGCTCCCCTCAGGTAGCACTCAAGGCCCTTGGGGGGTTACGTGGGTGGACATTGACTGAACAAGATGACAGCTAGGGAGATTCCTGTAAAGCCATGCCCGGTTAAATACTCCTTCCAGCTGTGGTGATCCCTCAGAAACTGGTAGAGTACCAGCCTGGGACGAAGGGACAAATTCGTTGTTCTTCCTTCCTTCCAATTGCTGGCAGAGTGGTCATTTTGACCGCTTCTGCCGGCAGAAAAGGAGCCAATAACCACCAACCAGCCCTGGATGAACATGTGGAGGTAAATATAGTGTAAATTTGAAATAATACAATAATTTTTTGTGTGGTTTTTATAATTTTTTTTGCTACCTTGAACTAGTAAGGGGTCAAGGAAACCCATATACTTGATCAAAGACTATGGGGGAAGGCAGAAGTTCCTTGTAATGTATGGTTGCTTTATCATGCATGATAGAATGACACAATGAGGCACTGCAACATTTAGACACCACCTTAAATGATTTCATGATTTTTTTTAATAATAAAGCTGGATGAACTCAGCATGATTATGGTTGACAAAAGCCAACGGGGCCCGCCCTGTAATCTAAAAGTCCCAAATCGGGATGCCCGGCTGTGTGAAACCTTCCTCGGATGCCACAAAGCTCACCTTCTTCCCCAGCATCTTAGGGCTATGTGTGCACTATAGCCCCCAGCCATTCAGATAGACTGGGGGCAAGAGCGTGTCTACTGCTTTGGATGTGGCCACTCACACTCCTGATTGCCATAAACAGAGCTGTCTAATTGGAATAGAGCCTGCACACGCACCATAGGGCCAGGGAAAAGTGAGCTTTTCTGGGAGATCTGGGGGGTTTCACACAGTGGGGCATCCCTAATGCCCCTGGGGCAGGGACCAAAACCTGCCATAGTCAGAATCCCGGGTTTTGTCCCATTTTAACTTAGTTTTTGATAAACAGAATTGAACTAGGAAAACTTTGCTTTAAATAATAGTTTCATACGTTTTATATTTAAGATGGCCAGTGGTACTCATGGTACTGTGATAGTCAGGTGCCCTATGTCTGCGCTTTCTGAAAATGATCGTTTTCTTAGGAGTTTCATCTACCTTTTTTACCTCAGCAAGCACCTCCTTTTCTTCTCCCTGCTCCACCCACTTGTTTTATGCATGATTTGCATATTGTAATAAATGGTGTTTACTGTTTAAATCTTTTGTGTTATTGTTTATTAAATACCTCTCCTTGAAGATATGTAAGTGGGCAGGGGCGACTGAGGCCCGATATCAACCCAGGATTTTAACTAGCCCCACCTAGCCTGTGACAAGCTGCTGATCCCCACCCCCAAAGTACTCCTGGCCAGTCAAAAAGTGCTATTATCAGCTGAGGATTTGGTATTGCAGGGAACGATCATGTGCAGGGTTGGATGTGGCCACAACTAAAGAGATGACACTGAAGCTTTGGCATTGTAGAGACAGATAATTTTGTAGGGGAGGAAGGTTGCAAATATTTCTGTACCATCAAACTTATCAGTGCATCACATGCATACGTTTGTGCAAGTGCATGGGATTCAATGCCCGGAAGGGCTCATTGTGAACTTAACTGCACATATGCTTTTTCCTGCACATATGCCCACATGGCACAGACATGATTGACCTTGGGGTATCACTGATTCTTGAGCTGAGTCCACCCTGTAAAGTCTGAATACTTCAGTGAGGGTTTTTTATTTTTTGGCCACATCTGTCTGGGTTCGGGCAGCTCTGTTTTAAGTGTGCATTCATTGTCTCTCTCCAAGTCGGGCTGGACAGTGCCTCAGTGTTTAATACAGTTTTAAAAATACAATCTTTTTCACGTGCCAAGGAATATTTCAGAGGACATCTATCTGTTTTAGGAAATACTAAGAAAAATGTCTAGGGAACAAAGGGGTATGCCACTAAGAATAAGGATGTTGGTGCCTGTACCAACACTGTGGTCAGTAACTATGTGCCCAGGCCCAGTAAAAGTAGCACCAGCCATTTGCCCAGGCCCAGCCATAGTAGTGGCAGCATCCATTTGCCCAGGCCCGCCACTTCTAGTAGTAGCAGCAGTAGTAATGTACGTGGTAGTAGTAGCAGCATCAGCAAGCCAGAGTTCTCCATTTCCTTCAGTGAGCGTGTTGTTTCGGACAATATATCCATTGTGGACTGGTTGACTTGCTCTCGCTCATCTCAGGAAGAGACGCAATGACTTTGAGACAGGTTTCGGTGGATTCTTCCTCCACTACAGCTACATGTCCCAGTAAAAGAAGCCTTTCTCTTCCATGATACATTTCTTTACTGCCCTCCCCCCTATCCGGGCACCAGCTTTTCTCAGCAGCCCGGTTGCTATGGATAGTGATGAGGAGAAATTGTTTGACGACAGTCAGCCTTTGGAGTGTGTTGCGGAGGTGGTGGATGCGGAATCGGTGTCCGAGACATATAGCTGTGGCAGTGAGGATGGTGGTAGGCATGGACATACTGGTAGTTATGAAGTTGGTTGTGGTGTGGGGGGCATGTAGACCATGATGAAACATCAGAACAGGGAAGTGGTGGGGATCAGGAGGAGGAGTATGATGATATAGTTTTGGACAGGACCTGGGAACCAGGAAACAAGAAAGGGGCATTGTCAGAGCAGGAGAGTACTTCTGCCACTGGCAGCGACAAAAAGCCGAGCCAAGGTAGGGCCAGATCATCTGCAAAACGGCACAGGGCTAGGTCTGCTGGTATGGTCCTCTCAGGAGCAGGTGATGGCAACACTGATGCTGCTTTTGCAAACTCCAGTTAAAAAGCCTGCCAGAGGAGGGGCAAAGTCTGATGGTGGTGTTGGAAAGGCTAGCTCTATACAGTACCCTGATGTGTGACATTTCTTTTGTACCTTCCCAAAGGTACAAAATCCATCCCGTCAGTTATCCATAATAGAATCTATATCCACCAGACAACAATATGCGCCCAGTCATCCGGTTGTCGTGCAGCTGAATTCGCATCTGGCCAAGTTGTTGTTGGTGCAGTCGCTGCAATACCACTTGGTTGAGTCCATAGCCTTTAGGCAACTAATGGGATGCGCCCAGCCCAGGTGGTGTGTCCTCAGTTGCCATTTCTTCTCCAACAAGGCCATCCCTGCCTTACACAGTAACGTGGAAGGGAAAGTGGGGCTGTCTATGTAACTGTCAGTGTGCAGCACAGTGCATGCAACAGTAGATACTTGGAGCTGTAGCTACGGCCAAGGGCAATACATGTGTGTCACGGTCCACTGGTTCAACCTTGTGCAGCGCGATGCTCTGATGAAACAAGGCCAGGCATTAGTTTGTGCCAATCCGTTTCAGCTTTGGCCACTAGGCGCCTATCCTCCTACTCCTAAACAGATGGGAGACAGTAGGGTGTAGCTTACCCTCCTCCCCCTCCATCCTTTCATCACTGCAAGGCACAGCACTGCCACGTTGTATTACAAATGCTGAGCCTGGGCAAGAAAAGCCACACTGCTGAGGAGTTGCGGCCATGCATGCATGAGGAAATCTCCCACTGCCATCTCCATGTCAACTTAGATTGGGCAATGTGGTTGCAGCTGCTCTGTGTCTAGGTCGCATTACACATGCCCCATGCCTTGCACACGTGATCGATCTGGTCATCAGATGCTTCTTAAAAACCTATGTTGGTTTAACGGAGGCTAACCTGTTAATAGTTCACTTCAGGTTTCTGCCTAATCGGGGACCCAGTTTTATACATTATCATTTCAAAAATTACAAAAAAGTGTGTAGTTATTTAAGCCACCTCTTGACCTTAATAATGAAGGGGTTATTACTATCTTCTGGTCTGATATTATGATACACATAACTAATTTACTTAAAAAGTAACTCTATGTGGACATTCCTTAAGATTAGACAAGTCAGAAAGGTAAGAGACTCCCCTCCTACCTTTTGCCGATGTTTGCTTGCCCGCAGCTGTCGGGCATGGCCTCAGTCCGGGGTTCTCCCATAGACATCAATGGGGGCATCCATACATGAGAAACTCCAGTTTATGGAGGGGCCCATTGACATGTCAATGGGAGCTCTACATGCAGAGGCCATGACCACCCATCGCGCAGGCTTCTTATACCAGTACTGAGGTTGGGTGATTTATGGAGCAAGAGCAAGTGGAAGGTAAGTATGTTGTTTTATGCCTTTTGGCACTCTGATGTGTAGTTTGAGGACTGTCCACGAAAGTGCTTTGAACTGGGCTCTACTGCTGTGCATCGGGGCCCTGTAACCCTGAGAATGGAGCTGCTGACATTTAGTTCTTCCAGGATCCTTCCACGATGGTCATAAACCAGCCTATTAGGTCTGTGCGGCTGGCTGAAACACAGTAATGATAGGCAGCTTGATACGGGATGCCCTGCTGCTGCATAATAAAGAGAAAGTTTTGCCATTTTGCTCTTTTAAAAGTTGTGGTACACTAACCAGATATTTCTGGGGGCCTACTAGTGCAGGGATTCTACAGGAACAGCCAACAAAAAAGATTTATGGTTAACCACTCATAACTCTGCCCTTCTCTGGTATCATTGGTGGGACACAGAATTTTCCTTCTTTTGCCCTGTACAATCTACACTAGAAGCCAAACAGTAAATGGCAGCTAATGGTACCTAAACTTTGTCACCAAAGATGATGAAAGTCTGTTAAATATAAATAAGTAGAAGTTCTAAACGTATATATTACTCTTCGTGCTGAATGCTTGATTGTTTGAGATTGATGCTACATGGTGATCCCAATAAGGGATGTCCCGCAGTGGTAAACTTTTAGGACCCCTCACAGGCTGAACCACATAGTTGTAAAATTAAATAGCACAGAGCAATAAAACCATATACAAGACTAAAATGTCCTATGCATGACAGACATCCAGTGCTCTAAATCAGTCTGGTATCCCACAAGTACATGCACATTTTCTTAGTGACTCTGTTCCATCCACTGTGCTTACAGACAGTCCTATTTAGACCTCCAGTGCCCGTCACCTTATAAATTGAAGGCTTACCAGATAGCACTTCAGTTAGACACTTTAATTTATAGCTCCAACAGTCTTCTTATATATTAGGTTAAGCTTCACCTTCCAGTCACACAGAGACTTGTAGGGCTTATGTCTTAAGCTTAGCTCAAATCCAACATGGAAGCAAACAAGAGGGAAGAGGATCTAGTGTAATACGTTCCTTTAATGCTTAAAGGTTTTCATAAAAGATGCCAAGTGCGCACTTACAATAAAATCCTATAAAAACAGGCAGTGTATACACAAGCGGTTCTCACCCAGCCTTTACTGCACCTCGGCCGATGGTGGGGGGAGGGGTGAGCGCTCCAATAACACTGATATTCCTATTCCGTACGGCGGACGGCGGCGCAGCTATCAACTCTAGGATTATCAGTGTTATTGGAGCGCTCCCCCCTCCCCCCACCATCGGCCGAGGTGCAGTAAAGGCTGGGTGAGAACCGCTTGTGTATACACTGCCTGTTTTTATAGGATTTTATTGTAAGTGCGCACTTGGCATCTTTTATGAAAACCTTTTAGCATTAAAGGAACGTATTACACTAGATCCTCTTCCCTCTTGTTTGCTTCCATGTTGGATTTGAGCTAAGCTTAAGACATAATGGTGATAGGTCCTTTTCCCTGGGACATACCAATTTGGGATGCACTGATGTGTGAAACCCCCTCAGATCACCCACACAACCCACTCCTTTCACCATTCCCACTGTACATGCAGGGGCCCTCGTCCAATCGGTGCTTTATGCCATGCATACCAATGCACCACATAAATCGCTGTTTTGGAGACCACGTCCTGGGAGTACCAGGAAAGGTATGTGAGTTTGGGTGATCTGTGGGGTTCACACAGTGGGCATCCCAAATTGGGATACCCCAGGGTCACTTAATTGGCTGCAGGGCAGGATTAAGTGTGGTGGAGGCCCCTGGGCACAAAATCTGGTGGAGGCCCCAGATACAGCATTTTTTTCTTTAAAATAATAGTCCAGCCAAGTAACTGATTGGTGGTTGTGTGGCACCCGCCCACTTACTGGAACATCAGATGGAGTCCCTTGTGCCACCCTTGTGCAGGTGTGTGCTGCTCAGGAACTCCTGCTTTACCATTCAGGGTGGGGGGTAGTGTAGTCGCCCGGCTGGTCCATCAGAAAACAGTTCCCTGCATTGAGCTGCCAGCAGCTGTGCTTGGTGTCTTATGTGCAGTGACAGCTCTGCACTCATCACTGTAGCGTTGCTGATGACGGCTTTGCTGCTCTAGACTCTCCGTCCTGCCCTGTGGTGGCTTTGGCTGCAGGTTTGCAAAAACAAAAAAAAGGCTTTCCCAGGTGCAGGGGGCCCCCACTGCCATGGATAGCTTTGTTGCTGGCCCTGTGACCTGTCAGACCAAAGACTGAAAGGTCTTCTGGACCAGACCATAACCCAAAGGTTTGTGGAGGCCCCCTTTGCAGGGCAAGTGGTTGAGGCCCCGGGGCTCACGCCCCTTGTGCCCCTCTCATAATCCGGCCCTGATTGGCTGTCTCTGGAGTCTTTCAGGCCAGCCTAGGGGCTGATAGGTCCACTTTAACGAAATCAGAACCCAGTTTTTGGAATGCCCCTCTAAGTGAAATCCCCTAGACTCTGAATCATCACCTTAATCCAGATGTTTACTCACCTTGATGTCAATCCCATGGTGCTTGCAAAGTGCTGCGGCCACATCACCAGCTTCCCTCTGGCTGATGCTTGTACCTCCACCAGGATTTTCTGAGGGGCTGGCCAGGGTACGCTCAACTGAAGGGGAGCCCCTAGCACCCCATTGAGGTTTACTAAGCTGCTTTGATTTCAAAGTTGTTAGTAAAGCTGAATGGAGCATGGGCCACTAATATATAGCATATGCGCCATGGGATTGAGATGAGTTTACATGGCAATCCTGGTGGTGTTCCTTTTTGCCATGTACACACACTACTCACAACACACACAGACATCATAAAACACACGCATACCATTAAAACCTGAGAAATATTGCAGTGCCTAGTGCACATTCAGAGCAGATTGGAGTAGCTGCTCATACGCTGATGTTGCTGGCCGAGTCTGAGATTTCCTTTGTTGTGCTGCACAGAGGAGGTTTCAAGAGGAGAAGCTGCTGATGTTATATGCTGAGCCTTGGAGGGGGGATATGGCCATCATGGAAATCTCCTGTCACCCAGCCTGCCCCCCACCCCTTACCAAATGCCATGTGGGAAAACTGGCTGCTTCCAGAGAGGTGGCTTAGCAGTCCCCTCTTGCTGCCCCACTCCTGCCTCCTTGCACAAAAACATTATCTTACCTGTGACACTAAAAATCTAGGCTGCTCTTGTCCTGCCACCACTGGAGCTGCCTACAATTAACCCCTGAGCTACCAATAACTAAGAGCGGCCACAGCACAACAGTGGGCAGGAACTTGGCTTTGGGACCCAAACTTAGCTTTGCCAAATGCCAGGTTCACCCGAATCTAACGCTGGTACTCGCCATCAGTGACCCTATTAAGCAGTTACATCTGAGTGGGGCAGGGGGTACCTGGAGGGGAGAAATAGAGGCTTGCTTACAAACAGTGTGATGTGAAAAAGCAGATCCCCACCTTCTCCTCTTTCTTCACTTAGGAAGGTAGATAGATAAGGCTGCATCTCAGTCAGCGGCACTATGTGTTTCATGCCAGCTGCCCTCGCTTGGTCTTTCTTAGGGTCTGCCCCAGAACTGTGCCACCTGTGCTCAGGCTCCATTTTGGCACCCCCTGACCCTTTGCACCTGGGGCATGTGCCCCCCCCCCCCCCAGCTTCGCCCCTGAAAGACACTGTATAGTTATAGTTACTGGTTGGCAGAATACTTCTTTCCTACAATCCCTTGCACCCTTTAATGCAGCCACTGTATGTTAGCTAACCAACACTTGCTCTTAAATTCCCTTTAATACATTTTTCTCTTTCATCTGTTAGATGGTCAGTGGGTTTCTCTGAGGTGCTGGACAAAACTACCACTTTTCTGCACAGTCTGAGTTGTAAACATTTATGAAGTTCATCTTATGCTTCCAGTTGGCTTTGATGCGACTTTACTCTCCACCACTTTTCTCCTGTGACTGGCTGCAAATAAATATTAGGCATATAAAATATTTTGGCTGGTCGTGTTTATTTACAGGAAGCCATTAATTGTAACATGCTGTATTTTGTTCTTTTTTTAATTTTTTAAATTAATTTTTTATTTTATTTAAGCAGAAAACATGGCAGTTGCTGATTTAGGTCAGGGTTTCCCATCCAACGGTACTGATAGCACTGCTGGTATCTCTATACTCAAGGCCATAAGGAGACATAAAGCAGCAAAGACAAGCTCCTGCTTCAATAGGTTGCAGTGGGTGGCCAAGTCAACCATCTGCAGGAATCTTGGAATGAGAGTATTATTGGCAGACGAGCTTCAAATGTGTGTCCTGGGTCTGCACTCTACATCTGTTTACTGTTGCCCAGACAGAATTGGAGTTATTATGATCAGCCTTTCCTAGCAGAGCTCCATCTGATGGGGGCAGGAAACTGCCACACCTAACCCATCAAGCCATCAGTGGGCTCGGCATCAGAGACAAAATCACCTTTTACTTGTAGAGTTCAATCCAATAGGGGGCAGGAAACAGCTGGTTGGAGACATGCTTTACTGCAGTGTTAAGTGGTTTCCTGTCCCCAGTCATACAGAGTCATATGAATAGTGAGTGTAAATTGAGCTATAAATGGAATGAAGCCATGCAAGAATTATGTATCTACTGCATGGTTGCCTCCTGTCTTAGTCATGCTGTAGTTGATGTGCCAACTGATGTCTGCCAAGCTTTATTGCGATTTCAATATCATTGCAATGTGGCAACATCTTATCCCAAAAGGTTTAACCAACAGTTTTTAGCCATAAGAAAGAGTAAAGGCGGACATATCTGTATTTCAAAAAAATAGAATTGTCAATGGAAAAATGTACCCCATAAGTGCCCACAGATGTGAAAACTATCCACTTCCCAGGGGAAGAAAAATTTTTAATTCAACACTGATTATTAGTAAATCTCAAAATATATAATTTTTACTTGAATTAATTTGTGTTGCAGAAATGTACAAAAATATATTATACTAAACTTATTTGGCTCCCGCAGCCAACAGGACGAAGCACAATGGAGTGGTGGAAGCACAGGGTAACTGATCCTCTACCGCCCGCCCCTTGCAGCTGCCAATGCTGCTGCTTCTCCTCATGCATAGGTGCAAATGCATGAACACATACATACTGGAGACCATCCGCAGGCCACGTCCACCCGCCTACTGGACGTGAGTGTTGTGCATGCGTGTGTGTGGCTGAAGAGAAACAGCGATGGCTGTCGGGGCTGGGTGGCCATTTAGAGATCAGTTACCCTGCCCTCTCCCTGCCTGCCTGCCGCTCCTCCATTGTCTTGCATCCTGGTGGAGGGGGAGATTATGCTGCAGGTGATTGGGGGGGAGGAATTCTGCCACATTGCCTGTAATGTGGTGATTGGGAGGTCCGTACACTGCCTGTTATAGGGTGATTGGGGGTGATTATGCACACTGCATGTTATGGGGTGATTTGGGGTATTCTGCACACTGCCTGTTATGGGGTAATTGGAGGGGATTCTGCATGCTGCCTGTTATGGGGTGATTGGGAGGGGATTCTGCACATCCCTGTTATGGGATGATTAGGAAGGGGTAATTTAGTAGACCATTGTATTTTTTTTCCTATTTTCCTCCTCTAAACCCTAGGTGTATCTTACAGTACAAACACATTTTCCCCAAATATTTTTTCAAAAAGAAGTTTAATACATAATCATCATAAACAAGCATGAAACCCATGTCCAAGTTGATTTTTTTAAATATATAGATTGGACACTATATTTACTTAGCTGAAACAGTCATACACCTTTTGTTTTCTTTTCTTAAATGTTTTCTTTAATGTAAAACATTTTATTATGCTTTAACAGCTATAACATTCTTTAAAATCCAACCCGAATTGCTCTTAAGGGCACATAAAGCACCTCAGACAGCTGTCTGTATTTGTCAGGTGGTCAAGTCAACCAGCTGCAAGAGGGCAGGAGTGTAGCATCTAGGGATGAAGTTTTGCTGGCAGAAAAACTTTGCTTTGGTTGTTTTATATCTAAAGTTTCAATATGATAGGTGACACTGTTTATTACAATTGCATACAATATTAACATTTTTTTAATTATACAAAATGTTTAAAACTTAAATGTAAGGAGTGAAGAAACAATGGGTGTCATGCTAAAAATGTAGTAATTTAGCTAAATATTTAGTATGGCCCCCAATCTTCCATATGCCTAATGCCATGTACTTACAGCACCACATCACATCTATCAATTTGCAACCTATACAACACTTTCCCTTAAGCTTACATCAACTTAGAGTAAACCTTTTTGGATAGAAAGGACATTACTTAAAAATCAGTGGGTGTCATCAGCTCTGGTGTGTCTAATGCTTGCGATACCCTGCAGTTTCCAGGGAACATCTACTTTTAATTAGATATATGTCCTAGTCCAGCCACAATGAGGTTGTCTTTAGCCAATGGGGGGTCCAGATAGCTAAAGTATAGTTGATCTTTTACCTAATTCCACCCAAAACTGGATGCTCTAAATTATACTGCCTTTCTCTTAAAAAGTTTTACAAATGCTGCTTTTACATCTTTATTTCTAAGACTGTACAATATAGGATTTAATATTGGGATTGCCACAATATTTAACAGAGAAATTGTTTTAGTGTCCTGAGAAGAATTATTTGCAGGTGGCAGGAAATAAACACAGACTAAAGTTAGATAAAGCACACATACTACAGTAAGGTGAGACGAACAGGTAGAGAAAGCTTTAAGTCTTCCTTTAGCCGACTGAATCTTCAAAATAACAGAAATTATTGACACATAAGTAGATAATGTAAATAAGAAAGCTGGTAATGCCAAAAATGCTGCTTCCATAAGTATGACAAGTCCCAATTTAGTAATATCTCCACAGGAAAGGCTCAGTAGAGGTACAGAGTCACAGAAGAAATGGTTAATGGTATGTAAATTGCAGAAAGGAAATCTGGACATCAAGCTAATGATGGGAGCAGGGTCAAAAAGACTTAAAAGCCAAACACCAGCAGCTGAAAGCAGACAGACATTTTTATTTAACACAATGTTGTAACGAAGTGGGTTACAAATTGCCACATAACGATCATATGACATGACAGTCAACAAAAGGTATTCCAAACTTTGGAAAGATATGTACAGGTACAATTGCACCATGCATTCTTGGAAGGAGATCACTCTCATGTTTAGGAAGGTTAGCAGAAATTTAGGATGAATTAGAGTTGTTAAGCAAATGTCTAAAAATGACAAGTTACTGATAAAAAAATACATTGGAGTATGGAGATGAGGATTCAGACAAACAAGGGTTATCAGAAAGACGTTCTCCAGAAGACAAAAAAAGTAAGCAACCAGGAATACAAAGAAGAGGAGGATTTGTAAATCTGGATATTCTGAAAAACCTAAAAGGATGAAACCCTCTGTGGTGTTTGCAGCAACCATCCTGACTCGACGTAAAATAGAAAGAGCAATAAATAAACTATTGAATTGTTGTCACGTGATTCAGAGATTGGAACCATATTGTTACATTGAGTGCACAATATTAGATAAATTATTTGACCATACCATGATTTTTAAGATTTGTATGCATATTTTCAATGCCAAGCTTTAATGAAATGCTTTTTAGAAGGAAGCAGGTGATGTGATGATGTGTGTAATGCGGGAGGTTTTGACCTAAGGAGATCCAGCGGCTCCTAAAACTCTGCTTTTATTCATTCACATAAAAGCATGTGGCGTTTCATGCAGAGGGATCCCCTTGGTCAAAACTAAACTAATCTGAACTAAACAAAAAGGGAAATTTTAGGCGCAATGCGAAGCTGGATATTCTTCTCTTTTTACCAAGTTTACCGTGGACTAAAGCCAGGGCTTTTCACTGTCCAGGGTTTTGATCCGTCCCCCTGGGATGTTACGATTTGGGATGCCCAACTGCATGTCACCACCCCTGATCAGTTGTAATACATACCTTGCCGGCATTTCCATGTCTCTCAGTTTCTTTGATTGGTTATATTAATGTGCAGCTCAAAACGCTGAATGGAAGACTAGTCTCACTCATGCTTGGTGACGTGAAGCAGGTAGGAAATCATTATCCTTCAGTGCTGTCATTTTCCAGATCTGTATTCCGCTGCAACAAATCTCCATTTCGTAGATTTTGACTCTGTCTTTTCTTATCTAAAATGGATAAAATCCTGATACATAAATGTGTGTAAGAATGTGTGTAAGAATATTATCTGCTTTAGATAAATAAAAATAGTTTCAAAAGAGAGAGTGTCGCAGTGGGAGCTCTGGAATACAGATTGGAGTTTGTATACAAATGACAGTGAGGTGATGTTAGTAGTGGAGGCAAAAGTGGCCTGAGAAAGCCGAATTGACGATAAGGAGCTGGAGGAGAAAGGCAAAGCGGGGCTTAGAATGGTAGATGGCGGAGTTTACCCAATGTACTGTTTCTTCCGCCCGTCTTCGAGGAGTATAACTCGGTCCGTGGAAGTGGGTCTTTCAAGTTTCAAATATTAATACAGACTTTGCAATTTTAATAAAAAGTTGTTAATGGACTACTTATAGTCGTCAGCACTGAATCAGATTGGACCAGCTGATATATTAACAAACGAGTGCAGTCTTCTCCGATGCCAGAAACGCGTCACCAGGTTCTTGGGGAAACCTTCACTTTGTTTGTTCCTGTTTGTTTTCACTGGATTTGTCCTGGAATACCTTCATGTTTTGTTGTTACTTGGGGAACCAGACTCCCCTCCGTAGTCCCAGTAATTGAGATGTGGAGGTATCCCAGCACAGTCCAAGTTCAGCAAAAGCAATTGAAACATGGCATTTAATGGATCCTTTAAAAATCTCACATCGGCATAGGAACAAACGAGTGAAGTCTTCTCCGATGCCAGAAACGCGTTACCGGGTTCTTGGGGAAGCCTTCACTTTGTTTGTTCCTGTTTGTTTTTACTGGACTTGTCCTGGAATACCTTCATGATTTGTTGTTCCTTGGAAGACCAGACTCCCCTTCCGTGCACTACCTACCCACCGCGATTCTAGGGGTAAGCTATTGGATTTTTTTCTTTTTTGCACAAAAATGTATAATTATTATTATTATTATTATTACATAATACTCTGTGTTTTAAAAATCAAAACTATCAATGCCATAGAAAAGATGCTATGAATATATTTTACTAAACATTTACCCAGACACTTACAATTAAAAGGTTGGATTGGCTGATCAAATAAGGTTTTGGAAATAAATTGTTTTGGAAAGATTAACATACACGGAACTGGATTTCAGAAAAGCTGTGGGAAATCACAATCCATGCCATATAAATACTTAAAACAATCTGCTGGGTATTGAGACAACACTCACCTTCAGACTGTGAAGATTTCCCATGAGTAGTAGTTAAAAAGCCTACAAGGGCCTCATCTGATATTAGTCAGGGGGGAAAAAATCCGAATGGAAAGGGGAAAGAAAAAATGAATGTTTTTAGCTATTTAGAAACAACAGTCCTTAAGTAAATAAAGTGGTGATGACAATTATTCAAATTTATTATAATTATTAGGGCAACCTACAGAGTAGGGCTCCTGAAACTCAGAGTCACTACCTGCTACGAGGCTTGTGGGCTGTTTGAGGTTAAAGGGGCAGTCCAGGCAATGACAATAATAGGGCAGCAAGGAGCTCACCTGAGGCCTGTCCCATGTGTCTGTCCTCCATGAGCTGTAGATGCAAAGCATGAAAGCGTGACCATTGTGGCTGTGTTACTGGAACCAAGTCCCTTATGCCATAAGGGGGATTCCGAGTCTTACTGCCCAAATTGCTGATTGGAGTAACCAACGGAAAGAAACGTTAGCAGATAAAAGGAGAAACTTAATGATAGAACAAGGGAGCACAACCTGAAGCTAGTCGGGGGGAAGATCAGGAGCAATGTTAGAAAATATTATTTTACAGAAACAGTAGTAGACGCTTGGAACAAACTTCCAGCTGAGGTAGTTGAAAAATCAACAGTTGCTGAATTTAAACATGCCTGGGATAAGCATCCATTTATCCTAAGATAAAGAGTATACAGTGTAAGAGATTGGGGCGAACAGTAGTGACTCAGATAACAGTTCTCCTTCAAATCAAATGTAGTTTATTGAAAATAAGAACTCCACAGCCAAAGCATCTCTTAACATCAGAAATGGTTGCAGCACAAAACGCAGTCACCGGCTCTTAGCAAAGTCCAGGTTAGGAAAAAAGTCCTTATTGTACAAGGTCCACTTCCAGGTCATACAAGCCCACGCTGTTAGTCCCCCACAAGTCCAAGTTTGGGGTGACAGAAGCAAAGTTCTTTGGCTTTAGACCAGTTCTCTCATTCACATTGAGCAGTACAGCCTGGGGCTGGGGCTCCCTCCTGGTCAACAGCCAACTGACAGGCTCAGTGGTTCCTTTTATTTAGGCTTCCCTTGCAATCAGCCTCTTCACCTGTGTGAGGCCTGGATTCAGGGAACAAACCTGTAGAGGCCTGGGGAAAGTGAACTGGGTCCTGAAAAAAAAAAATCATATCAGGGGAAAAATAGACACCATTTAATACTTTTCCATACACGTTACCACATATCCCCCCCTCTTCTTCAGACCCGAGGTCTGACAATTTTCATACAGTAGACTCTAGACAAAGCATCTGCATTCCCTTGTAACTTCCCCAGCCTATGTTCCACTTTAAATTTAAAGTTTTGCAAGGAGAGAAATCATCTGGTCAGACCTTTCTCTCTGGCGTGTGCCGGCATATGCTGGGAGAAAAGTGGGGCCCAGCTGCTGGGGGAACCCAGAATCTTATGTCCAGTGTGGCAGGTGGGCTCTCCCCTAATAGTGTCCTTGTAGTGGGGTAGCCCACAATCTGCCGGGAGCCCTGGAAGAACTTACGTATCCTGTGCATGTGTTCTGTGTCCAGTCCCAAAAGGGGACATGTGAGAGACTGTTTGAACTGTTTATTATTTGCTGCAAGTAATCCTTTTCCATCTCTTCCATTCCAGGGCACCACCAGTAGCAACGCATGGGTTAATCTTGGCCATGGGCGGGGACTGCAGAATAGAACAAAACTAGCTCCTCCTGGCCTATATAGGGCAGGCTGTGACATGATCTCCTCAGTTTCTTGCAGTCGCAAGGGACTGTGAAGATGTCTGGATTTTTTTTGTTTTGAGCACAGTGCTGATGGGGGCTTCAACTACATCTGTCTCCCAGTCCCTCACCCGCTGCAGCATTTCTGTGGACCCCCGTTAGATGCCTGGAGTCGGTTCCTAAGCTGATAGCGTTGGATCGTGCAGAGTGAGGTCCAGGTAAGCGCACTGGGGCTTGTCCGGCTGGGTCTGAGCCCTGAAGATCCGGACCCTGTTTCAGGGTACCTGGGCCTTGCATAGTGGCCCTGCTGTGTTCCTCCCACTGAGCCCTGCTCTCTCTACCCCCTGGGTCATCTACCCCCATGGCTCCATGACACCCTGCGAGAAATGCAGTCTGCTTCCCTAGGGCTGCTGGAGGGAGGCTGAGCTAGGGGCCGGGCTCCCTGCTCTCAGTGTATTTGGTGCTTACTACTGAGCAGCCATGCTGGTCGGAGCTCATTCAGAGCTCGACTGCCAACATTTGGGGGGGGGGGGGGTCTTGTATGGTGCCTGGAGGTGGTGCTTCCTGGTTTTCCTGAGCTGAGGATCGACTCCAGTGCGGCTGCCGCCCCATGTTTTTTTATGGTCAGGTAGGGCACAGACTTTTGACTTTTACAGATTCTGTCTGAATCTGACATTGTTCAGGTTGTTGCAGGGTGGGGGTCTGGAAGCTGCTGCATCCTTGGCCGGTGGGTTGATATCAGCTGCAGGGAGGTGCATTTCTGGTAGGGCAGGCAGATCTGACCAGTAGTCGACAGGGCAGGAGGGTGTTGGGACCAGCTGTATTGCTTAGCAGTTAAAGCAGCCATTTTACCATGTCAGAGGCATCAGGGTCTTGTATTTTAACGGAGGGTGGTGCCGCGTATCCCATGTACCAAACTCGAATGACCTCAGGCAAGGGACCCCTGTGTGCTGGGTGCACTACCGTCCTGCAGGATCGGACTCGCTGGAACAGGAGGCCCCCGGAGGGGGCGGCCAGGTCCATTTTTGTCCCATTTTTGTCCACGGATGGGGTTATTCCTTCGAACGTGGCGGACATGATGGCTCGGTTGGAGATCATGGTCAGTGGCCTTCATCAGCAGGGGCATCCTGAGTCTCTGCTCACCTAGGCAGGAAGACTACTGCCAAGCATAGGCATATTCAGATGGAGTCCTCTGAGATTTCTAGCTCTGACACCAAGGACCTATTTAAAGGTTCAGGATCTAGTTCCGTCCGGCTGGAGGGGGAAGTGTCGTCCAGTAGTGGAGAGGAACCGGAAGCTGTGCATGCAACAAGGAACCCTTCAGATAACCCGACGGATCAGATTGAGGAACTAATTGAGGCAATATTTGTGGTGCTGCACCTTGCTACTCCTCGGCTGAGACGGCAGAGGGTCAGGCAGGATTTACAGGCTTCCCCATTTCGATAGGCTGGTGGCAAAGGAGTGGGAGAAACCAGATAAGCTTCTGTCTCTTCCTAAGGTCTTGGATGCCAAGTACCCTTTTCCGGAAGAGGTGGTCAGGGGACGCCACCTGAGGTAGTCGAACTGGTGTGGGATCTGGCTCGGCTCACAGTTATCCCTACTTTGGATACTGCGTCCTTTGGATACTGCGTCCGGTGAATAGGAGGTTGGACCAACAGACCAGACATGCGAGCTCCATGGTGGGGTTGGCCATGCGTCCAGCCTGCACCACTTCCATGTCGGCTACAGCAGGCAAGGTCTGGATGAAGTAGCAGAGGAAATGTTTGCGACATGGAGGTTTGCGCCCATCTTCACTTTGCTTGAACTAATTTGCTATGGAGGTCTTCAGACACATTGTGACTTGATGTGTCTGGTGGCTAGGGGGCTGGCTTTTCTGGTCACCTTGCTACACACGGTCTGGCAGAAACAATGGTCAGCAAACACTGCTTCTAAGAAGACGTTTACGGGCTTTCCCTTTTTAGGGGGTCGTCTTTTCAGTGAGCCTCTGGATGTCTGGAAGGCACGGGTGGGTAGTCAACTAGGCTTCTACAGAAATTGAGGACCTCTTTTTGCAGGTCGACAAATTTTCGACCCTTCCGGAAGTTCAGAGGTTTGTCAGAATCAGCAAGGATTTTTCAGCTAACCTAAAGCCATGTCGGGAAACCTTTACCCCAGGGGGGTGGCTGGCCCAAGCCCTCAGCCAAGCCCTCTCAGGGTCGACAGGGTGTCCTCACCGGATCTGGTGGAGGGATGGCTTTTGCACTAAGCGCCGATGAGGAGGGAATGAATATTCGACGCCTGGGTCCGGGAGGTTTTTCTTCCTGATAAACAATCAAGTTCTGTGCCAGGCCTCCACACAGAGTTGTGGCGTCCAAGCCTTCCCGCATCGTGAAAAAGAAGGCCGCTCATCTGAGCTCCATCTCTGGCAGAGGCACTGCGGGATGTTTGGACGGTCCTGTCCACGCTGGAACTTTACGGATAGGTGATCAACTACTCCAAGTCCCATTTGGCTCCCTCCATGGTGGCGACCTATTTAGGTATGACATTGGATACTCGACGGGCACAAGTTCTCCTTCCAGTGCAGAGGTGCACGACTCTTCAAGAGGCTGTGAGGTCGCTGCTGACAGATGAACATGATCAGACAGGGCATGTTTCTCTTGGCTTGATGGTGTCTACCATCGAGGCAGTTCCGTATGCCCAGTTCCACTCCAGGCTTCTACAAATGCTGCTCCTATTGAAATGGCATAGGACTGTGCAGACGTTGGACCGTCGTTTCATATTGACGGATAATACCTGACGATCCCTGATTTAGTGGCTGGACCAGTAGTCGCTGGCAGTGGGTCGATCTTTCCCTATTAAGGGCAATTGCATTCCCGAAACGCGTCACAGAGTCCCCGCTGTGGGGCACACATTAACAAGGTCTAGGCACATATATTACTAGGTTTGATGTTTTGATTTTGCACAAGGACTCCTGCACTTTATGTGGATTACTGCATTTTAAGCGTTTGGATTAATAGTTATGTTTTAATTGAATGAGAAGGCTGGACACCTCACTGAAGATCTTTCCTGCCAGACTGACGGGTTGGGGTGGTGTTCTGGACAACCAGATGGTTCAGGGTCTCTGGGACCAGTAGGAGTGCAGTCTTCCAATCAATGTGTTGGAACTGAGGGTGATTCTGCTGGTTCTCAGTCATTGGTCTGCCCAGTTCCGGGGCCTTCTGGTCAGGGTACCGTCGGACAATTCCACGGCCATCAGGGGGGTACCAGGAGCTGGCAGGAATTCCAGGAAGTGAGTCGCGTCTGAGGTGGGTGGAACTTCACATTCTGTGCATCTCGGTAGTTCACATTCCGGGGTGGAGAATATGCAGGCTGATTATTTGAGCGAGGAGACGGTGGACCAGGGGGAATGGTCCTTTCACCAGGACATGTTTCAAGCCATCTGTGACTGGTGGGGTGTGCCGGAGGTGGACCTCTTCGAATCTCTGCACAACTGGATGGTCCAGAGGTTCATGCCCAGGGTGCAAGACCAGCTGCCCGTTGGGGTCAAAGCATTCCCGCCACTGCCACTTTTGGGTCGCATGTTAAAGAAGGTCAATTGCGAGCAGATTCCTATCATTCTGATCGCGGATCTGGTCAGCCTGGCAGTGGAGCTCCTGTGGTGACTCCCCAACCGCCCAAATCTTCTGCAACAGGGTCCTCTGCGGCACGCTAATTCTCCAGCTCTGGCTTTAGCAGCTTGGCTGTTGAGATCAGCATATTGGAGGAGAGGGGTTTGTCTGTCGTTCTCTAGAATTTACTACAGGACTTGGAGGGCCTTCGTGTCTTGGTGCAAATCTAAGGGCCACTCCTGTAGGAGGTTCTCGATACCCAAAATTTTGGAGTTCCTCCACCACGGTCTAGAAGCTGGGCTACAGCCCAGCACCCTTAAGGGTCGGGTCTCAGCCTTGTCTTTTTTTTTTCCAGTGGACGATCGCGCAGCATAGGTTAGTCCACACTTTTCTGTAGGGCGATGCGCATGTTCGGCCTCCACAGCGGTCAAGAGTCCTGCCCTGGGATCTCAATCGGGTCCTATCAGCGCTTCAGGGGCCCGCCTTTGAATCTATGGTGGAGGCTTCCCTGACAATGCTCACATTGAAGGTGGCCATTGAAGGATCACCTCCATATGGTGGGTTTCGGAGTTTCGGCGGCGCTTTAGAACAGATTTCCCTTTTTGGTGCTGTATGAAGACAAAGCGGTGTTTCATGTGAAGTAGGATTTTTTGCCCAAGGTGTTCTCTCCCATCTTAAACAGGAGATAGTGCTACCCTCCTTGTGCCCATGCGCCGCTTGCCATAAGGAGAGACTCCTGCATTCCCTCGATGTGGTCAAGGCATTAAAGTATTACTTGGCCTCTACTTGTTTGTGATCCCGGAAGGGCCAAAGAGGGGCTTGGAGGCTGCCAATTCCACTCTTAGCAGATGGATCAGACAGGCGGTCATACAAGCCTACGCCTGCAAGAGGTAGGAGGGACCCTTCCGAGTCACTGCTCTTTTCGCCTGGGCGATTGCCGTGTCTTGGGCTTTCCAAGGGCAGGCTTTGGTGTGAGAGGTCTGCAAGGTGGTGACCTGGTCGTCTCTCCACATCTCCATAAATTTCAACAGACGTCAGAGCACCACTGGTGAACCCCTCTCCGGGGGTCCAAGCTTGAGGTGTCAGTGTCGTTGTTCTTGGTTATGTTGACGCAGTCAGTTTTTGGCTGTTCTAGCACAGTCCCACCCTTAATCAGGGTACTGCTTTGGGGCATCCCACGTATGGCTACTGGTGGTGCCCCGGACTGGAAAAGATGAGAAAAGGGGATTTTTTTCTGCCAAAAAGTGATATTTCGGTGTGTTGCTCCTATTTAAGGCAGCTTGAAATTCAGGATCATCCACCGCGCATCAGCCAAGCTTGTATTTTTCTTTTAATAAAGGGAAGAAGAAGCGTGGTTGTGAGCCTACCATTCTGCTTTGATACATGAGAACTGCTCAAGTCAAACGGCCTATCTCTGAGCTGGCCTGAGCTGGAATAACAGCTTATTATAATGTCAGTACTTCTGAAGTATGTACATCTTTTATTAGATATTTAAATGGTTAAAGTGGACCAAAACCCAGGATTTTGACTATCCTGGGTTTAGGTCCTTTCCCCCCGGGCACCCCGATCAGCATATCCTACCCTAAGGGACCTTGGAGGTTGCGGGGCGACGAGACTTGGGAGAGGCAGATGGAGGTGGGCACCTCACCAGAAGATCCCTATCTGCCGGGGACCCCTGTTGTTTTGAAGGAGTCCTGGGTAAAGAGGAGACATCCCCCATTAACCCTTTTGCTTGGTTTTGTTGCTACATCTGGACGGCCGTGACCTGCCTTGTAAGGCCACCAGAGAATCCAAGGATCAGAATGAGTACTTACATCCCCTGGACCCCAGAGTCCATCCCATGGAGAGTGGGCCAATTTCTGAATCAGCCCACACCCCTTCCTATATTGAACTGCATCCTGCTAGGGGGCATCCCAAAGTGTGTAGTTGCCCCCTTTACAGTATTCTTATAAAAGTCAATACCTATTACATGGGCTAATTGGCCCAGTGCTTTTTTTTCTCTGTCTAAGTTCTGTTATGAAAGTTAACTTTAATTAAAAAAATATTTCAGAGTGAACACAGGAGCAAGACTTTAATAACTACGTGTTCTAATGGTCAACCTATTTTTATTTACTGCGTGTGTCAAGTATATAGAACACCCTTAACTGAGTGCTGAGATTTTATGAAGACATCAGCAGTTGCTTTGCCTTGTTTACTTAATCTAATGCTTTATTTTACTTTGATGCCTCTTGGAAAAATGCTTGGATAAATCACCTAAAATATATTTTTCAAAAAAAATATTTTACTATGCGTAATAGTTACAATGAATGCTTAACTATACTGCATTTGTGTTATTCAGTGTTTATCACTGTAAAACAGCAGAATCTGCGAAAGAATGGCTGTGTTCCTATGCACATTGTGCTTTGCACTACATATGGTAACATTTGCTGTTCAAACCTATGGTATCTAAAGTTAATCTTAAAGTAAGTGCCTGCTGACTTTTCTTGTGCATACCACTGACTATGACACTGTGAACAGTATTGTGTTGTACCATGTTAGCCAGTGCGAATAGTAAAAAAGTAAAGAAATAAGGCGATACTTTTGTAGGCTAACTAGGTATGTATATTGTATATGTATATACAGATAACCAGCATTCATCAAAAGAAGTTAAAAAAACCTTAAAAAAACAACAAGGGTCATTGGAGCAAGTAATTTACAATTATCCAGGAGATGCATTTTTAGATTATTCAGGTGCATTGAGTCCACATTGAACATCGATGGTATCATTAACTTGCCAGGAAAAAACAACAAATGGCACCACACTTAATTCCTCAGCTATAGCACCAAACAGTATTGTCTTGTACTATTAATAATAGTAGAAAAGTGAAGAAATAAGGCAATACCCTCCGTTGGCCCACCAAAACACACCCCAAGGTGAACCCCCGAGAACACCCAACCACCCTCGCCAGACACGATGTTCATGAACATTGCGTCTGGTGAAGAGAACCATTACTAAAAGGTCACCCCAAAATGCACTCCGCTAGCCCACAAAAGGAATTGCCCTTTTTCCTCACCTCTCAGGTATAGTGGGACATGAAATTAGAGTGAATATTAAGACCGATTTGCAGGGTATGAAACTTTAGCATAATTTTGAATTCCCATATTTTCAGGTCTCTCTGTGTTTTAAAATTAAAAGAGGAACATCGGGGGAGGTTCAAAGCTCCCCAAAACCTCACTTATCTGCTGTCTTCCTTCCATTTTTACCTTTGGGCAGTATTTAGTCACCTCGCCGTGGGATTAATCTTCTGGGTCCCTTGGTTTATGGGCTTCCTTCCAACGGCTGCGGCATCTTGCATCCCATCTAGTGCCTGCGCAGTGCCTCTGCATGGGATGCAATGGAACCACCCAAAATCCCGCCAGACTTTTCAGAGCTCAGAGTTCACCATGGGACATTGACAAGCATGGTTTTGTGGTTCTTCAGTGTGATAGTTCATGTCTGTCCTGCAGTTACGCTACATCACAACAAGATGGCACTGTTGGATAGCTAATGGATTGTGACACTGCAGGTCTACCAAACTGTTGGCTAAAACCTAACCACATAGGATTACAGCTGAGCTGCCATTGGCTAATGTGAGTAAGACTAGAGATGGTTCTAGAAGCCAGATAAGGGAATCTATATAATAGGAATTATGAGAACGAAGTCAGAAGTTCTCTATTGTAGTAACCGGGAGTGAGGAAGGTACCAGCAGGGTCAAATGGTAGCAGTAAGCAGTCAGAAGTGTAAGTGTAAGAGAGAGCAGAGGAGCCACATTCATACCTAACAAGTGACCACAGGAAAGGTAAACCATTTGCCCCCCCCCCCCCGATATGCTGATGGGGGAAGCTTAAGGCCGCAGTATTCTGCTATGGGAACAGGTTCCCACCACCTGTTGAAGTCCACCTGGGTGTAATGCTGTGCTATAGAAACTGCTAATGGAACTGTTTGGATAAAGACTGTATGACCTGCTGTGGAGCCTAAAGTGTACCCGAAGTCCTGCTAATAAAGTAAGTGCCCTTTTTATAAAGTCAGTCTCATTGGAGTTATTAGAAGCAAACCCACATCAGGAAGTCCCCCAAGCGCGTTAACAAAGAACCCACTCCCTATACGCCTGAGCAGCTAAACCCCTCGGGGACCCGTATGCTACACATGCTTTTCAGTTAAAGACGGCTAAGGGGGCGGCGGGGTGAAGATCGGCCCTGAAGCAGCAGACAGCAGCGACATCCAAAAGGTAAGTAGGGGCTTGAAGGGGGGATCGGCCCCTTTTAATTTTAGGTCTTATGTTCCTTTTTAAAGTAATTGATGTGTGCTAGTTTTGTATATTAATGACAGCTTATGGCTTGTATAATGTCATATCTGATGAAGAGAACTGTGTATTCTCGAAAGCTTACCTTAAAATATATTAAGTTAGCCTACAAAAGGTATTGCCTCATTTCTTTACTCTTACTCTCTTTCTTAATGGTGGTAAAAAAAGAAAAATCAGGAAGAAAATAATATTTTTAAAGCTTACGCATCAATTTCTTTCGTGTTATCCTTTCGTGTTATCATCTTTTATTATTACTATCTTTGGCACAAAAAAGGTTTACTATCTGCTACATATATTTTATAATCACTTGAGACTTACCACCCAAATTAAAATTAATTTCATTTTTTAAGAAATCATATTTAATATTAAATTATTGTATGTATTTTCTAGTTCCAGGGAAGGGAGCAGGTGTTTTTTAACCTTGTCTTGTGTATTGGTTTGTTTTGTGTTTTTTAATGGTCTGATTGTGGCCACCAATAAAATTGCATATATTTTATACTTTAAACTTGGCTGGAGTGCCCATATGTTTCAAGTCCCTTGAGGAGTCCTTTGTTGCAGGCTATTTTGAGACTTGGGGAGCAACCCCAAGGGGAATATTGATTGTATTTAATATTCTTAGGCTATTTGTGGTGCCCTCCTTGTTGTTTTCTTATTAGGGTTCACTAGAGATTTTTCCAGCCATTGACTTGAGCTTACAGACTAAAAGATTTTGGCTAATGATGATACAAATCTGCTTCTGTATTGCTCTGGTGCAATTCTGACGGAAAGTTTGCAATATTCTGGTATTCTAACTGAGACAAAAGGTCCCCCAAGCCATAATGTATTAAAAATAATCTCTATTAAACAGCTTGCAAAGCTAGAGGTTTTCTTAGAGCCAGACCAACAGCCTGGCACAGTTAGAAAAAAAAAACCTCCCCAAAACTCCCTTGTTCCACCTGCATGCATGATACTGAATCATTGTCAGCACTTATATATTTGCTGCAGTATCTACTCAAAGCTGAAATGCCTCCTTACAGATTTTCTCCTGATTGCAGCCATCTTGTAGGACCCGGGAGATTTCCTCTTCCAGCAACTCAGCTGTGCTGCTGCCTGAATTTAAGTGAGATAACCCAAAATGCACAGCGGCAGGAAACCCCAGCATCCTTTTCTCTTTGCACTCCTCTGACAGCACCCTAGGACGTCACTAAGGGGGGAAAATGACTACGGCAGGAGTTATGAAAAGGTAAATGAATCTGAATTGTCCAGGGGAGGGATGCCTTTGAGCACTGCTTGTTGTGAGGGTGTTGGTCCGGCTTAACAGATTGAGTGGAAGAATTTCCCTTTTAATTTAGTACAACGACTGTATATAAAGCTAGAGATCTCAAGTAACCTATTAGCAGCTTGAAAACAAGTATACTTTATTATCTGTCACCTTATTTTAAGGGAGTGTAAATCCAATGGTGATATTAAGGCAGGAAGCAGCTCAACTGATACCTTGTGCCTCTCCATTTCCTGCAGCGCCAGGTAGAAGCTGGCATCCAAACTTGCTACTTGTGTGGTGTGCATGGCTTATTGTATATAAAATTATATAGGCAAAGGACCGGGATAGCTAACAGTAAAATTCATTTAGAAAGTAGGGCTTGTATTATAATTAGCATACAAAGCAAATAAGAATATTGATACAATAATAGAAAAACACCGCGCTTAGGTCTAAGGTAAGGACGACTCTCGAACAAATGCTACAACGTGCCAGACTTTTCTATTCCGCAAAAAAGTCCTAACAATAAACAACAACAGAAAGGCACAGAGCAGAATAATAGTTTTTCTAGTCCATTCAATTGGTAAAATGAGCTTCTAGATGGAGTTCCACTGTGCATGCACCAACATTTTTCTGTGCCCACCACCACTTGAAGGTACTCTTACCAACTCCAGTGTATTTAAACTGCCGACAGATTACTTGACGATTATGAGCATCCGAAAGTTTAATGAGCTTGATGAGAGCTTGAAGAAGCAGCTCAAGCTCATTTAACTTTCGGGTGCTCATAATCATCAAGTAATCTGTCAGCAGTTTAAATACCCTGGAGTTGGTAAGAGTACCTTCAAGTGGTGGTGGGCACAAATAAGAATATTATTCAGCAAGGTAATGCAACCAAAATAGTAAACATAATCCTCAATACATAGACGGTTACAAACATGGGTGATAGGGTGTATATAAGGCAATGTAAAATAAGAAAGTGACACTGTTCCTTTAACCTTCGAACATTAATAGACTGTTTCCCTTACACGTTTGACCACGCAAGCTTCTTCAAGGGCAGTTGCGGCCTAGAGGTAAGGGAGCGGACTTGTGACCGGAGGGTGACAGGTTCGAATCCCTGATTGGCTGCCGATGGGGCGCACAGCCATGGAGGGAGCTTATCTGCAGCTTGAAGCATGCTTGCTTATGCCACAATCCATGCTCCAGCTGGCAGCCATATAAATAGGAGCAGCCATCGCCACCTAATGCTGAATGGAGCACGAGCCGCTGAATGGAGGTGAATCAGCACAGTTGCCTTGTGATCGTTGGCGAGGTAAGAATTATCATTGTTCCAGGGAGTTTTACACAGCAGGGCATCAGGATACCCCACTAGAAAGGAACAATCAGTAGGATAGAGATAATCGTGCATGTTGTTCCTCTTTAAGGTAACCAGAGGCCGGCACAAGGAACAAGATAAGTAAAGTGGGGACACTGCCCACTGCGGGGCATCATAAATCAGGAAACCCCATGGAATCAAGGTATGAGTTGAGTCAACAAGAACATGTTGGGGTTTTCACACTGTGGTGCATTTCAAATTGGGTTACTTCAGGGACAGTGAATTGGACAGTCCTATTAGAACTGGAGCGTGTTCAAAGAAGGGCAACAAAGTTAATAAAAGGAGTGCGGGGGCTAGAGTACCCTGAAAGATTGAAGATGAAAGTTAGGTTTATTTAGTTTAGAAAAAAGACGATTGAGGGGTGATCTAATAACTATGTATAAATATATTTGGGGTCAATACAAAGATCTGTCCCACAATCTATTTATACCCCGGAGTGTAACCATAACTCAAGGGCATCCACTAACGTTAGAGGAAAGGTGCTTTCTCCACCGACATAGGAGGGGATCTTCTCTGTAAGAGCAGTGACACTATGGAACTCGCTGCCAGAGGAGGTAGTAATGATGGATACAGTAAAAACGTTCAAAAGTGTCCTGGATGCCGTCCTGGCATGTAATAACATTTCCAGCTATGGCTACTTGACCACTGGAAGGAGATAAACAGGCTGAACAGGATGGACTAAAGTCTTTATTCAGCCTTACATACTATGTTACTATGTTACTCTGGGGGTGGCCAAAATTGGTTTTGGCCATCTTTATGTATTTAGGGATGTCGCCATTTTGCTTATTAGGTTTTCATGCTATTTATTTCATGTCAAAAGGCTTTTTTTTCAGTTTCGACTTTTTGGATTTGCTTAAAATCAAACAGTACAATGCTGCTAAATAAAACTTTGGAAGATAGGTTTATTCTACTGGGACTCTATGAATATCCACACCTAAAACCTCTACTCTTCTTAATTTTTTTATTAGCCTATTTATTCTGTCTTTTGGAGAACACTATACTAATCTTAATTATCTGTCTGGATTCTCATCTGCATAATCCAATGTATTTTTTCCTATGTAACCTATCTGTGTTGGACATCTGCTTCACTTCACTTGTCCTTCCCAAGTTTCTGCTGACATTTCTGGGCCTTGGATCCATTTCCTATTTGCAGTGTATGACCCAGGCGTACATGTTCATCGGACTTCAAAGTGCTGAGTTCATCCTACTGACAGTCATGTCCTATGATCGCTATGTGGCGATCTGTAATCCTCTGAAATACAATATTGTCTTGAATAAGAAAGCCTGTGTTCTTCTAGCTTCTGTGACTTGGATTTTGGGCATTGCAGATCCAGTCCCCATTATGAAATTCATGTCATGTCTTTCATTCTGTAGAAATCACACAATTGATCATCTGTTCTGTGACATCATCCCTTTGTTGGTTTTGTCCTGTGATGACGTCTCACAATTAGAAGCTCTAATTTTCCTTGAGGGGGGGAGTCTGTTGGTCCTTGCCTTTTTTTTCACCCTAATATCATATATTTTCGTCATTAATGTGATTACAAAGATAAAGACTACGGGAGGGCGCAGTAAGGCCTTTTCTTCTTGCTCAGCCCATCTTAGTGTTGTTGCGATACTTTATTTGAGTTTAATTTTTCTCTACTTGCTAAAACCCTCGAAACAGCATTCTCATAATGCAAAAGCCACATCAATTTTAAATATGGTGGTGGTTCCAATGTTAAATCCTCTGTTATATAGCCTAAGGAATACCGAGGTCAAATCCGCTTTTTACAGGTGTATCAGAAGGTTGAGAATCCTTTGTGGAGCATAACCAATCTGCAATTCAAGTCTAGATTTCGGGCACACAAGAAAAAAATAATTACTAGTGATGAGCTTGGGATTTGGTCATTGTTCATTCCATCTGGATGTTGCCTATTTGGCTTGCCCAGACCAGAATAGCTGCAATTTCTGGGAAAACAATATGGCCATCTCTGCTAAATATTTAAGATTATTTTTCCCCCTATAGATGGAAAGCATACCGAACCCCATCTTTTTGACTAATATCTCCCAAATACCTGTCAGGCCTTGTGGGACACCCGCCTTCAAGGTAAGCCCACAACCCCCAATCTCTGTTGCGAGCTTCACCTTTAGTCAAGCCCCTGTTTGCCGGGACGCTTTATACGCTTTATATGCTTTATACACGGTTGCCCCCAGGACTTAATAGCACAAAGGATGTGAGCTTACAGGGGGTGAAGGCGGATGAACCAGAGGCCAGACTGGGCAATGTCGGGTAAGTACTGGAAGCAATTCGGGTGTTCAGGAGAATTCAGGCGAAGTCAGACGTCAAGCCAGGGGTCACACCAGGAGGTCAGAGAGCTGTGCAGTACAAAGGGATGAGACGGAGACTTGGTCGAGATTCAAGCAAATGGTCAATAATGATATACACAGGAAATCACAGGAGAAATCACAAAGCCAGCTAAATGCTATCACATGCACTGACACACTGAAGTGGTAATCCCTTTATAGGACTGAACCCGACCGGATTGGACAGGGAGGCAGTGACTGAGATAGGTGCACTTCGGATCTGTGTGCTGATTGGCGCACTTCGGATCTGTGGTTTGATTGGTGCACTTAGAGAGCTCTGGGCTGATTGCCCCAGCTGAACTTTAAAGGCATACCTCCCAGAACTGGACCTCCTAAGCTTAGCTCTTTTAA
This sequence comes from Gastrophryne carolinensis, assembly GCA_027917425.1. Taxonomy (NCBI): domain Eukaryota; kingdom Metazoa; phylum Chordata; class Amphibia; order Anura; family Microhylidae; genus Gastrophryne; species Gastrophryne carolinensis. The sequence goes on from CM051235.1 coordinate 599,801,431, forward strand.
ACAGCGCCATCGGAGGACATAAGCTGACTGTACTCGCGTGCAAACACGAGTCGAATGACAGTGGACGAGGTAGAAGGGCGCGCTCGGCGATGCACGCACCGCTGGAGCTGGCATCTGAGGCGGAAGCGGCTGCTGGGCAGGAGAAACCCCGGCTAGTCGCCTAAGGACACCACGGGCACGGGCTGAAGGTAAGTCATTCATGACAATACCTTTGCCCCACAGGCTACTATGGGGTACCTTTTGGATGGTTTTACCATCCTGTGTTCTCTCCTTTCCCATCATCACAGCAACCAGATATTCCTATGAAAAATATGCAAATTTAATAAAGAAAAAAAATGTGTATATACACAATAGTATAGATAAAAATAAGTGCTAAGAGTTTGATACAATAACTAATGAGGCAATGACCCAAACAAATGGGAGTATAGAAGTCCAGAATATGTAGATATACCTACAATATCAACTTACAGTTCATATACTGCACAACGCTGATAAATATAAATCTAAGTCCCAACACATTTCCTGGCCAATAGATGGTGTCAAGTGAAAGTGGAAGGGAACAAAATAACAAAGGAAAATTAAATAGGAATATCAATCTGAGAACATATGTGACAAAAGAATTAACGCTTCCATAAAGGCACTCCTCTACCCCCTGCGAAAAGGCGTATCAGCTCCTGAAATGTTGGGAAAGGTGTTAACTTGTTCTATTCTCATATAAGCGCTTATTCTTTTTTCACATACTGTATGTTTTCAGATTGATATGGCTCCCTGCTGCGCAATTTCTTGATCTTTATTTTTGGATATAGTTTGAGGGGTTTACCAGGAGGGAGGCCCCACCTCAAGTGATTGCACCCAACTTTTTTTGTATATACTTACCTTTTTCTGATGGTGTGCACGGTTGTTAATGTAGTTCTTTTAAGCAATATGCCCAGCCCAGCAATAACCCAACTTGATGGTGAAGCAAGTGAAGTGACAAGTGAAACAAACTGCACATGATGTTTAGGATCCAACTCTCAGGTATGTTCAAACATGTGCATTTTTGAAAAAAACAAGCAAACAAGAAAATAAATTAAAGGGAACCTTCTCCCTGAATAAAAGCCCATATTGTATTTTTGCCCTACCCTGTACATACAGATTGCCTACATTAAAAATCACCCAACCTGCACCTAGTGTGATTTCTGAGCCTTTAAACATCCAAGACTGTGAGCCATGAAGTCTCAGGCTGCCTGCAGACAGGAAGTGTCCTCTGACTAGGCAGCTCTGCATTCTGGGATTGTTGTTTTCTTGACCCCAGCTCTGCTCTGTCTGTGCAGAACACAGCTATAACCCCGCCCCTGCACTTGTCCCCCCCCCCCTCCTCTCCTCAGTATGTGATGCTTCTAAGGCAAGTCCTGAACAGAATAGCAGCCCCAATGAAGAAAAGAACAATAATTAAGTGACTAAAAAACATAAAATATATTCGTTTTATTATTATTTATTATTTTTTAACTTGGTGATGGGGTGCAGAGATTATTAAGCAACGTGCGCAAGTGTAAAAAATAAAATATTTTATTCGATTTTTCACTACTCTAATTTGCACCGATGTGGCAGTGTCTGGCAGAAGTGCTTGATATGTCAGGCCCCTTATCGGTATAGGTGAAAAATAAGGAAATCAACTCGGCTTCCAGGGTTTAGATATTGGCAGAAGCACCTGTCAGAGAAAGATAAAAGGACACCCAACTACATGGAGGTGAAAGGAACACCAATCCTGAATCGGATCATATAAAGCAAAAGGATCACCAAGGGAAAGACATGAATCTATTGTTAGAAAAGTTCCAATCATGTATTGTTCTAAAGGCTGATATTCCACATGCTTGTCCAATATAGCCGGGTAGGGTTACACAGAATGCTATCATTACAAGGCTTCAAATCACATTTTTTACAGTTTGTTTTTTTTTACAGATTAACAACTTTTCCAAGATTCCATTTATACTGATTTGTATGAATCCATGATTTGTTTTTCAGGTCAGAATCCGTTTAGAAGAATCACTAAAAAGATAAAAGATAATCTGAATTATGGTTGAATCTTTCAAGAGATTGAGTTATGCAAAAGTCCCCATATTTTGTTAGATATATATCTTGTCAGTTAAAGGGACATTCCAGGGAAATGCTTTATAATACTCAAATGAACTCTCCCCCTTCGGCAGGGCCTCTTCAGTAACCGACGATGACTCGTCTATGCTTGTTTCAATGTGAGGGTCCCTTTTGATGACCCTGAAAAATGAGTCAGCAGAAGGGAGTACGTTCTATAGAATTTCTCAGGGAATCCAAAGTGCTAGGGAATGGAAAAAGCAGGCTAATGTAAATCTTTGTCTATATTGTCCCTGTTAAGGAGACAGCATGGTCCATATAGTCTACCCTTTAGTGTGTATAGGGGTTATTCATGAAGGGATAGCGCCAGGTAGCGCCTCGTAGCGGCCGGCAGCGCCGGGTGCTGTAGGCAAAATCACATTTATGAGAGCGAATCTGGTGAGGGCCTCTAACAGCGCCATGTAGTGTCCGATGCATTATTACAGGCGGCTCAGCGTATAGCGCCAGCGCTCTAGGTTCAAGAGCGCCAGGTATTACCTTTCGCTCAGTGTTGCTCTCCCATACATTTCAATGGCCGTTTATTTGCTTGTGTTTAAACAGCGTTTTGACATTTTTTTATTTTTATTTTTTTTGCTCAAATTATTGTGTGACGTCTCCTGGCTGCAAACAAACATTTTTAGAAACTTTTTAGACTTTTTTATGCAGAATTGTCATTACAGATCTGCCACTAAAGTGTTAATGTCACAGTGTTAAAACAATGTCATTCCGTGTGTTTTCGCTTTGTTACTAGTGGATATGTATTCAAAAACAGACTTTAATCACACAGCGTCTGGCGCTCTTTGCTATAGCGACCAGATTTAGAGCGCCGACGCTGTGTGTGTCCTTTTTTGATAAGTGTGGAGCACCGAGAGACGGTCGCACTGAGCTGGTGCTACCTCTCGCTCCCTGCAGCGCTGTACTGGTGTTAGAGCTTCCGCCGCCCGCTGACAGCGTAGCCGGCCTGCCCGCTCCCACCATGCTGGCATTTTTTTTTCAGATGAGCGATTCGTGAAAGTTCGATTCGGGCGAACCCGAATTTCTTGGGGAAATTCGGCGAATCGCCCGAATCGAACTTCCAAGAAGTTCGCTCATCTCTAATCACATCCATCAATGTCGCCCAGGTTACTACAGCGACTGAGTCGCTATGTTTACAGCGCCCCATACCCGCTTACAGCGTCTACTATCGGTCGCTCTAAGCGCTGCTATACAGACACTCATCTGCCGATACCTGGCGTTAGTAATGAATCAGCCTCCACGTCCCTTGGTGCGCTCAACGTCAGTGAGTATAGCACATCACAGCGGTCCAGCAGCTGTCTTTGAACACAGCAGAGCCTGATCATGTTTCAGAACTCTGTGCCCTTCCCAGCTCAGCCACACTCAGAAATTGAAGCAAAGAAAGCGCCCACGTTTATAATACATAAGGTATTTACATAAAATCTGATATATTGAGATGCTTTGAAATGCCTCATTTTACAAGGTGAATAAGGTGGGGGGAAGTTAGTGTGTGTCTGGAAAGGGACTTCAAGTCCAATTATAATTACCTGTAAATGATTCCCATGGTCTTGTGTGCTGCATAAATCCATGGTATTTAAACCGGACCTTCCGCGTGATTTAATGAAAAGCCCAAACTCTTAAAAAACGGTTCCCAAGCATTTAAAATTAATATATTTTACGTTTTTACCATTCCAATGGGAGTGGCCGTGGAAACCACACCTTGACACACCTTGACAGTGCACGTTTCACTAATTATTAATGTAATTTTGGTTTTAGTGATGTTTGATAGCAAAAAAAATGTTTTTCACATTTTCACATTTTCACTTTAGATAGATATATTTTTATATTTTTGATCACAGCTTATTTATCTAGTTACATAATTTATATACACTAATTAATTAGTTTTTTGTCATTAATGATTTTGATCACATTATTATTATTATTTTTTCACTTGTTCTTCAAGTTTTGCTTATGGTTTGTTATTGTGTTTTTTTGTTTCAGCTTATATTTTAGTACTTTATATTTGAGCACGTTTGTGTGAGGGATCACAGATGTTTGAGGATATTTGGTCACTGCCAACAAAGTGCCTCCCTTGGGAAGATCGTTTTGGAGATCGGGGGAGTCCAACCCGGAAACTCTATACCGGTAGTTCACCAAGTCCCTCCATAACAGCACTCCAGAATAGAGGGGCATCCCGGGCAGAATGAATTAAGTGCCCAACATATACAGACGTCTGGGATTAGGAGAAAAGGGCTAATCCAGCTTGAACTACGGATACACTTCACCCCTTATGCTGATAAGATTGATAATACGACTCTTATCCTGCTCCCCAGGGACATGTTTTGATGTTTGATTAGAGATTATAGCTTTTGTGCCCTTATTATTCATGTCTTTTATTGGTGTGGTCAGTGTATCTCAGACTGTAGGACACACCAAGGAAGCATCTCTTCAATGTAAATATGTATAGAGTTGTACATAGGTATTGTTGTTTAGGAAGATACCTGAGCTCCAGATTTGAAAATGGGCCATAGTATGGGATATATGTGGTTTCATCCATAAGTGATAGACTATTGTAAATAATTCAGTTCATGTATATTTCTGTATTTAGTTCATGCTAGTACACCACGGCCAGGTCCTGCGCCGCCAGCGCTCTTGCCATGTGTCTCTCCCTGGTCGGCCACGGCCGCTTGGTTCCCCAGCTGCGGGTGGCATGCCTCTGGTGCTCCATGGGGCTGCCATCTCCTGCCCTGCTGTGAGATGGTCCTCCAGTTTCTGTGTGGACCCTTACGGCGGGGCGGACTGACAGCGGTGACGCGTCACTGCCAGCTGACAGTGACAGTCTTCTGGATCACGTGACGCGGCCGGGGGGCTGACGTCACTGCGTCCCGTCCGGATGCGCGTTCCCACTGTGGGCGTGCGCCTGGGCGGCGTGGTGATGGCGGGAGAGCTGGCGGCGCATGAGACAGGTAGGTGAATATATAAATAGGAGTCTAAACAATAGCTACATTTTACCTTCACCCTTCAGAAGCCGCACGGGGGCGGCGGGCGCGGGTGGCCGGGTTCTCTTGCGGTCCCTTTCATGTGATGTATTGCTGACAGGCTTCCTGCTCCATTTGTGCGATTTTGGGCATTGACAGTATTTCTGTTGTTTACTGTGCAGGCATAGTATTTTGGGCATTGAATGCCCATTGATTTTCATACCACCTGATATACTGATTTATATGCATGTTTGTTTTTTTGTGGGAATTAATTTTGGCACTATAATTGAATATATATTTTTTGTGATTCTTTGTGATTTTTCTAATATCTTTCTGAGCATCTAGGTAGTAGATTTTTTCTCATTGCATATACATTCACATTTACCGTATTTTTCGCCCTATAAGACGCACTTATTTTTCCCCAAAAGTGGGGGAAAAATGTCAGTGCGCCTTATCGGGCGAATGTAAAAAAAAAATAAAAAAAAAATAAAAAAAAAAAAACTCACCCGTCCCCGGCGCTCCCGCGTTGTCTGGCACACTGCGAGAGGCCAGAGGAGCGGCGGGGGCTCTGTCCCGGCCCCGCCGCTGCGATCGCTGTCTTTTCAGGCAGCGATGACAGCGGCGGGGCCAGAGACAGAGCCCCTGCCGCTCCTCCATCTGCTCCTCCACACGCGAGCACGAAGGTCCGGGCAGCGGGTGGGCGTGGCCTGCACCGGCGCAGGCCACGCCCACCCGCTGCCCGGACCTTCGTGATCGCATGTGGGGGAGCAGATGGAGGAGCGGCAGGGGCTCTGTCTCTGGCCCCGCCGCTGTCATCGCTGCCTGAAAAGACAGCGATCGCAGCGGCGGGGCCGGGACAGAGCCAGCTCGTGAATGGGGTGGGCGTGGCCTGCGTCGACGCTGCGGCGCAGGCCACGCCCACCCCATTCACGGAGCCGGCCGCTCAGCGCAGTGGTGTCAGCGGACAGGTGAGTTTAACTTTTTTTTTTTTTATTACTATGGCGCCTGCCTATACTAACGGGGGGAGGGGGGTGGGAATGGGGGGATGGGGATGCCACACAGCCTAAGGGGATTGGGGGGATGGGGATGCCACACAGCCTATGGGAATGGGGGGAGGGGGATGCCACACAGCATTTGGGAATGGGGGGATGGGGATGCCACACAGCCTTTGGGAATGGGGGGAGGGGTATGCCACACAGCCTATGGGAATGGGGGGAGGGGGATGCCACACAGGCTATGGGAATGGGGGGATGGGGATGCCACACAGGCTATGGGAATGGGGGGATGGGGATGCCACACAGCCTATGGGAATGGGGAGAGGGGGATGCCACACAGCCCATGCTAATGGGGAGAGGGGGATGCCACACAGCCCATGCTAATGGGGGGAGGGGGATGCCACACTGCCTATGGGAATGGGGAGAGAGGGATGCCACACAGCCTATTCTAATGGGGGGAGGGGGAAACCCACACAGCCAATGGGAATGGGGAGAGGTGGATGCCACACAGCCTATGGGAATGTGGGGAGAGGGATGCCACACAGCCTATACTAATGGGGGGAGAGGGGGATGCCACACAGCCAATGGGTATATGGGGAATGGAAGGGGGGGATGCCACACTGGATATATGGGGAATGGGATGGGGGCATGCTACACTGTCTATGGAATGGGGGCATCCCACACGGTCTATGGGAATTGGATAGGGGAATGACACTGTCTGTAATGGTGCGTTTTTGATTGAAAATTTTTTTTTCTTATTTTCTTCCCCCAAATCCTAGGTGCGTCTTATGGGCAGGTGCGTCTTATAGGGCGAAAAATACGGTATATAGCACAGGGATGGTTTTTAAACACTCATGTATATAGCACTATGCACTTTAGTTTTGGATATTTTGCACACTATATTATAAGTATAAGTATTTTTATAATTATTTTTATAATTCTTTATAATTGGTTATTATATATTAGCTTTTCATGGTATTGATCAGATGTATATGACGTATATAGTGGCCAGTTTTTGGTCCCTTAGTGCCGGCACATATGCGGGGGTAAGTGGGTGCAGAGATTTATTATCTCTGCACGTGCAGACCCGTGCATCTCATTTATAGGGACTGTATTGCCCCCAGATATGTTTAAATAATTGGAGCTTTGTCTGCAATACAGATAATTATAGTGGATTCCCCATGATTGGGGTTTGATATATAGATAGAGATATCAAATAGGGACCTGTATATTATTGTTTTTAATTTGTCTTGTGATTATGTGTGTATGTATGTAATTTTTATGCATTTATATGTAACAATAAATATTTGTATATAGAGATTGGTATTAGATATTTTTTTGGTGCTCCTTACAGGGAGGGAGGTGTGGTTTCCACGGCCACTCCCATTGGAATGGTTTGACTAGATTAAAAGTGAGCACAGTATTACAGTTTATTTGTGGTGCACCCCATAATATTTATTTTACGTTTTTGGTCACTAACTTATTATTCTTTCCCCCACTGGGCTGCAACTCTGTTCAGGAATTTAGGATACGGGCGCCGCCATCTTGACTCAGGAGAGGAGAGTGGGATAAGGTACAGGGGGGCGGGTTATAGCTGTGCTTTGCTCAGACAGAGCAGAGCTGGGGTCAGGTAACGGTCAGCAGAATGCAGAGCAGCACAGTCAGGAGGCACTTCCTGTTTGCAGGCTGCCTGATAAGATGGTGGCTTCCATAAGCCGCCATCTTGGATGTTTAAAGGCTCATAACATGCAGTAGATGCAGGTAGGATGATTTTTAATGTGAGCAATCTGTATGTACAGGGCGGGGGAAACATATAAGATAGACTCTTATTCAGAGTGAAGGTCCGCTTTAATCTAAAAAATGTGGTAAAGGACCAGTCCAGCCAGACTGCCCATTTTTTAACCCTCCCCCCGCCCCGCCTCCCTATTCCTAGCACTAAAGCAGGGCAGGGGGGTTACATAATAAAAAAACTTGACCTGCATTCCCACGTTTATCATCCTGCAATTGCAGCTCTGGCCACCGCCATCTTTGCAGCTCTGGCCACCGCCATCTTTGCAGTGCTGGCCGCCGGGTGATGCCAAAAGTGGGTGCTCCCTCTCGTCTATTGACTTGAATGGTCAGCAGCGCGCAAAGCACAGGGAGCGCACTCTCCCAGCACCACCAGTGGTCAGCAAAGGAAAAGCTAGGGGAGGCTGGGAGATGGAGGCAGGGTGAATCAAAAAAATAGACAGTCTGGCTGGACTGGCCCTTTAAATAACAACATAATGGTATTGTGATCACAGAATTCAGATACATGGAGAGATGATCTTTAACACAATTTGTTTTTCAAACAATCTTAAATGTCAAAGATTACCAGCGAGTCTCATGATCTCTGTCTGCGTTTGCTACATAGATTGGCATGTGATATGTAAACCAGTAACATAAACAGGCTGTCTCTCCACTTTCTCAGATTTACATATGATACACATACACAAAAACCTGATACATTGCTTTTTGCCTATCATTTTTTTTTGGAAATCTAAAACATGTGACTCCTAAAAGGGTTGACCACCATATAAAGCAACAAAAGTGCACCACATTTTTCGCACTATACCTCTAACGCCTAGTAATCCCATGTATCACAATGTTTGTATGCTAATTGACCATGTATTAGTGCAGCAAAAAAGTCTTTCTCTTTTAATATTATACCAATCTAGCTCATTGACTGTAAGAGCTTATTGTATTTTTGTACATATTAAGCCAAATATTTAACGCATTGATTGCCAAAGATTGGGATATTTGATCCCTATCAAGGGCGGGAGGAATGGCTTAGCCACCTCCGTCTTCCCTTGTTTTTACAATATTGATAATACAATAAAGTGTCTTTAATTTTTAAGTCTTTATGGTATAGATCGTTGCTTTGTTCTATGACGTGGTCTTACTTGGAGGTCTTACAAAACTGGGGTTGACCTATACCAGGTACAATACTTTTGGTTCTATAAGACGATAATCATAACGATTGACTATAAGACGTACCTAGGATTTGGAGAAGGAAAAAAAAGAAAAAAAATGTATTCTTAACCATATTCCAAATGTAGTGCTAAAATGCCCCATTACAGGCAGTGTGGCATCCCCCACCCCCTTCTATATGGGCAGTGTGGCATTCCCCACTCCTATTTCCCATAGGAAGTGTGGCATTCCCCACTCCTATTCCCCATAGGCAGTGTGGCATTCCCCCCTCCTATTCCCCATAGGCAGTGTGGCATTCCCCACTCCTATTCCCCATAGGCAGTGTGGCATTCCACCCTCACATTCCCATAGGCAGTGTGGCATTCCCCCTTCACTGCCCTTCATTGCCCCGATCAGGGATGCCCCATTGTGTAAAACCCCCAGGTCACCTAAACAAACCCACCCCTTCCTCGGACCTACTGTGAATGATGCGGCCACACATCCAATCAGCGCGCTTGGATCTGCTCACGTCAGCTCGTCAAAGGCGAGCAGATCCAAGTGCGCTGACGGCCGCATCCCCTGTTACCCTCTAATAGGGAGCGTGCCCGCACCGGCCATTCACAAATACCTGGCACAGGCACACGCCTTTGTGATGTGACAAAGGGGGCCCACTGAGACCCTGTCGCCCAAGGGCCCACAAAACCCTGGAGCCGGCCCTGCGTATATATATATATATATATATATATATATATATATATATATATATATATATATATATATATATATATATATATATATATATATATATATATATATATATATATATAAATGTGTGTATGTGTATATTATATAACATGGTTTTGGTTCTAAAATTACGTCTTAAAAGCAAATAACTAAAGCAGATATTGATTTAAAATCTGTGTGTTTAGATTATATAACATGGTTTTGGTTCTAAAATTACGTCTTAAAAGCAAATAATTAAAGCAGATATTGATTTAGGGTTAGAAAACAATCTAAATGTATATAAATACTCACACGTTAACAGCTCCTGCCTTTCTAGTAATATAGTATTTTTGGTTCTAACAATACTCAATTAGAAAGTTGAATATCCAAAGCAAATAATGGTTTAAGCCTGGAAAGCATCTTAATAAAAGAGAACATGTAATTCTAGCCCCTGAGAAAGACCTGCGTGCTGAATATGAACTCGTGGAGTAATTTGTGTTTATAAGGCAAAGTAGAAAGTAGGCATGTAGAAATTAAGGTGACCGCCTATTCTCTTCCGTTGTTTTTTTTTTTAACTAAAAACATTCTTGTAGAATCATGTTTTCCTCCTACGTAATCATATGCACCAATCAGCAGCGAATCCCCTGAAAGGGCCGGTCTGAGACAGGCATTTAAATATAGCCCGGGGGTTCCGTCACCCATCATCAGTCAGCTCTGATCCTCCTCTGCAAAGTCATCCTACAAGCTGCTAGACATGAAGTACCTCGTCCTTCTGGTCATAGTGGTTCAGGCACTTGCTCTTCCACCGGGAAAACCTGGTAAGTACTTACAGCTAAATTTGTCATTGGATTTAGCCAGCGTTTTGTGAAATGTTCGTTTCATTGTGTGATCAGCAATGTCTGATAAACCTGCAAAAAATGTTAGGGTCATGGGGGTCAGGTCTTTAAGTGAAATTACCTTTTTTTTCATTAAAGCCAACTAATAGTTTGTTGTAAGTATCCTCCCATCCCTACTTAAAGCTTGTTTGGTATTTTTAAAACCCACATTTTAGAAGCCTGATCCCACAGTGAGAGTTGAGTGCTATAGGCTCAACCTCCAGGCTTGAAGCAATTGCATGCAATCAATGCAGCAGCATGGTCACTGGCCGTAGGTTACTGTACGTAAGCCAGCCTATAGGTGCCCAATTCTATGGGATCATACACTTAGCCCTGAGCAGGTGACCCCCCCAAAATCAGGCTTAGCATGGGGAGAGGTAGGATGATTTAGACTGAAGATCAGCTATTAAAATAATTTTACTTATTCTACGTCTTTATAAAATGCCCGTTAAAGTATTTGCATCTATTTCTTATGGTAATTCTTACTATTATTTAAAACAGAAGACCGAGCCCCTTCAAAAAGAGGTCCAATTGGGGTAGGTGGTCCTCCCCCATCCGGTGCTGCTTTTACAGAACCACCAGGAAGCCACCCGCCAAGATTCCAACAGGCAGTCCAGAATCTTCCTGTAGCACCACCACCTAGAGGTCCATTTGCTGGAGGTGAAGGGCCCAAACCAATTGGAGGAATTCTACCCCCTACTGGCAAACCACCAGTCAATGAAGCATTGGAGGTCAGTCACAGTAAATCTATTATAATATTATTTTATTAAAGTTTAGTGAATCTATAGAAATAGTTGTCCCATCTAGAGTTAATTTTTTGTTTGTCATTTTGTAAATATTGTGTACATTATTATATTATTTTATTAAAGTGGACCAACACCCAGGATTTTGACTATCCTGGGTTTTGGTCCACTTCGGCGGGGCACCCCGATCGGGGGTGCCCCGCTGTGTGAAACCCCCCAGAAACCCCAAAAAACTCACCTCTCAGCGCTCCCACGTGAGCGCCGCAGCCAATCCCCGCCAACGTCCAGGCGGGGATTAGGAACGTCCAAGACGCTGCCGCCGCCGCCGCCTCCCGCGCGTCACTCTCGGCGCGCGCGCGCCCCCGCCGGCCATTCACAGAGGGCCGGCGCGGGCGCGCGCACGTCTGGAGGGGCGCGCGGGAGGCGGCGGCGGCGGAAGCGGCGGCGGATCAGGTAAGGTGTTTTTGGGGTTTCTGGGGGGTTTCACCCCGCGGGACATCCCGATCTCGGATGTCCCGCGGGGTGGGAGGTGATCGGCCCGGGAATCTTATAGATTTCCGGGCCGATCACCCCTGGGTGTTGGTCCTCTTTAAAGTTTAATGAATCTATAGAAACAGCTGGGGTAAATGTTTTGTTTGTCCATATGTAAATATTGTATACTTTTAATTGTCCTTATATAATATCTAGGGCCTCATCAGAATCCACCAATTTCAACACGTGTTTTCCATTTTTGCTGTAATGGTGGTCTTTTTCTATTAAAGGGGCCCATTTTGGATCTTTTTGTGCCGGCACAAATACCTGAGGGTGTGTATATATAAATAGATATATACAGATCCATATACTAATAATATACTGACCTAATTTATACAGTGGGTACACAGCACACAGATTTTTATAACATCATATTTACCATTTGTATTGGTTGTACTTATTTCAGATGATATGAAGGGGGACTTGCCTTGTTTTTAAACGTCTTGTGTTGTATATATGTCTTTATGTTTTATATGTTTTTTGATGATTAGTTATGTACAAATAAAATGAAATATTCTTGAGGATATGGCATATGTATATTTTTGGTGCTCCACATAGGGAGGGAGGTGTGGTCTTACACGTCCACTCCAAATAGAATTGTTGTATCCATAGAGGGTGTGAGCACAAGCAATTGGATAGGTAGTGCACCCAACAGTAATAATTATATTGTTGTTACATATATTATTACTTATACTATTACAAACATATAACAGTCACTCCTTACTCAGTCTAATAAAATAATCCCAGAATAAAATATCCCACAATAGCCAAAAATTGGAATTTTCCTACAGTATTGTTTCTATAAATGTATAGATTTTGACCCTTTAAGCTGGGATTTTTTTATTAACAAACGTTTTTTTTCTTAACGAAGAGGAGCATATACCTTAAGATGGGCTTCTATGGAACGTATACACCACATGCTGCAATACAGCTAAATCGAGTCATAGTAATGTCATGTACCAGCACATTGTCCAATTAACTAACAGTTTCTTTGTAAATATTTCAGCCTCTCGTTGGAAATCCCAGACCAAAGCGACATTTGAATGGAGTAAATAGTCATCCCACTGAGGCATCACATGTAGAAAATCATACTCATGACTTGACAAGAAGCCCTCGTCCAAACTCATCCCATCAACCACCTAAACAGGAAGGAGGCAATGGTCTCAAGCCAAAACATAGAAACTGGTAGGTAGAAGGAAGGATTGTAGGACTTAACATGCTCACATTTTCTCCCTTCATCCTAGTGCAGATTAATAAAATTTACTGGATTGCATGCACAAGTCCCACGGTATACAAGCATGGAATTTTGTTCATTGCCATGTGACTGTCCCAACTCTGTTAATGGAGGAGACGTGTCACACCCACTGTTATATTGTACATTGTAAGTAACAGAGGCAGAAAGTTTTATAATTCTCAGCATTGCTGCCTCTGCACTAAGTACAAGTATGTTACTTAAATTGGACCTACTACTGCCGCGGCCAGTCCTGGAGTCTAAAAGGTTCCAGGGCTGGCCGACTAGGTGCCCCCGGGACATCCCAATTTAGGAAGCCCCACCGTGTGAGCACCCCCCCCCCCCCAGTATGCCCACGAATCCCTAGCCAGTCCCTAGCTGCAATTGGGGCCGCAGCCACTTTCCTGGCATCCCTGCAGCCGTGGGCACTCAGATAGGCCAGACGCGGGAGTACGTATTCCACAGGGAAACCGGAAATGTGGCCTTCCTTGCTTTCTATGCCAATACTGATTCCAAAACAATGGTTATATGCCATGCATTAGTATGCACAGCATAAAGCGCTGGTTGGAGGAGCGCTTGTGCATGCTCTGTGGAAACGGCGGAAAGGTGACACAGCAGGGCATCCAAAATCGGGGACAGACCAAGAGGGGGCCACTGTGGCTTGCCGGGCTTGCTACCATTGGGAGCACCAAGGTATGGGATGACCGTGCTACCACATTTGTGCATTGCCATGGAAGAGCAATATAATGTGCCGCAGAAACAGGAGAGAGGCACATGGAACAGGCATCTGGTCAGCTGCTTGCTGCCTTAATATTGCAATTGCCTGGACTGTCCCTTTAACCTCTAAAATGCATAAATAATATTTATAGTAATAAAGATATGTGAATTCAAGTCAAAGGTAAATTTGACCAGAATTTAGCTAATTTGGTTAAGCCCAAACCGAATATTATTGTGGGACTAATTTATGATGTGCGTCATTTAGCATCTGTTTTGTGGCTATAGCGTCAGTTCTGGAGCTTTTGTCTTATCTGGCGCTGTGCTGTGGACTACATTGGTGCTAGCAGTCGCTGCACAGAACACTAACTAATTAGCTTTGATTGTTGCACTAGGTATTGCCCAGCCTATGTCAGTGCCTGTTGGACCCGGTTGCGATTATCCCAGCGCCAGTGAGCATCACTGTGTACTGCCATTATTCCGACACTCAGCAGCATATTTATAATTTTTTTCCACCTTCAAGTCTTGGCTAGCTTTTCATCATTACAGTTACAAGAAATCGCTACTGGAGACAAAGGGGACAAACTTTACAGTGTGTTTAGGTTGTGTTTTAATTGTTGTTCTAATTACACATTGGTAAGCTAAGAAGCCATTAAAATCAATTTTAATAATCCACCAAAAATGAAATCTTGTGACATCTAGGTCCTGCGTTTCAATTATTAACAAGACCCAATGCAACTTCTGTACAAATAAATGTGTGTAATATTAATTATAAGCATAAAACACTTCAATCCAGTTCTGCCCATTGTGTTCTATGGGATCTTGACCTACATGGCGCTGCTTCAACCGGAGCGCCCGGCGCTGCAACCTTTTCGGGCGCTAGCGTTAAATAAAATGCTAGCCAGCGGCCGCATCGGCGCTGCTGTTTTTTTCTTTCTTAAATCCCATGCTTAGTGCTGCTGAGGGCAAAGATGTGGCGCTGAAACATCATAAAAACGCCCCCCTCCTCAGTTTATACACCTGCAAGATATATATCACATGATCTAGGTGACTAATCGAAAACGTATCTGTCCCAAATTAACGAAAACAATCTTATAGGCTTACAAGCAAAATGTTTAGCAGAGATTAGAGTGGCTATTTTCTTGTAATTAACATTTTTTTTCTCTTATTTCACAGAATGAAAAACAAAAACAAAACCGCACCAGCCTGAATCTAATAGAGTGTGCACATAAGGGTGACAGAAGCACAATAGTGCATATATAAGACAAAACTAAGAAACAAGGAGTCCCACCACTCCCAAGTCTGTCCTCCCAAACAATGGCACCACTCACTTATATGATGAACTTGATGATTACTTTATTGATGTCCAAAAATGTACAATACACACACTATTAAAACCAATTAAAATACATATATACAAGCTGTGGGGATGGAGAGAGGGGGGGACGGGGGGTAAGGATATGTAAACACACCCCCCAGATGGTAATAGGTACTGAGGCCGTGAATACAATATTAAGTATAGGTAAAGAGTGTGACCGCTGCTCCAAACCTGGCTGATAATTATTTGTGATGTGTTAAAACCTAATTAATACACTAATGTAAACTAATATTTTTCTTAATTTACGTGCAAAACAAATTAAATAAAGTGCTGAGTGCAATGTGTAAACTATCTACCAAGGGACAGCCAGGTAGAGAAACAGATGCCGACGCGTTGCGTGACGTCACCCGTCACTTCTCCAGGGCACCTCCTGGTGCCCTGGAGAAGTGACGGGTGACGTCACGCAACGTGTCGGCGTCTGTGTGAGTGGAGGGGGGTCTGATTACTGGCCGTTCTGAGATGTACGTTTACTTATTCATTATATATGTGTCGGTTTTGTTTCTCTACCTGGCTGTCCCTTGGTAGATAGTTTACACATTGCACTCAGCACTTTATTTAATTTGGTTTGCACATAAATTAAGAAAAATATTAGTTTAGTATTTAGTATTATTTTATCAGCCAGGTTTGGAGCAGCGGTCACACTCTTTACCTATACTTGATATTGTATTCACGGCCTCAGTACCTATTACCATCTGGGGGGTGTGTTTACATATCCTTACCCCCCTGTTCCCCCCCCCTTTCCATCCCCACAGCTTGTATATATGTATTTTAATTGGTTTTAATAGTGTGTGTATTGTACATATGAATTTTTGGACATCAAGTTCATCATATAAGTGAGTGGTGCCATTGTTTGGGTGGACAGACTTGGGAGTGGTGGGACTCCTTGTTTCTTAGTTTTCTCTTATTTCACAGAATGATTACAACTAGACAAAGCGCAATATGTCACCGATCAGAAAGTGAATGGTTAAAGTACTGTATGTAGTGTTCTTGTTTACAGCAAATAAATATTGTTGTTGATACAAAAAATATCCTTGAAGTTTTTTTTTTCTATGCCACAACTATTAAAACATGTATTCAGGGCTAAATGGAAACTAGTTTATTGTTTTAGAGAACAAATATATTTTTTGTATTTTAGGATTTTCTTTTTTACCTATTGTAAACCATGGTCTCTCTCTCTTCATCTCAAAAGATATATTTTCATATACTTATATAATTTTTAACTAATAAACACATCATACTTGCCACAATATTGTAATAGAAAGTGCCTTCTGGCCTTTAGTACAATAGGCATTGTGTATAGTTTTGTATTCTTAGAGTGTGTTTAAAGCTTGTGGTTTCCTTCTCCTGGGAGGAATAAAATCCTGGGGTAACAGGTTTAGTGTATCAGGGGTGACAGAACGCGTCACCATTAATTTCCTTTTCCTTCCATTAAAATTTAAATAAACATGGCTGGATATTTCTTGATGCGGGGTGTATAAGTGACTCCTCCTCCCGCCATCCAGTATATTTATGTAGATATTTATAATTTTTCATGATAGTGCTCCTTTAACCCTTTTGTTGCCAAGCCCGTAACACCTACATGCTGGCTTGGCTGGGCCTTAAGTGCCAAGCCCAAAGGTGTTACGTGCTTGACTTTCCTCGCTTCTAGTTTAAAAAGTAAAAATAAAAAATACTCACCTGACCCCTTGTTGGATTCGGCCGGGTCTCCTCTTTAATTTGGTGCCATCCGATCCCCCGTGAGGGGTCGGATGGCTCCAGGAGAGCCCCCGGAATAGGCCACCCCCCCCGCTTCTGCAGCAGCAGCTTCTAACTGTAAAAAAAAAAAAAAAAAAAATGACATTCACTTACCTGTGTGTGCGCTGGCTCCCGCTGTCCCTCCTCTTCACCTGGGGGGCCTCCGACCCCCCCCCAGGACTTACCGATCTTCAGGAGAGAGCCTGGGAGGCTCTCTCCTCTCTTCTTCTCGATGGCGGCCGCCATCATGCCTCTAAGCCCCGCCCCCTTGGGGCGGGGCTTATGAAGTCATCCCGGCCCCGAACGGGCTTCAGCTTTCTCAGCTTCTCAGATGCCGGTGATCGGCGCTGGGGAAGGAGGTGACAGGAGATCCTCTGATCTGCCTTCTCCTTCTCTGGATGCCGATCACCGGCATCTGTCAGCTGAGCGGCGAGGGACAAGAGCTTGCAATCGAAGGTAAGTACAGTAAAAAAAAATTTTTTTTTTTCTAATAAAATACTTTTATTACTTGTGTGGTGTTTTTTTTTCACAGTTAACCCTTTGTGAGCTGGTAAGGGGTCCATGAGACCCCTTATACCAGTTCACAAGGCTGGGGGGGTGGCAAGTCACCTGCCCTAGCGGGTGACTTGCCATTAACCCCCACACCCCATTACCTGCCTCCCCAAAGGCCAGGGGGGGGCAGAAGAGCCCGGGCCCACATAGGCTATGTGGGCTCGTAGGCTGCAGGGTGGGGGGGCCACCAAAGCTGGCCCCCCCACTCTGTGCCTACAAGCCCCCATAGCTGGTCCCGGGCTGGTTACTTTGGGTAAGGGGGACCCCACGTCATTGTTTTTTTTGGATTTTTAAGGGTTTTTAACCCTTAAAAATCCAAAAAAAAATGGGGTCCCCCTCCCCGGGAAGGGGGACCCTATGTCATTTTTTTTTTAATTAACCATTTGTCATCCAGCAGCTATAAAAGGCTTCTGGGCAGGAAAGGGTGTCTACCTATACATATGTGGTATCGCTGTAACAGGGAGAAATTGGGGTTTCTCACGCAATAAGATTTTATTGACAAACTTACATTTTTTATTACAAAAAAACTCTACAAATTGTAAAAAAATATTTTTTTTTTATTTTTTTTCACACATTTCACCCAAAAATATTGAGAATACACCTAAAAAATACAAACAAGACATTTCATGTTAAAGCCCAGACTCTGTTGAAAAAAACAATATATAATTTTCCTGGGAAATCCCTGGAAATCCTTTCAAAAATGACAGTTGAATATGTGTAGCGCAAAATAGTGAAACATCGTCTGGCAACAGGGAGTGGCAAATGCTGCAGGTAGGCTGGCAGCGAAAGGGTTAAGCTAAAATCCAAACGGACAGGCTGATTCATTACTAACGCCAGGTAGCGACAGATGAGCATCTGTAGAGCGGATTTCAGAGCACCCGCTAGTAGTCGCTGTGCTCCGCCATGGATCATTGTTTCAGAGCGCCTCAGTCGCTGTCCGGCATTGATGAATATGATATGTGAGTTGCCATAATACGCTGTATGTGAACGAACCTTAACGACAGCTCAGTGCGACTGACTCACACCCCATTCATCAAAAAAACAGCCACAAACATCGGTGGCACTCAAAATCATGTAATTGTAGCCCATAGCGCCAGAGGCTGTGTGATTAAAGGCTGTTTTTGTACATGTATCCACTAGTAACAAAGCGAAAACTTGTGGAATTACATTGTTATTACATTGTAACATGAACACTTTAATACCAGACATGTAAGGACAATTCTGCATAAAAAATATTATTAATACAAAAGTTTTCAAAAATGTAATTTTCTTGCCCAGAATACATGTCAGAAGGTTTGTGGGGTTTTTTTTTGCGGAAAAAAAATGGGATCAAGAAAGGGATTATCCTCCATAGAAATGTATGGGAGAGCGCCAGGTAGCGACAGGTTAGACGTGGCGCTCTGCAAGGATGAACGCCGGCACTGTACGCTGAGGCTGGGATAATGATGAATCAGACGCTACATGGCATTGTTCCAGTCGCTCACCAGATTTGGCTTCATAAATGTGTAATTGCGTGCCGTGTCCGGCCTTCACCTGCCGCTACCTGCCGCTGTACAGGCACTACCTGGCGCTATCCCTTCATGAATAAGGCCCTATGTCCACCATTAATGTATTTATCCACTTACCAGAAATATACTTGTGTCAGGCTCATCAGGCATCACGCTAATAGAAAGCTGGATTTTCAATAACGATCAGATTTCTCCATATATTCAAAGAAGTAGACAGAAATATATTTATATGAGACTCATTAGATTCAACTTCCAAGGCTGGACTCCAGTAAGTGTCAAATCTCCTTATATTTAAACAAGTGTAAGTGCAGCCTCTTAGGAGGTTGCGTGGAGGCTGATTTATTACTAACGGCAGGTATTGGCAGATGAGCGTCTGTATAGCGGCTCTTAGAGCGCCCGCTAGTAGACGCTGTAAGCGGGTATTGGGCGCAGTAACAGAGTGCCTCAGTCGCTGTAGTAACTTGGCCGGCATTGATGAATGTAATGTATGTTGGGCGCTCTAACACCAGTACAGCGCTGCAGGGAGTGAGAGGTGGCGCCAGCTCAGTGCGACCGACTCTCGGTGCTCCACACCATACTTATCAAAAAAGGACACACACAGCATCGGCGCTCTAAATCTGGGCTCTGTAGCATAGAGCGCCCGATGCTGTGGGATTAAAGTCTGATTTTGAACACACAATACTCCTGTAACAAAGTGGAAACACATAGAATTACATTGTTTTAACACTGTGACATACCAGACCTGGTTATAAAGAAAAAGAAAATAATATTGGGAGAGCGATACTGAGCAAAAAGTAATACCGGCGCTATGCGCTGCACCGCCTGTAATAATACATGGGACGCTACATGGCGCTGTTAGAGTCGCTCACTAGATTCGCTTTCATAAATGTGGTTTTGCGTACAGCGCCCAGTGCTGCCTGCTGCTACGAGGAACTACCTGCCGCTATCCCTTCTTAAATAAGCCCCCTAGTCAATAACTCCATTCAGTTCTGTGTGTTCAGGTGTATGTGTGTGCAGGTTGGAGTAAGGCTTTTGTAATGTTCTCGCCAGATGATCGGTTGGTTTCAATACAAAGGCCCTTATTTAACAAGGGATAGCGACAGGTAGCGACTGGTGAGCGGCCGGTAATGACGGGCCCCGCCACGAGAACGCCGGCTCCCCACCACAATCATACATTTATCAAGGTAATCCTGCTTAGCGACTGAGATAGCGCCAGATAGCCACTCATTCATCATTATTCCAGCCTCAGCCCACAGCGCCAGCGTCCGACCTTGAACAGCGACAGGTATGACCTCTCGCTACCTGGCACTCTCCAATGCATTTCAATGGAACAATCTTCAAATATTCATAATTAATTGTTATTAATGTTTTTTTTTTCTTTTTTTTAATGTGAAAAATTCTGTGACCACTTCTGCCATTTTAAATATTTATTTTAAGGTAAAAAAAAAAAAAAATGTACAGAATTGATATTACAGGTCTGATATTAATGTATTCATATTACAAAATTATTTTAAAAACTTGTTTTTTTTTGGTTTCCAAAAATATGGTTGTTTGGGGGTTAAAAAACTACTTTTAACCCATCACTGCCAGGGCTCTGGGGTTTAAACATGCATTTCACAGCACAAGATTTTTTTGAGCTTGATTTGTTAATGAATATGGTGGAAGCCGGTCGCTCTGACCAGTCACTATCATGCGCTCCCATACAGCGCGGAACCTGTCAAATAGCAACTCCTCACCCAATATTCAACATTACGGCAAACCGACTGAGTCGCTATCAACTACTGAACAACGGCCAAGCACAGCGACTACTAGCGGGCGCTCTGAAAATGCCGCTACAGTCGCTCAACTGTCGCTACCTGCCGCTGTTAATGAATCGGCCTCCAAGTCATGAAAGATTTTGTTTGCGCATGAAAGTCAGTTTACTCTCCTCTGCTTTGGAAAAGGTTGTCAAGAGGCAGATCAAGTAACACTTTAGTCTATCCTTGTTCAATTCCTAGATAAGCTAATTGCAAATATTGGAAATGTTTTGTCTACATCAAATAAGGGAACATCCCATGCTATAGAAAAAATATACCAATCATCATTGAAACCTTAGAAAATGCAAAACAGTATAAAACAAACACTGGTTAAAACCATAAAAAAGGGTGACGTGACTTGATCAGTGCCTGATAATGTCCATGAAATGAAGCAGTTCTTCTGTGCGGCCCCCCCTCCACCACCACAGCCTCAAGCACACCCTCCCCTAGTACACCACCTCACAACTAGAGAAAAGCAATCCTGCACCTATACCCCACCACATCATAGCACACAATACCACACTACACCACATAACAGCGCACGAGACCTGAACACACTACAACACAGCAGACCAGACCACACCCCAAACACCTCTCTTTAGGTGAAGAACAGCTCAAGTCCCCCTCCCCATGCTGAGGCTCTCCGCTGAGGTCCACTGAGAGCAAGTTGTGTAAAAGGATATTCCCCTAGGAAAGGACTCCCTAGAGTTGAAGGGGAGACCTGGGACGGGTTTGGATTTTCTTTTGGGGAGTTTATAGTGTAAGTGTAATTGCTAGAGGAGAACACTAGATGCCCCTAGGATAAGAAGGCCTCCCTGCCACACAGAGGTTAAACAAGGCCCAGTCCACATTCCCAGTTCATTGGCCATTGGGAAGGATTGTAAGAGGGACCCAAGGGGGATAAGGAGGAAGTTGGAGTGCAGTCCAAACAAGTCCAAGGTGGGAGAAGGACCTGATGCTCGGGCATGAGAGTGCTAGCCACTTGTCGAGGGGTAACCAAGAAAAAATGAATGTCCTGAGAGGGTGCCAAGCTTGAGGAGACCAGTGCAGGGGCTATACTATTTCTATTTCATCCTGAGTCTAGGCAGAGGTCTAAGGAGACCGGAGTGTGGCAGGGAAGAAATGCTGATTGCATAATACGGAGAGGGGCATCCCATCGCTATCAGCTTATGTATTTCAGACAAACCCTCCATGGAGAGAACCTTCCCTCATCCCAGGTGACCAGGACTCACTATCAGCCCTCGGACAGTGTGAGCAAATTGACCTGACCCTGGCCAGCCCTCCTGAGTCCCATCCAATCAGCTGCCCTCCTAATATTATTTATGACCCACAGCAGGTGCTCCACTAAATCTATTATCTTTGCTTGATGTAGGATGGGCGGTACAATGTAATCAAGTGATTTGTCAAATCTTAAAAAACATAATCCCTAATACAAAGAAATATATATATATATATATATATATATATATATATGATCAGCAGCTAATATTTAGAGTAACCACTATGTGTAGCAGGACAGCAGCTGGTAAGAGGTCACAGGTATCTGGAGCCATGCTGACTGCAGTGCACCCCACAGCTGCTGGAGGGTGAGTGGGGGAGAATCCATATAGCCAACAAGACCATCAAGGTGCCCCCAAACTTGCTCAAATGGGGAGAATTTGAGGGCCAGGATAGTACTTGACAGTTATGCTTCGACAAGCAATAAACTTCTGGCACACCCACCTCTTGAATCCATTGATCCCCAGCGGAGAAGAGGGCTTGCAACATGCAGTTGCTGCAACCCATGAATGTAGAAGGATGAGTACACAGTTTTGGGTATTCTTGAATTATTTAACAGGAGACACATCCTGATTTAGGGAAGGGGGGTTGTTTTTTTTTAACTTTTGGTCCACTTTAAAATGCAAATGCAAATCATATGATCATCTTAAAAAGGAATAACACACAGGAATTTTACTTTCCCGTGTGTTGTTCCTCTCAGGGCTGCCAGGTATCTCCCCAGACTGTCCGATTCAGTCACCTTCCTGTCGTTCCCATACCTCATCTGAAAGTGAACACACTCAGTGCCGGCTCCAGGTTTATGTGGGCCCTTGGGCGGCATGGTCTCAGTGGGCCCCTTTGGGATGGAGAGTCACGGGTTGGGGTCTGGAAATTCCATGGCCAAGTTCTTTAACCACATTGTGCCAGCTGGCAGTGGGCCTGGGGCCCTAGGCAGTTGACCAGCCTTGCCGGGTGCTGACGCCGGCCCTGAACACACTGATTGGCTGAGCGACTTGCTCAGCCAATTAGCATGCTCGATTTCACATGGCTCCTTTCAGCTCTGTCAGTGGCTAAGGGGAGTACATACCATAGAGGCAGTGCGGGCACGAGCCCCTGGGCCTGTGTAAGCGGGGGGGCTGGTGCAGGCTACCTGTACTACTTCTACAGAATGTACACCAGGCGCCAGCATACATACTTGCTTAGCTATTCATGTGAATGCCTCTGTGCAAGCGGCGCACTGTTATCATCCTGCATTTGGCACTGTCTTCCTTATCGTGCGCACACTGCCTATCTTCCTGGTCGTACATGCGCTGTCCGTCTTCCTCATCGCGTGCACGCCGCCTGTCTCCCTCACTGTGCGCACTGCCTGCCACACTTGCCGTGTCCACAATGACTGCCTCACTCACTGCCGTGTGCCACTCTCCTCCTGAGTGTTCGTGGGTTGGTTTGGGGGTACTGCTATGGATTTGTGATGGGCTACGTATGCCTCTGCTGAACGGCTAAGCGGCTGAGCAGAGCCAAAGGGAACCAAGAGTGCTGTTGGCTGCATTACCTGCTCAGCTTCTAGCTGTGGCCAGCCAATTCAGAAGGGCCTGGCATGGGTGCGTGCACAGCTAGAGGTGACTGGGGATGCGGTCGTGATGCTGAGATGTGGCAAGGCCTCCAGGAGAATGTAAGTGGAATGAGAGATCTCACACATGGGGACATCCCAATTCAGGATGCTCCAAGGGGGCCTCCGAAGTTCATCCATTGTCAAAGAGAAACAAAACCCTATAGGGGGTGGCAAAACCGGCCTTCATAACCAAGGGGGCTATATCTCAGCTACAATACCTTTATTCAACAGCACACCTGGATGGATCTTCTGCACAGAAGGTAAGCAAACTTCCCTTGGAAATTATTTCACCAAACAATCAGCATGACCCCCACCGATAACGTGAGAGCAGCTGAAACTTAACCACATCATTTGTACATCCTATAAAAACATGCCTCCTCTTTTAGCTGAGGCTATTTGCATAATGTCCGTAGACATAAGAGATATAAAAGCCATCTGGAAGAACTTATAGAGCAAATCTGCATCGCTGTATAGCTGCCTTTATCCAAGATATAGCACAGACATGTTTTTATATTAATAATAATAAAATGTACGCATTTCACATTTTGGAGAGGCTCTTCAATCTTTAATGAATACATGTTTTGAGTTTTGAGAGACTACCAAACACAACACAAACACAATACACAAAAAGTGCAAACAAAAACATATATGTTTTAAATCCCGGAACTGAAAGTTCTGTAGGTTAAACTGGATCTTCAGCATCATTTAATGAAAAGCCCAAACCCTTAAAAAACTATTCAAAATCTCCCCAGCATCTAAAGTGAATATATTAAGTTTTTAGTCACTTACTTTTTATTATTTCCCTCACTGGGCTGCAACTCTGTTCAGGACTCTAAGATATGGGCACTGCTATCTTGCCTCAGAAGTATCACATACTGAGGAGAGGAGGAGGGGGGGGAACTGCAGGGGAGTGAGTGATAGCTGTGCTTTGCTTAGACAGCAAGAGAGCAGAGCTGAGGTCACGAAACGGTCAGCAATCCCAGAATGCAGAGCAGCACAGACAAAAGACACTTCCTGTTTTCAGGCAGCCTGAGACTCCATGTGCCGCCATCTTGGAGGTTTAAATGCTCAGAAAATGCAGTAGATGCAGGTAGGATGATTTTTAATGTAGGCAATCTGTATTTACAGGGTGGGGAAAACATATAAGCTCTTATTCAGGGTGAATGTCCGGTTTAAATGCAATCCAATATGGGAGAGATCAAATATCATATTTATACATTTGTATTTAATTGAGCCCAATGGGGGCTTCCCTGGGAATCTACATTCACCCTCTAGCTGTCAAATGACTTTAAAAATGTATATAAACACTTCAGCTAATGAGAGGATGTGTCACTTATACACCCAAACTGAATAAAACTTCTGCCAAGCTTGTGGTTTTATTCTCCTTTTAGAAATAAAATCCAGGGGTGACAGGTTTGAGTGTATCTGGGGTGATGAGGGGCGGAACCTGTCCCCCTGATTTCCTCTTCATTAAAAAAACAAAAACAAAACAAACAAAAAAAAAACAAGCCTGGCTAGATGTTCCTTGGTCCCAGGTGGAAGTATGATTTTAAGCTTACACCCAGTGGGACCACTGGAAGTCCTGAACCTTCAGTGGAGAAGGTTCCCTTAGCACCCCTTACCCTGCCGAATTCTCTGCCTGATTTTCTAAGAGATGGACATCATTTTGCCTGAAGGACACCATTTAACCCTTACTCTGAAACAAGCATATGAAGCAATTGTACTTGTGTTTGCTTTTATACAAGAGATGCAAGTGTATTTGGCCTGTGAATTGTGAACCGTGAATGTGACAGTGACGGGGGTTCAAGAATTAAACCTTTCTTTTCATACCCTTGCACAAGCTGATGCTTTCACCTATTCTGTTTACTGTTGAGTCTCTGTCTGTTAAGATACCATCTTATCATTTCCCAATGACCATTCCCCATTAACCCTTACCCTTGGCTACCATACCTGAGTGCTGTGACATTGCCTGGGATAAGTTGACGCTGTGACATACTTGGGATTGCAATTAAAGATGACTGTGATTACTGCTGGCTAATCCGATAACTACTGTTACGGTTGCAGCAGAAGCGAGAGAAGGCAAAAGTGATCCATAAATAAGGGCTGATGTATGTGTGCCCTGGTGCCTTCGAGTATGGACTCTGGCTGAGGGGCTGGAGAATCGCATTGTGTTAGTCTCCTGGAGACATTTTGAACTGGCTGGTCAGAATAGTACCCCATTGGGTTTAATGGGAGAACACCATGTCCTGGTTAATGGGTCAGAGGAAAACTTCTTCTGGAAGGGACAGGTTCAAACGGCAATGACATGCCTTCCTTGGTCACCAAGCCGTATGTAGGCATGTGCCAACTAAGCTTAAATCAACTGCAGAAAAGGGAAACCAGGTGTGCCAGGAGTGCTTTTGTGAGCTGCTGTTTAACAAATGGTGGCAGTGAATAAAGATCTTTTGTTGAGTTTGAACCTACTGATGGTTTATTTATCCTCAAGTGAACCTAAAGTCATTGTGGGCCTTCCACAGGCTTCCCTCTTCCAAGGAACTGAGTAAGTGCCTTGCAAACAAATGCAGGGCGATTCCCATCACAGTTCTGGCCCTGTCCTAACGTTGCTTCTTAGACTACCAAACTGTGCTGGATGTCCAGTTTGCCGAAAGTGGTTATCACAGCTACACTGCTTCCAGGCCCTGGAAGATCCCCTTGTCCAACTGTGCCCTTTCCAGGGGAAATCCTTCTCGCTACCCATAAAGCATACCCTAACCACATGGAGCATTCCAAAAATCAAACCTATCCCTCACAAAACCACAAGGACTGCCTGTATGCCGATCTCAGCAATTTCTCCCACCTCACATGTGCGTACCCTTGGTGGCATTTCCAGCACTCTAGCTAATGTGCGCAGCAGAGGGGAGTGACATTCACAATCTGTTCATTCAGGAAAGTTTTCTGGTCAGATCTGACACATGTGCAGTGGGAGCGTGGATCAAGGCAGGTAAAATCTGGGAGTTTCACACAAAAGGGCTTCCCGAATCGGGATGCCCCTGTAATGGAAACAAAAACCCAGGTGAGCAAAGTTTCCGAGTTTTGGTCTGCTTTCAAGACTGGTTTTCTGCTGTCTACTTTTTTCTTCTACTCCATGTTAGCAGGTTCTCTCTTTCCCTGCCTGCATGGCAACATCCTACATTACACACAGGGTGGCGCATGTCCTGGGGCCTCCTCCACCTGCCCCGCAAAGGGAGCCTCTACCTTTTTAGTATTTGGTCTGACGAGCTGCGGGGACAGCAAAAAAGCTATTGGGGCAGGATGGAGAGTCTAGAGCAGCAAAGCCGGTGTCAGCAACACTACAGTGATGGGTTCGTGCAAAGCTGTCAATCAGCTGCCACTCACTGCACATAAGCCACCAAGCACAGCCGCTAGCAGCTCAATGCAGGGAACTCTTCTGCTGGACCAGCTACACAACCCAGAATGGCAAAGCAGGAGTTCCCGAGCAGCACGCACCGCACAAGGGTGGCACAAGGAACTTGATCTGATGTTCCAGTAAGGGAGCGGGTGCCAGACAACAACCAATCAGTTTCTTGGCTGGACTATTATTTTAAATGAAAAAAAATACTGTATCTGGGGCCCCCACCAGCTTTGTGCCCAGGGGCGTCCACCACACTTAATCCGGCCCTGATTACACATGCATTAAATATATATATATATATATATATATATATATATATAAATATACATATATATATATATATTTATATATAGACACATTTTCCAGGATGCCCTATACACACGCGTAATTTTAGTCCACTCACCTTACTAGCACTCCTCGCGTTGCTGCTCGACTTCTAACAGCTCTGGTTGTCGCTGGTGGCTGGGAGCCCACCGGCCATGGCCAGGGCAGTGGCAGTATGTTCAGCAGCATGGGAATGCTAGTAAGGAAGTTGGACCTTCCCTTTACATTTGTTCTATAAGACGTATCAACATTGCCCCCCCCCCCACACACACAAAGGTGCATCTTATGAAGTAAAAATATTTTCTTTAGAATTTTTTCAAAGCTAAGGAGCATTCTTGTACTATTACTTTCTTAAGAGCATGTTTAACATCTTTATTTCGCAAACTATAGATAAGGGGATTAAGCATAGGGATCACAGCAATATTTAGCAACGAGATGACTTTGCCTTCACTCAGGAATGACTTGGATGGTGGTCGTAAGTACTGGCAAAACAGCACCGTGTACAACAAAGTGACAACAGTGAGGTGTGAGGAGCAGGTTGAAAAGGCTTTGGATCTTCCACCCGTCGTACGAATAGCCATAATATTTCTTACAATGAAAATATAGGAGGTGAGGGTAAGGAGGAAGCAGGGAATTCCTAATAGCACAGCCGCAGTAAATATCACAATCTGTATTCCTGATATGGCCGAGCAGGAGAGCTGTAACAAGGGCATTACATCACAGTAGAAGTGGTTCACTTCACAAGAACCGCAGAAATGCAGCATAGATAACTGAACGGTAATGGGCACGGTGAAGAGGTTAATGGTTATCCAAGAAAAGAGAGCCAAGAAAACACACACTTTATAATTCATAATCAGCAGATAGTGCAGCGGTCTACAAATGGCCACGAATCTATCAAAAGCCATGGCTGTGAGAAGGATGTATTCTGTGCTTTGAAAAGTAAGAACGCAGTGGCACTGGGCCATACATCCTAGAAAAGAAATTCCATAGCCACTAACAAACATGGCAAGGAGCTTTGGTAAAGTTACGGAGGTGTAAGAAATGTCCAAGAAGGAGAGATTACTAAGAAAAAAGTACATGGGAGTGTGCAAGCGGACATCCATATAGATCAGCATCATGATCAGCGTGTTACCATATTGACAGGTCAGATACATTATAAGGATGGACACATATACAGGAATCAGCATATCAGGGTCATGTGAAAGGCCAAGCAATATAAACCTACTCTCTGTGGTTCCATTGCAGATTTCCATAAACAGTTTTATATATGAATATTATTTATATTATTTGAATTAAACACAGTCTATGTAATATGTTATTTTTAATAATTCATAATTTTCATATAGAAAGCTGAGATGTAGGATAGTGAAATAACTATTGACCTAAAAAAAGATAGAAATGTGTTTAGAAAATCAGTTGTTGCCTTTATAGAGGACCAAAACCCACCCTGGAGTCTATGAGACTCCTGGGCCATCCGAGTTCCTGACCTTGGGACTTCCCGAATTGGGATGCCCCACAGTGTGATTCACTCACCGTCCCTGCGCACTTCGAGCCGCGTGTGCACCCGCGCTGGCCTTTCTGAATGAGCGCTCAGGCACGTCTCAGCTGCAAGGTGAGCAGAGGATGCGACTGGTGGTGCACTTGGCTCCCTTCGGTGCCACCCAGGTGCTTAGCCATCCAGGCGGCTTAGCCGTCAATGGCGGCGAAGGTTGCCATGTGGCAGTGAGTGCGTTGAACGGCTATGCGAGCCAATCAGCACACTCGCATCTGCGCCCTGGGAGCGACTTGAAGGTAAGTTGATCAGGCGACCTGGGGGAATACACACAGTGGGGCATCCCAGTTCGGGATGCCGCAGCGCAGAGGAACAACACACGGGAAAGTGAAATTCCTGTGTGTTATTCCTCTTTAATACTCCTCCCTGATTACCAATGTATTATCTGCAGCCTTACTTTTCTTTTGCTTTGTAACTGTTTATGAAATTTTTATTAATCTTTGAGAAAAAGGGATGGTTGAAGCACACCTTACTGTTTATACAAGAGAGTATAGGGTTAATAAGAGATAGTGTTCAGCCCGTCCAAGATCTCCGTTCTACCTTCCAGAGATATAATATATGCAAGGAAAAAGGAAGGAGAGGCGAACAACTGTAGTTTATATGCAAGTAAAACAAAGCAATTTTAATAAGGAATTATAACACATGAGTGCTGCAGTATATACAGTGAATCTTGCAGAATATAAAAATTCAAAGTAATGAAGGGTGCATAGCACAAGTTGACCGCTCGATGGTGCTGTGATGCAGCAAACAGTGTTAACCATCACACTGTATGGAGACACAAAAAGGCAATAAATAATGTATAGTTCTAGTGAGGCAGAATACAGACGGGGAGGCCGATTCATTAATAGCGGCAGGTAGCGACAGTTGAGTGACTGTAGCAGTATTTTCACAGCGCCCGCTAGTAGTCGCTGTGCTTGGCCATTATTCGGTTGTTGATAGCGACTGAGTCGGTGTGCAGTAATGTTGAATATTGGGTGAGGAGTCGCTATTTGACAGGTTCCGCGATGTATGGGTGCGCATTATAGCGACTGGTCAGAGCGACCGGCTCCCACCATATTCATCAAAAAATCACGCTCAAAAAATTCTCGCGCTGTGAAATGCATGTTTAAACCCCAGAGCGCTGGCGGCGATGTGTTAAAAGTAGTTTTTTAACCCCCAAACCACCATATTTTTGGAAACCAAAAACAAAAAAATGTTTTAAAGAATTTAGTAATATGAATACAATAATATCAGACCTGTAATATCAATTCTGCACAATTTTTTTTTTTGTTGTTGTTTTTTTTACCTTAAAAAATTATCTAACGCCGTGGTCACAGAATTTTTCACATTTAAAAAAAAAAAAAAAAAAAAAAAAAAACATTAATAATAATTAATTATGAATATTTAAAGATTGTTCCATTCAAATGCATTGGAGAGCGCCAGGTAGCGAGAGGTCATACCTGTCGCTGTTCAAGGTCAGACGCTGGCGCTGTGGGCTGAGGCTGGAATAATGATGAATGAGTGGCTATCTGGCGCTATCTCAGTCGCTAAGCAGGATCGGCTTGATAAATGTGTGATTGTGGTGGGGAGCCGGCATTCTCGTGGCGGTGCCCGTCATTACCGGTCGCTAACCCGTCGCTACCTGTCGCTATTCCTTCATAAATAAGGGCCAAAGTAACTGAGAGTATGATGACTCCTCAAACACAATGCCAAACATGCATATAATGGTAGACAAGATAATGCAATAGATAATCAAGATATCATCTTACAGACAGACAGCACCAGGAAGTAACCCTCGACGTTTCGTTTTTTTGGACCTTCTTCAGGGGGAAAGCGATATCTTGATTATCTATTGCATTATCTTGTCTACCATTATATGCATGTTTGGCATTGTGTTTGAGGATACTCTGTTTGGATTGTGTTTGTCATACTCTCAGTTACTTTGTCTGTATTCTGCCTCACTAGAACTATACATTGTTTATTGCCTTTTTGTGTCTCCATACAGTGTGATGGTTAACACTGTTTGCTGCATCACAGCATCATTTAGCGGTCACCTTGTGCTATGCACCCTTCATTAGTTTGAATTTTTATATACTGCAAGATTCACTGTATAAACTGCAGCACTCATGTGTTATAATTCCTTATTAAAATAGCTTTGTTTTACTTGCATATAAACTACAGTTGTTTTCCTGACATTTTTATTAAACCAGTAAAACCTATATTACATGAAAATGTGTCTGCAGGTTAAAATGATAGGTGAAATATTTAATTTGGTTAAAAATAATGAATGCACACCAAAAACAGGGGTAGTAGTGGAGCCCTCACTACCATGGAGGCTAATGCCAAGCCCCAAACAAAAACTGAAGAGAATTTATAAGGAATAGCTGACACCTGTATAATACAATTAACATGATTATTAGAGATGGGCATATTTGATTCGCCAAATTTCCCCAAGAAATTCAAATTTGTCGGAAATGAATTTGTAACAAATTCCTGTGATGTAAAAAAAAATGTCACCTCCATCATCGGTCCAGCGCCAGGCGATGTCCTCGTGATCTGGTGGGCCTCAGCATCGTTAGAAAGATAGGTGGATCCAGGCACAGGCACTGTACTCACAGACTAAAAAAACAACATGGAGTCCCCCAAACAAAACCACCTCGGGCACCAGCTGTGTGGCATCCCTTGGTCCTTAAGGGTCCCAGCCCACATAGACTAACCGGTCAGAAGGGGTCATGGTAATTGGTCAGGGGGTTCCGACAAGACATCCTCTTCCCAGAAGGCGATTTGCCAGCTTTTGCTGCCATTTGAACTGGTATAGGGTGCTAAAGATCATTTATCAGTTCACAAGAATTACGTGAAAAAACACCTAACCTCAACTTAAAAAGTAATTTAATAATTTTTTTACATAATACTTACCCCTATCCATCGCGGAGTGCTGTCCCACGCTGCTCATCTCTATCTTTAAAGAGATAGAGGGCACAGACGTTCCGCCCCACACTGGGCTTCCTCTACTTACTCCTCACCTATTTACCTGAAAAAAACAGCACTCTATGGAATATGTTAATGAATTTAGCATAGCCCATAGCCCACAGAGTGCTGTAGTTGCCAAAGTAGTATCCTTACCTACTTGTAAATATCATGCACCTCATCCGTAAATATGCCACAGGGGTAGGTGTTTTTTTTGGAAAATATTAGCAGAGGAATGCCTTATAGAACTTGTTTTTGTGTTCAAGTAAGACTCATATGTAAACTTCTGTTCACACCTGATGGCACACCCAGATCCTCAGCATGATATTGCCATTGGGTTTACAATGCCTTGGAGTCTCTGAAATAATGTATTACACAGCCAGCAACAAAATATTATTTTCATTTCATGATAGCAGCGGTCACTTCTATTGGGGAAGGATTTGTTCTATCAGTACTATTAATACAAATTAATTTGGGGCCTAGGCTGGACACAAAAGAAAACAGCTCAGTTTAACTCTCTCATTACTACATTATATTCAGCAAACAGGGTTGTCAATCACGTATAGAAAGCAGGGGCCTTCGTTTGCATCCAATTTGCAATTGCACATGAAAACCCCACGCTACATTGTCGCCCATCTTGGTGAGGTCCCTACTCGTATTTTTGAGGCCCTGAAGTTAGAACATGCAATGTAAAAGGATATTTCAGATCTACTCATCTGGAAACCTGCCAGCCTCCCTTTGGAACACTACACAGACAGAGACCCAAATTAACTCAACCTCTCCTTGTGTGCATTATACAATTCAAGCAGAGCCAACGGACCTCCATCAATACTATTTATACAATGTATAAATGCACAAGGAAACAACCTGGTCTAACCCTTGTATAAATAGTATTGATGGAGCAACCCCTTCTCCCATTTACTCCTTTTTTTTGTTAACTTCATTACTTTATAACTGCTTTAAAAAGTTCCACCAGAATTATAAAACCTTTGAATGCAACACAAGGCAAAGCAGCTAAAATATTACCTATCTCTGTAGAAAACAGTCTAAGCTACTGGACTTGCTGTATTTTTCAGTTTTGTTGTATAGCAGTGTAAGCTTGTTCATGCCCAGCAGCAGTATGTTAAGTATTTTTTAGTGAAGCATTTTTTACAGTAAGATATTTCACCCTTAAATATGTAACATGCACTCGGGTTTTGCTTGCAGTTCTATCTTAGTAAATGGCTGAGACCCCTGGCTGCTTATGTTAAATACACGTGACAGTCCTTTGCTAATCGTTAGTATTCATTTTAAGTAGACCCTGGAGACAAGCTTTTGTTTAAACAATTATTACCACCTGCACAACAAACCATTTGCAGTAATAAAATTGGAGCCAGGAGACTTATTATCATTTCTATAAATTCAAGGCTAAGAGTCTCAATGTAAAATACATTTCAAAGCAACAGGTGGACTGTTAAAGCTCAATAAATCTTGTAATCCATACCCAATTTCCTTTCTTCTTTTTTACTTGGACCAAAACCTGGTATCCCCCTTTGATTTGGGCTTGTTCTATTTGAAGACATTATTCAAATAGAACTGGTCCAAAGGAGGGCAACAAAAATGGTAGGACTTAGAACTTATCAGAAGAGACTTAAAGAAATTAAAGGAGCAGTATCGTGAAATTTGCATTAAAAAAGATAAATAATTAAATAGCCACACAATAGCTTATAACATATGTATAAATAATCTGGCGATAGAAAAAGGAAAAAAGATATGCCTCTCTTTTAAATTGTATAATTACAATGGCTCAGTCCATTTGCTGAATTGGGGGATCTGCTGGGTTGTAATTAGTGAGCTGCTTCATTTAGCCCACTGGGCTCCTAGCAACACTTTACCTCAGAGGCTGACACTGTAATCAGTGGTAACGGCTAGAGATGAGCGAGTAGTGAAATATTCGAAATTTCGAATTTCGATTCGAATAGACCGCGTTACTCGACTACTCGACCGATTATCGAATCCCATTATAGTCTATGGGAAAAAAATGCTCGCCACTTGGAAATCTCCATTCGACCACTTGGAGGTCACCAAGTCCACCCTGAAACATCAGAAAATGATGCCAACACTGCTGGAATGCAACTGGGACAGCAGGGGAAGCATGTCTGGGTGCATATAACGCGCCCAAGTCGCACTATTATGCCACTATCACAGCCACTCAACAATACACTCCAAACACAATATAACTTCTACGTAAAGTGAGACAAGACAAGGAAACCTTCTTTCCTCTACATTGCCATGGACCCCAAGCCAAACTGTACAAAAAAGAAGAACAAAATTCTGCACCCCTTAAAATCACGTTGCCTAATGACAACCACAGATGGCATAGGCAAGGGGGAAAATAAATAGACCCCACGCCTAATTGTCATTGTGTGTGTGTGTGTGTGTGTGTGAGATGTGGTCAGACATGTCCTCTTGTGTCATTGTGTCACCCCAGCAGTAAGGGAAGCTTAAAGGAGGAGGTTTGTTACAGTGTGTTACCCCAGCAGTAAGGGAAGCTTACAGGAGGAGGTTTGTTACAGTGTGTCACCCCAGCAGTCAGGGAAGCTTACAGGAGGATGTTTGTTACAGTGTGTTACCCCAGCAGTAAGGGAAGCTTAAAGGAGGAGGTTTGTTACATTGTGTCACCCCAGCAGTCAGGGAAGCTTACAGGAGGAGGTTTGTTACAGTGTGTCACCCCAGCAGTAAGGGAAGCTTACAGGAGGAGGTTTGTTACAGTGTGTCACCCCAGCAGTAAGGGAAGCTTACAGGAGGAGGTTTGTTACATTGTGTCACCCCAGCAGTAAGGGAAGCTTACAGGAGGAGGTTTGTTACATTGTGTCACCCCAGCAGTCAGGGAAGCTTACAGGAGGAGGTTTGTTACAGTGTGTCACCCCAGCAGTAAGGGAAGCTTACAGGAGGAGGTTTGTTACAGTGTGTCACCCCAGCAGTCAGGGAAGCTTACAGGAAGAGGTTTGTCACAGTGTGTTACCCCAGCAGTAAGGGAAGCTTACAGGAGGAGGTTTGTTACAGTGTGTCACCCCAGCAGTCAGGGAAGCTTACAGGAGGAGGTTTGTTACAGTGTGTCACCCCAGCAGTAAGGGAAGCTTACAGGAGGAGGTTTGTTACAGTGTGTCACCCCAGCTGTAAGGGAAGCTTACAGGAGGAGGTTTGTTACATTGTGTCACCCCAGCAGTCAGGGAAGCTTACAGGAGGAGGTTTGTTACAGTGTGTCACCCCAGCAGTAAGGGAAGCTTACAGGAGGAGGTTTGTTACAGTGTGTCACCTCAGCAGTAAGGGAAGCTTACAGGAGGAGGTTTGTTACAGTGTGTCACCCCAGCAGTCAGGGAAGCTTACAGGAGGAGGTTTGTTACAGTGTGTCACTCCAGCAGTCAGGGAAGCTTACAGGAGGAGGTTTGTTACAGTATGTCACCCCAGCAGTCAGGGAAGCTTACAGGAGGAGGTTTGTTACAGTGTGTTACCCCAGCAGTAAGGGAAGCTTACAGGAGGAGGTTTGTTACAGTGTGTTACCCCAGCAGTAAGGGAAGCTTACAGGAGGAGGTTTGTTACATTGTGTCACCCCAGCAGTAAGGGAAGCTTACAGGAGGAGGTTTGTTACATTGTGTCACCCCAGCAGTAAGGGAAGCTTAGAGCTGAGACCTCTTAAAAATTGTGTGGAGTCCCAAGAGCTGAGACCTCTTAAAAATTGTGTGGAGGCCCAAGAGCTGAGATCTCTTAAAAATTGTGTGGAGTCCCAAGAGCTGAGACCTCTTAAAAATTGTGTGGAGGCCCAAGAGCTGAGACCTCTTAAAAATTGTGTGAAGGCCCAAGAGCTGAGACCTCTTAAAAATTGTGTGGAGGCCCAAGAGCTGAGACCTGTTAACAGTTGATTGTATTAAGCCCAAGAGGTGAGCCATAATTTTTTTTATTAATACAGCAATTCTACGGCGGTTAAGGAGGAGGAGGAGGAGGAGGAGGAGGAGGAGGAGGAGGAGGAAATGGCACTTCATACAGATGGCACTTCACTCTTGGCTGCTTTCCACTATTGTACAAGCAAAGTCCGGGTCAATCCACTTGCTTTTCATTTTGATTAGCGTCAGCCTGTCGGCAGCTGCGCTTATCGGTTATAATGCCCCCGGCTGCGCTGAACACCCTTTCTGATAGCACGCTGGCGGCAGGGCAGGCAAGCACCTCCAAGGCGTACAGGGACAGTTCCAGCCACGTGTCCAACTTGGAGACCCAGTAAGTGTAGGGCGCCGAGGGATCGGGGAGGACAGGGGTGTGGTCTGCCAGGTAGTCCCGCAACATCCGCCGATACTTGTCCCTCCTGCTGATAGCGGGCCCCGCAGTGATGGAAGTTGCACGAGGGGGTGACATGAACGTGTCCCACACCTTGGAGAGTGTTCCCCTGGTGGCTGTGGGCCTGATCGATGTTGTCAGACTCTGGGAGACACTCTCCTCTCTGCCGCCAGCGATGCTGGGTGGGAAAATCTGCATCATGTTCTGCAAGAGTTCCCTCTGGTATTCCAGTAATCGATTCGTCCTCTCCTCTACCGGAATAAAAGAGGAGAAGTTATCTTTATACCGGGGGTCCAGGAGTGCGAAGACCCAGTATAGTTTGTTCTCCAATATCCGGACAACACGTATGTCCTGGGAAAAGCAGCCCAGCATGAAGTCAGCCATGTGTGCCAGACTCTGAGTAGGCATGACGTCACTGCCCCCACCAGAAGGATCATTTTCCATTTCCTCCTCTTCCTCCTCCTCTCCGCCCCATCCGCGCTGAACCAATGGGACGCACACAGCCTGACTGCTACCCTCGCCGCCAGCATCCTCTTCCACAGCCACCTCCACGTTGTCCTCCTCCTCCTCATCCTCCTCGTCCTGCAACTGCCACCGAGCAGCAGACAAAAGTGTGGTCTGACTGTCTACCTGCGTTGCGTCTCCTCGTACCCCCGTCTCCTCTGTGTGCAATGCGTTCTCCCTTATTGCGATGAGCGATTCTTTAAGGACGCATAGGAGCGGGATGGTTACGCTCACTATAGCGTTCTCGCTGCTGACCTTCTTAGTGGACTCCTCAAAGATACGCAATACATCGCATATGTCTGCCATCCATGGCCACTCGTGGTTGGCAAACTGAGGGAGCTGAGTTGGATGCACGCGTGGATGCATCATCTGGTACTCCATCAATGCTCTCTGCTGCTCACACACCCTGGCCAACATGCAATAGGTGGAATTCCAGCGAGTGGGCAGGTCGCACAACAGCCGATGTTGAGGCAAATGGAGGCGTTGCTGGATTTTTTTTAAGCTAGCAGCAGCTACAGTTGACTTCCGAAAGTGAGCGCACAAGCGCCGCACTTTGACCAGTAGCTCTGCCAGGTTGGGGTAAGTCTTTAGAAACTTTTGTACTACCAAATTAAAAACGTGGGCCAGGCATGGTACGTGATTGAGTTCTGCAAGCTCCAGAGCCGCCACCAGGTTACGGCCGTTATCGCACACGACCATGCCTGGTCCTAGCTGCAGCGGCGACAGCCACATCTCTGTCTGCTGCAATATGGCGTGCCTCACCTCTGCGGCGCTGTGCTTCCTGTCGCCCAAGCTGATGAGCTTAAGCACCGCCTGCTGACGTCTCCCCGCGCCAGTGCTGCAACGCTTCCAGCTAGGGGCTGAGGGCGATGTTAAGGCAGAGGAGGAGGAGGAGGAGGAAGAGGAGGGGGGTCTATCAGAACCCGTGCTGGCAATCTTGGGCGGGGGTGGTATGTAGGCCGTCCCTGTTTGCGACCCCGTCCCCGCTTCCACAACATTCACCCAGTGTGCCGTCAAAGAGATGTAGCGTCCTTGGCCGCAAGCGCTTGTCCACGAGTCGGTGGTCAAGTGGACCTTTGCGCTGACTGCGTACCTCAGGGCCCGCCTGATGTTACGCGACACGTGCTGGTGCAGGGCGGGGACGCCACACCGGGAAAAATAGTGGCGGCTAGGGACGGAATAGCGAGGTGCGGCAGCCGCCATCAGGTCGCGGAAGGCCTGCGTCTCCACAAGCCTAAACGGCAACATCTCCGGGGCCAGCAGTTTGGAGATGAGGCAGGTTAGCGCTTGGGCTTGGGGGTGACTGGAGGCGTACTTCCGCCTGCGGTTGAACGCCTGCGAGATGGACAGTTGATGGGACGAGGAGATGGAAGGTGCAGACGAAGATGCGGGGGAAGGGGGGGCTGAAGGAGAAGGCCCCAAAGTAGCCGAGGCAGAGGCAGATGTGGAGGTGTCCTGGCTGGAGGTCTGGACCGCAGTGGCAGCACACAACAAAGGGGAAGAGGCAGTGGCAGCAAGACCGGGCGCAGGTTGTACTGCGTTTGCTCTCTCCCACTCAGCCCAGTGCTTGATTTCCAAGTGACGGCGCATGCCTGAGGTGGTCAGATTGCTCTTCTCAGAGCCCCTACTCAGTTTTGAGTGGCAGATTGCGCAAACCGCGCTCAGTTTGTCGTCCGCGCAAACATTAAAAAATCTCCACACCACAGAAGTACGAGGCCTCGATGGGGGAGCTTCGCGCGACTGCCTGCTGCCGGGAAGAGCTTCGGCCCTGCTGGCTGTGGCCTGCCTTCTCTGTCTGGACTGTCCTCTGCCTCTGGACTGTCCTCTGCCTCTTGCTGCCTTATTCGGTGATGCGCAGACCGCATCTCCACTGCTTTCCCCGCTGGACATCACCCCTGTCCAAGTGGGGTCGGTCATTTCGTCGTCCACCACCTCCTCTTCCACTTCCTCTCTCTGCTCCTCCTCCTGCCCACTGGACATTCCAACAGCCTCCCTTGATGGCAACTGCATCTCATCATCATCGCTCATGATAGCAGATGCTGGTTCCGGGTCCACATCACTAGGAGATGGCGGATACTCAAGTGTTTGGGCATCACTACAAACAAATTCCTCTGCTAGCTCCTGGGATTCTTGCAGCACATCTGGAAAAGGACCCGAAAAGAGTTCCTGGGAGGGGTCAAGGGTGGGCTGACTCTGTTGGCCAGGTTGGGAGGAAGGAGGGTCAGAGTGAGACTGTGTGGATGACTGGGTGGTGGACAAGTGACTGGAAGCGTTATCGGCCATCCATTGCACCACCTGTTCACACTGCTCAGGCTTTAACAGAGGTGTGCCCCGCCCCCCGCATAACTGTCCCATAAAGGCAGGGAAGCTGGATGAGCGTAATGCTGGCTGCCCCTCACCAGCACGCATTGTATCCCCACTGGCTTCAACGCGGTTTGTGTCCACGTCCCTTTGCGCTAGCCCTCCGCATTTCAGACGTTTTACTTTTTTGGCCACGCGTTATGCCAAATATAAATATATTTTTTAGGAGAACACCTGGCTATACAGCCGTATACTGCCAGAAGGTGAAATGGTGCCTAATACGCACTGGGTATATAACA
Organism: Gastrophryne carolinensis; assembly: GCA_027917425.1. Classification (NCBI taxonomy): domain Eukaryota; kingdom Metazoa; phylum Chordata; class Amphibia; order Anura; family Microhylidae; genus Gastrophryne; species Gastrophryne carolinensis. Next base: position 599,840,717 of record CM051235.1, read on the forward strand.
GTGTTTTGTTGGCACAGAGGACACAAAACAGTAGTGCCAAATATAAATATATTTTTTAGGAGAACACCTGGCTATACAGCCGTATACTGCCAGAAGGTGAAATGGTGCCTAATACGCACCGGGTATATAACAGGGTTTTGTTGGTAAAGAGGACACAAAACAGTAGTGCCAAATATAAATATATTTTTTAGGAGAACACCTGGCTATACAGCCGTATACTGCCAGAAGGTGAAATGGTGCCTAATACGCACCGGGTATATAACAGGGTTTTGTTGGTAAAGAGGACACAAAACAGTAGTGCCAAATATAAATATATTTTTTAGGAGAACACCTGGCTATACAGCCGTATACTGCCAGAAGGTGAAATGGTGCCTAATACGCACTGGGTATATAACAGGGTTTTGTTGGTAAAGAGGAAACAAAACAGTAGTGCCAAATATAAATATATTTTTTAGGAGAACACCTGGCTATACAGCCGTATACTGCCAGAAGGTGAAATGGTGCCTAATACGCACTGGGTATATAACAGTGTTTTGTTGGCACAGAGGACACAAAACAGTAGTGCCAAATATAAATATATTTTTTAGGAGAACACCTGGCTATACAGCCGTATACTGCCAGAAGGTGAAATGGTGCCTAATACGCACCGGGTATATAACAGGGTTTTGTTGGTAAAGAGGACACAAAACAGTAGTGCCAAATATAAATATATTTTTTAGGAGAACACCTGGCTATACAGCCGTATACTGCCAGAAGGTGAAATGGTGCCTAATACGCACTGGGTATATAACAGGGTTTTGTTGGTAAAGAGGACACAAAACAGTAGTGCCAAATATAAATATATTTTTTAGGAGAACACCTGGCTATACAGCCGTATACTGCCAGAAGGTGAAATGGTGCCTATACGCACCGGGTATAAAACAGTGTTTTGTTGGCACAGAGGACACAAAACAGTAGTGCAAAATATAGTTTTGTATATAGGTGCTAATACACCACTGAAGTCTTTCTGTCCCTATTCCAGCAGCAGCAGCTACCCCTCACTAAAGCAGCCGTTTTGTGCAGAGTGTATATAGTTTTGTATATAGGTGCTAATACACCACTGAAGTCTTTCTGTCCCTATTCCAGCAGCAGCAGCTACCCCTCACTAAAGCAGCCGTTTTGAGCAGAGTGTATATAGTTTTGTATATAGGTGGTAATACACCACTGAAGTCTTTCTGTCCCTATTCCAGCAGCAGCTACCCCTCACTAAAGCAGCCGTTTTGAGCAGAGTGTATATAGTTTTGTATATAGGTGGTAATACACCACTGAAGTCTTTCTGTCCCTATTCCAGCAGCAGCTACCCCTCACTAAAGCAGCCGTTTTGAGCAGAGTGTATGTAGTTTTGTATATAGGTGGTAATACACCACTGAAGTCTTTCTGTCCCTATTCCAGCAGCAGCTACCCCTCACTAAAGCAGCCGTTTTGAGCAGAGTGTATATAGTTTTGTATATAGGTGGTAATACACCACTGAAGTCTTTCTGTCCCTATTCCAGCAGCAGCTACCCCTCACTAAAGCAGCCGTTGTGTGCAGTGTGTATATAGCTAGAATGAGCTATATACCGTTCAGCATAGTAGCCCTAATAATAAGGACTCTCAATGACTCTCTTGTCTTCTGGTAGCTGGTATATATGGTGGTAAATGCGATATTCTGAGCTTCTGGGGCCCTGCCTGCCTACATATGAGCTATATACTGTTCAACATAGTAGCCCTAATAAGGGCTCTCAATGACTCTCTTGTCTTCTGGTAGCTGGTATATATGGTGGTAAATGCGATATTCTGAGCTTCTGGGGCCCTGCCTGCCTACATATGGGCTATATACTGTTCAGCATAGTAGCCCTAATAAGGGCTCTCAATGACTCTCTTGTCTTCTGGTAGCTGGTATATATGGTGGTAAATGCGATATTCTGAGCTTCTGGGGCCCTGCCTGCCTACATATGGGCTATATACTGTTCAGCATAGTAGCCCTAATAAGGGCTCTCAATTACTCTCTTGTCTTCTGGTAGCTGGTATATATGGTGGTAAATGCGATATTCTGAGCTTCTGGGGCCCTGCCTGCCTACATATGAGCTATATACTGTTCAACATAGTAGCCCTAATAAGGGCTCTCAATGACTCTCTTGTCTTCTGGTAGCTGGTATATATGGTGGTAAATGCGATATTCTGAGCTAATGGGGCCCTGCCTGCCTACATATGGGCTATATACTGTTCAGCATAGTAGCCCTAATAATAAGGACTCTCAATGACTCTCTTGTCTTCTGGTAGCTGGTATATATGGTGGTAAATGCGATATTCTGAGCTTCTGGGGCCCTGCCTGCCTACATATGAGCTATATACTGTTCAACATAGTAGCCCTAATAAGGGCTCTCAATGACTCTCTTGTCTTCTGGTAACTGGTATATATGGTGGTAAATGCGATATTCTGAGCTTCTGGGGCCCTGCCTGCCTACATATGAGCTATATACTGTTCAACATAGTAGCCCTAATAAGGACTCTCAATGACTCTCTTGTCTTCTGGTAGCTGGTATATATGGTGGTAAATGCGATATTCTAAGCTTCTGGGGCCCTGCCTGCCTACATATGGGCTATATACTGTTCAGCATAGTAGCCCTAATAATAAGGACTCTCAATGACTCTCTTGTCTTCTGGTAGCTGGTATATATGGTGGTAAATGCGATATTCTGAGCTTCTGGGGCCCTGCCTGCCTACATATGAGCTATATACCGTTCAGCATAGTAGCCCTAATAAGGGCTCTCAATGACTCTCTTGTCTTCTGGTAGCTGGTATATATGGTGGTAAATGCGATATTCTGAGCTTCTGGGGCCCTGCCTGCCTACATATGAGCTATATACCGTTCAGCATAGTAGCCCTAATAAGGGCTCTTAATGACTCTCTTGTCTTCTGGTAGCTGGTATATATGGTGGTAAAAGCGATATTCTGAGATTCTGGGGCCCTGCCTGCCTACATATGAGCTATATACCGTTCAGCATAGTAGCCCTAATAAGGGCTCTTAATGACTCTCTTGTCTTCTGGTAGCTGGTATATATGGTGGTAAATGCGATATTCCGAGCTTCTGGGGCCCTGCCAGCTACAGCCTGTCTTTCCCTGCTGTGAGCGTCTATCCCTCACTAAGTTCAAGCTGCTAATGCTGACGAAGAGGAAGTGCTGAGTTTTGTAGATTCAAGGTCACATGGTTTTTCCAGCCAATGCGTCTAGACACCGTTCTCGCGATGCCAGCGTCCTCCCAGGACCTGTCCCACCCCCCCTGCATGGTGATTGGTGTAAAAAACGCGCCAGGGAAGGAGTGAGGGGAAACGAATTGTGAGTGCGCCATCGCCGCTGTACTCGATCGAAATCGAGTATGACGAATAGCCTAGTATTCGATCGAATACCGACTCGGTCGAATACTACTCGCTCATCTCTAGTAACGGCTGTGTGTGTGTGTGAGGTGCTGCTTTTGTTATGAGACCAGGTGACTCAAATGTGTAAAATCTATACAAAATAAACTAAACTGACTGAAAATGACTGAAATTCTTCTTTGAATAACTGTGCAGGAACATCTAAAGGTATTAAAGTGGAACAAAACCCTGAGTGGCTGACCCTGAAGTCTATAAGACCCGGCCATTGACCTTCCCCCTTGGACATTCTAAATCAGGATGCCCCACTGTGTGAAACGACCCTGGATAACCACAGATCCCCCCATTTTTCTGGCGCGCTCGCCCAGATAGTCATTTAGACAGGCCGGGCGGCCAGGAAGGTTATTGCTCAGGCTCCTCATCTGTGTGCAAACAGCGCTCATTGGATGAGAGCCCGCGCATGCGCTGTGGGACATGTCACATATCAGGGCATCCCAAGTCGGGATGCCCCTAGGGGCACAAAACAAAACTCCAGATAGTGAAAATCCTGGGTTGGGCTTTGCTCAAAACACACAAAGCTGAAAGAAAGATCATATGGAAAAATGAAAAATAAGAATATGAAAGAGAAAATGGTAAACTGAAAGATTCTGCAGCAGAGCCAACATGAAGGGAAAACTGTCAAAATCAGCTAAATGACTTCTAGAGCTTTTCTCTCTGTTTTAGATATATCACTTCTGGCCAGGCAATGTTGCAATGTTGTTATCTTATGCTGGACGGCTGCCAGCACTGAACAGCTGATACTTTGATACATTGTTTCACCCCTCTCAATGGTCAATGGTCAATGTCGGGTCCCGACACTCAGCAGACATAAACATGAGCTATTAGTCTCCAGCTGCTCAACACACACATCATTTTTTCTACATTTGTAATTCTTACTCCAACACTTACCTACATTCAAAGTACCATTTAAATATAAGTCACCAAGAAAAATTTGCGATACTGCTCCTTTAATTTGCACAGTCTGGAGGGAAGAAGGGGGAGAGGGGACATGATGGAGACCTTTATACATGTGAAAGGATTGAATAAGGTTCAGGAGGGAAGTATTTTAAGGAAGAAACTTAGGCCCTTATTTAACAAGTGATAGCGCCAGGTAGCGAATGGTGAGCGAACGGTAATGACGGTCACCGCCACGAGTACGCCGGCTCCCCTCCGCAATCACACATTTATCAAGCGGATCCTGCTTAGCGACTGACAGAGCGCCAGATAGCGAATCATTCATCATTATTCCAGCCTCACCCCACAGCGCCAGCGAGCGACCTTGAACAGCGACAGGTATGACCTCTCGCTACCTGGCGCTCTCCAATGCATTTCAATGGAACAATCTTTAAATATTCATAATTAATTGCTATTAATGTTTTTTGTTTTTTTTTTAAATGTCAAAAATTCTGTGACCACTTCTGCAATGTTAGATTTTTTTTTTAAGGTTAAAAAAAAAAAAAAAAAAAAACATTTGTGCAGAATTGATATTACAGGTCTGATATTAATGTATTCATATTACAAAATGTTTGGAAAAACATGTTTATTTTTTTTTCAAAATATATGGTTGTTTGGGGGTTAAAAAACTACTTTTAACCCATCGCCGCCAGCGCTCTGGGGTTTAAACAAGCATTTCACAGCGCGAGAATTTTTTCAGCGTGATTTGTTAATTAATATGCTGGGAGCCGTTCGCTATGGCCATTCGCTGTCATGCGCTCCCATACAGCGCGGAACCTGTCAAACAGCGACTCCTAACCCCGTATTCAACATTGCCGCACACCGACTGAGTCGCTGTCAACAGCCGAACAACGGCCAAGCACAGCGAATACTAGCGTGCGCTGTGAAAATAACGCTACTGTCGCTCATCTGTCGCTACCTGGCGCTATTAATGAATCGGCCTCTTAATGATAGAACAAGGGGCCCAACCTGAAGCTAGTTGGAGGGAAGATCAGGAATAGTTTCAAAAAAATATTGATATTACAGGTCTGATATTAATGTATTCATATTACAAAATGTTTGGAAAAACATGTTTATTTTTTTTTCAAAATATATGGTTGTTTGGGGGTTAAAAAACTACTTTTAACCCATCGCCGCCAGCGCTCTGGGGTTTAAACAAGCATTTCACAGCGCGAGAATTTTTTCAGCGTGATTTGTTAATTAATATGCTGGGAGCCGTTCGCTATGGCCATTCGCTGTCATGCGCTCCCATACAGCGCGGAACCTGTCAAACAGAGACTCCTAACCCCGTATTCAACATTGCCGCACACCGACTGAGTCGCTGTCAACAGCCGAACAACGGCCAAGCACAGCGAATACTAGCGTGCGCTGTGAAAATAACGCTACTGTCGCTCATCTGTCGCTACCTGGCGCTATTAATGAATCGGCCTCTTAATGATAGAACAAGGGGCCCAACCTGAAGCTAGTTGGAGGGAAGATCAGGAATAGTTTCAAAAAAATATTATTTTACAGAAATAGTAGTAGATGCTTGGAACAAATTTCCAGCAGAGGTGGTTGAAAAATCGACAGTAGGTGAGTGCCTGGGATAAACATACATCTATCCTAAGATAAAGAGAACATACAGTATACACATAAGATGTGTAGATGGCCCGTTTGTTCCCAATCTGCCGTCAACATTCTATGTTTCTATGGATTGTGGCATGTGTCAAACCTCCTGATTCACCCTATACTGACCTGGATGCGGCAATCCCGCAGTGTATAAGCTGGTCTCCAGTAGCATCCTTGGTCTGCGCACTCACCATTAAATCTACACTCATCTTTTCCGCAGCATCCTGAGTTATGAGTGCTGTGGAATCACCGGATCCAGGCAAATATAAGGCAAATAGTGTGATCTTACACACATTCCAAATTGTGATGCCCTGAAGACAAGCAGTAGCTCAGCCCTAGAGTTTATTAGACTGGGTTACCAATAGAGATGTGGGGCTAGCTGGCTAATTGAAATTTTCTCCAAATTCTTTGCAAAGTTTAATTTCTTGGGAATTATGGCGAATTTTGTCTGAAATAGTTACAATAGACCCCAACAAACCCACATCCTCCCAGCTCTGCAGCTGGACGGAGGACACAGAACCTCTGCCCCACCAGATTGCCAACCATCGCTCCCCGTGCTGGAAGAGATTTTTATACTCTGAGCTACGGGAAAAATTGCCTCTGATGTCATTGTAAGTGACAGGGGGCTTGAAGTGCTTTCCCATCAGCTCACTCATCGCACTATAAAAAGACCCTCCCTGCGGTGGGTGCCCAGTGCAGGGCTGAGGGTCTCTGCCGTCCATCCTGCAAGAAAAGCCAGAGGCCCGCCTGATGATGTCATCACCCAGTTATGGAATTTCTTGGAAAATTTGGCAAATCATCCGTATTTAATTTTAATGAAATTTGTTCATCTCCAGTTACCAGATTTTGGTTAACTTTAACTAACCCACTAGAGCCAGATTCCATAAGGATTTCCCTGTGCTTTTGCTGGGACTGGTCGTCCTCTTACATCACCACTCCTCTGTGCATAGTAATAGAAAGCTCAGAAATAGTCAAAATACTAACTATTTTAAAAGTGGTGGGGGCTGCTGGCAAAACCTCAGTGCTCCAATGACGACCAATCAGGTTCACTGGGTGGGTGTTTATATACAATGCGAGCAGCAGGTGCAAACCCACTTGGCCACTGGCTGCCACATGGTGCTCATGAACAGTGTGCAGACCTGAAGCATCGATGATCCAGCACGCCAGATCCATTGAAAAAAACTATTAGAACTATATGCTCTGGAAAGTAAAGCGAGAGCAAAATTGCAGAGCAGACCCTCTGAGTAATTCTGCCACACTTTGGGCTTTTTTATTACAGTGGGAAAGGAAGGATTGTGGGCGAACCTTTAGTCATTTTTAATTGGAGTTTCACTTGGGGAGGTTAAAACCTCCCCCAAACCTTACCGATCTGCTAATCTCTCTTCGGTTTCAACTTTGGGAACTAAATACTCACCTTGCCGCGGAATCCATCTTCTGGGTCCCTCGGATTCCGGATGGCCTTCCGACGGGCGCCGCCATCTTGCATCGCATCAGCATCGTGTTTGCGCAGTGTCCATGATTGGGATGCAATGGGGCCACCCGAAATCCAGCCAGACTTCACTGAGTGGTGCGGGCCTTTGAAGAGCATGGCTAAGCCGGCATGGAGGCAGTGATCGGGCCCTAAAGTAGCCGGATGTCGCCGCAGTTTACTTTACAGAAGAACGGGGTTATATGATAAACCCCTCCCCCCTGCTCATAAAAGTAAAAAACGATGCAAAATCAATCAGAGCTGGGCTGTACATGCGGACAGGGGAAATATTCACAGACAAAGCCTAAAGTAGCCCAGCACTCAAGCCTTGTCAGACAACAATAAGTCTATAAAAGGTCTCAGTTGAATATATTTGCAAATGCATGTGAAAACTGCCCTTACTCTAATCTATAGGAGCCTCACATATGGGACATCCAATGCAATGGATACTTTATATTTGAGAACTATATTATCTGGAGGCTGTCCAGCAGTTTATCACCTATACATTTGGTGCTGCAAATGGGGGAAGGATTGACACCACTTTTGCAAAGCCTCTGATTCTATAACCTTAGAAACAGCATTGGCTTAGTAGACCCATTGCAGTAATTTGCACCCCCCACCTCAAAGTGGAACTCTAGACTGAAATTACTGGACTCCATCTTTACTATGCAGCAATGGAGCAGGCCCCCCACTGTGCATTGGTGATGCTCAACTACAGAGTGGGATCACCAGGGTACTCACGTCTATCGGAATCCTTCTATGACAGCCATGGAGCAGCCTATGAGGCTTTTACAGGCAGCAGTTGCTTAGTAATGTACTCAGCTGCCCTAGGCTGCATGGGACGTGCAACCCGTAAGGGCTGTCATGCCTGACCAGCATGGGACACCAGGATGATCTTTTTCAGTATTAAAGCGGACCAGCAACCATTTTTTCTTTAATGGGTATTGGTCCTGCAGTAAGCTAATTAAAACAAACTCGGGGGGCATCCTTAATGCTGGAGTCCCCCCCCCACCGCACATAACTCCCCAAAACGCCCGTAATCCTCACCTTCACTACAAGCCAGCGCCGGGAAAGGAGCCCCGTGATTGGCTGCTGGGTTGTCATGTGGGCATAATCACGTCCTCGGCGCTGTCCACCAGAACGACCTGCCCCCGTGACCATCCACAGGCCAATTGCAGAACTCCTTTCCCCACCCTGACTCGTAGTGAAAGTGAGGATTACGGGCATTCTGAGGGGTTATGTGCTGGGAGGGAGGCTCTAGCATTTTAGATGCCCCCCCTGAGCTGACTGCAGGACCAACACCCGAAAAAACGGGTGTTGGTCCGGTTTAAAGGAAAACTCCCTTTTTGTCAGGTGTTTGGTGTTCCGCCTTATTGTTTTCCTCTTTTGAAATGTAAAATAATCATTTGTGTTAGGATTGTGCCCTCTGTCTTGCTACAGTGGAAGTGGTTTTCATGGCCTTGAGTAAAAACAATGAACTAGTCCCAGAATTCCTCCAATGTAACAGATGAGCTAATCTACAGCTTTGCCTAAGTCTAAGCAACATAATGACCTCGCAAGCTATAAACGCTGCCAGTAACTCTTTTGCTACTGAACACAAGATTGTGATTCTCCCTATCTGAAATAGTTAAATTTCAGCAGAATGGGTTAATCCAGTCATCGATGACTTAGCCAATCAGATGATTACCAAGACAAGAGTGAGAAAGTATATGATCTGTACAACTATTGCACCAGTTGATGTACACTTCTAAGGTTGCTAGGGTAAACTGTTTTTTTCTACACAAGTTGCAAAGAAAAAGAAGATAAAAAACAGAAACTCTTAGCACATTGAAGACAAGATTTTGGCACACAAAAATGGAAACTTAAAAAAAAAAGCCATCGAAAGTGGACTTACCCTTTAAGTAAGTTTTGAATATCGGAGCTGGATGGAGGAGCTTTGGACGACAAAAGATGAGTATAGATTTCATTTTAGTGCTTGGACAATAACAGGTGCAACTTCATCTAAAGATTTAAAATATTAAACACATGTGAAATTAAAATAATGAATTAATATGATAGGCTACATAAACAAAATATAGCGGGAGAGATTATTTTAAATAAATTATATTAGTTAAATATTTCTTTTTCTATCGACAATCATATCAGAGCATTAATGTATTACAGAAGTTTATTGATAGATAAATTTACATTGTTTTTAATACCATTTTATTTTTAATAAAGATAATTAACTGTGTCTATCCCCAGTGTAAACGTATTCCCTTGTATTTCAGTAATATGTCCCTCAGATGACCATTTCTCTAATAAAAGATGTCTGCAAACACATTAATCAGCTTCTGGATATGATAAATGTTGAATATGAAAACAATTTAGAAAATCAAAGCAAATAAATAAAAAATGGTGGTGGCATCAGTTTTATGTAACTACATGGCTAATTTTTTTTTGATAAATTAGACTTCCATGTTTTTAAATGTTGGATAGCCTCTTCTTTTTATTATGTAAGTAACAGTTTTATTACAGAGTTAAGAATTAACTCCAAAAAGAGTTTTCATATTTATAACCGTTTAAGGAACCAGAGCTTGTGATTAGCACGTAATGCACTTCCTTACTTTGGAAAATCTGATCTGGATTTGCCTAAAGCCGAGTTTATGCATGTGTGCTTCACTTTAAATGACCATGGCCGGTCTGAAGGGCTTTTTGTGCTGCTTTGATGCTAATTTTTACAGTGTTTTTCCTGAGCTGCCATAGACAACTGTGGTTGTGTTGCAGTCAGAAAGAAAAATAGAATAGAAATGTATTTGCCAAGTCTATCAGCAGAAAGAATTTTCATTAGCTAGGTACGTCCTCACTAGGAAGAAACAACACACAAAAACCCCCCACCATTGCTATATACTGTACAAAGGAGAAATGCTGTATACAAGAACAAAAGTTCCAACCTTTCTGAAGAGTCCATTATTTAGCAGATGAGTAATCAGTTGGTAATAACTGGTTGTGTTGGAATCTGGTGGTTCTTCAGTTGAAATAGTGAGTACCCCTGATGTGTGGGGTCCAAGAGGATCTTCTCCTCCCTAGATTTAAATATGTTTTCATAGCGCTCTTGAGGAGATATTAATGGAGCCCCCCACAGCCAGGCAGAAAGGGAGAAGCACATGAAGGGCCCTAATACTGCATTGTGAAATAAACCCAGTTTTTGGGACAATCCAGTTTATCTGAGTTGCCTCGGAAAGAACAACCGCTGATTTTTATTTTCTTTAGAGTGATGGCAATGTTTCTCTCCCAAGTAAGGTTGTCAGTAACAATGACACCTTGAAACTTGGTTTCACCTACTCACTTGAATGCTTGTCCAAAGATGCAAATTGGAAAACCGTCAGAAGGGCTGCTTCGGAAGTCTCTGTCTCTAAACTTTAAGCTGTATTAATCACCAGGTTCCCTTCTTGCACCAGATGCTTAGATGTTCCACGTTATCTTGGTAGGCTGACTCGTCAATGTCCCTAATGAGGCTGTAAATCATTGTATCGTTCGCAAATTAAATTATTTTTACAGAATACCCTGAGGAGCGACAGTAATTGGTATATATAGAAAATAAGAAAGTAAATAGGCCACAGCCTTGAGACAGATCAGTGTTTATTATACTTGGACCCAGAAATGGACCAAGCCTCTCGTGTATTTTTCTCTCCAATAGATAGTTTTATATCCCCCTTCAGATATTTGATCGTATTTCCAGCTGCCTCATCTTGTTCGGCTGAATAGTGTTAAATGCTGAACTAAAGTTGACAAACAGGATCCTTGCATAGGACGTGGTGTTGTCCAAGTTCTCTAAGATGTAGTGCAAGGCCATATTTATTGCATTCTCTGATGACCTGTTCACCCTATACGGGAACTGCAGAGAATCCATCTTGCTGCCTAAGATTTCTTTCACGTAGGATTGTTGGATTCTTTCCAAAGACTTCATAACAACTTAAAGTAAAGGCAATGGGCTATAGTCATTCAGGTTGCTGTTAGTTTTTTGGGAAATGTTTCAATGAAGGTTTTCTTAAAGTAAGATGGAACTATCCCCTATATAAAGGAGCCTCTGAAAATGCAGAAAACAGGGGATAGATGTTCTGCACAGGTTTCCAGACATTTTATTGAGTGGCTCTTCTGTCAAGAAAAAGACAAAACTTTAGAGCAGACTATGTGGAGCTCAGCAAAACATGATCTGTTGATGAACCTTGAGGAAAATGTTGGAGAACACCTTAGCCTGCCCACAGCGAGTACATACTGTACCTTACCCTGACCCACAGACTTCAATTAATGACAACAGCCTATATGTATTGAAGCCTAACCTGACATTTTCTTAGCACCCCCTAATCACCCTAATCAGCTGTAGCTAAATAGACATATATTTGCTTACATACTATTATATTATGTAATACTGTTTATATTTTCTTTACTTCAAAGCTGTGGCATTGCATAATTAGCCATACTCTCTTCAGGTAGATCTTTGTAAAGCTCATAAGAAAATGCTACCCTATATGACTTACTGCTCCAGTTCTCCCTCCTCTTTCACCAGCACAGAGAAGAAATGTATTTGTACATTGCTCAGATTATGAAGCATTGGGATAAAATATTTAGGCCATGAATAGTACTGTAAGCTATCAAATAATGGCCAGGTAAGGTTTTGGAACAGAGCTGTGAATGCATTGCAGCTACCTATCCTGACGATACAGTATGTCAGAGGGTATGTGCCAGCTCTAAGAGCCTAGACATTTGCAGTTATGTCTCAGGTGACTAAGGATTTTGTGGATGTGATACCAAATAATCATTCCTCTTTGACTTTCTTTCTTGTTGGTTTTTCTGATGCTCCATGCTTATTTTTACCACTTCTAATAGTCTTCTACATGTTATACATTCTAACCGTTACCGGAAATTCTTTTATTATTCTGATGGTGTCATTGTACACTTGGCTTCAGACCCCTATGTACTTCTTCCTGTGTAATCTGGCCTTTCTAGACATATGTTACACCAGCGTCACCCTCCCTAACCTAATTTGGTTGCATTCCCGGAGCAGTAAGAGCATGTCCTTCACCAGCTGTATATCACAGCAGTACTTCTATATCTCATTTGCAGTATCCGAATACTTTTTATTGTCAGCAATGGCCTATGACCGTTACATCGCCATTTGTAACCCCTTACGGTACTCCTTAGTGATTACCCGTAAAATGTGCCTCCTTCTGGCGGAGGGCTGCTGGTTGACTGGCTTTATAAGCTCCTTATTTCCTGTTTCAATTTCTTCACAATTTGAATTTTGCAAATCAAAAATCATTAACCACTTCTTCTGTGACCTAACTGCTTTGCTTAAGTTATCATGCGGCAGTACGACCCATGCTCAGGTCTTGATATTTGTAGAAAGTATAATACTAGGCCTGATGCCTTTTATTTTCACTCTAGGTTCCTATGTTGCAATTGTGCACACAATAAAAAGCATACATTCACATGAAGGACAACAAAAAGCCTTCTCCACCTGTGTATCACACCTTACAGTGGTTGTCCTATTTTACGGTACTATGATCGGTGTGTACATGAGACCAGCCTCACTGTATTCCCCGGCCCATGACAAGCTGTTTGCTTTGCTGTATACTTCTGTAATTCCCATGGTCAACCCCATTATTTACACACTAAGAAACAATGACGTGAAGAGAGCGATGAGGAAAAGCCTAGATATCTGTTATAAGGTTATGATCAGTGTAGTTGTAAAGCTAGTTGAGCGGAGAAGATTTTTAAGACTGATTCATTAGAAGATAACCGTTTTTTTTAACTGGAGTTCGCTCTGAAGTTCAGGAAAAGTTCGATTTGTCACAAATCTGAATTTCTTACGATTGGTACCAACCAAATCTTTCCCTTAAATCCTTGAATAAAGAAGTAAAAACTCACCTGCTCTCTCGCCACCCTCTGGTCGCTGTCCTTCTACACTCTCCAGTCGCTGTCCCACTCTGCTCTCCAGTCACTGTCCCATGCCGCTCTCAGCAGAAGCCACAGCCCTAGCTGGGCTCCTGGCATCTCACTCCCAAGAGCATGGAGGGGTTATTTATACCAGTTAGTGAGCTAACATCAACTCACTCTGCTGCTATAAAAGGATCCTCTGTGCAGTGGGAGCGAGATATTAGAACCAGGAGAGATCAGCGGAAAACAGATCGGCTGCCCCACGCCCAGCTTCTCCTGATCTCTGCTGCTGTCAGAAGCAGCGGTGGACGGTGGATAAAATTGGCGATGGATCAGAGATAAGTGTGTTGGGGGGGTGAAAAAATAAAAAAATGTTCTTGGTGTGTGTGTGATTTTTTAAATTTAACCCTTTGTACTCTAGTAAGGGGTCCTTGAGATACCAGTTCACAGGGCAGGGGATGACAAGTCATCTGTCAGCAAGCAGGTGACTTGCCATACCACCCGTCCCATTACCTTTTTAAGGTTTAACCAATAAAAAAAGTATCCTATGTGTTTTGAAGGGTTTAATGCCAATGTCCCAAGCTGCCCAGCACCCAGCTTCCCCCAATCTTATCAGCTTCTGAAATCTCGCCCCTGCTGGATTTATAGAACTCTTATACTAGTAGAGTGAGCTGACTCACTGGTATAAATAGCCCCTCCTGCAGTGGGGAGTGAGATTCTGGAAGGTCAGTGCAGGGTGGAGGATGTGGGTCCTGCTGATCACACCACAGCCAACAGGAGGATGGAACGTTGCCCTGCGCTGAAATAAGGACTTAGGTAAGTGAATTTGTTAAAAGCTTGTGTAAAGGACACGCTGGTCGTCCTTGGGATGCTGCCACAAGGGAAAAGGGTCCGTGTAGACAGGGGCACCTCCGATTCAGAGACCCCATAGGAGATTACATTGGAGGCTTAGGGACACAGGGAAAAAAGTACTCACTCAGGTTCCCCCCAGACAAGCAGCTGTCCAAGCAGGGCCGGATTATAAGGGGGGCGCAAGGGGAGGGTGCCTCCAGCACTTTCCCTGCAGAGGGGGCCTCCACCAACATGTGGGTTATGGTCCAGGGTCTGCAGTCTGTGGCCCGAGGGGTGGCAGGCCAGCAATGAAGTGATCGGCGGGAGCTGCCCGTGCAAGCCTTGGTTTGGGTACTGCAAGTCTCTAGCTAAGGCGGTCACAGAACGGAACAAAAAACTCTGCAGCATGTTTCCCCCACCGCGGAGGCCAGCCTGAACACAGCAGAAGCCAGCACTTCCGCTTCCAGGCATGGTGGCCGGCCAGCGCAAATCTGAGGGAGAGGATGAAGTGACTGATTGTACTAGAGATAGAGGTAGTGAGTGTGAAGGGAGAGAAAGTGTGATTGATGGCTGGAGCAGAGGTGGGGGGAAGAGTGGGGAGGGGGAGAGAGTGTGTGTGATGACTGCTTCCTCTCACACAGCCAAGTCCGAGGAGAGGAGAGGAAAGGGGGGGGAAGAGTGTGTGTAATGGCTGCTGCTCAGCCGAGGAGAGGTGAGTTAGCAGCTGGCAGACAAAGTTGATTCAAGGAGAGAAGAACAATAGAAAGGATTCTCCAACTGGGCAGTGAAGTTGCTCCAAGTGAGTCCATGCTGTTGCTGTACTTTGTTCCAATAAACCTCTGCAAAATAAATGATAAAAAAATAGAAATGGTGCAATGTGTTGCTCTTGACCCACCCTACTGACTTACATGCCCTGCCCATCTACCCACCTGCCCACTCACCCACCTACTAATCCAACTGCCTAATAACCCACCCACCTATCTATATACCTATAAGATAGGCTCTTATTCAGGGTGAAGGACCGGTTTAACTGCCAGCCAACACACTTGATTCCTTCCTCCTCCTGTGGGCTGCGGAGCTCTCGTTTTGGAGTTACCATTTACAAAGCTGAGAGTGCACTCCCCACCAACCTCTAGCACGCATAATTCATATCATATATGTATAGACCGGTAACATCTGTGGTGGGCAAGCTGTTTGAAGGTTTTCTAAGAGATGCTTTGGTGGAGTATATATAAATGACACTGGGTATGGATTAAACAGTAAAGTCTCAATCTTTGCAGATGATACTAAGCTGAGTAAAGTAATTAAAACAAAAGAGGACAGCAGGCAGCTACAAACAGATTTAGATAAATTGGAAGCATGGGCAGTTAAATGGCAAATGAAGTTTAACACAGATAAATGTAAGGTTATGCACATGGGAGGGAGAAATATGTGTCATGATTACACATTAAATAAAGAAACACTTGGTAAAACAACAATGGAAAAGGACCTAGGGGTTTTAGTTGACAATAAGCTCAACTGTAGTAATCAATGCCAGGCAGCTGCTGCCAAAGCAAATAGGATCATGGGGTGCATCAGGAGGGGCATAGGTGCTTATGACCAGAGCATCATTTTACCCCTGTACAAGTCACTGGTCAGACCCCATATGGAATATTGGGCACAGTTCTGGGCACCTGTGCTTAAGAAGGACATATCAGAACTGGAGCGTGTTCAAAGAAGGGCAACAAAGTTAATAAAAGGAGTGCGGGGGCTAGAGTATCCGGAAAGATTGTCCAAGTTAGGTTTATTTAGTCTAGAAAAAAGACGATTGAGGGGTGATCTAATAACTATGTATAAATATATTCGGGGTCAATACAAAGATCTGTCCCACAATCTATTTATACCCCGGAGTGTAACCATAACCCAGGGGCATCCACTAAGGTTAGAGGAAAGGTGCTTTCTCCACCGATATAGGAGGGGATTCTTCTCTGTAAGAGCAGTGAGACTATGGAACTCGCTGCCAGAGGAGGTAGTAATGATGGATACAGTAAAAACGTTCAAAAGTGGCCTTGATGCCTTCCTGGCATGTAATAACATTTCCAGCTATGGCTACTAGACCACTGGAAGGAATTAAACAGGCTGAACTGGATGGACTAAAGTCTTTATTCAGCCTTACATACTATGTTACTATGTTATTATGTTACTATGAATCGCTCCTGCCAAACAAATCTGAGCAGCTTTTATGAGGAAGTAAGTTCATGACTGGACAAGGATGAATCATTGGATGTCATATATCTAGACTTTTCTAAAGTGTTTGATACCGTGCCATATAAAAGTCTGGCACAAAAAAGATAGGAATGCTTGTACTGGGGGAAAATGTGTGTACATGGGTGAGAAATTGACATATTGGTTGGAAATAGAGGATAGTTTTTATAATTCATATTAGCGGTGGACATTCACTTGACACACAACCTGCTGCCAATCCACAGGGGAGTCTGATCTCTTATTTTTTTGCATCAGGACACACATGTAAACCAGCGTTGAAGTGCATCATCTTTTTCACATGAGGTTATAACGCCTTCTCTTGCTATCTGTAAACATACACAAAACCACAATAGACAAAGTTAAAAACAAGGGATTCCCCACAAAACGGTGCTGCAATGCCTCTAATTTACAATAATGTCACCATTCCATGAATAATGTACAGCAGAAATTACTAAAAAATAACAATAATAATTGCATAAAACATATACAACCTCCATTGACCAGACTATTAAAGTGCACATATAAAGTCCCAGTGCATCGTGCCAAATACTCAAATGATCAAGATGAGATACAATGCTCAAAACCTATAACAAGAGCCAGAAATGATGACAATGGAAGAGTGAAATCCAATAAAAAGCCCAAAGAAAAGGTCAGAGATGCAGCAAGGAGAACATTTCATGCATTCTCTGGATAGACCACTTAATAGAATACTTCATAGAAAAGAGACATTATTGTGAATTAGAGGCATCTGAGCACAGTTTTGCGGGGCACAATCCTTTGATTTTAACTTTGTCTGTTGTGGTTTGGTGTATGTTTATGTCTGACATTAATAAAGCTCATATATATTTGGTTCAGATAAAGTAAGCATAGATATAAAAGTGGCTAAATAAAGTCAACATACAGGTGGCCAAGACAAGGTAGTCAAGATAAGTGGGGATTGCAATCCATTGTACAATGTCAGTATTCCAGCATTCCAAAGTATTATGCAATTTTGGTTTCAATGTCACATACATGTATTTTGGATGGTTGGTATCCTAAAAGCTCAAAATATCTTTGGACCACTGAAATTAAGTTCAGACATCTGTGATAATTTGCTTGCCATGCTTGCCATGTGAGCCCAATTAAAGGCAAACTACTTTAAAAGAAAGTTCCACATTATTAAGCATTATTAAGCAGGTCACAGGTTTGAAGCAATATGGGAAAGAGAAAATGATCTATCTGCTGCCAGAAAGCATTGAATCATGCAATGCTCTTAAAAAGAAATGAATGCATGAGATATTTCACAAGAACATAAGCATGATCAATGATCTGTGAAGAGATTTGTGGCTGATTCAGAGCACAAACAGGTTTTTGCAGATAAAGGCAAACAGGTTAAGGCATAATGAGATTTCTGCAAGACTCATTTATAATATTAAGATAACCAGTGCTTACAAGCAGAAATGGTTGCATACATACATGAAGACTAATTTCCAAACAGTCTTGATGAGTGCTGTGCAACACTGGATAGTCCAGAAAGATGGAATAGCAACATCTGAAATGAGATGATGGAGTCATGTTTTGGGCTGAAAACATGGGAAGAAATCTGGATCCCTGAAAATAATCATGGAAAAGTAATTTCTGATTAGACTTTCTTCCGTGGTACAAAACAGAAAGTATGCTTTTCATAGCAAAATCATCTCTGTGCATGACATAACTCATGTTTCAAAGTGTGTCAGTTGTTGTAAAAGTTAAAGTTGTTGGCTACTATGGAAATAAAAGGAGAGGTTCTCATGGTGAGGTGGCCATTCTCCCCTGACCTCAAACCTTATTGAGAACCTTTGGAGTATCCTCAAGAAAAACGCAATTCACAACAAAACAGCAGCTTGAGAAGGCTATTCCGACAACGTGTAAAGAAATTCAAGCAAAAATTAAAAAAAAAATAATTGCAAGAAATGTGTAGGTGATATGTCAGTAAACTGCCCTGTTCTCAACACATGACCAATTTCTGCCCCAAGGCAAACCAGCCTGGGGGAAGTGGGGCAGATACACTAATTTATCATCAATACCAGCAGTAATAGTGTGGCTGCCAGTGGGTCTCAGGTCAGGGTGAGCCATCAGGACCACCTGGCCTGGGGCCCCCTCTTACAGCTAGGCCCCATACTGGAATCTAGGAGGGACCCCTTAGGCTCCAACAACCCCCCCCCCCCCGCACTGCTGCTGCGGTCCCCATTGGCAGTGCCAACTCCAGGTCTATGTAGGTCTTTGGGCAACAGAATCCCAGTGGGCCATTTGTACTCTAAATTTCAGCCCTGGCACCCCAGCCCCTTTCCCTGTATATATGATAGAATGGACTAATGGAGAGAAAGAGGAGATAATAAATGAGAAGAAAGAATAGAAGAAAAAAATAGAATGAATGAAGAGATAGAAAGAAGAAAAAGAAGAAATGACAGAAGGTATACAAAATAGAAGGAGAAAAAGAAAGAAAGAAGAAAAAAAGAAAGAAGGATACATTCTTCACACCTTGGAAGTTTTCCCAAAGCCATCGCCATAACGGTATCCTCATGGTACTTTCATAAAAAAATGTACACCATCAGAGGAGCTTGGGGTATAATAATTAGAAATCATCCTGCTGTATATAACATGACCACCATTTAAGGGGGGGCTCTCCTAAGGTGCAAGGGCCCTGCACATTAATTTAATATATATATATATATATATATATATATATATATATATATATATATATTATAAATATAACTACAACATTTACAATACTAAAGTCCTCAGCAGATGAGTAGATGTAGCAAGGGATGACCTATTGGTAAAAAGCTCTTGAGCCTTATTATCTCAATACTCTCCCTGCTGAATAAACCCCCATGTTATTTGGTTTTGATTGTGGACAATTGTATAAATATCACAGTCATTATCTCCGTCTCATGCAGCTCATTCCTGCTGCCACCCTCCTCTTCATCACCCCCAACTTGTAGCTACTACCTGATTTCCTCCAAGGAGACACCAAAGAGAACAGTTCTGTGCGATGTACTGTCGCTGATGATGCTGAGTCCTTTTATACATAAAGCTCATTTCAAAATTAGGATAATTAAAAGACTACTGTGGTAGTTAAAGGGACATTCCAGGAAAACGCATTAAATCAGCATGATTTCTGCTTGCCCCATGCTGGCTGTCAGGGGCTGTATCTTTCATTCACCAGCACTGCATTCCCAGATAAACCCTTTAGAACTTGCCCTGTTCTGCAGACTCATGTTTCATGGTCCCCAAAAGAACCTCACTTGTGAAGGGACCCTGACATTGAAACAACCATTCGCCATTTTTATAGGTGAGGTCCATCATTTTTCCAGAGAGGTAAGGATATTTTTATTACGAAGTTTGGAAACAACAGCACCCAATGGGCTATGCAGACGATTTGACAAATTGGCTTCAGGGTAACCCATAGGGTGCTTTTTTTTCTTACAAACTTACAAAACAATTCTCACACCATTGAAAAAATGATGTACCTCACCTATAAAATGCCTGATCATAGAGGTAGGTGATTTTTTGTTAAAAATTAGAACAATATGATTTTTTTATTGAGATGTAAGCTTTAGTTCAAACTAAAAGTACAAGGAAAAGTATACTTGCTTCACCAGACTTAACTGCAGTCCACACGTGTACTGTGGCCCCCTTTGCCATATTCTCACGGTATATAGGGCCTGATCTACTAACCAATTAATTCGTATTTGCATGACATTTGCAGGTTTTCACTGCATTTATCAAACAAAATGTTCCATCTCATTGTATAAATGATAGGAAAAGTTAGTATCACGGAAGCACTCTTACCCGTAGCAATCGTATTGGGTGCTTGGCCAGCGGTGGCACTTGACTTCATTGTAAAAATGATGTGCAGTACCTCACCTGTAGGAATGCTCCATCCCAGGTACAGGTGAATTTTTGGGAAACATTTAAACAAAAATTTGTTTTTGCATTTTTTTGGTTATTATTGTATAAAAAGCTCACCCAGATGTACGTTTCAGTTCCCACCCAAAAGTGCACAGGTTAAACTGCCTTCCGAAAATAAATAGTGTGACCCCCACTGTTTTTTTATTTCATTTCTACATCGATACCTGAAATGTAGGTAACTAGTATTCGATAAACAACTATTCACATTTTTTTTAACTCATTATTAGTGATGAGCCAAAGCGTGGATAATCCTATTCGGAAACCCTCCAATCACATAGTCCACAGTATACGACATTCAGTAGCCTATTTGGATTCCCCCCTATGTGATTAATGATGTCAATGGAGGGGAGGGACCTGAAGGCTGGGGGACCTGAAGGAACCAAAAATTTGTGTTTGCATTTTTTTGGTTATTAAAGTATAAAAAGCTCACCCAGATGTTTCAGTTCCCACCCAAAAGTGCACACGTTTAACTGGCTTCACAAAATTAATAGTGTGACCCCCACTGTCTCTGTATTTCATTTCTGCATTGATACCTGAAATGTACGTAACTAGTATTCGATAAACAACTATTCACATTTTTTTAAAACTTATTATTAGTGATGAGTCAAAGCTTGGACAATCTTATTTGGAAACCCTCCAGCCAGATAGTCCACAGTATACGACATTCATTAGCCTATTTGGATTCCCCCCTATGTGACTAATGATGTCAATTGAGGGGAGGAACCTAAAGGCTGATTTCCCAGAAAATCTAGCTTCCTCCCAGATCTGGAGCCCATCACTAATTATTTTTTGTGGGTTTCCAAAAAAACAAGAAATTCTTGAGACACCACACAAGACTCGTACCATGCTGACATAAGCTGAAAAATTGTGTTTTCAGCAAAATTTCCTAATTTTTATAACCAGCTGCTGCAGCTCGCCGTGGCTTGTGCCAAATATTTTTTTTTTTAGTAAATACAAGTGCCCAGACGAGGTGTAGCACAAACCGAGCTTAATGCCAGCAAATAGCTCTCCCTACTTTCTCCACTACAATTATAGGTCAGATAGCTACAGTTATAGCTCAGTTTGCTGCTATGTTCCCAACTTGCAGCACACACGCTGCACTAAAGGTAGAGCAATCTAGCAAATACCTGCAAATGGTGTGAACCAGGCCCATAGTGTGAATGATGTGTATAGTCTGACTAACTTGCAGTAATGCACAAGAAATTGGGGAATGACTGCACCTATTTTTTTCTACTTGGTAATCACACCACGCTCTATTTGCGTTTGGCTGTTAAAAAAATCACATGTATTCTATAAAATGACATATAACATGAATATTGCACAAGTTAATTATGATGCTGTTAAGGTTACTCTTACAGAATGAGTTCACATAATGGTGCTGCAATGTTATTTATAGATAGTATTCTGATTTATTTATAGTATTTATTTCATTGAATGCAGTAATTATTAATCAATCATTAAAGAGGACACATTTCTTCACTGAATTCTGTGTAACTTTGAAAAGATTTTCATATGCCTATATAAAATATAAAAGCAGACTAATGTCAATGGAAAGAACCTCAAAAGAAACACAATCCCCTCGATTCAAAGAGCAAAAGTTAATTGATTTCAGATCGAGAATCGTAAGTTTGGGTGGGTGTTTGTCATTTTTTCCTGTTTTTTTGGCCATTTCCGACTCACACGAGCCTACGTACGAATGCGTATATGCTCTTACGATCATCGCAAGTTCGTTCCTAAGTTTTAGGATCAAAACGTAAAACTTAGGATCAAATCCTAAAACTTAGGATCAAAACGTAAAACTTAGGATACTCGGATGTGTTTAGGTGTGATTCAGAGAACAGTTTCCCAACCTCTAAATACGTTTTAAAAGTAAGCCACTGCCGACACCTTTTAGCAGTCGGATTGCTGTTCTTGAACAGGTTTTTTGGCTATGTGGAGGAGTCTGCGCGTCTTGAGCTCCAATGAACTGCATGTATCAGCAAGGCCGAGGCCATAAATTGTATGGCAATGCATACCTGATTCATGTATGCCTTATAAAAGCATTTTAATGTGGACCTTTATTAGTCCTTTGCATGTAAACCTTTATTTTGCAATTTATTTGCGTTAATTAAAGAAACTTATGTCCCTTGTTATTTATTTTTAAATTGATGTACTAGAATAATATTTTTAGATTGCATTTATTGGTGTAGTTGTTTACCTTTGCTTTGTTTAATTATTTAAGCACATCTTTGGTCAGATGCATCACACTTACTGAGGAGAGGAGAGCGGGATAAAGTGCAGGATGTGGGTTACTGCTGTATTTTGCACAGACACAGCAGAGCTGGGGGCACGGAAAGGTCAGAAATCAAAGAATGCAGAGCAACACAGTCATAATGCCCTTTCTGTTTGCAGGCTGCCCGAGAATACCTGAGCCGCCATCTTGGCTGTTTCTAGACTCATAACATGCAGAAGTTGCTGGGTGTTTTTTTATATTTGAGAGCAATCTGTATGTAGAGGGTGTGGGTAACCACACACAACATTTTAAGTTGTACCATTTGAAGCCAAAATATTAAAATTAAATCCACAAGTAAAAAATGCAAGTTAACTAAAAATTAAACAAAGTAAGATTTACTTATGCAAATGCATTCATTAATGGTTGGTTACTACAAAATGAATGAAATAAAGAAAAATAAGACCAAATATTTAGAATGCACTTTAATGAGGTAAGTTTGTAGTGCGCAGCCGCAAGATCAGAAGGATTTACGTCCAGACAAAAAAGGAAAAAGGGCAAAACCAATGTTGCAACCTGAGAAATGAAACGGAAAATTCAGGATGGAAACTGACATAGGTCTGATTCCCGAACTGCCATACGAACGGACCTAAATTTTAGGATAGAAACGTATTTGCTTATAGAATCACTCGCAAGTTCATACGAACGCACGAGCGGACGTGAAAAATAGGATGATCGGCACCCAAATCAAAGCTGTTACATGTTTCTTTGAATCGACCCTATTGAGTCTGATTCACCAAATTTGGCACAATGATGTGCTTTGAACTGTGCAACGCAGGCCGTGGTACAGATGTGCTTTTGGGTGTGAAGTGAGCTTTTTTTTAATTTTGTTGTTCAGTTAAAGACAGCGTACAAAGGAATGAAGAGCAGTAGCACATGATAATTGAATTACAATCTTGTATGAAGAGAAGTGCAAAATTGTTCCATGCACAAAAAATATGTAAAGTGTTTCTGTTCTAATACTGTATTTCCCAAAAAATCACCTACCTCTGTGATGGGGAATTTTTACAGCCACGATAGATAATTCTTCCAATATATTTTTTACAAAGTTTGAAAACAACAGCTATGCCGAAACATTTTACAACGTCCTTAAGCATCACCCATAGGGTTCTATGTATTCCAAACTTAAAAGAAAATATCCCTACACTACACCATTGTAAAAATGACGTGCCTTACCTGTAAAGATTCCCAATCACAGAAGATAACGATTTTGGGGGGAAAAATTTGAACAAATATTTTGTACCAAATTTTTTAGTATGTTCAAGTTTAAAAGCTCAATCAGATGTAAGGTTCAGCTGTCACCAGAAAGCACACCCAAAGGTAAACTTGCTTCACCAGATCTTTAGCATGATCCTCAAGGTGCGGATTACATTAGCTTACTAAATAATTGGCATGAACCCCAATGTAAATCGAATACATTAAAAAACCCTTAGGTCACTGCTACTTCCTAGTCTAATCTGATTAAATTTAAAAGCAATCCAGTATGTCAAAAGCATGAATAAAACAAATGTACATGTGTTTCTGGAATGCTTATTTCCTTAAACATATAAGCGCATTAGTACACCCGAAACGTGTCTTTTCCATGGAGGTGTCAGCTTGTTTATTTCATTCTTCTGATATACTGGAGAGTTTTAGAATTAAATTGAAATGTTATGGATTTATTACATTAAGTGGGTCGGTAAATTCATGTGAATCCATTTGGAACCAAAATAGATCTCACAATCAGATTTTGTGTTTAAACTATTGTGATAATAAATTTGGTTAATTTTTCTTTAACTGTTGGGACCCCCAAAAATTTCAAGGTCACATATATGTAAATAAATATGATACATAATTGTTTTATCTAAGATGGCAGAATCTGAAACTAATATCATGGCGAATATGTATTGGCATGAATCTCTAGTTAGCTGTAATCTCATTGTGTAAAAGACACCAATAAAAACACAACAGGTTTTAATCCTATCTGTGATATTTAATAATAAAACACACTATGTTGCAGTTCAGTAATGTTATATATATATTATATATTTAGGTTAATGCCACATTTACATACAAGAAATGAAGAGACTTTCAATGAAAGCAAAAGTGGTGGCGTTGAGTTTGTGATTTGGGGCTTTTCAGCTTCCCCACAATTGCAGCCTCCATTGTTCCTGGCGTTCCTATTGATTTATCTTGTCACAGTCTTTGGTAATGTTACTATCCTAAATTTGATTTTTGTGGACCCGCACCTGCAAAAACCAATGTATTGTTTTCTTGGCAACATGTCATTTTTGGATTTTGCCTATAGTACGGTAACTGCCCCTTACACGCTATACAGCATTGCTACAGGCAATAAAAAGTTATCCTTTAAAAAATGTATGGTCCAGCTTTACTTCTTCAACTCATTTGCAAGTACTGAATATCTGTTGCTCACTACAATGGCGTACGATCGATACAGAGCAATTTGTACGCCACTCATCTACCCGCAACACATGAACAGAAAGGCTTGCTTTTTCTTAGCAGGGGCTGCCTGGATATCAGGATTTTTAGCTGCTCTACCTGTTACAACCCTGACTTCACATCTTAGCTTTTGTTCATCTAATGTAATTAATCATTTCTTTTGTGATGTCACACCCTTACTAAAATTGGCCTGTGATGACATTTTACCTATAGAGATAACGATGTTCACTCAAGGCGTTGTATTGCTATTTAGCTGCTTTGTTCTTACTGCAATGTCCTACGTCTACATTATTTTGGCAATTGTCAAAATTCGATCCACAGAAGGGCAATACAAAGCCTTCTCCACATGTGCCTCCCATCTTACTGTTGTTATTCTTTTTTATCTCCTAGTTGTTTGCGTGTATATGAAGCCATCCTCTTCCTATTCATTAGATGATGGAAAATTGTTATCAGTCCTCTATGTCAATATTATCCCAATGTTAAATCCATTTATTTACAGTATGAGAAATAAAGATGTAAAAAATGCATTTTATAGAGTGTACACAAAAAGTTGTAGAAACAAAAATCTTACAATCCCACAGTAAAGTTGGCTCTGGCAGGTATACCTCTTTATGTATGTGGTAAATACAGATGAGCGAATCGATTCTGACGAACCTGAATTCGTTACGAATTTCATGAAATATTCGATTCGTTACGATTCCGAATATCGCCGCTAGAGATGAGCGAACTTTTGAAAAATTAGATTCGACTGATTCGCCGAATTTTCCGACAAAAATCGTTTCGACCCGAATAAATTCGCGACGAATCGCTATTAAAAACGGCTATTTCTGAGCCTCCTACAGCCTCAATAGGGTTGTAAACCATTCAGCCTTGCTGTAACACGCACAGGATGCGTGCTGGGTTAGTTAAATAATACTTTGAAGAAATATCACATGCAGATCAGAGGCATCGCTAATAGAATCGCAGAGCGGCACAATTGCAGAGAGTTGAAGTGGCATCACTATGAGGGGCAGAAGGAGCCCAAATATACACTGGAGTTGGCCTCAGGAGCCCAAAAATTGGATGAATCACACCCTGGAGTTGGCAGGAGTTGGCAGCAGCAGCAGCAGGAGCCCAAATATACACTGGAGTTGGCTTCAGGAGCCCAAAAATTGGATGAATCACACCCTGGAGTTGGCAGGAGTTGACAGCAGCAGCAGCAGGAGCCCAAATATACACTGGAGTTGGCTTCAGGAGCCCAAAAATTGGATGAATCACACCCTGGAGTTGGCAGAAGTTGGCAGCAGCAGCAGCAGGAGCCCAAATATACACTGGAGTTGGCTTCAGGAGCCCAAAAATTGGATGAATCACACCCTGGAGTTGGCAGGAGTTGACAGTAGCAGCAGCAGGAGCCCAAATATACACTGGAGTTGGCTTCAGGAGCCCAAAAATTGGATGAATCACACCCTGGAGTTGGCAGGAGTTGACAGCAGCAGCAGCAGGAGCCCAAATATACACTGGAGTTGGCTTCAGGAGCCCAAAAATTGGATGAATCACACCCTGGAGTTGGCAGGAGTTGACAGTAGCAGCAGCAGGAGCCCAAATATACACTGGAGTTGGCTTCAGGAGCCCAAAAATTGGATGAATCACACCCTGGAGTTGGCAGAAGTTGGCAGCAGCAGCAGCAGGAGCCCAAATATACACTGGAGTTGGCTTCAGGAGCCCAAAAATTGGATGAATCACACCCTGGAGTTGGCAGGAGTTGACAGTAGCAGCAGCAGGAGCCCAAATATACACTGGAGTTGGCCTCAGGAGCCCAAAAATTGGATGAATCACACCCTGGAGTTGGCAGGAGTTGACAGTAGCAGCAGCAGGAGCCCAAATATACACTGGAGTTGGCCTCAGGAGCCCAAAAATTGGATGAATCACACCCTGGAGTTGGCAGGAGTTGGCAGCAGCAGCAGCAGGAGCCCAAATATACACTGGAGTTGGCTTCAGGAGCCCAAAAATTGGATGAATCACACCCTGGAGTTGGCAGAAGTTGGCAGCAGCAGCAGCAGGAGCCCAAATATACACTGGAGTTGGCTTCAGGAGCCCAAAAATTGGATGAATCACACCCTGGAGTTGGCAGGAGTTGGCAGCAGCAGCAGCAGGAGCCCAAATATACACTGGAGTTGGCTTCAGGAGCCCAAAAATTGGATGAATCACACCCTGGAGTTGGCAGGAGTTGACAGCAGCAGCAGCAGGAGCCCAAATATACACTGGAGTTGGCTTCAGGAGCCCAAAAATTGGATGAATCACACCCTGGAGTTGGCAGGAGTTGACAGCAGCAGCAGCAGGAGCCCAAATATACACTGGAGTTGGCTTCAGGAGCCCAAAAATTGGATGAATCACACCCTGGAGTTGGCAGAAGTTGGCAGCAGCAGCAGCAGGAGCCCAAATATACACTGGAGTTGGCTTCAGGAGCCCAAAAATTGGATGAATCACACCCTGGAGTTGGCAGGAGTTGACAGTAGCAGCAGCAGGAGCCCAAATATACACTGGAGTTGGCCTCAGGAGCCCAAAAATTGGATGAATCACACCCTGGAGTTGGCAGGAGTTGACAGTAGCAGCAGCAGGAGCCCAAATATACACTGGAGTTGGCTTCAGGAGCCCAAAAATTGGATGAATCACACCCTGGAGTTGGCAGGAGTTGACAGCAGCAGCAGCAGGAGCCCAAATATACACTGGAGTTGGCTTCAGGAGCCCAAAAATTGGATGAATCACACCCTGGAGTTGGCAGGAGTTGACAGCAGCAGCAGCAGGAGCCCAAATATACACTGGAGTTGGCTTCAGGAGCCCAAAAATTGGATGAATCACACCCTGGAGTTGGCAGAAGTTGGCAGCAGCAGCAGCAGGAGCCCAAATATACACTGGAGTTGGCTTCAGGAGCCCAAAAATTGGATGAATCACACCCTGGAGTTGGCAGGAGTTGACAGTAGCAGCAGCAGGAGCCCAAATATACACTGGAGTTGGCCTCAGGAGCCCAAAAATTGGATGAATCACACCCTGGAGTTGGCAGGAGTTGACAGTAGCAGCAGCAGGAGCCCAAATATACACTGGAGTTGGCTTCAGGAGCCCAAAAATTGGATGAATCACACCCTGGAGTTGGCAGAAGTTGACAGCAGCAGCAGCAGGAGCCCAAATATACACTGGAGTTGGCTTCAGGAGCCCAAAAATTGGATGAATCACACCCTGGAGTTGGCAGAAGTTGGCAGCAGCAGCAGCAGGAGCCCAAATATACACTGGAGTTGGCTTCAGGAGCCCAAAAATTGGATGAATCACACCCTGGAGTTGGCAGGAGTTGACAGTAGCAGCAGCAGGAGCCCAAATATACCCTGGAGTTGGCCGCAGGAGCCCAAAAATTGGATGAATCACACCCTGGAGTTGGCAGGAGTTGACAGTAGCAGCAGCAGGAGCCCAAATATACACTGGAGTTGGCTTCAGGAGCCCAAAAATTGGATGAATCACACCCTGGAGTTGGCAGAAGTTGACAGTAGCAGCAGCAGGAGCCCAAATATACACTGGAGTTGGCCTCAGGAGCCCAAAAATTGGATGAATCACACCCTGGAGTTGGCAGAAGTTGGCAGCAGCAGCAGCAGGAGCCCAAATATACACTGGAGTTGGCCTCAGGAGCCCAAAAATTGGATGAATCACACCCTGGAGTTGGCAGAAGTTGGCAGCAGCAGCAGCAGGAGCCCAAATATACACTGGAGTTGGCCTCAGGAGCCCAAAAATTGGATGAATCACACCCTGGAGTTGGCAGGAGTTGACAGTAGCAGCAGCAGGAGCCCAAAAAATGGCCTAAAGACATAAATATGTTTTGCACCATTTGGAAAGTGTAAAACATGGCACCATGCTGAATCTAGTCGCATGCATCAGGCATTGGTGGGTGGAAATCCTGGCTGATCCATCCCTGATTCATTTTGACAAAGGTGAGTCTCTCCACATTTTTAGTTGACAGACGAGTTCTCCTCGCCGTAACTATGGCCCCCGCCGCACTAAACACCCGCTCAGATGGCACGCTACTTGCCGGGCAGGACAGCTTTTCCAGGGCAAACTCTGCTAGTTGCGGCCACAAATCAAGTTTGGCTGCCCAGAAGTCCAGCGGATCCTCAAGGTGTGTTGGCATGGTCATGTCAAAGTATGACATGACCTGCTGGTTCAGGTCCTGCTCCAGGTCTTCCTGCTGCTCATGAGTAGCCTCACTATGCGGGTGTAGAAAGCTACTCATTAGCGACTGAAGACTGAGGCTGCTGCTGCTGATGGAGCTTCTGCTGCTGCTGCTGCCAACCCCCCCAGCGGCCATGGCAGTGGAAGGTGAGCGCAGAGGTCCCCTCGAGTCAGACCTGCGAGAGTATGGACCATGGCGCAGATAGGCATCGGCCAACTGCCTACGTAGAATGTCTTTGTAGTAGTTGAGTTTGTCCTCCCTCTCGGTGGGTTTAAAAAATGCCCCCATTTTGTGCCGGAAGCGAGGGTCCAATAAGGTGGACAGCCAGAAGTCATCCCGCCGACAGATGGAAACAATTCTGGGGTCACTACGCAAGCACGTGAGCATGCTTCGTGCCATTTGCGCAAGTGACTCGGATGGACTACCTGTCTCCATCTCCACTGCATACTGCCACGGTGTGCCCGGGTCCTCTGTCTCTCCTTCCTCAAAAACCTCTAGCTCCTCTGGCTGCTCCTGCTCCTCCTCTCCTGTCCGCTGACTAGATAAACCAGCCATTTCGCCAAGCCTAAACTGTGTTTCGCTGGGCAACTCCTCCTCCTCCTCTTCCTCCTCCTCCTCCTCCAGTTCAGCTCCAAGGGGGTTCATGTGGCCGTAAGATGTAAACGCCATGTCTCCAGTGCCCTGACCAGCCATGGTTTCCAACATGTGCTGTAGTACATGAAGCAGTGGAATCACGTCGTTCATCCCGTAATCCTGCCGACTGACAAATAAAGTGGCTTCCTCAAAGGGCCTGAGCAAACGGCAGGTGTCACGTATGAGCTGCCACTGGTTGACATTGAAGTTACACAGGGGAGTCCCCCTATCTGCTTGGATCATCAGGAAATCCGTGATGGCTTTTCTCTGTTCATATAATCGGTCCAACATGTGAAGGGTGGAATTCCAACGGGTGGAAACATCGCAAATCAGACTATGTTGGGGGATACCATTCTGACGCTGTAGCTCAAGAAGGGTGTGTTTGGCGGTGTAGGAGTGGCTGAAGTGCATGCAAAGTTTCCGTGAAGTTGTTAGGATGTCCTGCAGATGGGGGGAACACTTCAGAAACCGCTTGACAACCAGATTGAAGACGTGAGCCATGCAGGGGGCATGGGTCAGGCTTCCTTGGCGCAGCGCAGACAAAATGTTCTTCCCATTGTCGGTAACCATGATTCCCATTTTAAGTTTTCTCGGAGTAAGCCATGTTTGGATTTCCTGATGAATACATTTAAGCAGTTCCTCCCCTGTGTGACTCCGTTCGCCAAGACAAACCATGTGAAGCACTGCGTGACACCTCCGTGCCCTGCACACATGGTAGACTGGAGGGGCACTGAGACTTGAGCCTACAGTGGAGGGTGAGGAGATGGCGGAGGATGAGGAGGCCGAGTCGCACGGTGTCACAGGCCCAATGGGCAGAGAGCGCGGAGGCCGAAGCGGCGTGACCTGTCCAAGTTGCTGCTGCAAAGGGACCACATTCACCCAGTGGGCCGTAAACGACATGTACTGCCCCTGACCGTAGTTACAGCTCCAGATGTCGGCGCTGCCATGTATTTTGCTACACACCGACAGGCTCAAGGACTGGCCCACCTTCTGTTCAACAAAAGTGTGCAGCGCTGGTACTGCCTTCTTGGCAAAGAAATGACGGCTTGGGACTCTCCACCTCGGCTCGGCACAAGCCATCAGTTCTCTGAAAGGTGCAGATTCCACCACCTGAAAAGGGAGCGACTGCAGCACCAGCAACTTGGACAGGAGCACATTCAGCTTCTGCGCCGTAGGATGAGTGGGCGCATACTGCTGTCTCTTGGACATGGCTTCGCTGATGGATTGCTGGCGGGATGCATGACTTGGAGGAGGAGGAGGAGGAGCAGGAGCGACAGAGGATGGGTGTGACGCACAGCTGCCTTCGGCTGAGGTGCTGGAGCCTTGGCTGGCAGAAATTGGGAGCTCACTTGGTGAGGAAGCAGACTGGACCACCCCTTGGGAGCCTCGGTTCTCCCAGGTCGTTTTATGGTGACGCATCATATGTTGACGCAGGGCCGTGGTGCCAACATTTGGACCCTGGCCACGCTTCACCTTTTGCCTACATATCTTGCATGTGGCCATGTTACCCTCCTGCGGATGCCTCAGGAAAAACTGCCACACTGCCGAGTAGCTACTTTTCCCACCCCCTGGCCTCACTGATTCACTGCTGCTGTTGCCAACTCCAGGAACCCCTGCTCCACTACCTCCCGATAAGGTAGACTGCCGCACAGCAGGTGCTCTACCCCGGCCCCGGCCCGGCCGGCTCCAGCCTTTGGAATTGTGCCCCCATGCTGACTGCTACCACCTTGCTGCCTCAGCTGCTGACTCCGGGGCAACCTGCGCCCCTCTTCTCCTGATGATGACGATGAAGCCCCTTCATCACCCGGCTCCCAAGTGCGATCGGCTTCATCGTCATCATCATCATCATCACCGGGTTGTGGCTGTACGTCACTGATGTTCGTGGATTCGTCAACAGTGTCTGGCGCAGGAGCTGGAACGCTCGCAGCACCCACGACACTGTCCACATCACTATTTGTCTGCCTAGCTAAAGAAGCCACCTCCATTTCTTGGCTGGGCAGTAGCTGCTGACTGTCCTCCTGTATCTGATCGTCCTCCTCACTAAAGAGTGGAGCTGAACCCAAAGCATAGGATACGTCGCTGGGGGAGGGAACGGCGTAGGACAGAGGCAATGGGAGGACAGGGACTGCTCTCGGGGCATGCCAACTCAGGGTTGTGTCAGAGGAACCTACCGACCCTAGACTGGGGGTCTCAGATGTAAGTTGTGATGATGTTGTTGATGAGCGCGTCAGCCAATCTACCACGGCAGATGCGTTACTGGTGGAGACCCGACCGCTAGCAGATACTGGCAGATTAGGTCTCTCAGCGTGACTCCTGCTGCTACTGGCCCCCAGTCTGATGCGAGCTCTGCCTGCGGAATCTTGGCCTCTGCCACTCCTCTTTTCACTTCCAGGCACTTGTCTGCCCGACATAGTCTAACTGGCGTGGTAGTAGGTGATATTTTAAGAACCCCCAGGCAGCAGTGGGTCTATATAAAACAGAATATAATGCACACCAAAAGTGAGCAGTAACACTCAGCCTCCAACAGGCCTGCTTAGTGTAAATAAGAGAGCTGCTTAGTGTAAATAAAGAGGGGTATGCTATGTTACAGAATGGGATGCCTCAACAGAAGTGCACCTGGCAGGCAGCAGTAAGCCTATGCCCAGCAAAAGTGTCTTATAATATAAATATAATAAGAGCAAATGCTTATATGGTCTTAAACAGAGGCTGCTTTAGTCACAGAATGGGATGCCCTGGGCAGGAATGGACCTGGCAGGGTCCAGTAGTGCTTTGGCCAGCAAAAGTGTCTTTATCAGGCTAATTTCAAATATAATAAGAGCAAATGCTTATATGGTCTTAAACAGAGGCTGCTATAGTCACAGAATGGGATGCCCTTGCAGGGTCCAGTAGTGCTATGCCCAGCAAAAGTGTCTTTATCAGGCTAATTTCAAATATGATAAGAGCAAATGCTTATATGGTCTTAAACAGAGGCTGCTGTAGTCACAGAATGGGATGCCCTGGGCAGGAATGGACCTGGCAGGGTCCAGTAGTGCTTTGGCCAGCAAAAGTGTCTTTATCAGGCCTAATTTCAAATATGATAAGAGCAAATGCTTATATGGTCTTAAACAGAGGCTGCTTTAGTCACAGAATGGGATGCCCTGGGCAGGAATCGACCTGGCAGGGTCCAGTAGGGCTTTGGCCAGCAAAAGTGTCTTTATCAGGCCTAATTTCAAATATGATAAGAGCAAATGCTTATATGGTCTTAAACAGAGGCTGCTTTAGTCACAGAATGGGATGCCCTGGGCAGGAATCGACCTGGCAGGGTCCAGTAGTGCTTTGGCCAGCAAAAGTGTCTTTATCAGGCCTAATTTCAAATATGATAAGAGCAAATGCTTATATGGTCTTAAACAGAGGCTGCTTTAGTCACAGAATGGGATGCCCTGGGCAGGAATCGACCTGGCAGGGTCCAGTAGGGCTTTGGCCAGCAAAAGTGTCTTTATCAGGCCTAATTTCAAATATGATAAGAGCAAATGCTTATATGGTCTTAAACAGAGGCTGCTGTAGTCACAGAATGGGATGCCCCGGGCAGGAATCGAGCTGGCAGGGTCCAGTAGGGCTTTGGCCAGCAAAAGTGTCTTTATCAGGCCTAATTTCAAATATGATAAGAGCAAATGCTTATATGGTCTTAAACAGAGGCTGCTGTAGTCACAGAATGGGATGCCCCGGGCAGGAATCGAGTTGGCAGGGTCCAGTAGGGCTTTGGCCAGCAAAAGTGTCTTTATCAGGCCTAATTTCAAATATGATAAGAGCAAATGCTTATATGGTCTTAAACAGAGGCTGCTTTAGTCACAGAATGGGATGCCCTGGGCAGGAATGGACCTGGCAGGGTCCAGTAGGGCTTTGGCCAGCAAAAGTGTCTTTATCAGGCTAATTTCAAATATGATAAGAGCAAATGCTTATATGGTCTTAAACAGAGGCTGCTTTAGTCACAGAATGGGATGCCCCGGGCAGGAATCGAGCTGGCAGGGTCCAGTAGTGCTTTGGCCAGCAAAAGTGTCTTTATCAGGCCTAATTTCAAATATGATAAGAGCAAATGCTTATATGGTCTTAAACAGAGGCTGCTTTAGTCACAGAATGGGATGCCCTGGGCAGGAATGGACCTGGCAGGGTCCAGTAGGGCTTTGGCCAGCAAAAGTGTCTTTATCAGGCTAATTTCAAATATGATAAGAGCAAATGCTTATATGGTCTTAAACAGAGGCTGCTTTAGTCACAGAATGGGATGCCCTGGGCAGGAATCGAGCTGGCAGGGTCCAGTAGGGCTTTGGCCAGCAAAAGTGTCTTTATCAGGCCTAATTTCAAATATGATAAGAGCAAATGCTTATATGGTCTTAAACAGAGGCTGCTTTAGTCACAGAATGGGATGCCCTGGGCAGGAATCGACCTGGCAGGGTCCAGTAGTGCTTTGGCCAGCAAAAGTGTCTTTATCAGGCTAATTTCAAATATGATAAGAGCAAATGCTTATATGGTCTTAAACAGAGGCTGCTGTAGTCACAGAATGGGATGCCCCGGGCAGGAATCGAGCTGGCAGGGTCCAGTAGTGCTTTGGCCAGCAAAAGTGTCTTTATCAGGCCTAATTTCAAATATGATAAGAGCAAATGCTTATATGGTCTTAAACAGAGGCTGCTTTAGTCACAGAATGGGATGCCCCGGGCAGGAATCGAGCTGGCAGGGTCCAGTAGTGCTTTGGCCAGCAAAAGTGTCTTTATCAGGCCTAATTTCAAATATGATAAGAGCAAATGCTTATATGGTCTTAAACAGAGGCTGCTTTAGTCACAGAATGGGATGCCCTGGGCAGGAATCGACCTGGCAGGGTCCAGTAGGGCTTTGGCCAGCAAAAGTGTCTTTATCAGGCCTAATTTCAAATATGATAAGAGCAAATGCTTATATGGTCTTAAACAGAGGCTGCTTTAGTCACAGAATGGGATGCCCTGGGCAGGAATCGACCTGGCAGGGTCCAGTAGTGCTTTGGCCAGCAAAAGTGTCTTTATCAGGCCTAATTTCAAATATGATAAGAGCAAATGCTTATATGGTCTTAAACAGAGGCTGCTTTAGTCACAGAATGGGATGCCCTGGGCAGGAATCGACCTGGCAGGGTCCAGTAGGGCTTTGGCCAGCAAAAGTGTCTTTATCAGGCCTAATTTCAAATATGATAAGAGCAAATGCTTATATGGTCTTAAACAGAGGCTGCTGTAGTCACAGAATGGGATGCCCCGGGCAGGAATCGACCTGGCAGGGTCCAGTAGTGCTTTGGCCAGCAAAAGTGTCTTTATCAGGCCTAATTTCAAATATGATAAGAGCAAATGCTTATATGGTCTTAAACAGAGGCTGCTTTAGTCACAGAATGGGATGCCCTGGGCAGGAATCGACCTGGCAGGGTCCAGTAGGGCTTTGGCCAGCAAAAGTGTCTTTATCAGGCCTAATTTCAAATATGATAAGAGCAAATGCTTATATGGTCTTAAACAGAGGCTGCTTTAGTCACAGAATGGGATGCCCTGGGCAGGAATCGACCTGGCAGGGTCCAGTAGTGCTTTGGCCAGCAAAAGTGTCTTTATCAGGCCTAATTTCAAATATGATAAGAGCAAATGCTTATATGGTCTTAAACAGAGGCTGCTGTAGTCACAGAATGGGATGCCCCGGGCAGGAATCGAGCTGGCAGGGTCCAGTAGGGCTTTGGCCAGCAAAAGTGTCTTTATCAGGCCTAATTTCAAATATGATAAGAGCAAATGCTTATATGGTCTTAAACAGAGGCTGCTTTAGTCACAGAATGGGATGCCCTGGGCAGGAATCGACCTGGCAGGGTCCAGTAGGGCTTTGGCCAGCAAAAGTGTCTTTATCAGGCTAATTTCAAATATGATAAGAGCAAATGCTTATATGGTCTTAAACAGAGGCTGCTGTAGTCACAGAATGGGATGCCCCGGGCAGGAATCGAGCTGGCAGGGTCCAGTAGTGCTTTGGCCAGCAAAAGTGTCTTTATCAGGCCTAATTTCAAATATGATAAGAGCAAATGCTTATATGGTCTTAAACAGAGGCTGCTTTAGTCACAGAATGGGATGCCCCGG
Organism: Gastrophryne carolinensis; assembly: GCA_027917425.1. Lineage (NCBI taxonomy): Eukaryota > Metazoa > Chordata > Amphibia > Anura > Microhylidae > Gastrophryne > Gastrophryne carolinensis. The sequence goes on from CM051235.1 coordinate 599,876,739, forward strand.
GCAGGAATCGAGCTGGCAGGGTCCAGTAGTGCTTTGGCCAGCAAAAGTGTCTTTATCAGGCCAATTTCAAATATGATAAGAGCAAATGCTTATATGGTCTTAAACAGAGGCTGCTGTAGTCACAGAATGGGATGCCCCGGGCAGGAATCGAGCTGGCAGGGTCCAGTAGTGCTTTGGCCAGCAAAAGTGTCTTTATCAGGCCTAATTTCAAATATGATAAGAGCAAATGCTTATATGGTCTTAAACAGAGGCTGCTTTAGTCACAGAATGGGATGCCCTGGGCAGGAATCGACCTGGCAGGGTCCAGTAGGGCTTTGGCCAGCAAAAGTGTCTTTATCAGGCCTAATTTCAAATATGATAAGAGCAAATGCTTATATGGTCTTAAACAGAGGCTGCTTTAGTCACAGAATGGGATGCCCTGGGCAGGAATCGACCTGGCAGGGTCCAGTAGGGCTTTGGCCAGCAAAAGTGTCTTTATCAGGCCTAATTTCAAATATGATAAGAGCAAATGCTTATATGGTCTTAAACAGAGGCTGCTGTAGTCACAGAATGGGATGCCCTGGGCAGGAATCGACCTGGCAGGGTCCAGTAGTGCTTTGGCCAGCAAAAGTGTCTTTATCAGGCTAATTTCAAATATGATAAGAGCAAATGCTTATATGGTCTTAAACAGAGGCTGCTGTAGTCACAGAATGGGATGCCCCGGGCAGGAATCGAGCTGGCAGGGTCCAGTAGTGCTTTGGCCAGCAAAAGTGTCTTTATCAGGCCTAATTTCAAATATGATAAGAGCAAATGCTTATATGGTCTTAAACAGAGGCTGCTTTAGTCACAGAATGGGATGCCCTGGGCAGGAATCGACCTGGCAGGGTCCAGTAGGGCTTTGGCCAGCAAAAGTGTCTTTATCAGGCTAATTTCAAATATGATAAGAGCAAATGCTTATATGGTCTTAAACAGAGGCTGCTTTAGTCACAGAATGGGATGCCCCGGGCAGGAATCGAGCTGGCAGGGTCCAGTAGTGCTTTGGCCAGCAAAAGTGTCTTTATCAGGCTAATTTCAAATATGATAAGAGCAAATGCTTATATGGTCTTAAACAGAGGCTGCTGTAGTCACAGAATGGGATGCCCCGGGCAGGAATCGAGCTGGCAGGGTCCAGTAGTGCTTTGGCCAGCAAAAGTGTCTTTATCAGGCCTAATTTCAAATATGATAAGAGCAAATGCTTATATGGTCTTAAACAGAGGCTGCTTTAGTCACAGAATGGGATGCCCCGGGCAGGAATCGAGCTGGCAGGGTCCAGTAGTGCTTTGGCCAGCAAAAGTGTCTTTATCAGGCTAATTTCAAATATGATAAGAGCAAATGCTTATATGGTCTTAAACAGAGGCTGCTGTAGTCACAGAATGGGATGCCCCGGGCAGGAATCGAGCTGGCAGGGTCCAGTAGGGCTTTGGCCAGCAAAAGTGTCTTTATCAGGCCTAATTTCAAATATGATAAGAGCAAATGCTTATATGGTCTTAAACAGAGGCTGCTTTAGTCACAGAATGGGATGCCCTGGGCAGGAATCGACCTGGCAGGGTCCAGTAGGGCTTTGGCCAGCAAAAGTGTCTTTATCAGGCTAATTTCAAATATGATAAGAGCAAATGCTTATATGGTCTTAAACAGAGGCTGCTTTAGTCACAGAATGGGATGCCCCGGGCAGGAATCGAGCTGGCAGGGTCCAGTAGTGCTTTGGCCAGCAAAAGTGTCTTTATCAGGCTAATTTCAAATATGATAAGAGCAAATGCTTATATGGTCTTAAACAGAGGCTGCTTTAGTCACAGAATGGGATGCCCCGGGCAGGAATCGAGCTGGCAGGGTCCAGTAGTGCTTTGGCCAGCAAAAGTGTCTTTATCAGGCTAATTTCAAATATGATAAGAGCAAATGCTTATATGGTCTTAAACAGAGGCTGCTGTAGTCACAGAATGGGATGCCCCGGGCAGGAATCGAGCTGGCAGGGTCCAGTAGGGCTTTGGCCAGCAAAAGTGTCTTTATCAGGCCTAATTTCAAATATGATAAGAGCAAATGCTTATATGGTCTTAAACAGAGGCTGCTTTAGTCACAGAATGGGATGCCCTGGGCAGGAATCGACCTGGCAGGGTCCAGTAGGGCTTTGGCCAGCAAAAGTGTCTTTATCAGGCTAATTTCAAATATGATAAGAGCAAATGCTTATATGGTCTTAAACAGAGGCTGCTTTAGTCACAGAATGGGATGCCCCGGGCAGGAATCGAGCTGGCAGGGTCCAGTGGTGCTTTGGCCAGCAAAAGTGTCTTTATCAGGCTAATTTCAAATATGATAAGAGCAAATGCTTATATGGTCTTAAACAGAGGCTGCTGTAGTCACAGAATGGGATGCCCCGGGCAGGAATCGAGCTGGCAGGGTCCAGTAGTGCTTTGGCCAGCAAAAGTGTCTTTATCAGGCCTAATTTCAAATATGATAAGAGCAAATGCTTATATGGTCTTAAACAGAGGCTGCTGTAGTCACAGAATGGGATGCCCCGGGCAGGAATCGAGCTGGCAGGGTCCAGTAGTGCTTTGGCCAGCAAAAGTGTCTTTATCAGGCTAATTTCAAATATGATAAGAGCAAATGCTTATATGGTCTTAAACAGAGGCTGCTGTAGTCACAGAATGGGATGCCCCGGGCAGGAATCGAGCTGGCAGGGTCCAGTAGGGCTTTGGCCAGCAAAAGTGTCTTTATCAGGCCTAATTTCAAATATGATAAGAGCAAATGCTTATATGGTCTTAAACAGAGGCTGCTTTAGTCACAGAATGGGATGCCCTGGGCAGGAATCGACCTGGCAGGGTCCAGTAGGGCTTTGGCCAGCAAAAGTGTCTTTATCAGGCTAATTTCAAATATGATAAGAGCAAATGCTTATATGGTCTTAGACAGAGGCTGCTTTAGTCACAGAATGGGATGCCCCGGGCAGGAATCGAGCTGGCAGGGTCCAGTAGTGCTTTGGCCAGCAAAAGTGTCTTTATCAGGCTAATTTCAAATATGATAAGAGCAAATGCTTATATGGTCTTAAACAGAGGCTGCTGTAGTCACAGAATGGGATGCCCCGGGCAGGAATCGAGCTGGCAGGGTCCAGTAGTGCTTTGGCCAGCAAAAGTGTCTTTATCAGGCCTAATTTCAAATATGATAAGAGCAAATGCTTATATGGTCTTAAACAGAGGCTGCTTTAGTCACAGAATGGGATGCCTCACAGCAGACTTAAGATCAGTTCAGTATATATGCACAGTTAGTTACTATAAGCAGCCTGAAAACGCTAACAAAGGCTGGATGAAAAAAAAAAAATCTCCCTGTCAGCCAGCTCCGTTTTTCCTACCTTTCCCTGGCTTTCTGTCTGTCTCCTGTCTGTCTCCTGCCTGTCTCCTGCCTGTCTCCAGCCTGTCCCTGTCTGTCCCTGTCTCCAGCCTGTCTAACTGCCTCAGCTACACAGCGTTCTGTCTGTCTGTCACGAATGCAATAGAGAAATGAGGAAAAGCAAGATGGCCGCCGTTAAATACCGCTGTGTGACGTCACCGGGCTTGCTGGCTGCTGATAGGCTGCATGTGACTGCCCCAGCTTGCACTGGCGCGGGATACATGTCCAGACATGTCCCGTCCGCCATCTTAGAATGCCTGTAATGTAAATGAATGGATGTTAAAGGAAAACTTCGAGTGATCGAATCGCGGGGAAATTCGGATTCGATCCGAATCGAATTTTTCCTGAAATTCGGATCGAATCCGGGTTCGTCCGGATCGATTCGCTCATCCCTAATCGCCGCAATTCGCTAGCTCGAATCGCTTCCTTAAAAATCCATTTACTGCTATACAGTCCATCTAAAATGGTGGATCCACATGTCAGGACATGTCCCATGGGACAAGGAATGCTGGGTATCAGCAGACAGGCTTACCGATGATGTCACAGCCCCATATAAACTGCGCCCATCTTGCGGAAGATCATTCTGACACTGTATTGGGGCCAAAGCAGATCAGGCAGGGAGAGAGCGAGGGATAGATAGATAGATAGATAGATAGATAGATAGATAGATAGATAGATAGATAGATAGATGGAACAGAAGAAGCGCAGGACAGATAGAGAAGGAGAGAGCCTGTGACAGTGACAGATAAAGACCGGGACAGTTTAAACTGTTTGCATTAGCTTTCAAGCCTATTTAGTGTTAATAACACTCCTGCCTATTTAGCTTTTCCTTTACCTGGTGTCATTCTTTAAAAAACGTGCTAGCATAAATATTTCAAGACTACCTGTGTAATAACTGCTTGCATTTTAAAATTAACGTCACATTTCCACAATCAAGGGAGGCCTCCTCTGTATGTGAGCAGAGGGCATCCCAAACACTAGCATAAATATTCAAGACTACCTGTCTAATAATTGCTTGCATTTTATAAGCAAAGTCACTTTTCCACAATCAAGGGAGGCCTGCTCTGTATGTGAGGAGGGGGCATCCCAAACACTAGCATAAATATTTCAAGACTACCTGTCTAATAACTGCTTGCATTTTATAAGCAAAGTCACTTTTCCACAATCAAGGGAGGCCTGCTCTGTATGTGAGGAGGGGGCATCCCAAACACTAGCATAAATATTCAAGACTACCTGTCTAATAACTGCTTGCATTTTATAAGCAAAGTCACTTTTCCACAATCAAGGGAGGCCACCTCTGTATGTGAGGAGGGGCCATCCCAAACACTAGCATTAATATTTCAAGACTACCTGTCTAATAACTGCTTGCATTTTATAATCAACGTCACTTTACCACAATCAAGGGAGGCCTGCTCTATATGTGAGGAGGGGCCATCCCAAACACTAGCATAAATATTTCAAGACTACTTGTCTAATAGCTGCTTGCATTTTATAAGCAAAGTCACTTTTCCAAAATCAAGGGAGGCCTGCTCTGTATGTGAGGAGGGGGCATCCCAAACACTAGCATAAATATTTCAAGACTACCTGTCTAATAACTGCTTGCATTTCATAAGCAAAGTCACTTTTCCACAATCAAGGGAGGCCTGCTCTGTATGTGAAGAGGGGGCATCCCAAACACTAGCATAAATATTTCAAGACTACCTGTCTAATAACTGCTTGCATTTTATAAGCAAAGTCACTTTTCCACAATTAAAGGAGGCCACCTCTGTACGTGAGAAGAGGGCATCCCAAACACTAGCACTTATCTTTTAAGAGTACCTGGCTACTAACCTTTTGCCTTTTGTATAAAACAAGTCTGGTTTACAAGTTTAAAGCACCCATTGCCTTTCACTGGGGGCCATTGTCAGTGCTAGCACTTATTTTTTAAGAGTACCTGCCTCCTAACCTTTTGCCTTCTGTATAAAAAAAAGTCTGGTTTACATATTTAAAGCCCCCATTACCTTTCACCGGGGGCCATTGTCAGTACTAGCACTTATCTTTTAAGAGTACCTGCCTACTAACCTTTTGCCTTTTGTATAAAACAAGTCTGGTTTACAAGTTTAAAGCACTCATTGCCTTTCACTGGGGGCCATTGTCAGTGCTAGCACTTATCTCTTAAGAGTACCTGCCTCCTAACCGTTTGCCTTCTGTATAAAAAAGTCTGGTTTACATGTTTAAAGCACCCATTGCCTTTCACCGGGGGCCATTGTCAGTGCTAGCACTTATCATTTAAGAGTGCCTGCCTCCTAACCTTTTGCCTTTTGTATAAAAAAGTCTGGTTTACAAGTTTAAAGCACCCATTGCCTTTCACCGGGGGCCATTGTCAGTGCAAGCACTTATCTTTTAAGAGTACCTGCCTACTAACCTTTTGCCTTTTGTATAAAACAAGTCTGGTTTACAAGTTTAAAGCACCCATTGCCTTTCACTGGCGGCCATTGTCAGTGCTAGCACTTATCTTTTAAGAGTACCTGCCTACTAACCTTTTGCCTTTTGTATAAAAAAGTCTGGTTTTAAAGTTTAAAGCATCCATTGCCTTTCACTGGGGGGGGGGGGGGGGCATCACGAATACTAGCACTTAGCTTTTAATAGTACCTGCATCTTTACCTTTTTTACATTTTGAACAAAATCCATGTTTTAAAACTGTCTGTGGTGCATTTAACTTTGACCAGGGGCATCCTAGGTAAGACCATCTGACAGTGTCTTTTTGCATTAGCTTTTAGCTACAGTGTGTGCCTATTTTGATCTAACTTTTCTACACACCTGCTGTTACAAAAATACTGTTGTAGGTGTAGTGTAGTATATTGTTTTCCCCTCCTAAACGCAGTTAAAATGTCAGGCAGAGATGTGCCAGGATGTGCACCGAGGATTCATCAGGCAGAGGTCGCAGCAGACTAGGGGTGAGTGGCAGCAGGAATCGCGGTGAGAGGCCTGATCTCCCGGTATCTGCTAGCGACTGTGTCTCGACCAGCAACGCATCTGCCATCATCGATTGGTTAACGCGGTCATCGACCTCATCACAAGTGACATCTGACACCTCCAGTCAACAGTCCCTAGGTTCCTCGGACACAACCCTGAGTTGGCATGGCCAGGAGCAGCCCCTGTCCTTCCATTGCCTCTGTCCTACTCCCCCCCTCCAGCCGCCGTATCTTATGCTTTGGGTTCAGCTCCACTATTCAGTGAGGACGATTTGTTAGAGGACAGTCAGCAGCTACTGCCCAGCCAAGAAATGGAGGAGACATCCACCAGGTCCCAGGGTGCCCCAGAGTCATCAGCTGAGGCAGCATGGTGGCAGTAGGGATAGCAGTCAGCATGGTGGCAGTAGGGTTGGCAGTCAGCATGGTGGCAGAATTGGGATGTCTGGAGCCACACATGGCCGGGGGCGGGGGAGACCACCTACTGTACGGCAGGCTGCCTTCCCGGGAGGTAGTGGAGCAGGGGTTCCTGGAGTTGGCAGCAGTAGCAGTGAATTAGTGCGGACTGTTGGAGGGAAAATTAGCTACTCGGCAGTGTGGCACTTTTTCCTCAAGCATCCACAGTAGGGTAACCTGACAGAAGGTCAAGCATGGCCAGGGCCCCAATGTTGGTACCACGGCTCTGCGGCAACACATGCAGCGGCACAATAAAGCGACCTGGAAGAACCGAAGCTCCAAAGTGGGGGCCCAGCCTGCTGCGTCAGCCAGTGCCACGCCGCTTCCAATTTCACCCAGCCAATGCTCCAGCACCTCAGCCGAAGGTAGCTGTGCGTCATACCCATCCTCTGCCCTCCTGCTCCTCCTACTAAAAGTCACTCATCCCACTAGCAATCCATCAGCGAAGCCATGTCCAAGAGACAACAGTATGCGCCCACTCATCCTACATTGCAGAAGCTAAATGTGCTCCTGTCCAAGTTGCTAGTGCTGCAGTCCCTCCCTTTTCAGGTGGTGGACTCTGCACCTTTCAGAGAGCTGATGGCTTGTGCCGAGCCGAGGTGGAGAGTCCCAAGCCGTCATTTATTTGCAAAGAAGGCAGTACCAGCCCTGCACAAATTTGTTGAGCAGAAGGTGGGCCAGCCCTTGAGCCTGTCGGTGTGCGCCAAAGTGCACGGCAGTGCCGACATCTGGAGCTGTAACTACGGTCAGGGACAATACATGTCCTTTACGGCCCACTGGGTGAATGTGGTTCCTGCACATCAACATGGACAGGTCACACCGCTTCAGCCTCCACGCTCCCGGGGCTGTTTTGCCTGTCACAGTGTGCGACTCTGCCTCCTCATCCTCTGCCATCTCCTCAGCCTCCACTCTACGGTCAATTCTCAATGCCCCTTCAGCCTACCATGTGTGCAGGGCACGCCGGTGTCACGCTGTGCTTCACATGGTTTGCCTTGGTGAACTGAGTCACACAGGGGAGGAGCTCCTGAAATTCATTCATCACGAAATTAAAATATGGCTTACTCCGTGAAAATTGGAAATGGGTACCATGGTGACTGACAATGGGAGTAACATCTTGTCTGTGCTGAGACAAGGAAGCCTGAGCCATGCACCCTGCATAGCACACGTGTTCAACCTAGTTGTCAAGCGTTTTCTGAAGTCTTCCCCCCATCTGCAAGACATCCTAACAATGGGAAGTTAACTTTGTATGCACTTCAGCCACTCCTACACCGCCAAGCACACCCTTCTTGAGCTACAGCATCAGAACGGTATCCCCCAACATAGTCTGATTTGCGATGTTCCCACCCGTTGGAATTCCACCCTACATGTGTTAGATCGACTATACGAACAGATAAAAGCCATCACTGATTTCTTGATGATCCAAGCAGATAGGGGGATTCCCCTGTGTAACTTTAATGTGAACCAGTGGCAGCTCATACGTGACACCTGCCGTTTGCGTTTGCTCAGGCCCTTTGAGGAAGCCACTTTATTTGTCAGTCATCAGGATTACGACATGAGCGACGTGATTTCGCTGCTTCATGTAATACAACACATGTTGGAAACCATGGCTGGTCAGGGCACTGGAGACATGTCGCATACATTTCACGGCCACATAAACCCCGTGGGAGCTGAAGAGGAGGAGGAGCAGCACAGTGAAGCGCAGTTTAGTTTTGGCGAAATGGCTGGTTTATCTAGTCATCTGACAGGAGAGGAGGAGCAGGAGCAGCCAGTGGAGCTAGATGGTTGTGAGGAAGGTGAGACAGAGGACCCAGACACACCGTGGCAGTATCCAATGGAGATGGAGACAGGTAGTCCCTCCGAGTCACTTGCACAAATGGCACAATGCATGCTCACGCGCTTGCGTAGTGACCGCAGAACTGACTACTGGCTCTCCACCTTATTGGACCCTTGCTTCAGGCACAAAATGGGGGCATTTTTTAAACCCGCCCAGAGGGAGGACAAACTGACCTACTACAAAGACATTCTACGTAGTCAGTTGGCCGATGCCTATCTGCGCCATGGCCCATACTCTCGCAGGTCTGCGCTCACCTTCCACTGCCATGGCTGCCAGGGGGAGGGGGTGGCAGGAGCAGCAGCTCCATCAGCAGCAGCCTCAGTCTTCAGTCGCTAATGAGTAGCTTTCTGATACCGCATAATGAGGCTACTCATGAGCAGCAGGAAGACCTGGTGCAGGGCCTGAACCAGCAGGTCGTGTCATATCTTGAAATGACCATGCTAATGCACCTTGAGGATCCGCTGGACTTCTGGGCAGCCAAACTTGACTTGTGGCCGCAACTGGCAGAGTTTGCCCTGGGAAAGCTGTCCTGCCCGGCCAGTAGTTTGCCATCTGAGCGGGTCTTTAGTGCTGCGGGGGCCATAGTAACACCAAGGAGAACTCGTCTGTCCACGAAAAATGTGGAGAGACTCACCTTTGTGAAGATGAATCAGGCATGGATCAGCCAGGATTTCCAGAATAGCTGATGCATGCGAGTAACTGATGCATGGTAGCTCCTTCTGCTGCTGCTATCTCCTGGGTGTGTCTTTCAGGCAATATATGAGCTCCCTATGCTTCTGCCAACTCCAATGTGTTTTTCAGGCAATATATGGGCTCCCTATGCTACTGCCAACTCCAATGTGTTTTTCAGGCAATATATGGGCTCCTAATGCTGCTGCCAACTCCTGGGTGTGTCTTTCAGGCAAGATATGGGCTCCCTATACTGCTGCCAACTCTAATGTATTTTTCAGGCAATATATGGGCTTCTAATGCTGCTGCTGCTGCCAACTCCTGGGTGTGTCTTTCAGGCAATATATGGGCTCCTAATGCTGCTGCCAACTCCAATGTGTTTTTCAGGCAATATATGGGCTCCTAATGCTGCTGCCAACTCCAATGTGTGTCTTTCAGGCAATATATGAGCTCCCTATGCTGCTGCTGCTGCTGCTGCTGCCAACTCCTGGGTGTGTCTTTCAGGCAATTTATGGGCTTCTAATGCTGCTGCCAACTCCAATGTGTGTCTTTCAGGCAATATATGGGCTCCTAATGCTGCTGCCAACTCCAATGTGTTTTTCAGGCAATATACGGGCTCCTAATGCTGCTGCTGCTGCCGCCAACTCCTGGGTGTGTCTTTCAGGCAATATATGAGCTCCCTATGCTGCTGCCAAATTCAGGGTGTGTTTTTTAAGCAATATATGGGCTCATCATGCGGATGCCACCTCAAGGCTCTGTAACTGAAGTGGAATTTGCTTTGAATTTTAGGGACAATCTGATTTGGCACCAAACTGAATTTCTTGGGATTTGTACCGAACAAATGTTCCTTGGAACTCACTGTCAATTATCTGTATATCCACTCCCCCACTGCTCGGGTCCAGTGGCGGCTAAACCCAAGTCAGCAGGTGGCCCACTACAAAAGGGAAAGCCAGGAGATGACCCCAAGCACAGCAGAGCATGCACATCTAGGAGCCCTTCTCCTGACCCCCCTCTAAGTGAAATTTGGGCTTACCTTTGCTCTATGCCCCCTAAAGGTGAAATAGCAGCTGTCTCTTGCTCCATTGGTGAAACATTCCCATGTGCCGGCCTACCGGGAGTGATCTGAAGCAGATGGACACCAGACCTGCAAATGCAGGCAGATGACCGGAAGGTAATTCAATAGCTTAAAGAGTGTCTACAGTCACAGGAATCTGTACAGGGACTTTCAGAGGCGACACGTGTTGAGGACCTTATGCCCACCTTATGCCCACCTTACAAGGCCCACCTTACAAGGTATTTTCGCATCCTTATTGGGAGAATCTGTGAAATATAGAAATTGATAAATCGATGATAAATGCGTACAGGGCAATCGCGCCCCTTCCCCGGGTGAATGACCCACTGAGAGATGAAATATGCAAGGTACACTTAACCTAGTAAAAAGGGCATCATGGCAGCGAGGAGGAAGGGCACAATGAACTTTGATGGAGCAGAACTGAACTTCTTTGCTGATCTCTCGAGATCCACTCTGGCAATGAGAAGGGTATTGCGCCCTCTGCTAGATGCATTAAAACAGATCACATTTTGTACCGCTGGGGTTACCCTTTCTCTCTCATTACCTCTAAAGGAGGCAAATCTTTCACACTACGCAGACATGAATATTCATCATGTTCAATTTCTTTGGCATGTAACCGCTACAATTTTCTGACTGGCTCTCCCTTTGGTTTCTAGTTGTTTTCTTTCCACTCAATCACATGTTTGGTGTCTGCTGGGAGAGAACAGTCACCCTATGCAAGACACCTTGTACGACACTTTGAACTACACCCTTTGGTGTCATGGGTGACTGGCCTCTTGGTCACTACTAACATTTCTACAACCCAGTTGGTTCACCGCCTCTGTTCGCTGGTTTGGGGCGCCGGACCACTGGAGTTATACTACCCCCTTGAATAGTTACGGATTCACTACTACTTGTTGAAACCACCTTACAACTTTCTCCAGGGAGTTTGGTTGAATTGATCGTTGAATTTTTCTCTACATTTTTTCCATACCTTGCTCTCTCTCTCTCCCGTCTCCCTTACATTTATCTCTCCCAACTGTTCTACTTTCTGAACCCTTCCTATTTTCCCTACTACCGGGTTATCCTCTACAACTTAGCTTCCTTAGCTTCCTCCCTATTTCCCTTTCCGGTTACTTCACCTTCCATACCGTGACTCCAAGCACTGATGGATTCTCAGCCTTTCCCCTCGGATCCCCCCATAACCTCCAAAAAGATCAAAATCTCCCTTAATTTCCGGGGCCTGAAATTATCAAAACTTACAACAACAAGTACTTAACAAGTACTTACCAGGCTCAAAGACATTATTGCCTTTTTACAGGAGACACACTTCAAAAACAGCTGTGCTCCAAAATTAACCTCCAAATATATCTCTCAATCCTACACAAGCAGCTCTTCAGACTCTTCAAGACTCGTCAAGTCTAGAGGAATTGTGATTCTATTTGCCAAAAACACGCCCTTCAACATTTCTGAAAGGATCTCTAATGACCTAAGCGGATACTTAATTCTGAAGGGTACACTTTTCAGCCATTCTTCTCTGCAGAATCAGGGCACAGGTAGACATCCTGGGTGTCACGGTTAGGTACCCCTCTCACAAGATCTCAGCTTATGCTGATGACCTTCTCCTCTTTTTATCCAACCCAACCACTGGCATCCCGGAGCTCATGAAAGAATTTGAACGATTTGGAAAGCTTTCCCTCCTTAAAATAAACTATGATAGATCAGAGGCCATTGGCATCAACCTCCCCAAAGACACAGAAAATCTTCTGAACTCATCCTTTCCCTTTAAGTGGTCCAATTCTGCTATTACCTACCGACGCATGAAGATCTCTCATACCGTAGAAATCTTCTACCCCCTAAACTTCATACCACTTCTCAACGAAATGAAATTTGACCTTGCAAATTCTGACCTCCACACCTTTTCTTGGCTGGGAGCGATCAATACGATCAAAATGTTGATTCTACCTGAATTACTTTACCTGTTACCTGCCTACTTATATCCCCAGCCCTAACTTTAAATCCCTGAATTCCCTCTTCACTAAATTTATCTGGCAAGGTCATAAACAGAGGTTGAAGCTACAAGTCATTCTCCATCCTAAACACTTAGGGGGTCTATCTTGCCCTGACATGCTGCAATATTGGTGGGCTGCCTACCGCATAGTGGACTGGCACCGCCAAGAGAAGATGAAAAAGTGAGTAGATCTGGATGCCAGTTTCCTCCGCACCCCACTGAAGGACTGGGCTGCTAAAACTGCCAAATCCCAGTGTAAAGATCATCTTCTAATCTCCACTACACTATTTGATAAGTTAAGAGACAAAATCAACTTATCGCCCTGCCCAACCCTTCTCATCCACCTGGTTAACAACCCGGCCCTACTTATTAACATACAAACTCAATTACTTAGGACATATTTAGAGGGAGAGACATCCTGTTCCCCACAGTTTGGGCACAGTTGGAGGCTCTGCAGAGTAGGTGGGAAACACAGCTCTTAAACACCTGGCTCCTGTTTTCCTTCCACAATTTCCTTCTATGCACTGGCCATAAGGCCATAAAAATGCTTTGCTTAGTGAACTCACTCCCTTTGAGCAGTTGACTATTTCTTGTTGGTCCCACAAAAAGCCTTGTTGCAGATCTAAGCATTATTAACCTCCCAAAAACAGGAACTGTTCTTCTGTGGGGACTGGGAGAAAGATCTTGACCAACCCATCACCCCAGGACAGTGGAAACACATCTTCACCCAAACCCACAAAGCCTTCATTTCTTCTAAACTGCAGGAAATTAATTATAAGTTCCTTTCCTGCTGGCATTACATGCCTGCCAGACTTCTTACCTTTATCCCGACACAATCCCCAGTGATGCCAGTTTCTTCCGAAATCTTAAATTTGGCCTTTGAGACCAACCTGGCTCTCCTCTTCCTTCATTTCACCTGCATGTCCCAGCAGACTTACAAAAAAATCACTACTGAGACATCACATAAATGCAGCTAAAACGGTCATACCAAGGCTATGGGAAATAGAGTCCACCCCCTTCATGGCAGATTGGATAAAAGAAATTCATCAAATCATGGAGATGGAGGAACTCACTGCCACCCAATATGACAAGGCATGGCACTCGTACACCTTTGTATCTATTTAGAGACACTGGTCAATATAAAATGCTTGCCTCCACATAACCCCAATGCCCATTTGACTCCAAGACCACTCTGCGTATACTGCCGCACCATTAGACACCTACCCCTCTAATTCTACTTCCCTCTCCCCGTCATTCTTGCTCTTTTTACCTCCTATCATGTCTTTTTTTTTACTTCTCCCCTCTGCGGCTATTATGAGTACCACAACAAAGATAAAATGTTCTATCTGATCTTCATCTCCAAGATATTATGCTTGGATCTCATTAAGAAGCACACTCTCCAGGTGCAATTAATTACTACCATTGTCCATCTCAATACGAAAATGAGTATATCGATCTCTTTAAACTGATTCAAATAAGCATCTGGTATTAGCCCATGAAGATTCCTTGGATCAAACAAGGTGTCTGGACTGTTGGGAATGTACTTAGAGCCCTATCAAAATCTCTTTGAAAGACATGTACTTTTCCTACTCTTAGAAGTTTATGTCTACATTTTCTTTTCTACGTTTTCTTTTTTTCATCTCTGTATTGTACTGTAAATAATTTTTCCTTAAAAAATAGAAATAAAGAATTTCAAAACTGGATTTCCCCCCTAAATAGAAACAGGGCACTGAGTCTGAATTCCTCATTAGGTCCTTGTTTGATCTTGGTAAGCCACTCATATACAGAATAAAAACAGAGGAGGAATATACTTACTCACCAGCACCTTGTAGATTAGTGTACCCAACCCTCTCCTGGAGAGCCACTGGTCATATTTTGTAAGTCTCCACTTGGCCAGCTTTTAGCTGCATTATTTTCTTCACCGGTTCATCTGTGTGGTAAACTTCTAAGGCTAGACTGTTGGTTGTTCTCCAGGAGAGGGTTAGGGCACACTGTTATAGACCACAACCAAGGGTGCAACAAAAATAGGAAATAATACAAACAGAAAAAAAGAAATATAAGTAAAAGTAAAGAAAATAAAATAAGAGAAGGAAAAGAAACCAAGTGGAAGATGGGGGAAAAATTCGAACACTGACAAACAATTCCCAGGCAATCTTCAAGCAATTTTTTGTCTCTCTAATAAAACTGATGTTAGATTTTCATTAACCCTAGTTCTGCTGAGTCTATATTTGACCTCACAAAAGCTTAAGGCAATCTTTGTCTATGGTCTTTTTCATGGCAGTAAGATAAGGCTTACGTTCATGAAAACTAAGGAAACTTTAGACAGGGAATCTGGTGGTACTGGAATCTTTTACACTCCAGGGCTGGCCAAGTGGCCATTTCTCTGCTTCAAATACAGTAAAATCGTAGTCATATTATTAAGGTTTATACTTACCTGCCATCATGCTGCCTCTATCCACCATGGTACAGGGTGAACTCCAGTAACTGCTGTGCACTCCGTGGTTATTGAATGCAATGATGAAGCATAATGAGCAGATAACGTGCTCAGCATGGTCTGTTGTTCTTCTTCCCGCAGCAAGACAGGAAAGTATCCACCTAAAAACCAAGGCTGGTAATATTTTTTTCTTCTCCTCTACCCCCAATGACTCTCTCTGATTCTCTTATGATCTTTTTTATTTTTTACATGTCTCCCCGATTGTACAGCTTCTACCTGTACACTGGCAGGTTTAGCTTCCAGGACACCCAGCCGACACTGTGTTTTATTATATAAAGCCAGTGGCAGCTTAGTGGTGGCAGCGGGTTTGGCAGTGCAGTTTCATGTCTGAGCCCAGTATGTCCCACACAACCCAGAAATGTCCACCCAACTGCAAGTGTGCTATTTTCAAGAAGAAAAGTAAGTAAACCTAAACAGAGCAGGACAGCACAACCAAATATTAATAAAAAATATTAAAACGATATTATTTAACAAATGTACACATCCAAAAACACTAAAATAACATATATTTACACAAAGACAACATATACCCCACCAAGGGAGGCCCGGCATGTCCAGACTGTTGAGTAGCACATGTTGAGTACCATGTCTATGATGTATGGGCAGCCAGTGCAATGATTGACAGAG
The DNA here is from genome assembly GCA_027917425.1 of Gastrophryne carolinensis. NCBI lineage: Eukaryota > Metazoa > Chordata > Amphibia > Anura > Microhylidae > Gastrophryne > Gastrophryne carolinensis. Next base: position 599,892,222 of record CM051235.1, read on the forward strand.
GGGGAAGGTGTCAGAGAAGCGGTATGGCAGATTGATGAGCCTGGTGGCTGCATTTAGGTCGGTTTGGAAAGGAGAGAGTTTAGTGAGGTGAGACCGGTTAGTAGTGACTGTATGGGTGGCATGAGCACATAGCATCCCAGTGGGTCACTTTTGGATTTAGACCCTCTTTGAAACCCTATGATTTAGCATTCAGAATGTTATACAACAAAACTAGGGATGAATGAATCGAATCTGATGAATCCAAATTGATTACGAATTTCAGGAAAAATTTGATTCTTAATGTATCCGAATATTGCCGAGATTCGATTACGCGAATCACTTAGAAAACTCCATTTAGTGTGGTCCAGGCCATCTAAAATAGTGGATCCACATGTCAGGACATGTCCCATGGGGCAAAGAATCCTGGCAAGGCATCACATGCAGCCTATCAGCGGCCAGCCCCCAGGTGATGTCACAGCCCTATATAAGTGGGGCCATCTTGCGGGCGCTCATTTCAGCCGTGTATTGTGGCGAGAACGGGACAGGGAGTAAAAAAGAAAGAGCCAGGGAGAAAAAGAGACAGGGAGAGAATAAGACAGTGAAAGAAAGAGACAGGACGAGAAAGAGACGGGAGAGAAATAGACAGAGAGAGAAAGAGACAGAGAGAGACAGTGTACAGTGTGTACAGTGTGTTTGCATTTGGTTTTATGCCTAGGTCTTGAAAGCCAATAGTGTTCAAGGCCACACACCTAGCCAAAAATATCTACCTCTTGCTTTTGTACCAAAACCTTTTTTTAAACTTGCTGTAGCCCATTTAACTGGCCCTCATCAGGGGCATCCCATTTAAGGGCATCTGAGAGTTTTTGCATTTGGTTTTAATGCCCAGGTCTTGAAAGCCTAGTTAGTGTTAAAGGCCACACACCTAGTCAAAAATATTCACCTCTTGCTTTTGTACCAAATCCTCTTTTTAAAGCTTGCTGTAATTTAACTAGCCCTCACTGGGGCATCCCACTTAAGGGCATCTGAGAGTTTTGACATTTTGTTTTATGCCCAGGCGTTGAAAGCCTAGTTAGTGTTAAAGGCCTAAATTCATCAGGTTGCGAAGTAGACTAGGGACGAGTGGCAGCAGGAGTCACAAGCAGAGGCCTGATCTCCCGGTATCAGCTAGCGGTCGTGTCTCGTCTGCCGTCATCGATTGGTTAACGCAGTTATCCACTTCATCACAAGTGACATCTGACACCCCCAGTCAACAGTCGGTAGGTTCCTCGGACACAACCCTCAGTTGGCATGGCCCAGGAGCAGTCCCTGTCCTCCCATTGCCTTTATCCTATGCCGTTCCCTCACCCAGCGATGTATCTTATGCTTTGGGTTCAGCTCCACTATTCAGTGAGGACAATCTGATAGAGGGCAGTCAGCAGCTACTGTCCTGCCAAAAAGTGGTGGAGAAATTCGCCGCTTCTTTTGCTAGTTGGCCAAGTATGATGAGGAGAGATGTGATGAGGAGAGTGGCGTGGAAGGTGGTGTTGCGGGTGTTCCGGCTCCTGCAGCAGACATTGTTGAAGAACCCAAGGAGGACATCAGTGACGTGCAGACACAACTCGATGATGAAGCCGATTGCACATAGTCAGACAGGCAGAAATCCTGGCTTAGGCAACTCTCACTGGGCACATGCCACCAAACTCAAGCTCTACCACCTGTGATCCTTCCCCCTTTTCCTCCACCACCTCCTTTAGACTGTGTGTTTGCAAGGGCAGGGCATTCTATCCTATTGTCTACTGTGCTTTTTGGTTTAAACTTCATAGCATCTAGTTTGTATTGGTCCCTGTACTATATGTTTTACCTGGTCTGTAATTATAACTTGTAAAGCGCTATGGAAGATGATGGCGCTATATAAATAAACAATAATAATGTATTTTTTTGGTGTGACTTCACAAGATTGGAGTCAATCAATGTACAAATATAGACATTTTTGCTCTTGATGTGTACTTACATACAGGCAGCCACAGTGGCGGGTTCAAACGATGGATGAGCAGCAGCCTACTGTCCCCATCACTGCTTTCCAGGTGTGGCATGTGCCCTACACAAACACCTGATTTGTTCAGCCAGCGGATGTGGCCTGTGTCCACTGTCATCATTGTACGCTAACCAAAGGCCACGCCCATGCACTGCATGGACCAATATTTGCATAGGATGGGTGCTGCTGGGGAATGCCACACCACACTGCCAATGGGGAATGTAAGGGGGAGAATTCCACAATGCCTATGTGGGATGGGGGGAATGCCACACCACACTGCCTATGGGGAATGGGAGGGGGAGAATGCCCCACTGCCTATGGAGAATGGCATGGAGGTAAAATGCCACAATGCCTAAAATGTGGAATGGGAGAAGGGAAAGACATACTATGTATGGGGAATAGGAGGTGGGAATGTCCCTCTGCCTATGGGTAATGGGATGGGGGGAATGTCACACTGCCTGTGGGGAATGTGAGGAGGAAGAATGCCACACTGTCTGTAATTGGGAGATTCCACACCTTGCATATCATTTGGTTCCTAGGAGTGTTTTAGCACAGCATTTGGTTCAGAATATTTTTTTTATTTTCCTACTTCAAACCCTAGGTTCGTCTTAGGGGCAGGCACATCTCATATGGTGAAAAATGTGGTAGTTATAGTAGCTGCTACTTAAAGAGGAACACAGCCCAGGATTTCCATCCATCTATCTAGTTATAGTTACCATAATGTTCAAAAAGTATCATAAAATATCATAATGTAAAAAAAGTTATTTATGCTTCTAAATTTATTTTAACTTTGCTTTTTAATTGTGTCCTTCATTTTATCTCACAGGATATATTCTCTTCATGTTGCAAACAAAAATAGTAACTATTCCTATTTTAATCTAAACAGACAAAGTTGAAAAACACAGGAAATTAAACACAGGGGATTAGCAGACTTCTGGTACAGGTGATATGAATAGAGTCTCAGAAAATAATATTACTGCTATGTTTATTAGCTAATGGGTTCCCTAGGAATCAATGCTGAGTTCTATTCCCTGAAGCCGAAGAATAGCAATTAATTAATCTTGGCGCTGAAAACGTATAGGTTAACATGTATTGCACTGTTTGCAATTAAGAGGTTCTTAAAGTGAATAACTTTTCTGAAGGAGTTTCATTTAATGCATTGTATTATAGTTACATATTAACTTAGCTAAAATATTTAATATGGTTGTTCATCAAGTTCAACCAAGGGTGTTGGGGTAGGGGAAAATTATTTTTTATTTTATTTTTTGTTTTTTTTTATTTTTTTTACTGATAACAGCTAATAGTAACTGTTAATGTTATTTTCTTCTAAATAAACATCTAATGCTTTTTTGAAGTTGTCATAAAAATGTACATAAATGTTTTACTTTAACCAGATATAGTTGAACTACGAAAGTGACAACCAATAATATATAGTCTCAAATTGGAGACATTAAGTACCTGTTTACATTGTTATGACCATTTATCCAGTAAAGCATTAATAAAATAAATAAACAATAAAAAAAAAAAACAGTGTACTGCGCTAAAAGCCAATATACATGTATTTTTTGCCCTATAACACATACCAGCCCATATGATGCACCAAGGATTTTTAGGAGGAAAATAAAACAATATATTCTAATCCAAATGGTGTGCTAAGATACCCCCTTCAATCACCACATTACAGGCAGTGAGCAGTATCCCACATTAAAGCCAGTGAGAGGCATCCCATATTACAGGCAAATACCGGCAGTTTAAGCCTCCCAATTACAGGCAATGTGAAGCATTCCAGATACAGGCAGTGGGAGGTATCCCAAATACAGGCAGTGTGTGTGGCATCCCAATTATGGGCAGAATGCAGCATGCCCCCCAAAAAAACTAAAAAAAATGTATTCCCAGAGCTCTCACGCCGCAGCATCTCCCTCCAGCATAAACACAGAGACACACAAACACAAACATACATTAACGGGGTCTGCTACCGCCCACTGCCCCTGCTGCCTCATCGTTCATCGCCTCAACAAGTTCCTGGGGAGCCGATTCCACCTGCTGGATGGACATAGCCTATGACTCGTGTTAGCATCATTGGACCCTGACACTAGTCACAGGCTAAGTCCACCCAGGTGCCAGAACCAGCGCTCAGGAACCTGTGTGGAGGCGGCGGGCAGCGGAGACGGCAGCAGGCAACGGCGGATGCCAGTAATGTATGTTGGGTTTGTGTGTGTGTTTATAGGGTCGATTCATGTCCGTGCGTCAAAAACACCAAAATATGCACAAGTGAATCTGCATGCAGAAACTTGTGGTTCTTGCATGATTCAAAACACCGTGCACAAGTTTCATGCCTGCGCGCATCGCACCAAATGGCATGTGTGAAGTGTGATCACAAGTCTCCAATTTATGTGCAAACTTGCGTACTGCGCATGAAATTATGCTCTTTTTATGACAAAATGACCGAGCTCCATGCGTATTCTGCAGGCTAAGGCAGTCACTGGTCCCCATGGCCCCCATGTTTCTCCCCTTTCTACTCTGTTTAGCAGTGTCTCTCCAGCTCCTGTGTTTTAGGCGAATCTCTAGTTGAATCCTTGTGGCAATTATGTTCTTCTTGTTTTTATGCAATTATTATTAATTTATGTGTGATTTCTTGATATCTTGATTCCTGTTGTTTGTTTAGTGTCTTAAGGGTTGATTCAGAGACAGATACTCATGGACTTTCGCATGTGTCTGTGTATTTTTGACTGTTTGGCTTGTTTTTTGGTGTTTACGTTACTTTTTCCATGCGTATGTTCGTTCCCGCTAACGAGTAATGATTTGATTACTAAACATTTTACACCTGATTTGGGCGTCATGCAGTTTATTTTCTCATGTTTGTCATTACAAACCTTCATTAATATCAAAACAACACAAACATTAATGCATCAACTTAGGCAACAACAGCTAAAGTCAAATTCCATATATTTTTTTGAAATTTGTCAATTTGTAGTTGAAGGGCACTCGCAGACTCCATGTACATACATTTAAAAACATAACTATAAATTGGGCCAGACTCCTGTCCCTAGCAATTGGCCACATCCAGGAGTTCTAAAGTAACTGTCTCCAGCCCGAGGTTTCCCCACCCACCAACATCAAGATGCATAGGGAGCACCAATTTCCAGGGGAAGAGTCGGCCAAGAACACATAGGGCCACATACACACCCTCTCCTGCTTGGCCACATTTGCCACCACCACAGGTGGAAACCAGCCATACCTATGCCACATCCACGCCTGTAAGTTGGGTGGCCACCCAGCCAATGACCCCCAGTCCTAATGCCAGTCCAGTCCAATCTTTTCCATGCGCAAATTTTGTTTTTTCCAGCCAAGAATGTCCCCAAATATTGCCAACAAAAGGGATGAGCCAGCCAGCATTTGCTTAGGCCCAAGCCTGCAGCATAGGAGCTTGAGCGGCCGCTTCAGTGAGGCTTAAGCTCAGCCATTGGCTAGTGGGGCATGTGAGCACTCTAATGAGCTATATGGGCAAATTTAAAAACAAAGCAGCAAAGCCATAAACAACCCAATCTTGGTTGCGCTCACCACACAGGTAAATAGAGTTGGGATGTAGAGGAAAGATGTGGAGCAGATCCAGGGCAAATATATCTTAATATTGATGTTGCCCATGATAAGGTTGTGGTGGGCCTTGGAAGTGGCCTAACACCTGGGCATGTGTGGCATTCATAATCTGCCACTGATCCAGCATCTGTCTGTTGCTAGTTCGAAATTCATCTAGCATGGCAATGAAGTTTGCATTTAAGGCGGCCGTTTGCTCTGCCATCTGTCTGTTTAAGGTGGCCATTTGTTCAGCCATCTGGCTGTTGCTTGTCCTAAAATCAGTCAGCATGGTGGGGAATGTAGTATTGAAGTTCTCTAATTGTGCAGTAATCTGCTCTGTTGTTCGTTGAGTCACCTGCCTAAAGTAACGGCTGTCATGGCGCCATGCTGACTCCAGGATCAGCACGCGCCTCCCCTGGGAAACTGGTTGATGTTGTTGACTGCGTCTTCCACTTCCCCGGGTTTGAGCGCCTGCAGGTGCTGGAGTTCTAGGGTGAGCAACTGTACCAGATGTGTTTGGCAAAACCTCTGCAGCAGAGCTAGCACTGGGGACTGTAGGCTCAGTCTCCGCCTGCTGCCCACGATGGGCTGGCAGCATGCATCCAGCTTCACTCTACTGCAGAGGATTTGGTGCAGAAGGATCCTGGGGCAGTGGCAGATTAGGTTCCAGGGGGGTAATTTGCAAAGGTCCAATCTGGCTGGCATTCTCCTCCTCCATATCCTGGATGACATCCTTTAGTGTGGGAGTCTGTTGGGACATGTGAAAAAGATTGGGGCCTAAATATCTTTTAGAACAAAATTAGTCCTGGGCATTCACATGCATCACCAGTTTCAGCAAAGTCCACTTACCTGATATATCTGGTCCTGTGTCCTAGGCAGCAGGGAAGTAGATGGTGTGCTCAAACTGGAGGAGGCTTCCACACTTCCAGAGGCTGGATGCTGTGCTGTGTTAAAAAGTAAGGCACGTAAACACTCAAACATCCCTTGATGAGCATGATGAGTACATATGGTTTACAAAACACGTGGGCAAGCAGGAATGACAACTCCCCCCACGGTCAAAGTTTACCTTAACACGGAATCTGAGTCTATCTTATATGTATGCCTCACCCTGTACATACAGATTGGCCACATTAAATATTACAAACATGCATGTACTGCATGTTAGGAGGCTTTACAGATCCAAAATGGTGCCTTAGGGGCGAACAGTCAGCTTGCAAATAGCATTTGCCTTCTGACTATACTACTGGGCATTCTTGCAATGTTGACCTTTCCCTGACCCAAGTTCAAGTTTGTCTCACCAAAGCACAGCTACAACCCCAGTGGTAGAAAGACCAAGAAGTAAGTATTGTCAATTATTGACTATATTCACATCACATGCAGTGCAGTTCTCCAGAAAGGTTGTGTATGGCCTGCAAACCTTTATAAGGACCATTAACTACTGCACCCTGGGAGAGTGTCCATCATGAAGGCCATTCCTCAGACATTAAACACCCGGCTAAAACAGTAACCTCCCCTCAAAGGCACTCCCTAGGGGCCTGTGTTCATATCTGCCTGTGAGCCTCATTTCACACGTTTACAATAGTTTACATTAAAACAATTATTACTAACTTGCAGAAATGTCCTGGGTGTCCGTGTCGTGTCTGCCAGAGAGGCCCTCTAATGCAACGGGGTGGATTAAAGCCAGGACCATTTCTTCAGCTCTGGTGTACTGTAATTTGGTGGGGAAGCCTCCGCCAGTTTGGAAGCTGAAAATTAGAGGTTAAAAATTAGTTTGCATTGTGGTCACTACAACAAGCAGCAAAATGCAATCCTCAAATATGTACCTGTGATTGCGCCATTTATTCTGCTTCTTCCATACTGCATACTGCAGGTCAGATATTTTTCTCTGGATCTGCTCCACATCTTTCCTCTCGCCTCCCGCTGCATTCACCTGTCTAGAAAGCTCTTCCCAGATTTGGATTTTTCTCATTTTGCTAATTGCTTTTGAATGGCGCCCAAATAGCTCATCATAATGAAGTGTGAGGCCACTTGCCAAGACTAGGGTTTGTGCCTCCCCAAACCGGCCGCCCTCGGCGCAATGTTCGGCCTAATGGTTGTTCTTCTGGCTCATCTCTGTTTGGTGGCCATTCAGGGGACAGTCTTGGCTGGCTGTGTGTTGATGAATGGGCCGTCACGTGGCTGGAAAAAGACTGGACTGCCATTAGGACTTGGGGTCATTGCCTGGGTGGCCACCGAACTTCCAGGCGTGAATGTTGCATAGGTCTCGCTGGTTTCCACCTGTGCTGGTGGCAAATGTGGAGGAGGAGAGGGTGTGCTTCGGGGGCCCAGGCTTCTGGCCCTCTGCCTCTTTTGGCCCTTGGAACTTGTGCTCCCTTTTCCTTTGGATGTGGTAGGCCGGGGAGCAGGAGAGGGTGTGCTCGGGGGGCTCAGGCTTCGGGCCCTCTGCTTCTTTGGGCCTTGGACGTTGTGGTACCTTGCTGTTTAGATGTGGGTGCGCGGGGAGCCTTCTTCTGGAGGATCCTTCCTTGCGGGTGCTTGATGTTTGGGATGGGCCTGGAGTTGTGGCCAATGTAGCCTTGTGGTGGCCATTTTTGCTCCGCGTTTCAGGCACCTTTGTAGTAGATTTGTGCGAGCGAGTGCTCGGCCTGGAGCATGAAGTGTCCTCATGCCGCTCTGGCCTTTTGGTCTTGGCCTCCTTTGCTGCTGGTTGCTTCGCGCTAGGTTTTTTGGGTGCCATGTTGAAAATCACAAAGAGAATGAGTTGTGTGTCCATGACCCTGGGTATGATGCGTACACGTTCACGTGCGTACGACCGTCCGGCCGGCCCTGCGGAACCCGGAGACCGCTGGGGCATTACCTATCTGCTGCGGACAAGAAGAAAGATGGCGCCCACGATCTTCACCCCGCCAACAACAAGAGCTCATTATGCTCATAAGTGTATTGTAAGGACGTTGATTTGCCATCTAAATGCATGCCTAGGCCTTAAGGAAGCGCAGGAAGAAACAGTTGTTTTTAAAAGTGATGTAAACTCCGTGCCAAACAGAAGTTAGTGCGCACATGTGCGAACCAACTCACTTGCATCTAGAAGGATAGGTTAAGGCTAGAAATGTGATGGGAAATGTCAACTAATCTAATTGGGAATGATATTTGTATGCTGTTTGAGCTAACAACTGTTTTTTTGTGTGTGTGTTTTTACACTATGCTTCAGCGCAGGTACGACTACCTGCCCAACGCGTTTGAGAAGAGGAATCTGGCCCTGGGGATCGTGGCCCAGATCCACCAGGAAACCAACACCACCTTCACTCATACGCAGATCATGCAGCACTGGTTGGACCTTAAGCGACTACACATGCCCTGGGTGCGGCGATTTTTTGCGACCCATTTCCCAAGTAAGTACATACCGATTACATGCTAGATGTAACTAATACAGAAGGTAGGCCTTTATTTATAAATGCTTTTCTTTTCTAGTGTCTGAAATGGACTATCGCATTAGACCCACCCGGAGGCACGCAGTCCGGCCAGTGCGGCATGAATCTGCACCAGCAAGTGAAGGTGGTGGATCTCCAGGGCCAAGTTCCTACCCCTCCTCTGTAGCTGCGTCAGACCAGCCCCTGGACCTATCCACAGAGGAGGGGCGTCACGGCGTGGGAAGGCAGTCGTACGAAATGACTGAGCCATTAGCCTCTGGTATGTGACTCTTAATGTAACCCCACACACATACATGCTATTTAAACCAAAGCTGATTCCATTAATCTCTTTTTATAGATGAATATGTAGCGGGTGAAGGATCTGGAGCAGAGACTGCAGCAGATCATGCCCAGGAGGAACATGGAGAAGGTGGTTGATGTCACACACACATTCTAAGTGTCATTTGGTTAATGTTGACCAAGACATTAGACGTGAGCCTATTTTAAATGTCTCCACAGCCTCACATTCCCAGCAGTGGCAGGCCCCCAAGCAGAGGTCGCCCACCACCAAAGTAAGTTGTAATGTAAATATTTGGAGTATGTGTAAAATAATATCATCACCAATCAACCTAAATCCATTGTCAGTGTCCTTAGCATAATGACATATGGCCAATTCCGTTTAGAAATTCCTTAGCATAATGACATATGGCCACTTCCTTTAATACATTCCTTTGCATAATGACATATGGCATCTTCCTTTAAGAAATTCCTTAGCATAATGACATATGACCTCTTCCTTTAAGAAATTCCTTAGCATAATGACATATGGCCTCATGAGTTAGATTTAAACCTAATAAGCATTCCATCCACAGCTGATAAACATGTATTTGCAGAACAAAAATTTTCTTCTCTTTTTATTACAGACACCGCACATGCGAGATCACTGCAACGGTGTTTCGATTGGTGGGCGAGATGCAGGAGCTGCGCTATTTGTTGGGGATCACAGATGAAGAATAATTATCTGAGGCCTGCCATGGCTTTGTATATAGTTTTATGGTTTTAATTTTGTAAAAAAAAAATTTCACACCGTTAAAAAAAAGGCAAAAAAATGTGCCTGTTGATATTAAAAAAAATAAAAATAAAATTTTGTCTGTCATTTAATGAAAAAAAATTCATTAAGGGTTGGTTACAGCAAAACGTAGGAAGAACCCAAATTAAAAAAATGAAGAATATCCAGACTGGGATGTGATTGAGGTAAGCATTAAGGGCGCAAAATGAAGAAGAATGAAACCGCGATGCGATTGAAGTAAGCATTAAGGGCGCAACATGAAGAATATCCAGACCGCGATGTGATTGAGGTAAGCATTAAGGGCGCAAAATGAAAACTAATGAAACCGCGATGTGATTGAGGTAAGCATTAAGGGCGCAACATGAAGAAGAATGAAACCGCGATGTGATTGAGGTAAGTATTAAGGGCGCAAAATGAAGAAGAATGAAACCGCAATGTTATTGAGGTAAGCATTAAGGGCGCAGCTTGAAGAAGAATGTAACTGCGATGTGATTGAGGTAAGCATTAAGGGTACAAAATGAAGAAGAATGAAACCATGATGTGATTGAGGTAAGCATTAAGGGCGCAACATGAAGAATATCCAGACCGCGATGTGATTGAGGTAAGCATTAAGGGCGCAAAGGGAAGAATATCCAGACCTCGATGTAATTGAGGTAAGCATTGTAGCAGAAGTGAGTGATCAAAATATGGAGACGACCACATGAATGAGTTCATTTTGTTGTGCGCAGGCGCAAGGTCGTAAAGATTAGCGTCTGGACGTTAATTTATAGAAAAAGGAATTCAGAATGTAACGAGAAACGTAAATCATTTGTTTGAGGCGACTTTGGAAAAAGGCAAAAAACGGCAAAAGGCAAAAAAAGTAACCTAAACGAAAAATGAAAGCTGAAAAATGACATTCTTGTTGGCGTTACGAACGGACGAACACTTTACTGAAGGCTCCCGATACAGGCTTCCTGGTCGAGAGGTGAGCAGTGTTGCAGTCTCCGCGATCAGGGTTCACACCCGGTGTTCTGACAGTACCAACTGGCCAATAATGAGCTCTGGTGGAGATCACCCGGCTTTTGACGCTTTGGTTCAGCAGATGACCGCTCTGACACAGGTGGTGGGCAATCTACATGGTGGATTTTTACAGCTGGAGTCTGGATACACTGCAAGCCAGCCTTCCTGCCGCTACTAACCCTGTCCCGCCATCATCCTCTGTTATGCCTGCGGCTGCCGACAATGCCAGCTCTGCACCCAGTACCTTTGAACCTCGCATACCTTTGCCTGAACGTTTTTCTGGAGATCGCAACCGTTTTCGATCGTTTAAAAATAGTTGCCAGTTGCTGTTCGATCTCCAACCCCGGGCTTACCCCACAGAGGTCATCAGGGTCAAGACTGTTATCTCCTTGCTGCTGGGGATCCCTCAGATTTGGGCTCATCGCTTACTTGAACAATCAGACCCTATCATATCCTCTCTGGAGTCCTTCTTTAATGCTATGGCAACTATGTATGACGACCCTGGGTGTATAGCTTCTGCTGAGGCTGTGCTTCGGACCCTTATCCAGGGACGCCGTCCTGTCGAGGAATATGTGGCAGAATTCCAATGCTGGAGTACTGAGACTCTTTGGAATGACCCTGCTCTCTGTTATCAGTTCCGTTTGGGTCTGGCCGATTCTGTCAAAGATGAACTGGCTCGTTCCGATCTGCCCGCATCTCTGGAGGAATTGATCAAACTCTACATCAAGATTGATAGGAGACTAAGAGAACGTCGTCTTGAGAAAAGTAATCCTCAGTCGCTCCATTTGGATCCTCCTCGTGCTGATGCTCCCAGCTCCTCTCCACCCTCCACTGCTGTTAACAGTGGTTCGGAGCCGATGCAACTCGGGTTTCTCGCCCCTCACTGACATCTGAGGAACGCCTTCGCAGACGCCAGCACAATCTGTGCCTTTACTGCGGGGAAGCCGGCCACTTCCTCTACAGATGCCCAGTCCGTCCTCCAGGTAGGAGGTTACCTACTAGACATTATTCGGGCTCCCTCCTGCTTTCTGGTGTTAATCATGTTTCTGTTTCGCTCTGTCTCCAGTTGCCCGGAAGAAAAATTGAGGTGGCAGCCATTATCGACTCAGCCTGCAGCTGCTTTATGGACCTAGAATTTGCCAGGACCCATGACATTCCTTTCAGACAACGCCCCTTTCCACTTACCATTTCCTTGGCTGATGGTTCCCTGCTCAAGACCGGTCCTATTACTTTGCAAACATTACAAACTTTTGGCTTGATGCAGAGCCTCCCCGTTCAGCTCTCCCGTGCGTTTTCCCGTTGGTTTTGGGCTTTGATCAGGTCAGGAAAGGGTGCTACATTGATTTTAGTGTGCGCTTATGCGCTCAGGTGTGCGCTCAGCCGCCTTTCCGATTGTCGGCTCGCACGAGGCTGTTTCCCGGGAAAACGGACACCTCGTTCATTGGTCCGTTTTTTGCAGTGATGCAGAGCCTTGATTTCCGATTGAAATCACCCTAATAAAACAGGGCCGCCGAGCCTTCACTTACGGCAAGTCAGAGCAGCCGTATTTGCACTCGGGCAATAATATGCAGTCCTCTGTTGGAGCACATCAGCGGCGCCAGCTCCACGGTCTTGTCCTGCTGAGTATGGCAGAAACCCGGCTGCACCGCACGCCTTTGGACATCGATGGCATGAGTATTTGATATATTTTAGGGGTTTTTTTGGGGGGTCCTTTTTACAGGGTCTCCCTAATTTTTTTTTATTGCCTGTGTGCAGGAATTGGAAGATGGGACATAGCATAAATGTGCAGGCACTGGCTGGCCCTGATTTGGTTTTTGGGAGTCGTTTTGCTGGCTTTCCCTGCCTAGGAATTCCTGCCTACATGAGCGATTCAAATCTGGCGATCTTTTTGGTGCCTGGCTACTGGGTATGTGTTTGAAACTTGTATTGGTTACGAACCCTGTCTGACTATGTTTTTTCCCTTAACCCACTATTTGGTAAATATTTTCGTAGTATATTTGGAGCCTAATTATTAAGCTACAAATTAAATGGGTTAAGTGATTGTACCCTATTGCGTCATGTTCTTGCCCTCTCATGTAAGTAGTATTCCCCAGACTTTTTTAATGAGATTACAGGTTGGATGTGCATGTAGTCTCATTACAAATGTCCTTTCCTCCCTCCCTACCCCGCTCACCCTCTTTTCTATTGTTGCAATGCACACCTTTTTTTTTATTTTAATTTTTTTTGTTTTAGGGCAGGAGACTCTGCCTATCCTTTGGTTCCCTGGATGAAGACCCCCATCCTGCACCGATCTTCACAGGCAGAGGAGCGCTACAATACTGCCCCCAGGAGGACTCGCTCTGTGTTGGAGCGAGGCTTTGTTCTCTTGAAGATGAGGTTCCGTTGTCTTGATGAGACTGGGGGGGCACTACAATAGACGCCTGCAACGGTCCTAAACCTAATCATGGCTTGTGGGCTACTCCACCACCTTTAGTTTCAGCCCTCCCCACCCCTCCTTTTTCTTGCACCCAAAGTGGCACCGCGCAAACCATACGTGCACAACTAGTGTTTAGTGTTTTTTCAGAGACCACACATTTTTTTTTTGTTTTTTTTTGTTTTTTATTTTACAAACAAATTTTGTTTTGTCATTTGTTTTTTGGGGAACAAAAGAAAAATTACACGTGGGGTCAGAAAATGTATTCCCCACAAATTAGTGGTATGTTGGGTTGCATGTGACGAGGAATGATGTTGTGCCTGCAAATTAGCTGCAATGTGGGCCAGGCTTTGATTAATCTCATATGACTGGTTAGGGCAGAGATATTTCTGTTTAATACCTCTAATTGGGCGTTGAGGTTTGTGAGTTGGGTGCACACAGTCTCATTCAATTGCTGTGTTGTCGCAGCAAAGGCTATATTTTCCTGCCTCCATGTTTCCTCCAAAATTTGAAGTTGCCTTCTTTGGGAAATATGGCGTCTAGACTGGGTTGGAGCAGTGGGACGGGTGGTTGGTTTTGGTTCCGAAGGTGGTTGTGGATGTGGTGGCTGTGCCGGGGTTGACTGCATTGCTGCACTGGTTCAGTAGTGGTTAGTGACATATGTGGGGTGTCCTCCTCCAAATCTCGTATATGGTCGATGATGGGTGGGCTTCCTGTGGTCTGTAAAGAAATATAGCATCCTTTTAGTTTATTTCTGTCCACAAAAGCTCTCAAATATCAATGTTAAAAGTACACACCAAGGACCATTGACTTACCTCATCGCAATCCACAATTTGGGTTTGTGGTGTAGAAGCCTGGTGTGCCCTTGGCCTCGGTGCTAACGCAGGGGTTTGGGGGCCTGGTGTGTCCTGTTGACTTGGTCCTTAGAATGTAGATTGGAAGATTAGCTAAATGGCCAAGTACAGTGTGTTGTGTAGCATAACACTGCCTTCTTGAACTTTTTGTAATAGGTCATGGCAAAATCAGACTCACCTTGGGACCTTACATTCCGGTCTGTGTCTTGTGCCTCTGCCAGGCCCTGGATGCTGGCCGGGTGTATGTATGTATATACATGTTCCTCGGCAGGAGTAAGGATTATTTTAGTGGGTAAGCCACCCCCTGTCTGTTGGCTGGGGAAGATTAAATCACACCTAATGAGTGTTACATCCTTTTAACCATGCGACTACAAATGCATTTAATTTGCCCTTTACCTCTGCTACACCCCCTGTCTGTTGGCTGGGGAAGATTAAATCACACCTAATAAGTGTTACATCCTTTTAACCATGCGACTACAAATGCATTTAATTTGCCCTTTACCTCTGCTGACGGCGCATGTCCATTTTTTTTTTACTGTAGTATTTCAGGTCCCCAAATTTCCTTTTGATTTGTTGAATATCTCACCTGACAGATCCCACACTATTTACTTGGCGGCAAATATTCGTCCAGATCTCTAGCTTAGCCTGCTTAGTGGTGGATTTGGAGGTCCTGCCAAATAGGGCATCATAATGCTCACAAACTGCATTTGCCACAGCCATGCTTTGAGCATCGCAAAAACATGCATTTAGGGAGCCACGGCGTAGTTGTCGGCCACATAGGTGTGTGGTGTCCCCTGCATCTGTGGAAATTGATGGTTGGCTATCTGGTGAGTCGTGTGTTTTTCTGGGGCTTATGGGGGAGGGTTATGTGGTGTGTGTGCTGCTATGGCTTAATGTCTGGGTTCCTGTTGAGCTATCAGATGTGGAGCTGCATGTGGAATGTGAGGTACTGGAATTGGGAGAACCAGAGGGTTGAGGTGGAGGGGTGGGTGACCTTGGTGGGGTGGTGGGTTTGGCAATACGCTTTCCCTTGCTGATGTGTTTTGTTTTGTGGGTATGTTTTGTGTGTTGAGGCTGAGGATGCTGCAGGGTCTTACTCGACTTTGCACCCTTGTGTGTTCGTGCTTTTTTGGCAGGTGGTGGTGAATGGGTGAATGTCTCCTTGGTCCTGCGTTTTTTTGAATGTGCCTGTGTGTGTGGGGTATCCTGCGTTTTAGTTGGGGCATGTTCTGCCTGTGTCTGGTGCCTGCTCTTCTGTCTTTGGGAGGATGAGGCATGTGTGCGGCTGCTATGTGCCTCGGCCCTTGGTTGGCTCTTTTTGCTCCCTTTAGGTCTGCCCATAATGATATGGTATCCAACACAGAGCTGAGTGCCTTGTGCTTTAAATATGTTTCCCGTGTGGGCGTGGTCAACAGCGGGTGCGCGCCTGCGCGCACGCACGCACGCACGTCACCGCGGGGAACGTCAGAGCTATAACTTGCAAACCAAGAAAAGATGTCGCCCACCATCTTTACCCGGGAGCAGGACGACATCATCATGGATGTGAGTATGCGAGCGTGCATTTATGTGCGCGCACACATTCCTTGTAATAAAAAAAAAAAAAGACGCAAGAATAGTCTGAAACAACTTAGTTTGTGACGTGAAATACAAGCCCACCTTAGTTTAACACATGTCCGCTGATACAAACTAGCCTACATGCAGATAGCAGAACTAGGGCAATGTGAGGCAGCAAGAGGTTAATAAAGTGACTTTAGTTAGGCCAAGAAACTTGTTAATGTATTTTGTGTATTAATGGTGGGTCCTTGTATCTATTTTTGACAGATGATGCTGAGGAATCGCTACGTCAGATTATGAGAAGCGCACGTTGGCCCTGGCGGTGGTGGACTAGAACGACGCCCTAAAACCACCTATACCTTCACCCAGATTGCCCAACACTGGTCTGATTTGAAGAGAAGGCATAAGCCCCGGGTGAGGCGGTACTTCGACAAACATTTCCCATGTAAGTGTGGAAAATGTAAATGCACCTATAACCCTGGCATCGCGTGGGCGTGGTTTAATGATTGTGTTTGTATTTCAGCACATGAATGGAATATGCGGTTCCGCCCCACCCGGACCAGGACACGCAGCCCAGTGTTGGGCGAAACAGGTGAAGGTGTAGGTGGTCCACCGCCAGTGTCAACGCCCACCCCCTCCTCTGTAAGTGAGTATGAGGAGCCTCTTGACCTCAGCATGCAGGGGAGGGGGGAATCTGACGGCAGGGAGTCGAGCCTAAATGAGCCTCAACCTGACTCCGGTAAGGGAAATATCGTTAGAGATGTGCTAATACATGCATTAAATACATATACTCATGTGCACTATTGTTAGTTGTAGATTCAGACGTCGCAGGGACATCCCAAGGGATGAGCGAGGAAGGGGGCGACGAGGAAGAGGTGGCTGGGGAAGGTGAGTAGATTGATACCTAGAAGCCTAAGTTAATATGATATTCATGATACAACAACAGTCTCTAATATCAGTGTGTTTGTCATCCAAACAGATTCACAGCAGCAACCCAGGGAGGAAGAAAGGAGACGCCCCCGACGCAATGTGCGCCCAAAGCATTGTAAGTGTTTTGTTTTTTTTTTTAATGCAAAGTAAAAGAACTAACAATTCCATTGGCAAAAATATCAAAAATAAAAACAAAAAATTATTAAAAAAAAATTTGAACAAAAGGCCTTAAAGCGGACCTTCACTCTGAATAAGAGCCTATTTTATATGTTTCCCACACCCTGTACATACAGATTGCACACATTAAAATTCATCCTACCTGCACCTAGTGCATGTTATGAGCCTTTAAACATCCAAGATGGCGGATTATGGAAGCCGCCATCTTATCAGGCAGCCTGCAAACAGGAAGTGCCTTCTAACTGTGCTGCTCTGCATTCTGGGATTGCTGACCTTTTCCAGAGCACAGCTCTGCTCTGTCTGAGCAAAGCACAGCTATAACCCACCCCCTGTACCTTATCCCACTCTCCTCTCCTCCGTAAGTGTGATGCTTCTGAGTAAAGATGGAGGCGTCCGTTTCCTAAAGTCCTGAACAGAGATGCAGCCCAGTGGTGGAAAGAAGAATAAGTTAGTGACTAAAAAGTAGAAAAATAATAATTTCAGATGCTGCGGACTCGTTTTTGAAGAGTTTTGCCTTTTCATTAAATCACGCTGAAGGTCCGGTTTAAAAAGAGCCCCAAAAAAACCACGCCCAACCAAACCTTAAAAACAATGGTTAACTAATGTTGTTTTGCATTCACAGATAAAAGAAAACGACATGATCAAGACCCCGAGGCCTAATTTTATTGATTACAGAGGAGAATGTTCAAATTTTTTTATTTTTTTTAAAACAACAATTTTAATCTGACAAACCAACCAAACAAAAAATGTTACACAACGTTTTAATAAAAAAAAACCAAAAAAGATTTGGTGTGTTGTCTTTCCTGCAAATGTACAATCACACAACATCATCACACATTTACATGACACAAAAGGTTTAGATAAAGGCCAATAAATCTGAAAAACTATCAAACTATTACAGTAAGCATTAATGGCAAGGAAGAAGGAACACCAAGGAAAAAGCAGGGAAAAACGGGCCCGTGTGAACGGGAACGGAAGCCCCGATCAAATTGAAGGCACCCGAGAGAGCAAAAAACACTTCCCGAGTGAAGACAAATTGACGGATCAGTTAGGGAGCCATTCCGACGGAGGCTCTGCATCACATTTGAGCCACAATTCAAACGGGAGCCCCGGACAATCGGAAGGTTTTAAGCTCAGACCGGGGGAGGCTCTGCATCAGGCCCTTTGTCCTTATCAGCATGTATTAATCCTGATCATTTTGAATGGCTAAGTTTTCATCTCATACCATCCCCTGCTTTTCCTGTTATTTTGGGTTTACCATGGTTATTGGCACATAACCCTTCAATAAATTGGTCCACGGGTACAGTGCTCTTCGAGTCTCCTTATTGTCTTCATGCCTGCTTTTCCAATTCTACTACCAGGCACCAACTAGCTCTGACTAATTCTGCCCAGGGACAGGAGATTCAAAGCTTACCTGAAGCCTATATGGACTTTAGGGATGTCTTTGACAAAAAGGGAGCTGACACTCTTCCTCCCCATCGGTCTTATGATTGCCCAATTGAACTTTTGCCTGGGGCATCCATGCCTTTTGGCAGGATTTACCCGTTATCTGATCCTACCCGGAATTCTGCAAAACCCACTCCTAGGTTGCCTGACCTGGGGCCTTCCTGCAGCCCAGCCTATCCTCACCATCAGAGGCTCTAGTGAATACCAGGTTGGTCCTTAGACTCCAGTCTTCCCGGTTGAGAGGTGAGCAGTGTTGCAGTCTCCGCAATCAGGGTTCACATCTGGTGTTCTGAAAGATTTACTCTTGAGCATGAAATCTTACTCCATACAAAAATTTACGCGCAAAAATAGGGGACCAAAAATGTGTCTCATGAATCAGTAGGAAGGGGAAAAACATGAGTAAACCATTTTTGTGTATGAAAAGTGATGCGAAAATCCATTGTGTACGACCCAACGTTTGGGGAAAACTGTTGGTAGCAGATTGCACACGACACACTTCCAGTGTACAGGAACAATAGCTGTTTATTCACGAACAATCAGGAACATAAACGTGAACAGGATACATCAGCAACACATCTCGACATGGAGCAAAAAATATAGCTCCTTTCTGTTTGTAGGTTAAACCCACTATGCATACAGTCACAAGGTCTGCCTAAGACTTTATCAACTTTACTTGATCAATAGCAGAACAAGCAGACCGTCACATACAGGATGCAGTGGTTTCATTAAAGCTATTCCAACACCCCACTCAATAACTACTTATCCTGTTAGTCCCATTGCGGTTCTCAAACTTGGCTCTTGCTAGTGGCTTTGTTATGCCATCGGCTATCATTTTGCCAGACTCACAAAAAACAAACTCACTAAATCAAGCAAGTGGTTATGTTTCACATCAATGTGCTTAGTCCTTGCATGATTTTTTCACTGCTGGTAATACATTCTTGGCTGGCTTACAAAAAATTTCCATAAGTTATCTCAACCAAATAACTTTTTGACTTGCATGAGCAGCTGACATGTGTTCTGCCTCTGTTGAAGAAAACGCAACTGGCATCTTTTTTCTGCTGGACCAAGAAACTGAAGTTTCTCCCAACTTGAACAAGTAACCACGTGTTGATTTCTGATCACTTGAATCTCCAGCCCAGTCTGCGTCTACATAACCTCTGAGAGGTTGGATCCATTGGTGTTGACATACCCTTGGCTTCTAACATTCCAAACTGGTTTAGGGCTGAGGAGATTTTAGAACTTTGGTTGAAAAAAAAAACTCCCATCTTCCTCTTTCTAGATTTGGATTCCCAAATTATATGTCACATTTCCAAGGTCTTTAGTTTCAAAGTGCTGGTTAAGAAATTCACCTAGTTTTGCAATTTCTCTTCCTACTTGATGGGTGCTAATTATCATCTACATATAGGAGAACATATGTCCACTTCTCTGTTACACATTTTGTGTATAAACATAGATCAGCTTGAGATCTTTGGAATCCTTTATCAATCAAGACTTTGTTCATTTTAGAGTCCCGTGCTCTGTTTAAGACCATAGAGATATTTTTTGCATTTTACAAGATGTTATTCCCCCTTTCTGATATAACCTTCAGGTTGAGTCATGTACAGTTCTTCTTCAATTTTGCTGTTTAGAAAGGCAGTTTTGATGTCAAAATATCGTATCATCTGTTAAACAGCGGCTATAATCATTAACGTTCTGAATGCGGTTTGCTTAGCAACTGGAGAAAATGTAGCATCATAATCTTCACTATACTTTTGTGGAACACTTTACCTTCAGAGTCATATTTGTTTTAGAAGAC
This sequence comes from Gastrophryne carolinensis, assembly GCA_027917425.1. Classification (NCBI taxonomy): domain Eukaryota; kingdom Metazoa; phylum Chordata; class Amphibia; order Anura; family Microhylidae; genus Gastrophryne; species Gastrophryne carolinensis. The sequence continues at coordinate 599,912,435 of CM051235.1, forward strand.
CCATTTACATCAGATTGCTTTCTTGCCTTGTGGTAGCTCAGTATGCTTCCATGTCTGGAGTTGGTGCAGAGACTCCATCTCTTTATCTGTGGTTTTAATCTACTTCTGCTTCTCGTGGACAGGCAGTAGTTGCATCTAGCATCTTGCAAGACTGTGACTCAGGAAGTGTTCTGACCAAATATAAAAGACGCTTAGCCGGGATTCCTTTGTCTCTCTGATTTCCTGACTGGAGGTTGGCTTGGTTCTTCTGTACATCCCTTGTTGGTTTCAGAACTTATCCAGAGTTCAGTGCTTTCCTTTTCAGTACCTGGAGCTTATGACTGAGATTCTGTGACTGAGATTCTTGTCACTATTGCCAATCAGGACCCCTTCATTTCCATGAGAGCCCCACTTGGAACATTTTTCTTTGGGAACATGTACAAATGTTTTGCTTCCAAATATTCTTCAGGTCAGGCTTCTTGCAGTTCCATAGATCATATGTAGTTTTGGTTGTAGCTCTGCCTGGCAGTCTGTTTTGAAGATAGCACGCTGTCATAGTGACTTTTCCCCAAATTGTTCTAGGTAGATTTGCATCAAAAAGCATACTTGCACTTTCACAGAGCAAGTGATTCTTTCTTTTTGCAACACCATTTTGTTCTGGGTTGTATAGAACGGTAGTCTGGAACACGATTCCTTCCTTTTTGAAAATGGCTTACACCTTGCATCTTGTATATTATCAGGTACCTTTCTGGGGACCAGGCCAATGTAGATACCGACAGCTGCCAGCAATACCACCTGCGGCTTCTTCAGAGAGTGGAGAAGGAAGAAACTCAGCAGAGGGGAGGGCCAAAGTGTCATGTGTGAGGATGGTGCAGAATCAGGAACACCAGGCAGGAACTGAGGGATATCTGGAAAGGAATAGGAAAGGAATAGTGAATTAAATATGAATGTAACTGAGGGGAGTCAGCGGGGAGTAACCCAAGTGGTTTGAACAAATGGTATTAAAGAGTAGTAATGCCGAAGTAGTTTGAACAATTGGTATCAAATAGCAGTGACCCCCAAGTGGTTTGAACAATTGGTATTAAAGGGCAATGACCCCCAAGTGGTATGAACAATTAGTTTTAAATAGCAGTGACCCCCAAGTGGATGGAACAATTGGTATTAAAGAGCAGTGACCCCCAAGTGGTTCAAACAAATGGCATTAAAGAGCAGCAACACCAAGTGGTTTGAATAACTGGTATTGAAGAGCAGTGACCTACAAGTGGTTTACTCAATTGGTATTAAAGAGTACTGACACCCAAGTGATTTGAACAGTCAGTATTAAAGAGCAGTGACACCCAAGTGGTTTGAGCAAGTGGCATTAAACAATACTGACATACAAGTGCCCTGAACAAGACACTTCACAAAAATGTTTTTTTTCAAGAGGGCCTTGCGTGCCCTGAACCAGGGGATACTCCACTAACTATTGTTGTTATAGATTAGTGACATCCAAGTTGTTTGGGAAAGACAACAATATGTGCCCAGCCAAGTTGTTGGTGGTTCAGTAGCTGCCATAGGGTGAGGAGGAGGAAATCAGATCCCAGGAGGTGGATTTGGAGATGGAAACAACCACATTTTCACAGGAAGGGATAGGGGAGGAGACACATGATGATGACGATGGCCATCATGATGGTAGTGGTGGAGATTACGATGATGAACAAACAAGGGATGTTCATCACCACCAACAGCGCCACCACCTAAACATCCAGGTGTCCTCCCACCTAAACTGTGCCCTTTCTCTAGGAGATACACTGTGCTCAGACCCCTTGAACTTCTGCGTGAGCAGATTGAACCAACGGCCAGAGCTAGCCTGCCTTGTCCACGTCAAGTGTAGCGTCAAGTGTATCGTCTGAGTTTTTAGTGCGGCAGGTGGTGTCGTCACCCCTAAGCAGACAAGGTTGCCCATTTAAAGCGTGGAAAAACTTTTGTAAAGATGAATCAAACATGGAAAGGTGATGATTTAAAACCCCTGTGTCTGATTTGTCTGCCGCTACTTCCACCAACACCGCCGTCACTGCCAGCCTGCCACCCTCTGCTACTGCTAGGCCAACACACACACAGGTCAACCCCGTGATGCCCAAAATGGGCACATTTTTCAGCACTTGTAAAAAGCCATTGCTTTTTCTTCAGCTAAAATTTAAGGGCGCCAATCCCGCTGCTACCCTCGTTACAAGTGTGACAATTTTTTAAAGGCTTGCCCGGACTACACAACTACCACAGGTTTCCTGTGCTATGGCACAGTCTTTCTTCAACAGCTGCAGCCTCTGCTAATGCTGCTACTACTGTTACCACTAGGGATGAGCGAATTGATCCGGACGAACTCGGATTCGATCCGAATTTCATGAAAAATTTGATTCGGATCGAATCCGAATTTCCCCGTGCTTCGATCGCTCGAAGTTTTCCTTTAACATCAATTCATTTACATTACAGGCATTCTAAGATGGCGGACGGGACATGTCCAGACATCTACCCCGCTCCAGTGCATGCTGGGGCACTCATATGCAGCTTATCAGCAGCCAGCAAGCCCGGTGACGTCACAGCGCTATATAAGGCGGCGGCCATCTTGCTTTTGTTCATTTCTCTATTGCATTCGTGAGAGACAGGACACTGCTGTATTCAGGGAGAGACAGTTAGAGAGCCAGGGACAGCAAGGGACAGCCAGCAGACAGCCAGGAGACAGGCAGGAGACAGGCAGGAAGTCAGCGAGAATCAGGGAAAGGTAGGAAAAATCGGAGGCAGTGACAGGGATATTTTTTTTTTTCATCCAGCCTGAGTGTTATTGGCTGGCTGACTGGCTTTGTTAGCTGTTTCAGGCTGCTTATACACTTTTGATGTGCATATATACTGAACTGATCTCAAGTCTGCTGTGGGGGCATCCCATTTTGTAACATCCCATTAGCCTCTGTGTTTCCTCTAAGCTGCACACTTATTTAAAGTAATTTGGCCTGTTGCAGCCTGCTTAGATACTTTTTCTGTGCATATATACTGATCTCAGGTCTGCTGTGGGGGTATCCCATTCTGTAACATCCCATTAGCCTCTGTATTTCCTCTAAGCTGCACACTTATTTAAAGTAATTTGGTCTGTTGCAGCCTGCTTAGACACTTTTACTGTGCATATATACTGATCTCAGGTCTGCTGTGGGGGCATCCCATTTTGTAACATCCCATTAGCCTCTGTATTTCCTCTAAGCTGCACACTTATTTAAAGTAATTTGGCCTGTTGCAGCCTGCTTAGACACTTTTTCTGTGCATATATACTGTTCTAAAGCCTGCTTGGGGGTATCCCACTCTATAACATACCATACCCCTCTTGATCTTCACTAAGCTGCACACTTATTTAAAGTAATTTGGCCTGTTGCAGCCTGATTAGACACTTTTTCTGTGCATATATACTGATCTCAGGTCTGCTGTGGGGGTATCCCATTCTGTAACATCCCATTAGCCTCTGTATTTCCTCTAAGCTGCACACTTATTTAAAGTAATTTGGCCTGTTGCAGCCTGCTTAGACACTTTTTCTGTGCATATATACTGATCTCGGGTCTGCTGTGGGGGCATCCCATTCTGTAACATCCCTTTAGCCTCTGTATTTCCTCTAAGCTGCACACTTATTTAAAGTAATTTGGCCTGTTGGAGCCTGCTTATCCACTGTTGCTGTGCATATATACTGTTCTAAAGCCTGCTTGGGGGTATCCCACTCTATAACATACCATACCCCTCTTGATCTTCACTAAGCTGCACACTTATTTAAAGTAATTTGGCCTGTTGGAGCCTGCTTATCCACTGTTGCTGTGCATATATACTGTTCTAAAGCCTGCTTGGGGGTATCCCCCTCTATAACATACCATACCCCTCTTGATCTTCACTAAGCTGCACACTTATTTAAAGTAATTTGGCCTGTTGGAGCCTGCTTATCCACTGTTGCTGTGCATATATACTGTTCTAAAGCCTGCTTGGGGGTATCCCCCTCTATAACATACCATACCCCTCTTGATCTTCACTAAGCTGCACACTTATTTAAAGTAATTTGGCCTGTTGGAGCCGGCTTATCCACTGTTGCTGTGCATATATACTGTTCTAAAGCCTGCTTGGGGGTATCCCCCTCTATAACATACCATACCCCTCTTGATCTTCACTAAGCTGCACACTTATTTAAAGTAATTTGGCTTGTTGGAGCCTGCTTATCCACTGTTGCTGTGCATATATACTGTTCTAAAGCCTGCTTGGGGGTATCCCACTCTATAACATACCATACCCCTCTTGATCTTCACTAAGCTGCACGCTTATTTAAAGTAATTTGGCCTGTTGGAGCCTGCTTATCCACTGTTGCTGTGCATATATACTGTTCTAAAGCCTGCTTGGGGGTATCCCACTCTATAACATACCATACCCCTCTTGATCTTCACTAAGCTGCACACTTATTTAAAGTAATTTGGCTTGTTGGAGCCTGCTTATCCACTGTTGCTGTGCATATATACTGTTCTAAAGCCTGCTTGGGGGTATCCCACTCTATAACATACCATACCCCTCTTGATCTTCACTAAGCTGCACACTTATTTAAAGTAATTTGGCCTGTTGGAGCCTGATTATCCACTGTTGCTGTGCATATATACTGTTCTAAAGCCTGCTTGGGGGTATCCAACTCTATAACATACCATACCCCTCTTGATCTTCACTAAGCTGCACACTTATTTAAAGTAATTTGGCCTGTTGGAGCCTGCTTATCCACTGTTGCTGTGCATATATACGGTTCTAAAGCCTGCTTGGGGGTATCCCACTCTATAACATACCATACCCCTCTTGATCTTCACTAAGCTGCACACTTATTTAAAGTAATTTGGCCTGTTGCAGGCTGCTTATCCACTGTTGCTGTGCATATATACTGTTCTAAAGCCTGCTTGGGGGTATCCCACTCTATAACATACCATACCCCTCTTGATCTTCACTAAGCTGCACACTTATTTAAAGTAATTTGGCCTGTTGGAGCCTGCTTATCCACTGTTGCTGTGCATATATACTGTTCAAAAGCCTGCTTGGGGGTATCCCACTCTATAACATACCATACCCCTCTTGATCTTCACTAAGCTGCACACTTATTTAAAGTAATTTGGCTTGTTGGAGCCTGCTTATCCACTGTTGATGTGCATATATACTGTTCTAAAGCCTGCTTGGGGGTATCCCACTCTATAACATACCATACCCCTCTTGATCTTCACTAAGCTGCACACTTATTTAAAGTAATTTGGCCTGTTGGAGCCTGATTATCCACTGTTGCTGTGCATATATACTGTTCTAAAGCCTGCTTGGGGGTATCCAACTCTATAACATACCATACCCCTCTTGATCTTCACTAAGCTGCACACTTATTTAAAGTAATTTGGCCTGTTGCAGGCTGCTTATCCACTGTTGCTGTGCATATATACTGTTCTAAAGCCTGCTTGGGGGTATCCCACTCTATAACATACCATACCCCTCTTGATCTTCACTAAGCTGCAATCTTATTTAAAGTAATTTGGCCTGTTGGAGCCTGCTTATCCACTGTTGCTGTGCATATATACTGTTCAAAAGCCTGCTTGGGGGTATCCCACTCTATAACATACCATACCCCTCTTGATCTTCACTAAGCTGCACACTTATTTAAAGTAATTTGGCTTGTTGGAGCCTGCTTATCCACTGTTGCTGTGCATATATACTGTTCTAAAGCCTGCTTGGGGGTATCCCACTCTATAACATACCATACCCCTCTTGATCTTCACTAAGCTGCACACTTATTTAAAGTAATTTGGCCTGTTGGAGCCTGCTTATCCACTGTTGCTGTGCATATATACGGTTCTAAAGCCTGCTTGGGGGTATCCCACTCTATAACATACCATACCCCTCTTGATCTTCACTAAGCTGCACACTTATTTAAAGTAATTTGGCCTGTTGCAGGCTGCTTATCCACTGTTGCTGTGCATATATACTGTTCTAAAGCCTGCTTGGGGGTATCCCACTCTATAACATACCATACCCCTCTTGATCTTCACTAAGCTGCACACTTATTTAAAGTAATTTGGCCTGTTGGAGCCTGCTTATCCACTGTTGCTGTGCATATATACTGTTCTAAAGCCTGCTTGGGGGTATCCCACTCTATAACACACCATACCCCTCTTCATCTTCACTAAGCTGCACACTTATTTAAAGTAATTTGGCCTGTTGGAGCCTGCTTATCCACTGTTGCTGTGCATATATACTGTTCTAAAGCCCGCTTGGGGGTATCCCACTCTATAACATACCATACCCCTCTTGATCTTCACTAAGCTGCACACTTATTTAAAGTAATTTGGCCTGTTGGAGCCTGCTTATCCACTGTTGCTGTGCATATATACTGTTCTAAAGCCTGCTTGGGGGTATCCCACTCTATAACATACCATACCCCTCTTGATCTTCACTAAGCTGCACACTTATTTAAAGTAATTTGTCCTGTTGGAGCCTGATTATCCACTGTTGCTGTGCATATATACTGTTCTAAAGCCTGCTTGGGGGTATCCCACTCTATAACATACCATACCCCTCTTGATCTTCACTAAGCTGCACACTTATTTAAAGTAATTTGGCCTGTTGGAGCCTGCTTATCCACTGTTGCTGTGCATATATACGGTTTTAAAGCCTGCTTGGGGGTATCCCTCTCTATAACATACCATACCCCTCTTGATCTTCACTAAGCTGCACACTTATTTAAAGTAATTTGGCCTGTTGCAGGCTGCTTATCCACTGTTGCTGTGCATATATACTGTTCTAAAGCCTGCTTGGGGGTATCCCACTCTATAACATACCATACCCCTCTTGATCTTCACTAAGCTGCACACTTATTTAAAGTAATTTGGCCTGTTGGAGCCTGCTTATCCACTGTTGCTGTGCATATATACTGTTCTAAAGCCTGCTTGGGGGTATCCCACTCTATAACACACCATACCCCTCTTCATCTTCACTAAGCTGCACACTTATTTAAAGTAATTTGGCTTGTTGGAGCCTGCTTATCCACTGTTGCTGTGCATATATACTGTTCTAAAGCCCGCTTGGGGGTATCCCACTCTATAACATACCATACCCCTCTTGATCTTCACTAAGCTGCACACTTATTTAAAGTAATTTGGCCTGTTGGAGCCTGCTTATCCACTGTTGCTGTGCATATATACTGTTCTAAAGCCTGCTTGGGGGTATCCCACTCTATAACATACCATACCCCTCTTGATCTTCACTAAGCTGCACACTTATTTAAAGTAATTTGGCCTGTTGCAGGCTGCTTATCCACTGTTGCTGTGCATATATACTGTTCTAAAGCCTGCTTGGGGGTATCCCACTCTATAACATACCATACCCCTCTTGATCTTCACTAAGCTGCACACTTATTTAAAGTAATTTGGCCTGTTGGAGCCTGCTTATCCACTGTTGCTGTGCATATATACGGTTTTAAAGCCTGCTTGGGGGTATCCCTCTCTATAACATACCATACCCCTCTTGATCTTCACTAAGCTGCACACTTATTTAAAGTAATTTGGCCTGTTGCAGGCTGCTTATCCACTGTTGCTGTGCATATATACTGTTCTAAAGCCCGCTTGGGGGTATCCCACTCTATAACATACCATACCCCTCTTGATCTTCACTAAGCTGCACACTTATTTAAAGTAATTTGGCCTGTTGGAGCCTGCTTATCCACTGTTGCTGTGCATATATACTGTTCTAAAGCCTGCTTGGGGGTATCCCACTCTATAACATACCATACCCCTCTTGATCTTCACTAAGCTGCACACTTATTTAAAGTAATTTGGCCTGTTGGAGCCTGCTTATCCACTGTTGCTGTGCATATATACTGTTCTAAAGCCTGCTTGGGGGTATCCCACTCTATAACACACCATACCCCTCTTCATCTTCACTAAGCTGCACACTTATTTAAAGTAATTTGGCTTGTTGGAGCCTGCTTATCCACTGTTGCTGTGCATATATACTGTTCTAAAGCCCGCTTGGGGGTATCCCACTCTATAACATACCATACCCCTCTTGATCTTCACTAAGCTGCACACTTATTTAAAGTAATTTGGCCTGTTGGAGCCTGCTTATCCACTGTTGCTGTGCATATATACTGTTCTAAAGCCTGCTTGGGGGTATCCCACTCAATAACATACCATACCCCTCTTGATCTTCACTAAACTTCACACTTATTTAAAGTAATTTGGCCTGTTGGAGCCTGCTTATCCACTGTTGCTGTGCATATATACTGTTCTAAAGCCTGCTTGGGGGTATCCCACTCTATAACATACCATACCCCTCTTGATCTTCACTAAGCTGCACACTTATTTAAAGTAATTTGGCCTGTTGGAGCCTGCTTATCCACTGTTGCTGTGCATATATACTGTTCTAAAGCCTGCTTGGGGGTATCCCACTCTATAACATACCATACCCCTCTTGATCTTCACTAAGCTGCACACTTATTTAAAGTAATTTGGCCTGTTGGAGCCTGCTTATCCACTGTTGCTGTGCATATATACGGTTTTAAAGCCTGCTTGGGGGTATCCCTCTCTATAACATACCATACCCCTCTTGATCTTCACTAAGCTGCACACTTATTTAAAGTAATTTGGCCTGTTGCAGGCTGCTTATCCACTGTTGCTGTGCATATATACTGTTCTAAAGCCCGCTTGGGGGTATCCCACTCTATAACATACCATACCCCTCTTGATCTTCACTAAGCTGCACACTTATTTAAAGTAATTTGGCCTGTTGGAGCCTGCTTATCCACTGTTGCTGTGCATATATACTGTTCTAAAGCCTGCTTGGGGGTATCCCACTCTATAACATACCATACCCCTCTTGATCTTCACTAAGCTGCACACTTATTTAAAGTAATTTGGCCTGTTGGAGCCTGCTTATCCACTGTTGCTGTGCATATATACTGTTCTAAAGCCTGCTTGGGGGTATCCCACTCTATAACACACCATACCCCTCTTCATCTTCACTAAGCTGCACACTTATTTAAAGTAATTTGGCTTGTTGGAGCCTGCTTATCCACTGTTGCTGTGCATATATACTGTTCTAAAGCCCGCTTGGGGGTATCCCACTCTATAACATACCATACCCCTCTTGATCTTCACTAAGCTGCACACTTATTTAAAGTAATTTGGCCTGTTGGAGCCTGCTTATCCACTGTTGCTGTGCATATATACTGTTCTAAAGCCTGCTTGGGGGTATCCCACTCAATAACATACCATACCCCTCTTGATCTTCACTAAACTTCACACTTATTTAAAGTAATTTGGCCTGTTGGAGCCTGCTTATCCACTGTTGCTGTGCATATATACTGTTCTAAAGCCTGCTTGGGGGTATCCCACTCTATAACATACCATACCCCTCTTGATCTTCACTAAGCTGCACACTTATTTAAAGTAATTTGGCCTGTTGGAGCCTGCTTATCCACTGTTGCTGTGCATATATACTGTTCTAAAGCCTGCTTGGGGGTATCCCATTCTGTAACATAACATAACCTACTTCTCTTATTTGCACTAAGCAGCTCTCTTATTTAACCCTTTAAACGCCAGCCACGTAAAATTTACGTGGCTGCCTCTCCTGCAGCTAACCGCCAGCCACGTACATTTTACGTGGCTGGCGTTCCCTTACCTTACGGGCATCAGGGGGGCATCAGCGGGCCAGTTGCCGACGAATTGTGCAGAAGGGAGTCCAGGGGTCAGGGGGAGGTGACCTGTTGGTGACCCAAGTCACCCGATCGCCTCCCCGACCAATCAGCAGGGGGCGCACGGCAGATGTCATCAGCCGGCGCCCCCTGCTCTTTCCATGCATCATGCGGCCGCCGGCGTCATCTGTCCGTCCAGGGCGCAGGGGGAGGTGACCTGTGGGTGACCCAAGTCACCCGATCACCCCCCGGACCAATCAGCGGGGGGCGCACGGCAGCTGTCATCAGCCGGCGCCCCCTGCTATACCACCGCGCGGGTGCCAGGCAGCTTCTTTCTCCTCGATCGCAGGTAAGTGAATGTGTGGGGAGGGGGTCTGTATGTTTTTGAGGGGTGGGTGGCTGTAGGAGACCATTTCTTTACGTTTGAATCTCATAGTAATGAGATTCGCTGACAAAAAACGGCGATCTATCTAAGATAGATTGCAGTTTTTTGTGAATGGATCTCATTACTATGAGATTCAAATATGGGGGAGGGGGACCTCACTGCCTGCAATTGGGATGCCCCTCACTGCCTGCAATTGGGATGCCCCTCACTGCCTGCAATTGGGATGCCCCTCACTGCCTGCAATTGGGATGCCCCTCACTGCCTGCAATTGGGATGCCCCTCACTGCCTGCAATTGGGATGCCCCTCACTGCCTGCAATTGGGATGCCCCTCACTGCCTGCAATTGGGATGCCCCTCACTGCCTGCAATTGGGATGCCCCTCACTGCCTGCAATTGGGATGCCCCTCACTGCCTGCAATTGGGATGCCCCTCACTGCCTGCAATTGGGATGCCCTTCACAGCCTGCAATTGGGATGCCCTTCACTGCCTGCAATTGGGATGCCCTTCACTGCCTGCAATTGGGATGCCCCTCACTGCCTGCAATTGGGATGCCCCTCACTGCCTGCAATTGGGATGCCCCTCACTGCCTGCAATTGGGATGCCCTTCACTGCCTGCAATTGGGATGCCCTTCACTGCCTGCAATTAGGATGCCCCTCACTGCCTGCATTTGGGATGCCCTTCACTGCCTGCAATTGGGATGCCCTTCACTGCCTGCAATTGGGATGCCCTTCACTGCCTGCAATTGGGATGCCCTTCACTGCCTGCAATTGGGATGCCCCTCACTGCCTGCAATTGGGATGCCCTTCACTGCCTGCAATTGGGATGCCCTTCACTGCCTGCAATTGGGATGCCCCTCACTGCCTGCAATTGGGATGCCCCTCACTGCCTGCAATTGGGATCTGTATGTTTTTGAGGGGTGGGTGGCCGTAGGAGACAATTTTTTTATGTTTGAATCTAATAGTAATGGGATTCATTGACAAAAAACGGAGATCTACCTGAGATCTCTGTTTTTTGTGAATGGATCTCATTACTATGAGATGTACTACAACAACAACAAGCCTGGTACATCTAGAACCCTTGAGGTATGTACTTTCAGGGAACATATGGTTTGTGGGGGGTATTTTAATTGAAAAGTGGTGTTTTGGTTGAAAAAGGTGCGCACTTTGTCTGCAGAGCAGTAAATTTCAAGTGAAATGCCTGTTATGCATACGCTTTGCTTTGGGGTAATTGGCAACCCTACCCTTGGAGGTAGCTATGCATGTTGGATATTGTTCTGTTCAGGGGTCCTTGCAGTTTCAGATTTGGCTTGTTTTTTTTGGTTAGCGCATGTTTTTTATAGGAAAATTTGGTCTTAATTCTGCATTTTTGCAATTTTTTTAGGGAAATCCGGTACAACCAGTGAGTTTTGGGAAGGCTTGCGCCCAGAAAAATGCAGCTACAACCATAAGCCTAGTATGCCTAGAACCCTGGAGGTATGTACTTTCAGGGAACATATGGTTTGTGGGGGGTATTTCAATTGAAAAGTGGTGTTTTGGTTGAAAAAGCGCAAGGTGCGCACTTTGTCTGCAGAGCAGGAAATTTCAAGCGAAATGTCTGTTATGCATACGCTTTGCTTTGGGGTAATTGGCAACCCTACCCTTGGAGGTAGCTATGCATGTTGGGTATTGTTCTGTTCAGGGGACCGTGCAGTTTCAGATTTGGTTTGTTTTTTTTGGTTAGCGCATGTTTTTTATAGGAAGATTTGGTCTTAATTCTGCATTTTTGCAATTTTTTTAGGGAAATCCGGTACAACCAGTGAGTTTCATGAAGGCTTGCGTCCAAAAAGCTGCATCTACAACAACAAGCCTGGTATGCCTAGAACGCTTGAGGTGTGTACTTTCAGGGAACATATGGTTTGTGGGGGGTATTTCAATTGAAAAGTGGTGTTTTTGTTGAAAATACGCAAGGAGAGCAAAATGGTTGTGTTTTCTTTGAAAATTGGCTTAGTCGCTCATTTTAGTTTTACGTGTCTCCTGTGCAGGAAAGGATGTCTACCAATACATATGTGGTACTGTTGCAATCGGGAAGAATAGGGCTTTTACACACAATATGATTTTCTGGAACAACTTGCATGTTTTATTAAGAAAACGCACTACAAATTGTAAAAAAATGTTTCTTTGTTTTGTTTTTTTTTTTAACATATTTTCCACAAAAATATTTAAAAAACACAATCTGACAATCTTACAAACAAGACACTTCATGTTAAAGCCCAGACTGTGCTGAAAAAAACTATATATAATTTTCCAGGGAAATACTGGGAAATCCCTTCAAAAATCACAGTTGAACATGTGGAGCGCAAAATAGTGCAAAATGGTCTGGCAACAAAGGGTGACAAAATCTCAAGGTAGGCTGGCGGTTAAAGGGTTAAACTAAGCAGGCCTCTTATTTACACTAAGCAGCTCTCTTATTTAAGCTAAGCAGCTCTCTTATTTAAACTAAGCAGGCCTCTTGGAGGCTGATTGTCCACTTTTGGGTGTGCATTATATTTGGTTTCATATACAGTGGGGTATCCCAATTTGTAAGATAACCTACCCCAACCATGTAAACTAAAGAGGCCTGTTGCAGCCTGAGTTTCTCTGCTTGCGTATGGTCTGCATTACAATCTGTCTCTTTCAATGACACTGCTGCCTGGGTTATCCCAATTTGTAATATAACTTACCACAACCATGTAAACTAAAGGTTACGTCCTTCCAGAAGGAAAACTTATGCCGAACACTATTTTTGTTGGGGGCATTGACCTTTGGATTGATCGGCATGAAATTAAGGATTTTTTTTCAAAGTATGGCACTGTAAAGAAGGTCAAAATTATTTCTCATACTTGGATTAGTGTTAAAAGTTTCTGCTCAGCTTAAAATACATTACGCCACACTGGCATCCCAAGGCACATGCTATTTAACCCTATCTGTTAAACAAAAGCATTTCTCATACTTGGATTATTGTTACTTTTTGTTCAGCTTAAAATATACCAGGCCACACGGGCATCCCAAGGCACATGCTATTTAACCCTATCTGTTAAGCAAAAGCATTTCTCATACTTGGATTAGTGTCAAAAGTTTCTGTTCAGCTTAAAATATACCAGGCCACACGGGCATCCCAAGGCACATGCTATTTTAACCCTATCTGTTATGCAAAAGCATTTCTCATACTTGGATTATTGTTACTTTTTGTTCAGCTTAAAATATACCAGGCCACACGGGCATCCCAAGGCACATGCTATTTTAACCCTATCTGTTATACAACATAAGCGTTGATCAGCATCAGCTGCTTTATTAAGCTACTTCAGTTTGCACTTGTTTTTGACTGCTTTTAATAAACCAGGCCGCAGGGCACCCCAAAGCTGCACCTTGCACCCTATCTGTTATACAACATAAGCGTTGATCAGCATCAGCTGCTTTATTAAGCTACTTCAGTTTGCACTTGTTTTTGACTGCTTTTAATAAACCAGGCCGCAGGGCACCCCAAAGCTGCACCTTGCACCCTATCTGTTATACAACATAAGCGTTGATCAGCATCAGCTGCTTTATTAAGCTACTTCAGTTTGCACTTGTTTTTGACAGCTTTTAATAAACCAGGTCGCAGGGCACCCCAAAGCTGCACCTTGAACCCTATCTGTTATACAACATAAGCGTTGATCAGCATCAGCTGCTTTATTAAGCTACTTCAGTTTGCACTTGTTTTTGACTGCTTTTAATAAACCAGGCCGCAGGGCACCCCAAAGCTGCACCTTGCACCCTATCTGGTATACAACATAAGCGTTGATCAGCATCAGCTGCTTTATTAAGCTACTTCAGTTTGCACTTGTTTTTGACTGTTTTCAATAAACCAGGCTGCAGGGCACCCCAAAGCTGCACCTTGCACCCTATCTGGTATACAACATAAGCGTTGATCAGCATCAGCTGCTTTATTAAGCTACTTCAGTTTGCACTTGTTTTTGACTGCTTTTAATAAAACAGGCCGCAGGGCACCCCAAAGCTGCACCTTGCACCCTATCTGTTATACAACATAAGCGTTGATCAGCATCAGCTGCTTTATTAAGCTACTTCAGTTTGCACTTCCTTTTTGACTGCTTTCAATTAACCAGGCCGCAGGGCACCCCAAAGCTGCACCTTGCACCCTATCTGGTATACAACATAAGCGTTGATCAGCATCAGCTGCTTTATTAAGCTACTTCAGTTTGCACTTGTTTTTGACTGCTTTTAATAAAACAGGCCGCAGGGCACCCCAAAGCTGCACCTTGCACCCTATCTGTTATACAACATAAGCGTTGATCAGTATCAGCTGCTTTATTAAGCTACTTCAGTTTGCACTTGTTTTTGACTGCTTTTAATTAACCAGGCCGCAGGGCACCCCAAAGCTGCACCTTGCACCCTATCTGGTATACAACATAAGCGTTGATCAGCATCAGCTGCTTTATTAAGCTACTTCAGTTTGCACTTCTATTTGACTGCTTTCAATAAACCAGGCCGCAGGGCACCCCAAAGCTGCACCTTGCACCCTATCTGGTATACAACATAAGCGTTGATCAGCATCAGCTGCTTTATTAAGCTACTTCAGTTTGCACTTGTTTTTGACTGCTTTTAATAAACCAGGCCGCAGGGCACCCCAAAGCTGCACCTTGCACCCTATCTGTTTATACTAAATAAGCAAATACATAAAAATGTCAGGCAGACAAGTGCCAGGATGTTCATAAGAGGAGTGGCAGAGGCCAAGATTCAGCAGGCAGAGGTCGCAGCAGACTAGGGACGAGTGGCAGCAGGAGTCACGGTGAGAGACCTGATCTGCCAGTATCTGCTAGCGGTCGTGTCTCCACCAGTAATGCATCTGCCATGGTAGATTGGTTAACGCGCTCATCAACATCATCACAAGTTACGTCTGAGACCCCCAGTCTAGGGTCGGTAGGTTCCTCTGACACAACCCTGAGTTGGCATGCCCCGAGAGCAGTCCCTGTCCTCCCATTGCCTCTGTCCTACGCCGTTCCCTCCCCCAGCGACGTATCCTATGCTTTGGGTTCAGCTCCACTCTTTAGTGAGGAGGACGATCAGATAGAGGACAGTCAGCAGCTACTGCCCAGCCATGAAATGGAGGTGGCTTCTTTAGCTCGGCAGACAAAAAGTGATGTGGACAGTGTCGTGGGTGTTGCGAGATTTCCAGCTTCTGCGCCAGACACTGTTGAGGAAACCGAGAACATCAGTGACGTACAGCCACAACTCGGTGATGATGATGATGATGAAGCCGATCGCACTTGGGAGCCGGGTGAAGCTTCATCGTCATCATCAGGAGAAGAGGGGCGCAGGTTGCCCCGGAGTCAGCAGCTCAGGCAGCAAGGTGTTAGCAGCATGGTTGGCAGTCAGAATGGGGGCACAATTGTAAAGCCTGGAGCCAAACGGGGCCGGGGCCGGGGTAGAGCACCTGCTGCGCGGCAGGCTACCTTATCGGGAGGTAGTGGAGCAGGGGTTCCTGGAGTTGGCAACAGCAGCAGTGAATCAGTGAGGCCAGGAGGTGGGAAAAGTAGCTACTCGGCAGTGTGGCAGTTTTTCCTGAAGCATCCGCAGGAGGGTAACATGGCCACATGCAAGGTATGTAGGCAAAAGGTGAAGCGTGGCCAGGGTCCAAATGTTGGCACCACGGCCCTGCGTCAACATATGATGCGTCACCATAAAGCGACCTGGGAGAACCGAGGTTCCCAAGGGGTGGTCCAGTCTGCTTCCTCACCAAGTGGCACGCCGCTCCCAATTTCTGCCAGCCAAGGCTCCAGCACCTCAGCCGAAGGCAGCTGTGCGTCATACCCATCCTCTGTCGCTCCTGCTCCTCCTCCTCCTCCTCCAAGTCATGCATCCCGCCAGCAATCTATCAGCGAAGCCATGTCCAAGAGACAGCAGTATGCGCCCACTCATCCTACGGCGCAGAAGCTGAATGTGCTCCTGTCCAAGTTGCTGGTGCTGCAGTCGCTCCCTTTTCAGGTGGTGGACTCTGCACCTTTCAGAGAACTGATGGCTTGTGCCGAGCCGAGGTGGAGAGTCCCAAGCCGTCACTTCTTTGCCAAGAAGGCAGTACCAGCGCTGCACACTTTTGTTGAACAGAAGGTGGGCCAGTCCTTGAGCCTGTCGGTGTGTAGCAAAGTGCATGGCAGCGCCGATGTCTGGAGCTATAACTACGGTCAGGGACAGTACATGTCGTTTACGGCCCACTGGGTGAATGGGGTCCCTTTGCAGCAGCAGCAGCAGCAACTTGGACAGGTCACGCCGCTTCGGCCTCCGCGCTCCCTGCCCGTTGGGCCTGTGACACCGTGCAACTCGGCCTCCTCATCCTCCGCCATCTCCTCACCCTCCACTGTAGGCTCAAGTCTCAGTGCCCCTCCAGTCTACCATGTGTGCAGGGCACGGAGGTGTCACACAGTGCTTCACATGGCTTGTCTTGGCGAGCTGAGTCACACAGGGGAGGAACTGCTTAAATTTATTCATCAGGAAATCCAAACATGGCTTACTCCAAGAAAACTTAAAATGGGAATCATGGTTACCGACAATGGGAAGAACATTTTGTCTGCGCTGCGCCAAGGAAGCCTGACCCATGCCCCCTGCATGGCTCACGTCTTCAATCTGGTTGTCAAGCGGTTTCTGAAGTGTTCCCCCCATCTGCAAGACATCCTAACAACTTCAAGGAAACTTTGCATGCACTTCAGCCATTCATACACCGCCAAACACACCCTTCTTGAGCTACAGCGTCAGAACGGTATCCCCCAACATAGTCTGATTTGCGATGTTTCCACCCGTTGGAATTCCACCCTTCACATGTTGGACCGATTATATGAACAGAGAAAAGCCATCACGGATTTCCTGATGATCCAAGCAGATAGGGGGACTCCCCTGTGTAACTTCAATGTCAACCAGTGGCAGCTCATACGTGACACCTGCCGTTTGCTCAGGCCCTTTGAGGAAGCCACTTTATTTGTCAGTCGGCAGGATTACGGGATGAACGACGTGATTCCACTGCTTCATGTACTACAGCACATGTTGGAAACCATGGCTGGTCAGGGCACTGGAGACATGGCGTTTACATCTTACGGCCACATGAACCCCGTTGGAGCTGAACTGGAGGAAGAGGAGGAGGAGTTGCCCAGCGAAACACAGTTTAGGCTTGGCGAAATGGCTGGTTTATCTAGTCAGCGGACAGGAGAGGAGGAGCAGCCAGAGGAGCTAGAAGTTTTTGAGGAAGGCGAGACAGAGGACCCGGGCACACCGTGGCAGTATGCAGAGATGGAGACAGGTAGTGCAAATGGCAGGAAGCATGCTCACATGCTTGCGTAGTGACCCCAGAATTGTTTCCATCTGTCGGCGGGATGACTTCTGGCTGTCCACCTTATTGGACCCTCGCTTCCGGCACAAAATGGGGGCATTTTTTAAACCCACCGAGAGGGAGGACAAACTGAACTACTACAAAGACATTCTACGTAGGCAGTTGGCCGATGCCTATCTGCGCTAAGGTCCATACTCTCGCAGGTCTGACTCGAGGGGACCTCTGCGCTCACCTTCCACTGCCATGGCCGCTGGGGGGGTTGGCAGGAGCAGCAGCAGCAGCTCCATCAGCAGCAGCCTCAGTCTTCAGTCGCTAAAGAGTAGCTTTCTACACCCGCATAGTGAGGCCACTCATGAGCAGCAGAAAGACCTGGAGCAAGACCTGAACCAGCAGGTCATGTCATACTTTGACATGACCATGCCAACACACCTTGAGGATCCGCTGGACTTCTGGGCAGCCAAACTTGATTTGTGGTCGCAACTAGCAGAGTTTGCCCTGGAAAAACTGTCCTGCCCGGCAAGTAGCGTGCCATCTGAGCGGGTGTTTAGTGCGGCGGGGGCCATAGTTACGGCGAGGAGAACTCGTCTGTCAACTAAAAATGTGGAGAGACTCACCTTTGTCAAAATGAATCAGGGATGGATCAGCCAGGATTTCCACCCACCAATGCCTGATGCATGCGACTAGATTCAGCATGGTGCCCCGTTTTACACTTTCCAAATGGTGCAAAACATATTTATGTCTTTAGGCCAATTTTTGGGCTCCTGCTGATGCCAACTCCAGGGTGTGAATCATCCAATTTTTGGGCTCCTGAAGCCAACTCCAGTGTCTCTTTAAAGTAATGTTTGGGCTCCTGCTGCTGCTGCTGCTGCCAACTCCAGGGTGTGATTCATCCAATTTTTGGGCTCCTGAAGCCAACCCCAGTGTCTCTTTAAAGTAATATTTGGGCTCCTACTGCTGCTGCTGCTGCCAACTCCAGGGTGTGAATCATCCAATTTTTGGGCTCCTGAAACCAACTCCAGTGTCTCTTTAAAATAATATTTGGGCTCCTGCTGCTGCCAACTCCAGGGTGTGAATCATCCAATTTTTGGGCTCCTGAAGCCAACCCCAGTGTCTCTTTAAAGTAATGTTTGGGCTCCTGCTGCTGCTGCCAACTCCAGGGTGTGAATCATCCAATTTTTGGGCTCCTGAAGCCAACTCCAGTGTCTCTTTAAAGTAATATTTGGGCTCCTGCTGCTGCTGCTGCCAACTCCAGGGTGTGATTCATCCAATTTTTGGGCTCCTGAAGCCAACCACAGTGTCTCTTTAAAGTAATGTTTGGGCTCCTGCTGCTGCCAACTCCAGGGTGTGATTCATCCAATTTTTGGGCTCCTGAAGCCAACCCCAGTGTCTCTTTAAAGTAATGTTTGGGCTCCTGCTGCTGCTGCTGCCAACTCCAGGGTGTGATTCATCCAATTTTTGGGCTCCTGAAGCCAACCCCAGTGTCTCTTTAAAGTAAAGTTTGGGCTCCTGCTGCTGCCAACTCCAGGGTGTGATTCATCCAATTTTTGGGCTCCTGAAGCCAACTCCAGTGTCTCTTTAAAGTAATATTTGGGCTCCTGCTGCTGCTGCTGCTGCCAACTCCAGGGTGTGATTCATCCAATTTTTGGGCTCCTGAAGCCAACCCCAGTGTCTCTTTAAAGTAATGTTTGGGCTCCTGCTGCTGCTGCCAACTCCAGGGTGTGAATCATCCAATTTTTGGGCTCCTGAAGCCAACTCCAGTGTCTCTTTAAAGTAATATTTGGGCTCCTGCTGCTGCTGCTGCCAACTCCAGGGTGTGATTCATCCAATTTTTGGGCTCCTGAAGCCAACCCCAGTGTCTCTTTAAAGTAATGTTTGGGCTCCTCCTGCTGCTGCTGCTGCTGCTGCCAACTCCAGGGTGTGATTCATCCAATTTTTGGGCTCCTGAAGCCAACTCCAGTGTCTCTTTAAAGTAATATTTGGGCTCCTGCTGCTGCTGCTGCTGCCAACTACAGGGTGTGATTCATCCAATTTTTGGGCTCCTGAAGCCAACCCCAGTGTCTCTTTAAAGTAATGTTTGGGCTCCTGCTGCTGCTGCTGCCAACTCCAGGGTGTGATTCATCCAATTTTTGGGCTCCTGAAGCCAACCCCAGTGTCTCTTTAAAGTAATGTTTGGGCTCCTGCTGCTGCTGCTGCCAACTCCAGGGTGTGATTCATCCAATTTTTGGGCTCCTGAAGCCAACCCCAGTGTCTCTTTAAAGTAATGTTTGGGCTCCTGCTGCTGCTGCTGCCAACTCCAAGGTGTGATTCATCCAATTTTTGGGCTCCTGAAGCCAACTCCAGTGTCTTTTTAAAGTAATATTTGGGCTCCTGCTGCTGCCAACTCCAGGGTGTGATTCATCCAATTTTTGGGCTCCTGAAGCCAAGTCCAGTGTCTCTTTAAAGTAATATTTGGGCTCCTGCTGCTGCTGCTGCCAACTCCAGGGTGTGATTCATCCAATTTTTGGGCTCCTGAAGCCAAGTCCAGTGTCTCTTTAAAGTAATATTTGGGCTCCTGCTGCTGCTGCTGCCAACTCCAGGGTGTGATTCATCCAATTTTTGGGCTCCTGAAGCCAACTCCAGTGTCACTTTAAAGTAATGTTTGGGCTCCTGCTGCTGCTGCTGCTGCCAACTCCAGGGTGTGATTCATCCAATTTTTGGGCTCCTGAAGCCAACCCCAGTGTCTCTTTAAAGTAATGTTTGGGCTCCTGCTGCTGCCAACTCCAGGGTTTGATTCATCCAATTTTTGGGCTCCTGAAGCCAACTCCAGTGTATATTTGGGCTCCTGCTGCTGCCAACTCCAGGGTGTGATTCATCCAATTTTTGGGCTCCTGAAGCCAACCCCAGTGTCTCTTTAAAGTAATGTTTGGGCTGCTGCTGCTGCCAACTCCAGGGTGTGATTCATCCAATTTTTGGGCTCCTGCAGCCAACTCCAGTGTCTCTTTCAGCCAATGTTTGGGCTCCTGCTGTTGCTTGCAACTCCAGGGTGTGATTCATCCAATTTTTGGGCTCCTGCTGTTGCCAACTCCAGTGTCTCTTTAAAGCAATGTTTGGGCTCCTGCCCCTCATAGTGATGCCACTTCAACTCTCTGCAATTGTGCCGCTCTGTGATTCTATTAGCGATGCCTCTGATCTGCATGTGATATTTATTCACAGTATTATTTAACTAACCCAGCACGCATCCTGTGCATGTTACAGCAAGGCAGAATGGTTTACAACCCTACTGAGGAAAATTGGGCAAATCAGTCGAATCGAATTTTTCAAAAGTTCGCTCATCTCTAATGCTCACGTGCTTGCGTAGTGACCCCAGAATTGTTTCCATTTGTCGGCGGGATGACTTCTGGCTGTCCACCTTATTGGACCCTCGCTTCCGGCACAAAATGGGGGCATTTTTTAAACCCGCCGAGAGGGAGGACAAACTGAACTACTACAAAGACATTCTAAGTAGGCAGTTGGCCGATGCCTATCTGCAACAGGGTCCATACTCTCGCAGGTCTGACTCGAGGGGACCTCTGCGCTCACCTTCCACTGCCATGGCCGCTGGGGGGGTTGGCAGGAGCAGCAGCAGCAGCTCCATCAGCAGCAGCCTCAGTCTTCAGTCGCTAATGAGTAGCTTTCTACACCCGCATAGTGAGGCTACTCATGAGCAGCAGGAAGACCTGGAGCAGGACCTGAACCAGCAGGTCATGTCATACTTTGACATGACCATGCCAACACACCTTGAGGATCCGCTGGACTTCTGGGCAGCCAAACTTGATTTGTGGCCGCAACTAGCAGAGTTTGCCCTGGAAAAGCTGTCCTGCCCGCCAAGTAGCGTGCCATCTGAGCGGGTGTTTAGTGCGGCGGGGGCCATAGTTACGGCGAGGAGAACTCGTCTGTCAACTAAAAATGTGGAGAGACTCACCTTTGTCAAAATGAATCAGGGATGGATCAGCCAGGATTTCCAACCACCAATGCCTGATGCATGCGACTAGATTCAGCATGGTGCCACGTTTTACACTTTCCAAATGGTGCAAAACATATTTATTTTTGGGCTCCTGCTGATGCCAACTTCAGGGTGTGCCTTCCAACCAATTTTTGGCCTCCTGCTCATGCCAACTTCAGGGTGTGCCTTTCAGCCAATTTTTGGCCTCCTGCTGCTGCTGCTTGCAACTCCAGGGTGTTATTCATCCAATTTTTGGGCTCCTGCTGCCAACTCCAGTGTCTCTTTCAGCCAATGTTGCGCTCCTGCTGCTGCTTGCAACTCCAGGGTGTGATTCATCCAATTCTTGGGCTCCTGCTGCCAACTCCAGTGTCTCTTTAAAGCAATGTTTGGGCTCCTGCTGCTGCTGCTTGCAACTCCAGGGAGTGATTCATCCAATTTTTGGGCTCCTGAAGCCAACTCCAGTGTCTCTTTAAAAGCTATGTTTGGGCTGCTGCTGCTGCTTGCAACTCCAGGGTGTAATTCATCCAATTTTTGGGCTCCTGCTGCCAACTCCAGTGTGTCTTTTAAGCTATGTTTGGGCTCCTGCTGCTGCTGCTGCTGCTGCTTGCAACTCCAGGGTGTGATTCATCCAATTTTTGGGCTCCTGCTGCCAACTCCAGTGTCTCTTTCAGTCAATTTTTGGCCTCCTGCTGCTGCTGCTGCCAACTCCTGGGTGTCTTTCAAGCAATGTTTGGGCTCCTGCTTATGCTGCTGCCAACTCCAGGGTGTGCCTTCCAGCTAATGTATGTGCTCCTGCTGCTGCCAACTTCAGGGTGTCTTCCAGCCAGTTTCTAGGTTCCTGCTGCTGCTGCCAACTCCAGGGTGTGTCAGTCAATTTTTGGGCTCCTGCTGCTGCCAACTCCAGTGTCTCTTTAAAGCAATGTTTGGGCTCCTTCTGCTGCTGCTTGCAACTCCAGGGTCTGATTCAGCCAATTTTTGGGCTCCTGCTGCCAACTCCAGTGTCTCTTTCAGCCAATGTTGGGCTGCTGCTGCTGCTTGCAACTCCAGGGTGTGATTCAGCCAATTTTTGGGCTCCTGCTGCCAACTCCAGTGTCTCTCTCAGCCAATTTTTGGCCTCCTGCTGCTGCTGCTGCCAACTCCAGGGTGTCTTTCAAGCAATGTTTGGGCTCCTGCTTATGCTGCTGCCAACTCCAGGGTGTGCCTTCCAGCTAATGTATGTGCTCCTGCTGCTGCCAACTTCAGGGTGCCTTCCAGCCAATTTCTAGGTTCCTGCTGCTGCTGCCAACTCCAGGGTGTGTCAGTCAATTTTTGGGTTCCTGCTGCTGCCAACTCCAGTGTCTCTTTAAAGCAATGTTTGGGCTCCTGCTGCTGCTGCTTGCAACTCCAGGGTCTGATTCAGCCAATTGTTGGGCTCCTGCTGCCAACTCCAGTGTCTCTTTCAGCCAATGTTGGGCTGCTGCTGCTGCTTGCAACTCCAGGGCGTGATTCATCCAATTCTTGGGCTCCTGCTGCCAATTCCAGTGTCTCTTTAAAGCAATGTTTGGGCTCCTGCTGCTGCTGCTTGCAACTCCAGGGAGTGATTCATCCAATTTTTGGGCTCCTGCTGCCAACTCCAGTGTCTCTTTAAAGCAATGTTTGGGCTCCTGCTGCTGCTTGCAACTCCAGGGAGTGATTCATCCAATTTTTGGGCTCCTGCTGCCAACTCCAGTGTCTCTTTCAGCCAATGTTTGGGCTCCTGCTGCTGCTTGCAACTCCAGGGTGTGATTCATCCAATTTTTGGGCTCCTGCTGCCAACTCCAGTGTCCCTTTCAGCCAATGTTTGGGCTCCTGCTGCTGCTTCTTGCAACTCCAGGGTGTGATTCATCCAATTTTTGGGCTCCTGCTGCCAACTCCAGTGTGTCTTTCAAGCTATGTTTGGGCTGCTGCTGCTTGCAACTCCAGGGTGTGATTCATCCAATTTTTGGGCTCCTGCTGCCAACTCCAGTGTCTCTTTAAAGTAATGTTTGGGCTGCTGCTGCTGCTTGCAATTCCAGGGTGTGATTCATCCAATTTTTGGGCTCCTGCTGCCAACTCCAGTGTCTCTTTCAAGATATGTTTGGGCTGCTGCTGCTGCTTGCAACTCCAGGGTGTGATTCATCCAATTTATGGGCTCCTGCTGCCAACTCCAGTGTGTCTTTCAAGCTATGTTTGGGCTCCTGCTGCTGCTGCTGCTTGCAACTCCAGGGGGGCCATTCAGCCAATTTTTGGGCTCCTGCTGCTCCTGCTGCCAACTCCAATGTCTCTTTGAGCCAAATCCAATGTTTGGGCTCCTGCCACTGCCAGCTCCAGGGTGTGTTTTTCAGGCAATATAGGGGCCCCTCATAGTGATGCCACCTCAACTCTCTGTAATTGTGCCGCTCTGCGATTCTAATAGCGATGCCTCTGATCTGCATGTCCTAATTATTTACAGTATTATCTCAGTAACCCAGCACGCATCCTATGCGTGTTACAGCAAGGCAGAATGGTTTACAACCCGATTGAGGCTCTAGGAAGCTCAGAAATAGCCATTTTTAAAAGCGATTCGTCACGAATAAATTCGGGTCGAAACAATTTTTGTCGCAAAATTCAGCGAATCAGTCGAATCGAATTTTTCAAAAGTTCGCTCATCTCTAGTTACCACCAACAGAGCCTCGGCTGCTAGTCTGCCACCCCTCTGCTACTTCTAGGCCAACACACACAGGTCAACCCTGTGATGTGCAAAATGGACACATTTTCAGCGCTTGTAAAAAGCCATTGCTTCCTCCTCAGCTAAAATTTAAGGGTGTCCATCCCGCTGCTACCCCTGTTACAAATGGGCCAATATTTTGAGGGCTTGCTCGCTACTGCCAGGCCTACACAACCACTGCAGGTCTACCCCATGTGATGCCCAAAATGGATAAATTTTTCAACGCTTGTAAAAAGTCATTACTTATTTTTACTTTCCAGGAATGCCAACCTCGTTGCTTCTCCTCATTTTTTATGTGATTTAAAATATCAAAGACAGCCATGAGCTATTGAAATTGAAATACGGGTGATTCCTATGCTAATCAAATGCTAATTAGTCCACTAAAACATGTTTTTATATAGCCTTGGGTGACTTCAGGATGTTATAAAGGACATTTAGGGGTGTCAGGCATTGCTTTCCATGCGTTTTAGACAAAAGTTTCGGAACCAAACCAAACTTTTTGCTTATCTCTAAATGTAAAGAGTTAATTTTTTTTTGCTAATAGGCAATACTCTAAACAAATACAGTAGTTTGGGTAGCCATGTAATTTTATTGGATGGTAATCTGCCCAACCCAGATAGATTTGTTGAGACCATTTTTCTAATTCAAGTTCTGTAATTGTGAGAGTAAAGATGGATAGTTTGCTCCTTCTAGGGTTTATTGGCTTTTTGTGATTTGTACTTCTAGGTATGCAATTGATTTACTGTGAATGATTGCCATTGGAAAAAAAGGAATCATTAAGTAGAGTTTCTATTTGTTGATATTTAGAGCATAGGACATGCTGGGTTGAATTTGAGTCCAGATATTCATTCAAAGTTTCCTAAGAGACTAAGATTGCGTAAGGAGGTGATTAGGCTAGTCAAAATTAAGAGTATGTTGTCTGCAAAGAGGCCTACTTCATGATGCGTTTTCCTATATGCATTGGGATAAAGGCTCAATAACAAGAGCGAAAAAGCAGAGGTGACAATGGGGACAATGGGCATCCCTGCCTTGTGCCTCTAGTTATTTTGAATCTGGATGAATAATGACCACAATATTTTACATGCGCTCCTGGGGTTGCATATAGAAAGTTTGTCAAAGATATGAAATCCTCAATGTATCACTATATATCTTTAAAAACCAAATGCTTTTTATATCTAATGTTAGTAGCATTGATCATTGTTCTTTTGTTGGCTAAATTAGTTGAGAAATGCATCTAATATTCACCTGCTGTGGCATGTAAGCAGAAATCCTCCGAGACAGTACTAGACTTACTGGAAGTCTGGACACAAGAGGCAGGACTCAAATCCACATTCTTTTAATACAGACATTCCTCAGCAACCTCAGTCCCCAGTATGCGCTGACAGGCTACATGTAAACAACAAATATTGGGGCTATGTGTATTATAAATGAGTTTCAAAAGGAAACTGACAGGAAGAAGCCGCGGGATCTTTTGGTCTCACTTAATCAACCTCTACAGTAAACAATTTCTCGGCCTTTCGAACAAATGTGAATTGATCCTGCACCGCAAAATAAGGTTAGAGTGTGATGTGACAAATAGAACTGATCTTTGCCAGGAGAGGATCCCTGATGAAGTTATTTGTCAGATCAAAAATGTGGCAATAAAAAGATAAAAAGAGAAAGAAGACAAAAGAAAAAGGCAAAAAAGGGGGGGGAAGGAAGGGGGAGGTATGGTCAGGATGCCAGGGTCACTTAGTAGGCTAAGCAGAATAAAAAGCTACAGTATACTGTATGTCTCTCCCCCCATGGGCCCATTAAACCCCTAAGGGACCTTCAGGCTCCTTCTAGGTCAGCAACAAATGGTCCATAATAGGATGGCCATAAGCAATCAGTGGTCCCCAAGTAGGCAAACATTTTGGAAGTGAATCTGATAAAACATTGATAAAGAAAGTATTTATTCTATTCTTAACTTTAACAAATGAAGTGTTTTTTTTCAGATTTATATTTAAATCCTCTACTCCTAGGTGTAAAAGGTTCACCCAGTAGTCCATCTAATGCATTTTCCAAAAAGACGATTTACCAGACCATAGACTCTAGATCAGGGGTGGGCAATTATTTTTTCCATGGGGCCACATGAGAAACTAAAAATATTGTGGAAGGCTGGGCCAAAAGGCTAAACTCAATTCTGCATAATATTAATTGTATTTCTTTATAAAAAGCAGTAAATAGCATTGTTATGACAAGCTGGTACGAGTATATGTTATAGTTAAACAATGAAAAAGTTAGGTTACAAAAAAATTTAAGTGAAAAGGGGGGATATCGGCCCACCACACTGGGCAGAGCAAATGCAGCCCCACTTCCCTTCCTCTCCTTCCCATTAAAGTGGGCCAAAACCCTGCTGGAACTCTATAAGATTCCCAGTCCGATACATCCTCCCAAAATTGGGATGCCCCGTTGTGTGAAACCCCCAGGACACCCGCTAAACTTACCTGAATCCCCGTCCAACGCGCATACGTGGGCCATGGCCGCATCTCACGCTTCTTTTTGTGAATGGCCGGCAAGGATGCGCTCTCTGTTAGAGGGAAGCGCGAGATGCGGCCACCAGCCCGATCGGGGTACCCCGGGGAAGTGGACCAAAACCCAGGATAGTCAAAATCCTGGGTTTTGGTCCACTTTAAGCTTAGCAGCAGTCCGAGGATGGCTTCCAGTCAGGGCACTTATGAGTCCCCTCCACCCAGACAAGATGGCGCCGGAGCCTACCTCCCCTGCGCCGGAGCCTCCTCCCCTGGTTGGGCTCTTAGCAGCGGGTCGGCGCCTCCCGCACTGTACACAGGTGATCACTTAAGCAGCAGCCGATCGGCCATTCGGCTCATCGGGTCTGGCGTGTTCTCGCTTCCTCACTGAAGAGGGACAGGCAGGTGCCTCGCGGGCAGCACGAGCGGATGGGCTCAGCCAGTCAGCTCAGCCCAGGCCGGTCAGAGCCAATCAAAGGGCCGTATACGTGCAATGCCCAGGCCTGCTCTAGATCATATGCGGACTACTACTGGGAATATTCACCAAATAAACATAACATTGCCAGGCATATCACATTCCCTAAAACATCTGTCCGTGTATTCCCGCACAATGTGAGCTATTTTAGTTGGCACGTAATACCATGCTATCATGGTTTTGTTAACTGTTAGCCAAATCTTCTTACAGTCCTTTTTGGCCTTGCTCTCTCACAAGTCCCAGGCCCACATCCTGATGTAGGATAAGTCATAATTTGAATAGTTCCGAAGATGGGGTATCTGAATAAAGTTATGATCAGTCTACCAGTGGAATAAGGGTAAGTTATCCACACCTAAGGAAAATCGAGGCTTATGCCATGAGTTTATAAGTGGTAGACGGGCTGAAAATATTTAAAGTTATCCCATATGGCTGGTGAGGATGCAAAGTGAGAAACACACACATCAGCATGTGGTTGATGGTTTGAATGGCCAGTTATAGCACTAATCTTGACTTTTAATTTGGATCAGTACAGAAGCTAGATTCAGGTTAAATTATCTGGCATGCCACCACCGTTGCTGGCCATCACTTCGCTGTGAACTGAGATAAGGGTCCCTTAGACCCTCTACCAGTTTGCAAACAGTTACAAATAAAGTTTTACATTTTAAATTAAATTAAAAAGCCACCATCATGTGTATCCCTTTCCTTCCCTTGTTTTCGGTATAAAATCCTCCCTGAACTGGCAGCCACACATTAGCTTGGCGAGGCACCAAGGAAGTAGGAGGGGGACGTGTGTCCCACCCCATTGCTACAGATCCCATCGGAGTGGCAGCAATAGAGGTTCCCCACCAGCAGCAGACCAGCACCGGTTGACCAGAAGAGAGGACCCCACACGACACATGAAAGAAGACAATAAGTTCTTTATTTAAAAAAATCTTTATTCTTTTTTAACTGTTTGTGATCTGGTAAAAGGGTCAAAGGGACCCCTATACCAGTTCGCATGTTGTGGTGGAATGCTGGATACTGAGGACATCAGTCTGGAGGACTTCAGCTCATCACCAATCATGAAACCGCATGATAATATTATATAATATTTTTACTTAATTTATTAAAGTCTATTCTCATTTTTTATACTGTAATTAACATATTCTTAGGCTTCCTTTTGAATGTTAAGCTCCATGTTGCTCACAATTTTTTTTACACCTTCTTTAAACTCTTGATTTTTTAAGCTATAGATCACAGGATTTAGTAATGGTACTAATACAACATACAGAAGAGCAAAAAACTTGTCTTGTTCGGGATTATAGTTAGATGCAGGCCTCATATATAAACATATTATCGTCCCGTAAAACACACTAATGCACGTGAGATGAGAAGTACAGGTAGAAAATGCTTTGTGTCTCCCAGTGGAAGATTTGATCTTTAAAATCGTGACGATGATGAAAATATAAGAGATTAGTGTAAGTAGAAATGTTGCAAGAGTCAGAAGCGTTCCTACTATGTAATTCATATTTTCCACCACGGAAGTGTCACTACAGGATATCTTAAGAAGTGGTGCTAGATCACAGAAAAAATGGTTAATATGACGAGAGGCACAAAATGAAAGCTTAGACACTAGAGAAACATGTCCAGTCGGGTCCAGTAGACCAATGACCCAGGCTAATGCAGCCAGGCCCACGCAGTGTTTTAAACTCATAAGAGAAGCATAATGGAGCGGATGGCAGATGGCCACATAGCGATCATACGCCATGGCTGCAAGTAAAACGACCTCTGTACTGGCCAGGAAAATAAATAAATACAGCTGAATCATACAGCCCACAAACGAAATAGTCTTGTGTCCAGTGAGAAGTATGTTTAACAGGTTGGGCAGGATATTTGAGGTGTAAGCAATGTCTATCACGGATAAGTTAGTTAATAGAATGTACATAGGTGAGTGTAAGTGAGAATTCCACCAAATGACAACAAATATCGTTGTGTTTCCCAAAATAATGCTAATGTATAAAAACAGTACCACTGTGAAAACTGGTAATCGTAACGAAGTGATCGTCCAGAATCCTTGGATGACGAAATCCGTCACATTGCTTTTAGCTTCGGATTTTACTTTGGCTGGATCCACTTTAGCAATACCTGTATTAGAAACAGAAATTACTATGATATTACAGTTTATGCAGATATAGAAAAATACCCTTTTGCCTCTAAACTGTTAAAGCATTTTTTACATTTTTAAGAGACTGTCTAGGCAAAGGGTTAACTAAAGGTGCTAACTTGTTGTCTCATCTATGTGTGGGAGGCCGAGTTTCCAATCAATCATTGACTGCCCGTTTTGTTTTTTAAAGCTGAAGAAGCTCTTGACTGCAGTGCCCAGAGTTATTTACTAAAATGCCTTTGTCTTCAGGTGTTTCATTGAGGACCAAACCAAATTGACAAGGGTCATAAGAAAGGGGCACAACTCCACAAATACCATAAAATAATAATATTTTATTAAGTGTTACACTATAGCAAAAATAAAAACACAAATGCAATACAAAGACACTGTTAAAATCAATTCATCCACTATTCCTGTGATGCTAAAATACTTTGCAATCCATATTATAGAAAACCACAAGGTATCAAAAAGTACAAATAGAAATCAGTATTAGATAACTCCATAAATAGAAATATATATTAAAAAAAAAATATATATATATATATATATCCCACGTAAAAACTGGGGTTACCTAATCTCTCATAGAAAACCCTGCATAACACTGCCAGAGTTAACCACTAGAGGCCACAAGGTATAGAAAACCACAAGGTATCAAAAAGTACAAATAGAAATCAGTATTAGATAACTCCATAAATAGAAATATATATTAAAAAAAAAAATATATATATATATACGTAAAAACTGGGGTTACCTAATCTCTCATAGAAAACCCTGCATAACACTGCCAGAGTTAACCACTAGAGGCTGCTGTGGGAAAGTGACATCATCAACAGAGGTTATATAAGAGCTGACACCCTTCTAGAAGAGTCAGTTGGGGTCTAGTTTTATCAGTGCAGAGCTGTTGTCGAGAGATTATGTATTGAGCTGAGATAACATGGATTGCTGAGAGAGAGAGAGCCATGGAGACAACCATGCAGAGGACTCTGTAGTGAGCTGTACAGAATGGAGCTTATTAACCCTTTTGAGAAGGAGAGCTACTACACACAGGAGAAAGAGCTACAGTGTGCAGAGCAAGACAGAGAGATACCACAGAGAGACATCCGTGTGGGCCTAGGAGGAGCAGAGAGGAGTATACTGAGGACCAAACATACAAGGTACCAGTAGCACAGTCCCAGCCCCTAGAGTGACCCCGGGAACCTGTGAGCCTGTTTGCTATTTATGCTGAAGTACTTTGCTGATTGTTGTTGCTGAACTGGAAGTGTGGTTGCTTCAATTAAGTTTGGAAAGACATTTGCAGTGTGTGGTGACTCCACCTGGCCATATCCCAATCATCCCTCAAGATTCCAAGAACTCGTGACAGCTCGCCCCGCATGTCAGCCGGCCCTGGTGTGGCGTGTAGGTTACATATATATATAATTTTTTTTTTTTTTTTTTGAGTTAACACTCACTTGAGTTATTAGTAATATATAAAAAAAATATATTAATAATTTTATATATATTTTTGGCCTGATTTGGTGGTACTGATTTCTATTTGTACTTTTTGATACCTCGTGGTCTTCTATAATATGGATTACTAAGTATTTTAGTGCAATAGGTGAAAAACCTATGCAAAATTACCTGTGATAAAAATTAATGCTGATGCCTTGGTTAGGCGGAGCGTTTATCACTGATTACCTAATGATGGTAAATCTCCCTAAATTGTCCATGAAGATCAGTATAGACCCTAGGATGCCTAATGTGGTACAAATACAATGTTCTCTAAGATAGGGTAAGATTTGGCAACCAACAGTCTTTTCCTTAAATCAGACCTTCAGCATCACTTAATGAAAAGCCCAAACCCTTAAAAAGCTATTCTCCAGCATGTAAAATTAATATATTTTAAGCTTTTAGTCGCTTACTTATTATTATTTCCCCCACAGGGCATCAACTCTGTTCAGGATTCTAGGATACGGGTGCCGCCATCTTGCCTCATAAGCATCACATATTGAGGAGAGGAGAGGGTGAAAAGTGCAGGAGGGCGGGGTTATAGCTGTGCTTTTCACAGACAGAGCAGAGCTAGGTTTAGGAAAAGGACAGCAATCCCAGAATGCAGAATGTTAAGAAAAACAACCCTTTACATTTGAAATCCCTCACAAATTATATATTCTCTGTAAGTACACAACTCAAGCTTTCTAGGCATACCAGGCTTGTTGACATGGGCACAGCTTTCTGGAAGGGGTGGGGGACCCCACTTTTTTTATCTTTAAGGGTTAAAAACCCTTAAACATTTTTTTACAAAACATTTTTTTACAAAATGGCGTGGGTCCCCCCCTTCCTAACGAAACCAGCCCGGGAACCAGCTATTGGGGTCTCATGGACTCTTTACCAGTTCACAAAGGGTAAATGTAAAAAACACACATATATACACGCAGAAAAAAAAAAAAAAAAAAAAAATATATATATATATATATATATATATATATATATATAAAATACTTACCTCCCATCCATCTGAAGCACTGTGTGCCATGCCAATTACTCTGGCTTCTGCTCTCCAGCTGCGGCTGGAAGCCTTTTATACCTGCTGGGTGACTTGACATAATGGCTTATTATCCCTGATTGGTATTTTTGAGGGTTAGAAACCTGTGAACCCATGGAAGCCTGCGAATTTCACGTGGCTGGTGTTTAACAGTTGAAGAAGCTACCACGTGAAATGTAAGGGCTTGCCATTTAAAGAGTTCAAAAAGGAAGTTCAAGCAAACAACCCCTACTGCCCCTGTGCTAGGCCCAATCTGGGTAATAATATAGCAAGCTACCCACTGAGAGTGGGCATGAAAGCTGAAACTGGATTTTGAGGGACGGGACAGTCACCAATGCGACAGTGTGACTCTACTGACCTGTCATTCAAGTCCAACTGTCACTCAAGTCTAGTTGCCATGGAAAACCCTGACAGTCGGAATCAGAGGAGATTTTCAGGTGAATTGTTTTATTATTTTAATGCACAGTTGTAGGGAGGGGTGTATTGGGGGTTACAAAAAACGTACTACTACATACTAAAAATCATTAATTTTAATATACTGATTGTACATGCAACTATGATTGCACAGGGGGTGTTAAATAACTTATCTACAACAGTGTGTTCAATCAGTGTTAGAGAGCTGAGCTTGTCTGTGCAGGTTGACATATAACACACACACATTAGCAGTTCTGAGGAAAGCACTATAAGAGACTGCAGTACAATTCAGAGAGATTTGGAGCTTTGTTCTGCGATGCCTTTCAAACAAAATAAAAACAAAATAACAAAAGTAGCTTAAAGAAACCCATGAAAGTATGATCGCTGTATATGGTGATGATGCACCTTCCTTCTACTGTACCAAGTTGGCACTGTTTTAGCATCATTCATGATGTTTTGATGATGTCAAATGTCAGTTCCCAGTGGGTGCCCTCAAAGTTGAATGCCAGAGTCAAACATTTAGCCAAGTGAATTTAGACATGCGTAAAAAAAACCCAGGAGACTTCTATTCTCAAATTATGATGGCTGATTAAACATGAGTCCATCACCATGAGTCCAAACAAGAGTCCATGCAATGGGAGCACAAGAGGGGCACCAACACCAAATACATTTTGTGTGCAGCAGTCAGCTGGAAAGGCCATTGCAACAATTATTTGGGATTCTGTTTTAGTTCTAGAATTCATACTACACAAGACAACAATTACTGGAGACACTGATGTTTCAATAATGAAAGAATTACGTGAGGCAATCAGAAATAAATTGTCAATAGGTGTGTTCCTGCTTCACATCAACGCACAATCTCACAAGTCATGCAAATCACAAGCTACTATCCTGGAATAAAGCTTCATGAAGCTTAACCATCCACCTTACAGTCTAGACTTAGCTCCCAGTAATTGTCTTCTCTTTCGTAACCTGAAAATATTACCTGATGATGAATCAGTTAGAAAGGCAGTAACCAAGTCATCTTTTATTCTGGGGACATCATATTTTATGTGGAATATTCTTCAGTATGGCATTAAAATGGACCAATCACCCCTGCTGTGTGAAACACTGGTTATCATCCACAAAACCCATCTTTCCGGCGGTCTTGCATACTCGGCTGAGATACACTCCGGCAGCCAGACTTTCAGAAAGGCTGGGCGAAGGAACATGTCACAGATGACAAGGAGACCGGGGGTGTGGATGCAATCTAAGTGGGTTCACACAGCCGGGCATTTCAAATTGGGATGTCCCAGGAAAACTAACCACTCACCATTCACCATAGTAAAAATCCTTGTGATTGGTTCACTTTAAAGGGACTCTGTGGCAAAGTGCATAAACTCATTCAGCAGCTCACCTCATCATGGCTGCTCTCTCCCTTCCTGACAGAACACTGCTGCTCCTGAAAGTAGAAACAAGGCAGAGTAGTGGCACACCCCCTATATTCCTTTGCCATAGACCACCAATAATAGGGCTAAGCTGGTGGTCCACATCATCAGACTGTAGACACTGGGAGAGAGAGAGAAAAGCCAAGGTGATAATGCCTGTCCCATACTGCTGATTATTATGCAACATCAA
Organism: Gastrophryne carolinensis; assembly: GCA_027917425.1. NCBI lineage: Eukaryota > Metazoa > Chordata > Amphibia > Anura > Microhylidae > Gastrophryne > Gastrophryne carolinensis. Next base: position 599,946,159 of record CM051235.1, read on the forward strand.
CAAAGCCAAGGCCCACGCCTAAATATTTAACAAGATAAATCATAAGGTGAAACTGTAAGCCTTGATATCTTGGCCATTCTCCTTCAATTTAAAAATGGAAAACAGTTTAGGCCAAGTGTAGCCTGACACAATGGCCTAACAACTGCCTTTGCCTTCTGTATGCCTTTAATATACCCATTTAGGTGCTATATCTCTCTGTTCTTTAACTAACTACACTGATTTAGCTGTCTTTGAGTTACACAAATTAGTCTCCTGAACAGGGATCAGAACAAGATTAATATTAGCGGTGTACGAATTCAAAATTGCAAGACAGGGTAAAATAAATAATAAACTTATAACACACTGTATTATGGATCAGACACAAAGTGATACTGGTAGAGACGAGCAGATTTCTTAAAAGTTCCATTCAAAAGATTCACAGAATTCCCCTAAAGAAGAATTACTAAAAAAAATGTACCTCCTTCCTCTATCCACTGCATATATGTAATTCAATTATATATTTATATATGTACCATATTTTTTGCCCAGCGCCCCCGCTCTGGCTCCCGGCTCTACCATTGCACCGACATAGTAAGGTTCTGGGGGCACAATCCTAACACACAGGTTCATTATTCCAGAAGATCAATAAAAACACCAAAAACCTGACAAAAAGTGAGTTTTCCTTTAAATTCTAACTATAGCTTATGTATGGGTGGGCTAAAGATTTTTGGGGTGTTTAATAGCTTTTTTAGGAGGGTTATATTATATAAATAAAGTTTTTATGGGTTATATATACTCTTTAGTTTTATGACTAGTTTTCAAATTGTAATTCTTAATATAGTCATACTATGTATGTCAAGCATTACAAGCTGAATAAATTCCCCAAAAACTTTCAGCGGGTACAGATTTTGATTACTTTCAACATATTTTTCAACTAGTAAAACTGGATTCTTTAGAAGATTTACGTGTATTTTCAGACTAAATAGTTGACTGACTACATTTTTTAAAGCGCTGGTAATGTGGGAAAAGCTTAGGGTCTGCTTAGTAACTGTAGCAGGGTGGGTCTTATTAGGTCCATTGTTTGTATCAAAGGGGGACCCTAATAATCCCCTTATTTCGTAGCAAACAACCTGGTGAGTGGAGTTTTGGGTGGTTCACATAATAAGGGACTTGTGGAGGCTGACTCATTACTAACGCCAGGTATCAGCAGATAAGCGTCTGTATAGCGGCGCTTAGAGCGACCGCTAGTGGACACTATAAGCATGTATCGGGCCCTGTAACATAGCTCTTCAGTCGCTGCAGTAACCTGGCTGGCATTGATGAATGTGATGTATGTTGGGCACTCTAACACCAGTACAGCGCTGAAGGAAGCGAGAGGTAGCGCCAGTGCGACTGACTCGGGGCTCCACACCATACTTATCAAAAATATACACACACAGCGTCGGCACTCTAAATCTGGTCGCTATAGCATAGAGCGCCAGACGCTGTGTGATTAAAGTCTGTTTTTGAACACATATCCACCAGTAACAAAGCAAAAACACATGGAATGACATTGTTTTAACACTGGGACATTAACACTTTAGTGCCAGACCTGTAATGACAATTCAAAGTCAAAAAACACTTTAGTGCCAGACCTGTAATGACAATTCAAAGTCAAAAAAGTTGCTAAAAGTGTTTGTTTGCAGCCAGGAGAGCTCACACAATGATTTGAGCAAAAAATAAAAAATCCCAAACATGCTGTTAAAACACAAGCAAATGAACGGCCATTGAAATGTATGGGAGAGCGACACTGAGCGAAAGGTAATACCTGGCACTCTGGAAGCTAGAGCGCCGGCGCTATACACTGAGCCGCCTGTAATAATACATCGGACGCTACATGGCGCTGTTAAGAGTCACTCACCAGATTCTCTTTCATAAACATGGTTTTGCGTACAGCGCCCGGCATTCACCAGACGCTGCCTGCCGCTGCGAGGCGCTACCTGGCGCTATCCCTTCTTAAATTACCCCCTTAGTCTGCTTGCTAGCCCCTGGTGGTGTGTATTAGGCTTTAGCTCCCCTTTTGAGCCAAGTAGTCCCAGTTTAGGTCCACATTTTGTGTCGGTCTCTTGCTGTGTAAGCATAAATTTGTGCACGAGGTGAGTAGGTGATCCCAGCCCGTGGACCTCACTGTGAGTAGGTAGATCTTGTGCGTGGTGTGTAGTGACAATTTGCCATGTACTTCAAAATGCAATGCAAAATGCAACATAGCAGAAATTTAATACAAGTTCAGTACAGCATTTTACCTGGTCTGCCCAAAGACTTGTGTTGCAAATTGCTACATGTTAGTTGAACCATAACCAATGAAAGATCAATAAAAAAATACTGTCTCTGAACTTCTTTGTGGTTTGGCTGTGCACAGGTAATGCAATGTACAATACCATTGCTGCAAAAAGGTGCATCATGTTGAAACAGAAATTTCAATAAAACTTACCTACTGTCCACAAAAGGTTAAAATTTAATGACACTAAGTTATGATTTGCCTCCATAACTCATCACGGTCACCTTTCCTGTCTGTGAGTTAATGTAAAAAAGCATTGCAGCTTATATAGAAAGAAACTGATTTCCCTAGAGAAGTAAAGGACAAGTTAATTATGCTAGCTGCAAAATATGGAAACTTAGCAGTTACTTTTTATATAAGAACTTTTAGCCTGTGCTTTGTAGCTGCATTTTTCCTAATCTATTACATCTGATCTCTGGATGCCTAGAAATACCCATTGATTAATCCATGGCTACCCTAGCCTTTGGGTTTAGTAAGCTGTTTTTTTTTGTATTTGCCCTTGACTTGCTTGATTTGACTCATAGGCTATTTTGATTGAATGCATTATATTTATTGAGCCTTTTTTAACTCAACACACAATTATGTGTAAAATAAACCTTAGACCTGAGTGGATGTTGTGAAAACAAACATTCAGCTCCCTGTCTGCATCATGTATCTCTCCACCTCATTCAAGAACCTTCCTACTTCATGCAGAAAGCATTTCTTGCTGCAGACAGAGCCAGCAGCCTCCTGGAACTAGAAAGACTTGCTGCACCCCTTGCTCAAACCACTTGGGTGTGAGTATTTCTAAATACTACTTGCTGAAACCACTTGGGTGTGAGTACTCTTTAATACCACTGGCTAAAACACTGGTGTTTCAGTACTCTTTAATACCAATAGCTCAAACCACTCATGTGTCAATACTACTATACTATACTATGTCAGTACTATATAAAACCAGTAGCTCAAACCACTTGTGTGTCAGTACTCCTTGATACCACTTGCTCAAACCACTGGTGTGTGAGTACTCTTTACTACCACTAGCTCAAACCACTTGTGTGCCAGTACTCTTGAATACCAATTGCTCAAACCACTGGTGTGTAAGTACTTACCACTTTCTCATATCTCTGGTGTGTCGGTACACTTAATTATCACTAGCTCAAACCACTTGTGTGTCAGTACTGTTGCATACTGCTTGCTCAAACCACTGGCGTGTCAGTACAAATGAATACCACTAGCTCAAACCACTGGTGTTTCAGTACTTTGGAATACTGCTTACTCAAACCAATTGTGTGTGAGTACTCTTTAATACTATTAAAACCACTGGTGTATCAGTACTCTTTAACACCAGTAGCTCAAACAACTGGTGTGTCAGTACTATCTATTACCACTTGCTTAAGCCACTACGGTGACAGTACACTTTCATACCACTGGCTGCAATCACTTGGGTGTGAATACTCTTTAATACTACTTACTTAAACCACTTGGGTGTGAGTACTCTTTAATACCACTAGCTCAAACCCACTCATGTGTAAATACTCTTTAATACCACTTGCTCCAAACACTGGTGCGTCAGTACTCTGTAATAGCACTAGTTCAAACCACTGGAGTGTCAGTAGTATATAATACCACTAGCTCAAACCACTTGTGTGTCAGTACTCTTTAATACCACTTGCTAAAACCATTTGAGTGTGAGTACTTTTTAATAATACCGCTAGCTCAAACCACTCATGTGTCATTACTCTTTAATACCACTTGCTCCAAACACTGGTGTGTCAGTACTTTGTAATAGCACTAGTTCAAATCACTGGGGTGTCAGTACTATATAATACCACTAGCTCAAACCACTTGAGTTTCAGTACACTTTAATACCACTTGCTCAAACCACTTGGGTGTCAGTACTCTTTAATGCCACTTGCTTAAGCCACTTGGGTGTCAGTACTCTTTAATACTATTAGCTCAAACCACTGGTGTGTCAGTACGATTTATTACCACTTGCTCAAGCCACTGGGATGTCAGTACACTTTATTACTACTTGCACCAATCATTTGGGTGTCAGTACTCTATATTACCACTTGCTCAAACCACTTGGCTGTGAAAAATCTTTAATACTACTTGCTAAAACCAATTGGGTGTGAGTACTCTGCAATACCACTAGCTCAAACTACTGGTGTGTCAGTACTCTTTAATATCACTGGCTCAAATGAATAGGGTTTGAGTACTCTTTAATACCATTAGCTTAAACCACTCATGCGTCAGTACTCTGTAATAGCACTAGCTCAAACCACTGGAGTGTCAGTACAATATAATACGACTGGCTCAAACCACTTGTGTGTCAGTACTCTAAAATACCACTAGTTTATTCCACTTCGGTGTGAGTACTTGCTAACTTGATTGTGAGAAAGCTTGAAAACCACTAGCTCAAACCAGTGGTGTGCCACTAAACTTTCATACCACTGGCTCAAACCACTTTTCTTCCACTTGATTAAACCACTGGCGTGTTACTTCTCTTTAATACTACTGGCTCAATCAATTTGGATGTGAGTACTCTCACTAGCCTAAACCACCCATGTCTCAGTATTCTTTAATACCACTAGCTCAAACCAAGGGTGTGTCAGTGTTCTGCAATACCACTAGCTCACACCAATGGTGTGTCAGTACTCTTTTATAGCACTGGCTCAAACCGCTTGTATGTCAGTACTCTTTAAAACCACTTACTCTAATTACTTGTGTGTCAGTACTCTGTAATACCACTTGTTTCAACCAGTTGGATGTGAGTAAGTTTTAACAACTCTAGCTTAAAACACTGGTGTGCCAGTACTCTTTAATACCACTAGCTCAAACTACTGGTGTGTCAGTATTCTTTATTACCACTTGCTAAAACCAATGGGGTGTGAGTAGTCATTAATACCACTTGCTCAAACCATTTGGGTGCCAGTACTCTTCAATATCACTTGCTAAAACCACTTGGGTTTGAGTACTCTTTAATGCTACTTGCTCAAACCACTTGGATGTGAGTAATTTTTTAATACCACTAGCTCAAGCCATTGGTGTGTCAATATTCTTTAATACCACTGGCTCAAACCACTTGGGTGTGAGTACTCTTTAATATCACTAGCCCAAACCACCCGTGTCTCAGTACTCTGTAATACCACTAGCTCAAACGAAGGGCGTGTCAGTACTCTGTAATATTACTATCTTTACACCAATGGTGTGTCAGTACTTTTTAATAGCACTGGCTCAAACCGCTTGTATGTCAGTAGTCATTAATATCACTTGCTCAAACCACTTGGGTGTGAGTACTCCTTAATGCTACTTGCTGAAAGCACTTGGGTGTGAGTACTTTTTAATACCACTAGCCCAAGCCACTGGTGTGTCAATGTTGTTTAATACCACTGGCTCTAACCACTTGGGTGTGAGTACTCTTTAATATCACTAGCCCAAACCACTGGTGTGTCAGTACTCTGTAATACCACTAGCTCAAGCAACTGGTGTGTCAGTACTTTGTAATACCACTGGCTCAAACTAATTGGGTGTCAGTACTCTTTAATACCACTTGCTCCAACCACTCTTTAATACCAATATTATAATGGTGAATCCAGCAATTCACCTAGTATAGCTCCAAACCAGAGCACCTCCTCCACAGTAATCAATGAATAAACTAAATATACATCATGAATTCATAAATAATTTATTAATAGTTACCCACAAAAAATACATGACAGACAATTAAAAAACATATAAGACTAGACCGTACATTTCCAAGGGCATCCCGATCTAACCCAAGTGTTCATAAAAACAATCCATAAAGTGCATAAGTGCTAATCTGTGCAAATATAACATTGATAATACAAAATGTGGCAAGAAAAAGAAGGCAAACAGACTAAAAATATCAAATACAACAAACCAATTGAAAAACACACACATCGCCTGAGTGGCCTGTGAGCGGGGGGCCAGGAAACGCGTTGGGGGATCGTTACTTGACCTGGGAATTCCTGGGGAACACTTCAGAGTTGTACACTCAGGTGATGTGTGTGTTTTTCAATTGGTTTGTTGTATATGTGTTAGGGCGAGCGCTGCGTCTTCCCCACGCAGCGCCCCCCTCCGTGCCTCTCCTCGGGCGAGCGCTGCGTCCCCTTCCCGCAGCGCTCCCCGCTTCACCGCCATCCGGGCGTCTGCTGCTGGCCCCCCTGGCTGCGGTTCCCCCTTACCTGGTCCCCGCGCTTCCTCCTCTGACCGGCATGGCCGCCGGCTTCCTCCTTCTGTGTCTGTTCCGTCCTCCCTGCGCGCACGTCCCCGGCCACTAGGGGGCGCGCGCGTCAACCTCCCCAGATTTAAAGGGCCAAGGCCCTGTTAATTGGTCTCTGCCATCCAATCTCTTTTTTGCGCTTCCTATAAATGAAACCCTGCCTTACTTCCTGTGCCGGATCTTCGGTGTTGTTCCCTGAATGATTATCGCTGTATTGCTTGATTCCTCGTGTATGACCTCGGCTCTCCTATTGACCTCCGAACCTGTGCTGCCAGTCCCGACCTCGGCTTGTCTCACCGCTATTGAACCCACGCTGCCAGTCCCGACCTCGGCTTGTCTCACCGCTACTGAACCCGCGCTGCCAGTCCTGACCTCGACCTTCTCCTCCGACCACTGTTTGTCTCTGCTGCACGTCACTTCAGCAGTTTGTGGAACTGTGCCGCTGTTGGGGGGTAGCGACCTGGGAGTCACCTGCCGCACAAGACCATCCCGCCTTGCGGTGGGCTCTGGTGAAAACCAGTGGCTCCTTAGACTCCGCTCCCCTGACGCGGTACCTGCCAAAACAGTTCTGCAGACCCTGCGGGTCCACTTCTTCGCACCCGGTGCGTAACAGTAAGATCCGGCCATGGATCCCGCTGAGGTGCCCTTGCCGGAGACTTCCGAACTCCCAGCGCTGGTGGCTTTGCAGTCTCGGCAGATTAATCAGCTTACCGCTATGATGCAGCAACTTTTGACCCAGCAGCTGTCGCCTTCTCCACCGCCACCGGTGCCGCCACCGCAGTCTCCAGCAGTTTCCCCATCCAGAATCCGCCTCTCCTTACCAGCAAAATATGAGGGGGACGCGAAGTTGTGCAGAGGCTTTCTAGCCCAGTGCTCTATGCACCTGGAATTATTGTTTGATCAATTTCCCACCGAACGCTCTAAAGTGGCCTTCATCATTAGTCTGCTCTCCGGAAAAGCCTTGGCTTGGGCCACTCCCTTGTGGGACCGTAACGATCCTCTCACCTTCACCGTTCAGGCCTTTGTTACTGAATTCCGTCAGGTTTTTGAAGAACCCGCTCGGGCCTCATCTGCCGAGTCCGCTCTATTGAATTTAACGCAAGGCGATCTTTCGGTTGGTGAATATGCTATTCGATTCCGTACTTTGGCCTCCGAGTTAGCATGGAATAATGAGGCCCTCTGCGCTTGTTTTAAGAAAGGTCTTTCTAGCAAGATCAAAGATGTTCTAGCGGCCCGAGAGATACCTGACTCCCTTTCTGAACTCATTCATCTTGTCACTCGCATTGACATACGCTTTGCTGAGAGGCGTGAGGAACTTCGCTTGGAGAGAGATTCCCAACGTGACAGGAGGATGTTCCGTTTGGCTCCCACCTTTCAGAAACCTTTGTCTGTACCATCTTCTCCAGAGGTGGAAGCCATGCAGGTCGGCCGCTCTCGCCTAACCCCCGTGGAGAGGTCTCGCAGGAGAAATGAAAATCTCTGTCTGTATTGCGCCAGTCCTGATCATTTTCTAAGAGATTGCCCCATTCGTCCTTCTCGACTGGGAAACGAGCGCACCTAGACTCGGTGGGAGAGGCGTCTCTGGGTGTGTGTGCTTCCTCTCCAAGATTTACCGTACCTGCACAGCTTTGTCTCTCATCTGCCTCTGTGCTTAATTTGCCGGTCTTCCTGGATTCTGGTTCGGCGGGCAATTTCATAGAGGCCTCCCTGATCAAGAAATACGACATAGCAGTTAACCGCTTGGCCAAACCGTTATTCATCGCCTCAGTTAATGGAGATAGACTGAATTGTATGGTGCAGTACCGTACCAAGCCTTTGCTCCTTAAGATTGGCCTCTTTCACCAGGAATACTTGGAACTCTTTGTGTTACCCCATTGTACTTCCCCAATCCTATTGGGTCTTCCTTGGCTTCAGCTTCATAATCCTACCCTTGACTGGGTCACTGGGGACATCAAGGCGTGGGGTACAACCTGCTTCAAGAATTGCTTGAAAGCTTTACCAGTTCGAACCGATCATCCTACCACATCTCTACCGGGCCTACCCGAAGTTTACCGGGCTTACGCTGATGTCTTCTGTAAGAAGCAAGCTGAGACTCTTCCGCCTCATCGCCCTTATGACTGCCCGATCGACCTCCTGCCTGGGACCACTCCTCCTCGTGGCCGTATCTATCCACTATCCGTCCCCGAAACTCAAGCAATGGCTGCTTACATACAAGAAAATCTGCAGAGGGGCTTCATCCGGAAGTCCTCTTCTCCCGCTGGGGCTGGCTTTTTTTTTGTACAGAAGAAAGACGGTTCTCTCCGACCCTGTATCGACTATCGGGGTCTTAACAAGATCACGGTAAAGAACCGATACCCCTTACCCTTAATTCCAGAACTCTTCGACCGTCTTCGTGGCTCCAGGATCTTTTCCAAACTGGATCTCCGAGGAGCCTACAATCTGATCCGCATCCGCAAGGGAGACGAATGGAAGACTGCCTTTAATACCCGTGACGGTCATTTCGAGTATTTGGTGATGCCCTTCGGGCTTTGTAATGCCCCTGCCGTATTTCAAGAGTTCGTCAATGACATCTTCCGGGACTTGTTGTACTCCTGTGTCGTGGTCTATTTAGATGATATCCTCATCTTCTCTTCTTCCCTCGAAGAGCATCACCGGCACGTTCGTCTGGTACTATCCCGCCTTCGGCAGCATCATCTTTATGCCAAATTAGAAAAGTGTCTCTTTCACCAAACCGCTCTGCCCTTTTTGGGTTATACTGTTTCAGCCCAAGGACTACAAATGGACCCTAGCAAATTGAGAGCGGTTTTAGATTGGCCTCGGCCTGTTGGTCTGCGTTCCATTCAACGATTTCTGGGCTTCGCCAACTATTACCGTCAATTCATACCCCATTTTTCCACTATCGTGGCCCCCATTGTGGCTCTCACCAAAAAGGGAGCCAACCCCAAGTCATGGCCTCCACAGGCGGAGGCAGCCTTTTTAACTTTGAAAAAGACTTTCTCTACGGCCCCGGTGCTCACCAGACCAGACCCGTCTCGTCCTTTTTCTCTAGAGGTTGACGCTTCTTCCATCGGAGCAGGAGCTGTTCTCACACAGAGGTCTCCTTCAGGGAAAAATCATACTTGTGGGTTCTTTTCTAGGACTTTTTCTTCCGCGGAGCGAAATTACTCTATTGGGGATCGTGAACTCCTGGCTATCAAATTAGCTCTTGAAGAGTGGAGACATCTTCTAGAAGGGTCGCTTCACCCCATATCTATTTTTACCGACCATAAGAACCTTTTGTATCTTCAAACTGCTCAACGCTTGAATCCTCGCCAAGCTCGTTGGTCACTATTCTTCGCGCGGTTTAATTTCCGCATTCATTTTCGACCTGCCTCTAAGAACATCAGGGCAGATGCTCTATCTCGCTCCTCGGACGTCACTGACGTGGACGCTGCTCCTCAGTTCATTATATCTCCTGATCGTTTGGTTCATTCCGCTCCAGCCTCCCTAGTGCAGGCTCCGCCTGGGAGAACCTTTGTCCCGGCTCGCCGACGCCTCCAAATATTAAAATGGGGTCATGCTTCCCGTATTGCCGGGCATGCTGGTATCAAAAAGTCTAACGCAATTATTGCCAGATATTATTGGTGGCCCTCCATTGAGAAGGATGTGGCAGAATTCGTGCAAGCTTGTACCACCTGTGCACGTAATAAAACGCCTCGCCAAAGACCGGCGGGTCTTCTTCATCCTCTTCCTATTCCTGAAATCCCTTGGTCTCACATCGCTATGGACTTTATCACGGATCTTCCTCCATCTCAAGGCAATACAGTGATCTGGGTTGTTGTGGATCGTTTTTCAAAAATGGCGCACTTCGTTCCGCTTCCAGGACTCCCATCCGCTCCTCAGTTGGCTAAGAACTTTTTTAAACATATTTTTCGGCTCCATGGACTTCCTTCCCACATTGTCTCCGACAGGGGAGTTCAATTTGTTTCAAAATTCTGGAGGGCTCTCTGTACTCACTTAAAGGTGAAATTAGATTTTTCCTCGGCTTACCACCCCCAGTCCAACGGCCAAGTGGAGAGGGTCAATCAGGTTCTAGGACAATATCTACGTCACTTTGTTTCGGCCCGACAAGACGACTGGGTCGATCTCTTGCCATGGGCGGAGTTCTCTTATAATTTCAAAGATTCTGAAGCCACAAAGAAATCTCCATTCTTCATTGTTTATGGCCGCCAACCTTTGCCTCCTCTACCCTTACCTACACAGTCGGGTGTACCCGCCGTGGATGACTTAACACAGTTTTTTTCCTCTATCTGGCGTGAAACACGACATTCTCTTGTTCTAGCCTCTACCCGCATGAAGAACAGCGCTAATAAAAGAAGGAGAATCGCTCCTGTTTTCTTTCCTGGAGATAAAGTTTGGCTTTCAGCCAAGTACATTCGTTTCAAGATACCCAGTTATAAATTGGGCCCTCGCTATTTAGGGCCGTACAGGATCAAGCAACAAATTAATCCGGTCTGTTACAAACTTCATTTGCCAGCCTCCTTACGTATTCCCAACTCTTTTCATGTTTCTTTATTAAAACCTCTGACGACTAATCGATTCTCTTCTAAAACGTTGGAGCCACTTCCGGTCGCGGGTACCGAAGATGCCTTCTCGGTGAGAGAGATTCTGGCTTCCAAAACATCCAGAGGGAGACGATACTTTCTAGTGGATTGGGAGAATTGCGGTCCTGAAGAGAGGTCCTGGGAACCTGAGGAGAATATCCTCGATCGGAGCCTTATTTCAAACTTCCTCGGTCCCAAAAAGAGGGGAAGACCTAAGGGGGGGGGTACTGTTAGGGCGAGCGCTGCGTCTTCCCCACGCAGCGCCCCCCTCCGTGCCTCTCCTCGGGCGAGCGCTGCGTCCCCTTCCCGCAGCGCTCCCCGCTTCACCGCCATCCGGGCGTCTGCTGCTGGCCCCCCTGGCTGCGGTTCCCCCTTACCTGGTCCCCGCGCTTCCTCCTCTGACCGGCATGGCCGCCGGCTTCCTCCTTCTGTGTCTGTTCCGTCCTCCCTGCGCGCACGTCCCCGGCCACTAGGGGGCGCGCGCGTCAACCTCCCCAGATTTAAAGGGCCAAGGCCCTGTTAATTGGTCTCTGCCATCCAATCTCTTTTTTGCGCTTCCTATAAATGAAACCCTGCCTTACTTCCTGTGCCGGATCTTCGGTGTTGTTCCCTGAATGATTATCGCTGTATTGCTTGATTCCTCGTGTATGACCTCGGCTCTCCTATTGACCTCCGAACCTGTGCTGCCAGTCCCGACCTCGGCTTGTCTCACCGCTATTGAACCCACGCTGCCAGTCCCGACCTCGGCTTGTCTCACCGCTACTGAACCCGCGCTGCCAGTCCTGACCTCGACCTTCTCCTCCGACCACTGTTTGTCTCTGCTGCACGTCACTTCAGCAGTTTGTGGAACTGTGCCGCTGTTGGGGGGTAGCGACCTGGGAGTCACCTGCCGCACAAGACCATCCCGCCTTGCGGTGGGCTCTGGTGAAAACCAGTGGCTCCTTAGACTCCGCTCCCCTGACGCGGTACCTGCCAAAACAGTTCTGCAGACCCTGCGGGTCCACTTCTTCGCACCCGGTGCGTAACAATATGTTTTTTAATTGTCTGTCATGTAATTTTTGTGGGTAACTATTAATAAATTATTTATGAATTCATGATGTATATTTAGTTTATTCATTGATTACTGTGGAGGAGGTGCGCTGGTTTGGAGCTATACTAGGTGAATTGCTGGATTCACCATTATAATATTTGAATTCTAATCTTGGATAGAAATAGTCTCCCACCACCGCTCGGCCACAGGTATTAAATTTATATTTGATCTTATATTGTGGTGCGGAATTTACATACATACTCTACTCTTTAATACCACTTGCTCAAACCACTGGTGTGTCAGTAGTCTTTAATACCACTAGCTCAAACTACTGGTGTGTCAGTACTCTCCAATACCACTAGCTCAAACCACTGGTGTGCCACTAATCTTTAATACCACTAGCTCAAACCATGTGGGTGTGTCAGTACTTTTTAATACCACTTGTTCAAACCATTTAGGTGCCAGTACTCGTCAAAATCACTATATCACTTGCTCAAACCTATTGAGTTTGTCAGTAGTCTTTATTACCACTTGCTTAAACCACTTGGGTGTCGGTACTCTTCAATAACACCTGCTCCAACCACATTTATGTAGTGTCCACTGGTTCAGGGCACTTGTGTGTCACTGTTCTTTATTACCAATAGCTCAGGCCACTTGGGGGGTCACTGCTCTTTAACCCTTTAAACGCCAGCTACGTAAAATTCACGTAGCTGCCTCTCCTGTCATTAAACGCCAGCTACATAAATTTTACGTACCTGGCTTTCCCCCCTGCTAACTGGCCAAAAAAAAAAAAAAAAGACACTCACCTGACCCCTCATTTGATTCGGCCGGGTCTCCCCTTTAAGATGCTGTGCTCCAATTGTCCGTGGGACCTCCTCCGGCTGCAGGGGAGGGCCCGGAATAGGGTGCCCCCCCCGTTTTAGCTGCCACTGGCTTTCCTGTAAAAAAAAAAAATAAATAAAAATGACATTTACCTACCTGCATGTGCGCTGGCTCCCGTCGACCCTCCTCTTCACCTGGGGGGCCTCCGATCCCCCCCCAGGGCTTGCCGATCTTCAGGAGAGAGCCCGGGAGGCTCTCTCCTCTCTTCTTCCCGATGGCGGCCGCCATCTTGCCGCTAAGCCCCGCCCCCTTGGGGGCGGTGCTATGACGTCACCCCGTTCCGTCTCCCGTCAAGCCCCGCCCCTTTTGGGGGCGGGGCTATGACGTCATCCCGGTCCCGATCACCGGCTTCAGCGTTCTCAGCTGTCAGATGCCGGTGATCGGTGCACTGGAAGGTGGTGGCAGGAGATCCTCTGATCTCCTGCCCCCCCTTCTCTGGATGCCGATCACCGGCATCTGTCATCAGAGCGGCGAGGGACAAGAGCTTGCAATCGGAGGTAAGTACAGTAAATAAAATCATTTTGTGTGTGTGTGTTTTTTTTTTACAGTTAACCCTTTGTGAGCTGGTAAGGGGTCTGTCAGACCCCTGTACCAGCTCACAAGGCTCTGGGTCTGGCAAGTCACCTGCGGGCTAGCGGGTGACTTGCCATTAACCCCCAGCCCCCCATTACCTGCCTCCCCAAAGGCCAGGGGGGGGCAGAAGGGCCCGGGCCACTATGGCTATGTGGGCCTGTTCTACAAGCCCCCATAGCTGGCCCGGGTCGGTAACGCTGGGTAGGGGGGACCCTACGTCATTTTTTTTTTTTGGATTTTTAAGGGTTTTTAACCCTTAAAATTCCCAAAAAAAGGGGTCCCCCACCCTGGGAGGGGGGACCCTATGTCAATTTTTTTTTAATTAACCCCTTATGTCCTGTCACCCAGCTGGTAATAAATGCTTCCAGCATTTTGTGGTGTGGTGTGTTTTTGTTTTTTACATTTTAAGTGGATCAACACCCAGGATTTTGACTTTCCTGGGTATTGGTCCTTTCCCCTGGGGCATCCCGATTGGGGATGCCCCGCTGCGTAAAACCCCCCCGATCACCCACAATAACTCACCTTACCCGGGTCCTACGGCGCATGCGCGGCCGCTCGTCCAATCAGCACGCTCAGAGCGGCTGAGTTATGGACGTCTAAGAGACATCTAAGCTCAGCCGCTCTGAGCGCTCTGGCGGCCGCATCCCCCACTTCCCTCTAACAGGGAGCGTGCCCGCGGCGGCCATTCATAAATAGTCGGCCTGGGCACGCGTCCTGCTAGAGGGATAGCGGGGATGCGGCCCGCGCATGCGCCGTAGGACCGGATTCAAGTAAGTGGTGGCAGGTGTTCCGGGGGGTTTCACACAGGGGGGCATCCCGATTTTGGATGCCCCAGGGGGAGGGAATAGAACGGTCCAGGAATCTTATAGATTCCGGGGCCGATCAGCCCTGGGTGTTGGTCCACTTTAACCCATTGTGAACTTGTAAGGAGTCCATGAGACCCCTGTACCAGTTCACAAGGCTCGAGGGCTGTCAAGTGACCTGCGGCTAGCGGGTGACTTGCCATTAACCCCGGCCCCCCTATTACCTGCCTCCCCGAAGCCCAGGGGGGGCAGAAGGGCCCGGGCTGATTTAGGCGGTGCTGGCTTGTACTTGGCAGGGCGGGGGGACACCAAAGCTGGCCCCTGCGCCCTGTTCTACAATCCCTGCATAGCTGATCCCCGGGCTGGTTATGCTGGATAGGGGGGACCCCATGTCATTTTTATGGGAATTATTAAGGGTTTTTAACCCTTAAAATAAAAAAAATGGGGGTTACCTCCCCCCCAGGAAGGGGAACCCCACACCGATTTTTTTTAACCCCTTATAGTGTGGATTGTAGTTGTATTTTATTTTTACATGTTATAAAATGTTTTTTCAGTTTGGGGGGGTCTTCTGAACAGTAACAGGGGGCTACCGATACATATGTGGTACCGTTGTAATCGGGAGAAATGGGGCTTTCACATGCAATATGGTTTTCTTTAATAAAACAAATGTTTTATTTGAAATAAAGGAGATAATTTTCTAAAAAAAAAATTTTTATTTTGTTTTGTTTAATTTACTCAAAAATATAAAAAAAAAACAGTAAAAAAATTACAAACAAGACATTTCATGTTAAAGCCTAAACTCTGCCGCAAAAAAAAAAATATGATTTTCCTGGAAATTCCTGCAAAAATCACAGTTAAGCATAGCGCAAAATGGTGAAAAATGACCTGTCAAGAGAGGGTGACAAAGCCTAAAGTAGGCTGGCAGTTAAAAGGGTTAGTAGTACCTATGCATGTTGGGTATCGTTCTGCTCGGGGGATTTTGCGCTTTCAGATTTAGCTTGTTTTTTCTTGTTTGCATATTGATATTTTAGAAAAACTCATTTTTTATTCTGCTTTATTATACATTTTTTAAGGAAACCCTGTGCGACCAACGAATTCTTTGAGGGATTACTTCCAGAAAGATGGGCCCACTACAACATGCTGGGTACGCTTAGAAAGCTTATCATGTGTACTTTCAGAAAATATATGGTTTGTGGCGGGTATTCCAAATGTAAAGGGTTGTCTTGGTAGAAAAAGCGCAAGGTGCCACTTTGTCTGCAGAGCTGAAATTTTCAAGCAAAATTACCGTCTCCCCAAGCTTTACTTTGGGGTGTTTGGCAACTCTTCCCTTGACAGTAGCTATGCATGTTGGGTATCGTTCTGTTCGGGGGATGTTGCTTTTTTAGATTAACCTGTTTTTTCTTGTTTGCTTATAGTTTTCTTTAGAAAAATGTGGCTTTGATTCTGCTTTTTTATCCTTTTTTAGGGAAGTTTTGTGTAACCAAAGAATACATTGAGGGAGAACTTCCAGAAAATTGTGGCAACATCAACAAGCCTGGTATGCCTAAAAAGCTTGAGGTGTGTACTTCCAGAGAATATATAGTTTGTGGGGGGTATTTCAAATGTAAAGGGCTGTTTTTATTGAAAAACTGCAAGGTGCGCATATTGCTTAGCATAGCTGTATTTGATCTGAAAATCCCCTAAAGCTCTGTTTCAGTTTGGGGGAGTCTCCTGGGCAGGAAAGGGCATCTACCAATACATATGTGGTGCCGTTGTAACCGGGAGAAATTGGGATTTCACACGCAATAAGATTTTATTGACAAACTTACATTTTTTATTACAAAAAACACTACAAATTGTAAAAAATTTATTATTTTTTATTTTTTTGCACATATCTCACCCCAAAATATTAAGAATACACTTAAAAAATGACAAACAAGACATTTCATGTTAAAGCCCAGACTCTGCTGAAAAAAACAATATACAATTTTTCTGGGAAATCCCTGGAAATCCCTTCAAAAATCACAGTTGAACATGCATAGTGCAAAATAGTGAAAAATGGTCTGGCAACAAAGCGTAACAAAAACTCCAGGTAGGCTGGCACTTAAAGGGTTAAAGTGGTCCAAAACCCATGGCTACTTGATTCCTACCCCACTGTGTGAACCCCCCCATGTTGCCTGGTATAGTCACCTTCTCTCCCAGTCCAACAGCGCGTGCTCAACCAGCACCGCATCCCCACTATTACCTCAGCAGGATGCGTGCTTGCAGCAGGCATTTGTGAATGGCC
Organism: Gastrophryne carolinensis; assembly: GCA_027917425.1. Classification (NCBI taxonomy): domain Eukaryota; kingdom Metazoa; phylum Chordata; class Amphibia; order Anura; family Microhylidae; genus Gastrophryne; species Gastrophryne carolinensis. Next base: position 599,962,820 of record CM051235.1, read on the forward strand.
ACAGTGAGCACGCTCCCTGTTAGAGGGTAGCAGGAATGCAGCTTCCAGAGCCCATTCGCGTCAGCTGCGCATGCTCCGTAGTTAATTTGCATGTGTGTCACTGTTCTGTAATACCAATGGGTCAGACCGCTTGGGGGGCTCTTATTTCGAATTGTTCATGGCAATTGTGTGTTATTACTCTTTAATAGCAATTGTTCAGGGCATTTGAGTGTCAGTACTCCGTGTCCATTTCCAACCGCTGTAACTGCAGGTGAATAACAATAAAGAAAGCAGCAAATTAGGGACAAGGACAAGGCAGTGGTGCCTCTGCTGGCAAAGGAGCTTTTGCTGCAGGGAGAGGATGTGTTTCATCCTTGCCTGCTACACCTTGCTCTGGTGCAAGCAGGCACCAGGGTTTGGAGTGCATTTTTGTAGGCCCCAATACTGCTAGCGAGTGATAAGGCCAGAACAAATTGGGGCAGTTGTAGATTATATGGCCCACAGTGGTACCAGTTCCAAGAAATTGTGTTCCACCCACTCCACTTCTGCTGAGAGTGCTGAGGTCTACACCTCAAACCTCTTTAAAATAAGCAAAGCTGTACCAGCCCCTGCCCCAGTTGCATACCTAGGAGACCTAGGCTTCCCAGATGCAAAACAACTTATGTTGGAGGATGAGGACATGGCCAGCGGACCATCACAGGACACCCTCGATGGTGATGTAATCCTAGGGCCGACTGCTGCAGTTTTCTTCAATGTTGAGGCTGAGAGGGAGGTTAGCATGGAGGAGTAGGTGGAAAAGGATGCCAGGGGTGATGACGGGATCCTAGACCCAACGTAGACTGAAGGTCATCAGAGTTCAGAGGAAGAGGTCACCACAGCCCCAGGCAACCAGCAGAAGAGGGAGAAGGGTGCCATCTGTGCCAGTTGCTGTCACTACCCAAAATACCCAGGGACTGAGCACACCAAGGCAGTGCCTGAAACAAGAGAAAAGAATGAATGATCTCAGCACCATGTTCATGATCAGGCACCTACAATCTAAACACAAGGTGCAGTGGTTTGGCTGACTCAGCCACTACCATCACCTCCTCAATGACAAGGCCACCTGTTTCCCCCAATGTAAGGATGTGGGACCGCCACCACCTCCCACACCAGCAGCAGCACCATCAACACAACAACCATCACCAAGCCAGTCCACACCATCCCAGGGAAGCGTTTAGCTTTCCATCCTCCATCCACAAGCCCTGAAGAGAGAAAGTGGAAACCACAAGCCCTGGCCCTGAATGCAAGCATTTCCAAATTGCTGGGCTTTGAAATGCTCCCATTCCGTCTGGTGGATACAGATAGTTTCAAAGATCTGATGGCAGCAGCTGTTCCACATTACACTATTCCCAACCACCGGGAGGACACGTAAGCATGGGCAGGGATGTTACATCTCTCTAACTGTCCACTGGGTCGAGGTTGTGGGAGCTGGGACTGAGGTGGAAAGCACTTGGCGTATATCCTTCCACCATTCAGGATTTCTGGAAATCAGTTGTTGCCTCCTTTTGCCTCCTCCTTCTTCCTCTGCTTTCTCCTCAAGCAGTCAGCGCAGCGTCTGCACCACCAATTTGATCACTGCCATGGGGAAACAACATGTGGTGCTAAAACTCATCTGGTCTGGTGAAAGACTTCACACCGCTCAGAAGCTGTGGAGCAGCGTCCAGGAGCAAACAAATGAGTGGCTGCTGCCGTTGCAGCTTCCTGGCAAGGGGGTGCTTGACAATGAGCTTAATCTTGTAGTAGCCTTGGGCCAAGCTGAGTTGACACACCCTTGCCTGGCGCATGTGCTCAATTTGGTGGTGCAGAGCTTCCTGGCCCATTATCCAGACATGCTGCATAAAGTGCATAGTGCGCATGCACTTTCGGTGTTCCCACCCTGCTGCTGCTCCCCTGACTGCACTGCAGAGGAACTTTGAACTTCTCACCCACCACCTCATATGTGACTTGCCCACCAGTTGAAATTCCATGTTGTACATGCTGGAAAGGGTGTGTGAGCAGCAGCAGGAAATAGTGGGGTTTCAGCTCCAAAATTCACGGGCCAGTAGATCAACAGACCAACAGCACTTCAACACCAATGACTTGGCCACCAGTGTGGTCAGCGCTGATGACACCATCGTCAGTGCTACCAACCCCATCCTTTGCCTGCTGGAAAAAACTATTCAGGCAATGATCGAGAATGTGATGTAAGCAGAGGAGGAAGACCCATTTTCCCAGGGATCAGGGGAGTGCACATGTGGCTTGCGGGGGGGGGGGGGGGGTTGCTGGGCCAACAGCAGCCAAGTAGGCCACTGTACAGCTGACAGTGTTGGAGGAGGAGGACTTTCTCGCACAGCAGAATGGCACCCAGCGTAGCTCATGAGTGTCAGTGGAGCGTGACAGGAGGGCAGAGCAGTGGGAGGAGGAGGAGACACCTGACACTGAGGACAGCTTCTCCTTAACTCAGGGCAGCCTGGCTCACGAATCATTACATGCCTGCGCAATGACCGTAGAGTTGCCTGCATAGTTACAAGTGCTGATTAATGGGTGGCCATCCTGCTGGATCCCCGCTATAAGGACAACATTACCTCATTGGGAAAAAATTTGAATTTATTCGCAGTGCTATTTTTGGCCTGCCGAGGGTTGTAGAACATTTTGCCTTGCTGTAACATGCATAGGATGCGTGCTGGGTTAGTGTAATAAAACTGTAAAGAAGTATGACATACAGATAAGGGGCATCGCTACTAGAATCGCTGTCGCAGAGTGGCACAATGACAGAGCCTTGAGATGGCATTAGCATGAGAAGCCCATATATTGCTTGAAAGACACACCCTGGAGTTGGCAGCAGCATGAGGAGCCCATATATTGTCTGAAAGACACACCCTGGAGTTGGCAGCAGCACGAGGAGCCCATATATTGCCTGAAAGACACACTGGAGTTGGCAGCAGAATGAGGAGCCCATATATTGCCTGAAACACACACCCTGGAGTTGGCAGCGGCATGCGGAGCCCATATATTGCCTGAAACACAAACCCTGGAGTTGGCAGCAGCACGATGAGCCCATTTATTGCCTGAAAGACATACCCTGGAGTTGACAGCAGCATTAGGAACCCATAAATTGCCTGAAAGATACACCTTGGAGTTGGCAGCAGCATGAAGAGAACATATAGAAATTTTGGGCACATATATGTTATCCTAAGAATATTATTAAAATCTTTACGTAATGCATTTCCTCAAAAATTACTTGTTGTCTGATGCGGAGGGATGTCTGTAACTGGAGAGCAGCGCCTTAAATCTGTTTTGCACTATCCATATTACTGAATTGTTGGTGTGGCACCATGATCAATCTACTTTGATGCATCAGGCATTGGTGGGTGGAAATCTTGGCTGATCCATGCCTGATTCTTCACACAGGCCAATCTCTCCATAGTTACACACCTGCTGCTGTTGTCCCCCCAAAAAATTGTTTTAAAGCATACTGGAGCACATTGAACTGCCCTCATCAGTGCATACCACATACGCACATCTAAGAGTTTTACCAATTTGTTCCTGTTAAAGTCTTCAGGACCTAGTTGCATATGTAATGCATTTCCTCAATTTACGTAATGCATTTCCTCAATAATTACTTGTGGTCTGATGCGGAGGAATGTCTGTAACTGGAGAGCAGAGCCTTAAATCTGTTTTGCAATATCCATATTTCTGAATTGTTGGTGTGGCACCATGATCAATCTACTTTGATGCATCAGGCATTGGTGGGTGGAAATCTTGGCTGATCCATGCCTGATTCTTCACACAGGCCAGTCTCTCCATAGTTACACACCTGCTGCTGCTGTTGTCCAAAAAAAAAATTGTTTTAAAGCATACTGGAGCACATTGAACTGCCCTCATCAGTGCATACCACATACGCACATCTAAGAGTTTTACCAATTTGTTCCTGTTAAAGTCTTCAGGACCTAGTTACAGTGAAAGGCCATACATAGTTACACACCTGCTGCTGTTGTCGACAAATCCTGTTTTAAGAGTAGTGTAACGTTTTGTCCTCCCCTCATATACGCACTAAGTATGTCAGGCAGAGAAGTGCCAGGATGGGCACAGAGGAGTGGCAGAGGCCTAAATTCATCAAAAAGAGGTTGCAGCAGCTAGGGGTGAGTGGCAGCAGGAGTCTCAGCGAAAAGGCCTGATCCCCTGGTATTAGCTAGCAGTCGTGTCTCAACCAGCAATCCATCTGCCGTCAATGATTGTTTAACATGGTCATCCACTTCATCACAAGTGACATCTGACACCCCTAGTCAACTGTCTGTGGCTTCCTCATACACAACCCTCACTTGGCATGGCCCAGGAGCAGTCCCTGTCCTCCCATTGCCTCTGTCCTATGCTGCTCCCTCCCCCAGCGAAGTATCTTATGCTTTGGGTTCAGATCCACTATTCAGTGAGGACGCTACTGCCCAGCCAAGAAGTGAAGGAGACACTTGCCGCTTCCTTCACTAGGAGCACAAGTAGTGATGAGGAGAGTCGCATGGGAAGTGGTGTTGCAAGCGTTTTCTGCTTCTGAAGCAGACACTGTTGAGGAACCTGAGGAGGACATTAGTGATGTGCAGACACAACTCGATGATGATTATTACTATTATTATTATTATTATTATTAATAATTGTATTTATATAGCGCCATCTTCCGTAGCGCTTTACAAGGTGTGATTACAAACAAGGGAAAACATATAGTACAGAGAACAATACAAAGTAGATGCTATGAGGTTCAAACCAAGTGTTGTGAGCACAGGAGACAATAGGAAAGAGAGCCCTGCCCTTGCGAGCTTACAGTCTAAAGGATGGGGGTGGAGACAAAAGGTATGGATCACAAGTGGTAGAGCTTGAGTTGTTCTGCATTTGCCATTTGAAGGTTATAGGATTTGCTTAAGCCAGGTTATATGCCCTGTCTGAAGAAGTGAGTTCTGAGGGCACTTTTAAAGGCTTGGAGTGATGGAGAGTGACGGATTTAGCGGTCAGCATGGTGGCAGAAGTGGAAAGTCTGAAGGCAAATGTGCCCGAAGCTGGGGTAGACCACCTGCTGCATGGCAGGCTACCTTCCCAGGAGGTAGTGGAACAGGGGTTCCTGGAGTCGGCAGCAGTAGTAGTGAATTAGTGTGGACTGTTGGTGGGAAAATCAGCTACTCGGCTCTGTGGCAGTTTTTCATCAAGCACCCGCAGGAGGTTAACATGGCCACATGCAAGATGTGTAGGCAGAAGACGAAGAATGGCCAGGGTCCCAATGTTGGCCCCACAGCCCTTCACCAACATATGCAGCGTCATCATAAAGTTACCTGGAAGAACTGTGGCTCCAAAGTGGTGGTCCAGCCTGCTGCATCATCCAGTGGCACGCCGCTCCCTGTTCCAGCTAGCCGTGGCTCCACCACCTCAGCCGAAGGGAACTGTATGTCATACCCATCCTCTGTCATTTCAGATGCCCCTCCTACTCAGTCATTCCGCCAGCAATCCAGACAACAGTATGCGCCCACTCATCCTACGGCACAGAAGCTAAATGTGCTTCTGTCCAAGTTGCTGGTGCTGCAGTCCCTCCCTTTTCAGTTGGTAGACTCTGCACCTTTCAGAAAACTGATGGCTTGTGCTGAGCTGAGGTGGAGAGTCCCCAGCTGTCATTTCTATGCAAAGAAGGCAGTACCAGCCCTGCACAATTTTGTTGAACAGAAGGTGGGCCAGTCCTTGAGCCTGTCGGTGTGTAAGGCAGCACAGACGTTTGGAGCTGAAACTACGGTCAGGGACAATACATGTCCGTTACGGCCCACTGGGTGAATGTGGTTCCTGTACAGCCACAACAGCAACTTGGACAGGTCATGCCGCTTTGGCCTCCACACTCCAAGGCCATTGTGTGTGTGACAATGTGTGACTCCACCTCCTGATCCTCCGCCGTCTCCTCAGTCTACACTGCACGGACAAGTCTCAGTGCCCCTCCAGCCTACCATGTGTGCAGCACACAGCGGTGTCACGCTGTTCTTCACATGGTTTGCCTTGGCGAACGGAGTCACACAGGGGAGGAACTGATATAACTCATTAATCAAGAAATCAAATCTTAGCTTTTTCCATGAAAACAGCAAATGGGAACCATGGTGACTGACAATGAGAAGAACATCTTGTCTGCACTGCGACAAGGAAGCCTGAGCCATGCGCCATGTATGGCACACGTGTTCAGTCTAGTTGTCAAGCGTTTCCTTAAGACTTCCCCCCATCTTCAAGAAATCCTAACAATGGGAAGGAAATTTTGCATGCACTTAAGCCCATCCTACACCGCCAAGCACACCCTACTTGAGCTACAGCGTCAGAACTTTATCCCCCAATATAGTCTGATTTGCGATGTTTCCGCCCATTGGAATTCCACCCTCAATATGTTGGATCGACTATATGAACAGAGAAATCCCATCACTGATTTCTTGATGATCCAAGCGGATAGGACTCCCCTGTGTAACTTCAATGTAAACCAGTGGCAGCTCATACGTGACACCTGCCATTTGCTCCTGCCCTTTGAGGAAGCCACTTTATTAGTCAGTCGCCAGGATTAAAGGATGAACTACGTGATTCCACTGTTTCATGTACTACAACATATGTTGGAAACCATGGTTGGTCAAGGCACTGGAGACGTGGCGCCTACATCTCATGGCCACATGAACCCTGTGGGAGCTGAACTGGAAGAGGAGGAGGAGGAGGGGCACAGTGAAGCACAGTTTAGGTCTGGCGAAATGTCTGGTTTTTCTAGTCATCTGACAGGAGAGGAGGAGCAGGAGCAGCCAGAGAGGTAGAGGGTTGCGAGGAAGGCGAGACAGAGGACCCAGACAAACCTTGGCAGTATGTAGTGGAGATGGAGACAGGTATTCCCTCAGAGTCACTTGCACAAATGGCACGATGCATGCTCACATGCTTGCGTAGTAACCGCCAAATTGTCACCATTCGGCAGCGGGATGACTTATGGCTGTCCACCTTATTGGATCCCCCTACCAGCACGAAATACTGTTTTAAGCCTACTGGAGAGCATAGAACTGCCCTTATCAGTGCACACCACATACGTACATCTGAGAGTTGCACCATTCTTTTCCTGTTAAAGTCTTTAGGGCCTAGTTACTATGAAAGGGTAGACACATTTTTTGTGGACATTTTTCGAGTTCTGCTTGTAGTTACTATGGCCCCTGCCGCACTAAACCTGCTCTGATGGCACACTACTGGAAGAGCAGGACAGCTTTCCGAGGGCTTACTCTGCTAGCTGTGGGCAAAGATCAAGTTTGGCTGCCCAGAATTCCAGTAGATCCTCAAGGTGTGTTGGCATGGTCATATCAAGGTATGCCACCACCTGCTTGTTCAGGTCCTGCTCCAGGTCTACCTGCTGCTCATGAGTTGCCTCACTATGCAGGTGAAGAAAGCTGCTCATTAAGGACTGAAGACTCAGGCTGCTGCTGATAGAGCAGGTACTGCTCCTGCCACCCCACCCCTTCCCAGCAGCCATAGCAGTGGAAAGTGGGGGCCCCCAAGTCAGACCTGCGAGACGATGGATGATGACGTAGATAGGCATCAGCAAACTGACTACATAGGATATCTCTGTAGTAGGCCAGTTTGTCCTCCCTCTCAGTGGGTGAAAAAAAGGCCCCATTTTTACACAACAGCAGCAGGTGTGTAACTATGTCTGGCCTTTCACACTAAATAGCCCAAAACCAAATGTAAAACCCGTCAGATGGCCTTAAATGGGATGCCCCTGGTCAGAGTTAAATGCACTACAGAAAGCTTTAAAACGTGGTGTTGGTAGAAAAGCAAGAGCACTATAGGCACGTGCTGTATCTAAAAACATATACAAACACACTGTCAGGTGGCCTTAAATGGGATGCCCCTGGTCAGAGTTAGATGCACTACAGCAAGCTTTAAAACATGGTTTTGGTGGAAAAGCAAGAGCACTATAGGCAGGTGTGTGTGACCTATAGTAACACTAAATAGCCTTGAAAGATCTGGGCATAAAACAAAATGCAAACACACTGTACACTGTACACTGTCTCTCTCTGTCTCTTTCTCTACCTCTCTCTTTCTCTACCTCTCTCTTTCTTGCCCTGTCTCTTTCTCGCCCTGTCTTTTCTCTCCCTGGCTCTATCTGCCCCTGGCTCTATCTGTCCCTAACCTGTTCTCGCCGCAGTACACTGCTGAAATGAGCGCCCCCGAAAGATGGCTGCCGCTTATATAGGTCTGTGACATCACCAGGGTGCCTGGCTGCTGATAGGCTGCATGTGATGCCTTCCCAGGATTCTTTGCAACATGGGACATGTCCTGACATGCGGATCCACCATTTTAGATGGCCTGGACCACACTAAATGGAGTTTCAGGAAGCGATTCACGCAATCAAATCGCGGCGATGTTCGGATTTGTACCAAGAAAAACAGTGGACTGCCAGCACAGACCACAAGTGCTCCCTATAATGCAGCCGCACACCAGAGTTTATGTAAAAACAATATTTTATTTAATCCAAAAATTACAAATATTACATCAAGACAGAGACCACAAGTCAACATTAAAAACAATTAAAACCATGCAGACATAAAGTGGACCCTGTTAGACTAATAGTAACCTAATTAAATTATATTGGTACATTTAAGAGTAATGCCATCATCTACTATTACATGCCTTGGCATCTCTGCCCATAGAAACTGCTTGTGCATAAAGAAAACAGTGCTAGAGAAAAAAACTGTGATAGTGCCAGAGGGCACTATGTGCAAAATATACAATTATAATTAATAGGGGGACCAAGTGTCCCTATATATACAAAAATGTACCAAGAGGTACCATGGTAAAGTTCTCTGTGCAATAGTGCAGTGCCTAAAATAGACAGGTGCTGAGGCTCCAAGGCACGGAATACAAAAAAGATATGGCAATTGCTAATCAATAGTGTTGACTGGTGCTCCCATAGCCAGCATCCAGCTTATATAAATTCATGCTGTGCTGGATTCTATATTTGTAGATATTCGGATTTGTCCTTCCTAACTTTTCCTAAAATTTGTAACAAATTCAGATTTGGCAGATTTAATTCGCTCATCCCTAATGTATATATTTATTTATTGATGTTAATATTTACCCATTTATGAATAAATTGATTGATGAATTTATATATGTATTTTTCTATCTTTCTGTTATTATTTTGAGTACTATCCCTAGCTCAGTTAGTGCAGTGCAATCACCCAGGTGTCTCCCCCCCATTTGGCCTCCAACCCCCATAAAAAAAATATTTAGATTTTTTTGTTTAGGTATCTATTTCTTTAATTTTTTAGTTTTCTGTTATTATTTTGAGTACTTTACCTAGCCTATTTTGTGCAGGGCAAAAAAATAGACCTGCATGCAGTTTTAATGTTAAATGGAATGCCTTTCAAAGTGACATTTAGTAAAAATACAGTTAAAAAATGAATAAAGTCAGGCTACTCTTCATTAGAAAAATAAATAATGAAAAATACCCCAAAAATAACAAAAAATATTAACAAAATAAACCCACACTGAAAACAAAAATAAAAAGTCAGGCTATTTTTCATTAGATAAAAACAGCATCCAATAAAAAATGGCAATAAAATTACCAAAAAACCAGCCTATCAACCAGTTTTTCAGACCGAACGCCAAACTTTGGCACGGACTTCTGGCTGAAGTCTCTGTTCAGGGACCTGAACTCGCAAAATTTGGTATGAACTAGAACTTTATGGATCGGGTTAACACTACAAATTAAAGCAAAAACATGTGAGAAAAACTTCCTAATTAGAAATGATCCACACCTTACCTGTAGATCTGCCCCACTACATAAACTTTTCTGTAAAAAAAACTAGAGGAATTTTTTTTTCTCCTTTTAGTGTAAAGTATCCAAAATCCTCTTAAAACTCTCTCAAAAATTGCTGAAATCATTTGGATAAATACTCAGATTTCATATATGTCTAAAGAGACAAACAGAGGGAATATTTTGATTGCCCTGGAGGTGAGCAATGCAGTGTGACCCTAAGAATGGTTATAGATCATAGGTACATAGATACATAGTTTATACAGTTGAAAAAAGACCAGGGGATGGGTAGAGAATATACATTTACAGATAACAGATACAGATTAACAGTTAATGTTATTTTCTTCGACAAAAGCATCCAAACCTTTTCTGTAGCTGTTGATGCTTCTGTGGGAGCCAATTCCCACATATTTATTGCTCTTATGGTAAAGAAGGATCATTGCCTCTGCAGATTCAATCTTTTTTTTTGTATTAGCCATTTGTATACTGTACAAGGGGCGTTCAATAAGTTATCTTCCCAGGATGAGTTTTAGAACTGAGCTTGTCTGGGCATGTTGAGACATGTCTGACAAGAAACACGCACAATATTTTTTCCGACAAAATTTGTTTCTGTCCGAATTTATTCGCGACGAATCGCTATTAAAAATGGCTATTTCTGAGCCTCCTAGAGCCTCAATAGAGTTGTAAACCATTCTGCCTTGCTGTAACACGCATAGGATGTGTGCTGGGTTAGTCAAATAATACTTTAAATAATTAGGACATGCAGATCAGAGGCATCGCTAATAAAATCGCAGAGCGGCACAATTGTAGAGAGTTGAAGTGGAATCACTATGAGGGGCCCCTATAGTGCCTGAAAAACACACCCTGGAGCTGGCAGCAGCAGGAGCCCAAAAATTGGCTGAATCACACCCTGGAGTTGCAAGCAGCAGCAGGAGCCCAAACATTGCGTGAAAGAGACACTGGAGTTGGCTGCAGGAGGCCAAAAATTGGATGAATCACACCCTGGAGTTGCAAGCAGCAGCAACAGCAGCTGAAGGAGCCCAAACATTGCGTGAAAGAGACACTGGAGTTGGCTGCAGGAGGCCAAAAATTGGATGAATCACACCCTGGAGTTGCAAGCAGCAGTAGGAGCCCAAACATTGCTTTAAAGAGATACTGGAGTTGGCTGCAGAAGCCCAAAAATTGGATGAATCACACCCTGGAGTTGCAAGCAGCAGCAGGAGCCTAAACATTGCTTTAAAGAGACACTGGAGTTGGCTGCAGGAGCCCAAAAATTGGATGAATCACACCCTGGAGTTGCAAGCAGCAGCCCAAACATTGCTTTAAAGAGACACTGGAGTTGGCTGCAGGAGCCCAAAAATTGGATGAATCACAGCCTGGAGTTGCAAGCAGCCGCAGCAGCAGGAGCCCAAACATTGGCTGAAAGAGACAATGGAGTTCGCTGCAGGAGCCCAAAATTGGAGGAATCACACCCTGGAGTTGCAAGCAGCAGCAGGAGCCCAAACATTGCGTGAAAGAGACACTGGAGTTGGCTGCAGGAGCCCAAAAATTGGATGAATCACACCCTGGAGTTGCAAGCAGCAGCAGTAGTCCAAACATTGCGTGAAAGAGACACTGAAGTTGGCTGCAGGAGCCCAAAAATTTGCTGAATCACGCCCTGGAGTTGCAAGCAGCAGCAGGAGCCCAAACATTGCGTGAAACAGACACTGGAGTTGGCTGCAGGAGCCCAAAAATTGGATGAATCACACCCTGGAGTTGCAAGCAGCAGCAGGAGCCCAAACATTGCGTGAAAGAGACACTGGAGTTGGCTGCAGGAGCCCAAAAATTGGATGAATCACACCCTGGAGTTGCAAGCAGCAGCAGTAGTCCAAACATTGCGTGAAAGAGACACTGAAGTTGGCTGCAGGAGCCCAAAAATTTGCTGAATCACGCCCTGGAGTTGCAAGCAGCAGCAGGAGCCCAAACATTGCGTGAAACAGACACTGGAGTTGGCTGCAGGAGCCCAAAAATTGGATGAATCACACCCTGGAGTTGCAAGCAGCAGCAGGAGCCCAAACATTGCGTGAAAGAGACACTGGAGTTGGCTGCAGGAGCCCAAAAATTGGATGAATCACACCCTGGAGTTGCAAGCAGCAGCAGGAGCCCAAACATTGCGTGAAAGAGACACTGGAGTTGGCTGCAGGAGCCCAAAAATTAGCTGAATCACACCCTGGAGTTGCAAGCAGCAGCAGCCCAAACATTGCTTGAAAGAGACACTGGAGTTGGCGGCAGGAGCCCAAAAATTGGATGAATCACACCCTGGAGTTGCAAGCAGCAGCAGGAGCCCAAACATTGCGTGAAAGAGACACTGGAGTTGGCTGCAGGAGCCCAAAAATTAGCTGAATCACACCCTGGAGTTGCAAGCAGCAGCAGCCCAAACATCGCTTGAAAGAGACACTGGAGTTGCAAGTAGCAGCGGGAGCCCAAACATTGCGTGAAAGAGACACTGGAGTTGGCTGCAGGAGCCCAAAAATTGGATGAATCACATCCTGGAGTTGCAAGCAGCAGCTGCGGGAGCCCAAACATTGCGTGAAAGAGACACTGGAGTTGGCTGCAGGAGGCCAAAAATTGGATGAATCAGACCCTGCAGTTGCAAGCAGCAGCAGGAGCCCAAACATTGCTTTAAATAGACACTGGAGTTGGCTGCAGGAGCCCAAAAATTGGATGAATCACACCCTGGAGTTGCAAGCAGCAGCAGCAGCTGCAGAAGCCCAAACATTGCGTGAAAGAGACACTGGAGTTGGCTGCAGGAGCCCAAAAATTGGATGAATCACACCCTGGAGATGCAAGCAGCAGCAGCAGCAGGAGCCCAAACATTGCTTGAAAGAGACACTGGAGTTGGCTGCAGGAGCCCAAAAATTGGATGAATCACACCCTGGAGTTGCAAGCAGCAGCAGGAGCCCAAACATTGCTTTAAAGAGACACTGGAGTTGGCTGCAGGAGCCCAAAAATTGGATGAATCACACCCTGGAGTTGCAAGCAGCAGCTGCAGGAGCCCAAACATTGCATGAAAGAGACACTGGAGTTGGCTGCAGGAGCCCAAAAATTGGATGAAACCCACCCTGGAGTTGCAAGCAGCAGCAGGAGCCCAAACATTGCTTTAGAGACACTGGAGTTGGCTGCAGAAGCCCAAAAATTGGATGAATCACACCCTGGAGTTGCAAGCAGCAGCAGGAGCCCAAACATTGCTTTAAAGAGACACTGGAGTTGGCTGCAGGAGCCCAAAAATTGGATGAATCACACCCTGGAGTTGCAAGCAGCAGCAGCAGCTGCAGGGGCCCAAACATTGCGTGAAAGAGACACTGGAGTTGGCTGCAGTAGCCCAAAAATTGGCTGGAAGGCACACCCTGAAGTTGGCATCAGCAAGAGCCCAAAAATTGGCTGGAAGGCACACCTTGAAGTTGGCATCAGCAGTAGGCCAAATATTGTCTGGAAGGCACACCCTGAAGTTGGCATCAGCAGTAGGCCAAAAATTGGCTGGAAGGCACACCCTGAAGTTGGCATCAGCAGGAGCCCAAAAATTGACTGGAAGGGACACCCTGGAGTTGGCAGCAGCAGTAGGCCAAAAATTATCTGGAAGGCACACCCTGAAGTTGGCATCAGCAGCAGCAGGAACCCAGAAATTGGCTGTAAGCCACACCCTGAATTTGGCATCAGCAGGAGCCCAAAAATTGACTGGAAGGCACATCCCGGAGTTGGCAGCAGCAGCAGGAGGAACCCAGAAATTGGCTGGAAGGCACACCCTGAAGTTGGCAGCAGCAGGAGCACAAACATTAGCTGGAAGGCACACCCTGAAGTTGGCATCAGCAGGAGCCCAAAATTGACTGGAAGGCACACCCTGAAGTTGGCATCAGCAGGAGCCCAAAAATTGACTGGAAGGCACACCCCGGAGTTGGCAGCAGCAGCAGGAGGAACCCAGAAATTGGCTGGAAGGCACACCCGGAAGTTGGCAGCAGCAGGAGCACAAACATTAGCTGGAAGGCACACCAGGAAGTTGGCATCAGCAGGAGCCCAAAAATTGACTGGAAGGCACACCCCGGAGTTGGCAGCAGCAGCAGGAGGAACCCAGAAATTGGCTGGAAGGCACACCCCGGAGTTGGCAGCAGCAGCAGGAGGAACCCAGAAATTGGCTGGAAGGCACACCCTGAAGTTAGCAGCAGCAGAAGCACAAACATTAGCTGGAAGGCACACCCTGAAGTTGGCATCAGCAGGAGCCCAAAAATGGACTGGAAGGCACACCCTGGAGTTGGCAGCAGCAGCAGGAGGAACCCAGAAATTGGCTGGAAGGCACCCCCCGGAGTTGGCAGCAGCAGCAGGAGGAACCCAGAAATTGGCTGGAAGGCACACCCTGAAGTTGACAGCAGTAGGAGCACAAACATTAGCTGGAAGGCACACCCTGAAGTTGGCATCAGCAGGAGCCCAAAAATTTACTGGAAGGCACACCCCGGAGTTGGCAGCAGCAGCAGGAGGAACCCAGAAATTGGCTGGAAGGCACACCCTGAAGTTGGCAGCAGCAGGAGCACAAACATTAGCTGGAAGGCACACCCTGAAGTTGGCATCAGCAGGAGCCCAAAAATTGGCTGGAAGGCACACCCTGAAGTTGGCATCAGCAGGAGCCCAAAAATTGACTGGAAGGCACACCCCGGAGTTGGCAGCAGCAGCAGGAGGAACCCAGAAATTGGCTGGAAGGCACACCCGGAAGTTGGCAGCAGCAGGAGCACAAACATTAGCTGGAAGGCACACCCTGAAGTTGGCATCAGCAGGAGCCCAAAAATTGGCTGGAAGGCACACCCTGAAGTTGGCATCAGCAGGAGCCCAAAAATTGACTGGAAGGGACACCCTGGAGTTGGCAGCAGCAGTAGGCCAAAAATTGTCTGGAAGGCACACCCTGAAGTTGGCATCAGCAGTAGGCCAAAAATTGGCTGGAAGGCACACCCTGAAGTTGGCAGCAGCAGGAGCACAAACATTGACTGTAAGGGACACCCTGGAGTTGGCAGCAGCAGTAGGCCAAAAATTGTCTGGAAGGCACACCCTGAAGTTGGCATCAGCAGTATGCCAAAAATTGGCTGGAAGGCACACCCGGAAGTTGGCAGCAGCAGGAGCACAAACATTAGCTGGAAGGCACACCCAGAAGTTGGCATCAGCAGTAGTCCAAAAATTGGCTGGAAGGCACACCCTGAAGTTGGCATCAGCAGTAGGCCAAAAATTGACTGGAAGGCACACCCTGAAGTTGGCAGCAGCAGGAGCACAAACATTGACTGTAAGGGACACCCTGGAGTTAGAAGCAGCAGGAACCCAGAAATTGGTCTAAAGACATAAATATGTTTTGCACCATTTAGAAAGTGTAAAACGTGGCACCATGCTGAATCTAGTCGCATGCATCAGCCATTGGTGGGTGGAAATCCTGGCTGATCCATCCCTGATTTTTTTTGACAAAGGTGAGTCTCTCCACATTTTTAGTTGACAGACGAGTTCTCCTCGCCGTAACTATGGCCCCCGCTGCACTAAACACCCGCTCAGATGGCACGCTACTTGCCGGGCAGGACAGCTTTTCCAGGGCAAACTCTGCTATTTGCGGCCACAAGCCAAGTTTGGCTGCCCAGAAATCCAGCGGATCCTCAAGGTGTGTTGGCATGGTCATGTCAAGGTATGACATGACCTGCTGGTTGAGTTCCTGCTCCAGATCTTCCTGCTGCTCATGAGTAGCCTCACTATGCGGGTGTAGAAAGCTACTCATTAGCGACTGAAGACTGAGGCTGCTGCTGATGGAGCTGCTGCTGCTGCTCCTGCCAACCCCCCCAGCAGGCATGGCAGTGGAAGGTGAGCGCAGAGGTCCCCCCGAGTCAGGCCTGCGAGAGTATGGACGATGGCGCAGATAGGCATCGGCCAACTGACTATGCAGAATGTCTTTGTCGAATTTCAGTTTCGTCTCCCTCTCGGCGGGTTTAAAAAATGCCCCCATTTTGTGCCGGAAGCGAGGGTCCAATAAGGTGGCCAGCCAGAAGTCATCCCGCTGACAAATGGAAACAATTCTGGCGTCACTACGCAAGCACGTGAGCATGCTTCCTGCCATTTGCGCAAGTGACTCGGAGGGACTACCTGTCTCCATCTCCACTGCATACTGCCACGGTGTGTCCGGGTCCTCTGTCTCGCCTTCCTCAAAACCCTCTAGCTCCTCTGGCTGCTCCTGCTCCTCCTCTCCTGTCCGCTAGATAAACCAGCCATTTCACCAAGCCTGAACTGTGCTTCACTGGGCCACTCCTCCTTCTCTTCCTCCTCCTCCTCCAGTTCAGCTCCAACGGGGTTCATGTGGCTGTAAGATGTAGACGCCATGTCTCCAGTGCCCTGACAAGCCATGGTTTCCAACATGTGCTGTAGTACATGAAGCAGTGGAATCACGTCGTTCATCCCGTAATCCTACCGACTGACAAATAAAGTGGCTTCCTCAAAGGGCCTGAGCAAACGGCAGGTGTCACGTATGAGCTGCCACTGGTTGACATTGAAGTTGCACAGGGGAGTCCCCCTATCCGCTTGGAACATCAGGAAATCTGTGATGGCTTTTCTCTGTTCATATAATCGGTCCAACATGTGAAGGGTGGAATTCCAACGGGTGGAAACGTCGCAAATCAGACTATGTTGGGGGATACCGTTCTGACGCTGTAGCTCAAGAAGGGTGTGTTTGGCGGTGTATGAGTGGCTGAAGTGCATGCAAAGTTTCATTGAAGTTGTTAGGATGTCTTGCATATGGGGGGAACACTTCAGAAACCGCTTGACAACCAGATTGAAGACGTGAGCCATGCAGGGGGCATGGGTCAGCTTTCCTTGGCGCAGCGCAGGCAAAATGTTCTTGCCATTGTCGGTAACCATGATTGCCAGTTTAAGTTTTCTTGGAGCAAGCCATGTCTGGATTTCCTGATGAATAAATTTAAGCAGTTCCTCCCCTGTGTGACTCCGTTCGCCAAGACAAACCATGTGAAGCACTGCGTGACACCTCCGTGCCCTGCACACATGGTAGACTGGAGGGGAACCGCTGTCACAGGCCCAACGGGCAGGGAGCGCGGAGGCCGAAGCGGCGTGACCTGTCCAAGTTGATGCTGCTGCTGCAAAGGGTCCACAGTCACCTAGTGGGCCGTAAACGACATGTACTGTCCCTGACCGTAGTTACAGCTCCAGACGTCGGCGCTGCCATGCACTTTGCTACACACGGACAGGCTCAAGGACTGGCCCACCTTCTGTTCAACAAAAGTGTACAGCGCTGGTACTGCCTTCTTGGCAAAGAAATGGCGGCTTGGGACTCTCCACCTCGGCTCGGCACAAGCCATCAGTTCTCTGAAAGGTGCAGAGTCCACCACCTGAAAAGGGAGCGACTGCAGCACCAGCAACTTGGACAGCAGCACATTCAGCTTATGCGCCGTGGGATGAGTGGGCGCATACTGCTGTCTCTTGGACATGGCTTCACTGAGGGATTGCTGGCGGGATGCATGGCTTGGAGGAGGAGGAGGAGGAGCAGGAGTGACAGAGGATGGGTATGACGCACAGCTGCCTTCGGCTGAGGTGCTGGAGCCTTGGCTGGCAGAAATTGCGAGCTGCGTGCCACTTGGTGAGGAAGCAGGCTGGACCACCCCTTGGGAGCCTCGGTTCTCCCAGGCCGCTTTATGGTGACGCATCATATGTTGACGCAGGGCCGTGGTGCCAACATTTGGACCCTGGCCACGCTTCACCTTCTGCCTACATATCTTGCATGTGGCCATGTTACCCTCCTGCGGATGCTTCAGGAAAAACTGCCACACTGCCGAGTAGCTACTTTTCCCACCAACAGGCCTCACTGATTCACTGCTACTGTCGCCAACTCCAGGAACCCCTGCTCCACTACCTCCCGATAAGGTAGGCTGCCGCACAGCAAGTGCTCTACCCCGGCCCCGTTTGGCTCCAGCCTTTACAATTGTGCCCCCATGCTGACTGCCAACCACGCTGCTAACACCTTGCTGCCTCAGCTGCTGACTCCGGGGCAACCTGCGCCCCTCTTCTCCTGATGATGACGATGAAGCCCCTTCATCACCCGGCTCCCAAGTGCAAACGGCTTCATCATCATCATCACCGAGTTGTGGCTGTACCTCACTGATCTTCTCGGTTTCATCAACAGTGTCTGGCGCAGGAGCTGGAAAGCTTGCAACACCCACGACACTGTCCACATCCCAATTTGTCTGCCGAGCTAAAGAAGCCACCTCCATTTCATGGCTGGGCTGTAGCTGCTGACTGTCCTCTATCTGATCGTCCTCCTCACTAAACAGTGGAGCTGAACCCAAAGCATGGGATACGTTGCTGGGGGAGGGAACGGCGTAGGACAGAGGCAATGGGAGGACAGGGACTGCTCTCGGGGCATGCCAACTCAGGGTTGTGTCAGAGGAACCTACCAACCCTAGACTGGGGGTCTCAGACGTAACTTGTAATGATGTTGATGAGCGCGTTAACCAATCTACCACGGCAGATGCGTTACTGGTGGAGACACGACCGCTAGCAGATACTGGCAGATCAGGTCTCTCACTGTGACACCTGCTGCTACTCGCCCCTAGTCTGCTGCGACCTCTGCCTGCAGAATCTTGGCCTCTGCCACTCCTCTTTGAACTTCCAGGCACTTGTCTGCCTGACATTTTTATGTATTTGCTTATTTAGTCTAACTGGCGGGGTGGTAGGTGAGATTTTGGGATACCCCAGGCAGCGGTGGGTGTAATGCCAGCAGACAGAATTCAATGCACACCTAAAGCAATTAGTAAAACTCAGGCTGACACAGGCCTGTTAAGTATAACTGGCGGGGTGGGTAGCTGAGATTTTGGGATACCCCAGTCCCCAGTGTAATTTGAACAGACAGAATTCAATGCACACCTAAAGCAATTAGTAAAACTCAGGCTGACACAGGCCTGCTTAGAATAACTGGCGGGGTGGGTAGCTGAGATTTTGGGATACCCCAGGCAGCGGTGGGTGTAATTTCAGCAGACAGAATTCAATGCACACCTAAAGCAGTTAGCAAAAAACAGGCTGAAACAGGCCTGCTTAGTATAACTTGCGGGGTGGGTAGTTGAGATTTTGGGATACCCCAGTCCCCAGTGTAATTTGAACAGACAGAATTCAGTGCACACCTAAAGCAATTAGAAAAAAACAGGCTGAAACAGGCCTGCTTAGTATAACTTGCGGGGTGGGTAGTTGAGATTTTGGGATACCCCAGTCCCCAGTGTAATTTGAACAGACACAATGCAATGCACACCTAAAGCAATTAGCAAAAAACAGGCTGACACAGGCCTGCCTAGTATAACTTGCGGGTGGGTAGTTGAGATTTTGGGTTACCCCCGTCCCCAGTGTAATTTGAACAGACAGAATTCAATGCACACCTAAAGCAATTAGCAAAAAACAAGCTGACACAGGCCTGTTTAGTATAACTTGCGGGGTGGGTAGTTGAGATTTTGGGATACCCCAGTCCCCAGTGTAATTTGAACAGACAGAATTCAATGCACACCTAAAGCAATTAGCAAAACTCAGGCTCAAACAGGCCTGCTTAGTTTAACTGGCGGGGTGGGTAGTTGAGATTTTGGGATACCCCAGTCCCCAGTGTAATTTGAACAGATAGAATTCAATGCACACCTAAAGCAAGTAGTAAAACTCAGGCTCAAACAGGCCTGCTTAGTTTAACTGGCGGGGTGGGTAGTTGAGATTTTGGGATACCCCAGTCCCCAGTGTAATTTGAACAGACAGAATTCAATGCACACCTAAAGCAATTAGTAAAACTCAGGCTGACACAGGCCTGTTTAGTATATCTGGCGGGGTGGGTAGTTGAGATTTTGGGATACCCCAGTCCCCAGTGTAATTTGAACAGACAGAATTCAATGCACACCTAAAGCAATTAGTAAAACTCAGGCTGACACAGGCCTGTTTAGTATATCTGGCGGGGTGGGTAGTTGAGATTTTGGGATACCCCAGTCCCCAGTGTAATTTGAACAGACAGAATTCAATGCACACCTAAAGCAATTAGTAAAACTCAGGCTGACACAGGCCTGTTTAGTATATCTGGCGGGGTGGGTAGTTGAGATTTTGGGATACCCCAGTCCCCAGTGTAATTTGAACAGACAGAATTCAATGCACACCTAAAGCAATTAGTAAAACTCAGGCTGACACAGGCCTGCTTAGTATAACTGGCGGGGTGGGTAGCTGAGATTTTGGGATACCCCAGGCAGCGGTGGGTGTAATTTCAGCAGACAGAATTCAATGCACAACTAAAGCAATTAGTAAAACTCAGGCTGACACAGGCCTGCTTAGTATAACTTGCGGGGTGGGTAGTTGAGATTTTGGGATACCCCAGTCCCCAGTGTAATTTCAGCAGACAGAATTCAATGCACACCTAAAGCAATTAGTAAAACTCAGGCTGACACAGGCCTGCTTAGTATAACTGGCGGGGTGGGTAGCTGAGATTTTGGGATACCCCAGGCAGTGGTGGGTGTAATTTGAACAGACAGAATTCAATGCACACCTAAAGCAATTAGTAAAACTCAGGCTGACACAGGCCTGCTTAGTATAACTGGCGGGGTGGGTAGCTGAGATTTTGGGATACCCCAGGCAGCGGTGGGTGTAATTTGAACAGACAGAATTCAATGCACACCTAAAGAAATTAGTAAAACTCAGGCTGACACAGGCCTGCTTAGTATAACTGGCGGGGTGGGTAGTTGAGATTTTGGGATACCCCAGTCCCCAGTGTAATTTGAACAGACAGAATTCAATGCACACCTAAAGCAATTAGTAAAACTCAGGCTGACACAGGCCTGTTTAGTATATCTGGCGGGGTGGGTAGCTGAGATTTTGGGATACCCCAGTCCCCAGTGTAATTTGAACAGACAGAATTCAATGCACACCTAAAGCAATTAGTAAAACTCAGGCTGGATGAAAAGAAAAAAAAAAACTTTCCCTGTCACTTCCTCCGATTTTTTCCTACCTTTCCCTGGCACTCCCTGCCTCTCCCTGACTTGCTGAGTCTTTCTGCCTGTCTCCTGCCTGTCTCACTCTCTCTCCCTAGCTGCAGCAGCCACCTTTCTCTCACGAATGCAAGTCTCAAATGCGCACAAGCAAGATGGCCGCCGCTTTATATAGCGCTATGACGTCACCGGGGCTCCTGGCTGCTTATAGGCTGCATGTGACCTTCCCATGATAACTTGCCCCAGGGGATATGTCCAGACATGTCCATCCATCATTTTACAATGCCTGTAATTGAAGTAAATGGAGTTTAAAGGAAAACTTCGATCAATCGAATTGCGGGGAAATTCGGATTTGTTCAGAATCGAATATTTCATGAAATTCGGAACGAAGCCGGGTTCGTCCGGATCGATTCGCTCATCTCTAATGGTAATCATTGAATCTTTGGAATATTTATTGTATAGTTATAATTTACATTAACATAATTATCATTAGGCTATCATCATTTGTATAATAGATAGTAAGCATCAATACATTACCGGATATTGTAGCATCAATCCTGTATTGGGGGACTCAATACGGAGGGTTCAGTGAGTTCCGGCCTGCATCACAGACATAAGTGCGTCCACTTCAGCAGTTTGGAAATGTCCCTCAACCCTCTGCAAAATCCCCTCATTTATGTTACTGAGCAATACCTTGCGCATGCCCAGTTATATCATAGTTTCATAACCTAACATTAAGCAATAGTAGTTTCATAACCTGATATTAAGCAATAGTAATTTCATAACCTGATAACCTACACTGGCAAGCACTATCCCCATCACGGTACAACTCATTCTTTATGGGATCGTCTGGTGAGCTTGAAATATGCAGGGACATACAGAATCACACTTTATCATATGAAAACCATCCATCATTCATGTCACACTTGTATCACAGACATACAGAGCAAAGCAGCAGGTAAGTTTTTACATTTTTACTTAAGGATCTCAGGGAAAAATTCAGTTGGCATGCTCACAATAAAATTTGGATTTTTTCTCTGAAATTCGGAGCGACTATGGTTCGACAGAACAGGTTCCTGTCGCTTACCTCTGTGCTGAATATCTGGCCACCTATTTCATCTCTAAATCTCTAAACTATTGGAACACCTTGTCTTCTCTCTGCTTATCTGCTATCGTGACACCTAAACAAATGCATCCTTTACGACTGGTCCATAAAATTGTAAGTCACCACTGATAAACATCCAGGGTGATTGGGTGACAGCTGGTATTCCTAGGAGGCAGAGAGCAGGGCTAATGCTATTGCACTCCCCGCCCTACCCTTCTGGAATTTGCTTTAGGCAGATATAGAAATCATTTGAATATCCCTAGAAAGGTGTGTGACACCAAGTCGACACTCCCATGTAGTAGGGCTGCAAGAAGAAGGGATAAAAGAATAGCCTGTGATAGCAGTCAGGATGCTCCATATACCGGTAACATCTAAGAAAAGACCAGTGACCTCTTATCAGAGGAGCGTGACTTCTTGACAAACTTTGTCACATCCCTTTGCCCAGAACTGGTTTAAGGACACTGCTTTTGGTGTTCTTCCTTTCTTTGTGTTGAGGTTCCTCAGGGTTCAGTCCTAGGACCTCTCCTCTTTTCTCTCAAAACAGCCCTTGTCAGACAGGCTATAACTAGGAATGAGCGAATCGATTTGGACGAACCTGGATTCGTTCCGAATTTCATGGAAAATTCGATTCTGAACGAATCCGAATTTCCCCGCGATTCGATCAATCGAAGTTTTCCTTTAAACTCCATTTATTTCAATTACAGGCATTCCAAAATGGTGGATGAACATGTCCAGACATACCCCCTGGGGCAAGGTATCATGGGAAAGTCACATGCAGCCTATCAGCAGCCAGGAAGCCCGGTGACGTCACCATGCTATATAAAGCGGCGTCCATCTTCCTTGTGCGCATTTCAGCCTTGCATTGCGGCCAGAGCACATCTCGTTAGAGACAGGGACAGAGAGTTAGAGATAGGTAGGGAGAGTCAGAGAGACAGAGAGGTAGACAGATCTAGGAAAAGATAGGGAAATATAGGGAAAAACAGGAACCATCCAGCTAGGGACAGCTTAGAAGTGACAGTGATTTTTTTTTTTTTTTTCATTAGCCAGATCAGTTTTCAATTCAATTTCAGTTCTTTGTGCTGTAAATCTGCCTTGCCACTGTGCATGCCATCTATGCAGTGGCTTATTTAACCCTATATGTTACACACAAGCATTTATCATCATAATAAAACTGGAAATATTTTTTGGCCGCAGGGCATCCCAAACCACCACGTTGCACCCTATCTGTCATACTAAATAAGCTTGTTCATCCTCAGCTTTATTAAGCTGATTGGTTTTTGTCCTGCAGTCAAAACACCAGCCCACATGGGCATCCCAAACCAGCACGTCACCCTATCTTTTATACTAAATAAACTTGTTCAGCCTCAGTTTTATTAAGCTATTGCATTTTGAATAGTTTTTTGTCCTGCTGTCAAAACACTAGCCCACATGGGCATCCCAAACCAGCACATGTCACCCTATCTGTTATACTAAATAAGCTTCTACAGGCTTTTTTTTTTTTATATAGAGCAGTAATAGATTATATAGTGAGGTAAATTCGCCATTTTGCACCATTATATAGAGAAGCCCACTGTGTAAATCTGAGGAGCAATAGTTAATACAGTATTGTGAGGTAAATTTGCTGTTTTGCACTATTATATATATCAACCTAAATCCCTGTGTAAATCTGAGGAGCAATAGTTTATATTGTGAGGTAAAGTTGCCATTTTATAGAGCAGGCCCTGTCTGAAAATCTTATTTTGCAATCTATGTTATATTGTGAGCTAAATTCGCCATGTTGCACCATTCTTTAGAGTGGCCCTCCTGTGTAAATCAGAGCAGCAATAGTTTATATTGGACAATACATTTGCCCTGTTTTGCACCATTATATGGAGCAGCCCCTGAGTAAATCTGAGGGGCAATAGTTTATATTATGAGGTAAATGCAAGGTTTTGCACTGTTATATACAGCAGCCCCTATATAAACCTGAGGAGTAATAGTTTATATTGTGAGATAAATTCAGTTTTGCACCATTATATGGAGCAGCAATAGTTTATATTGTAGGTAAATTCATGGTTTTGAACCATTACATAGAGCAGTCCCTATATAAACCTGAGAAATAGGTTATATTGTGTGAGTTAAATCCGCTCTTGGTTTTGTAGCATTATATAGAGCAGCTCCTGTGTCAATCTGAGGGGCAATAGCTTATACTGTGAGGTAAATTTGCCATTTTGCAGCATAATATAGAGCAGCCTCTGTGTAAATCTGAGGGGCAAAAGCTTATATTGTGAGGTAAATTTGCCATTTTGCAGCATAATATAGAGCAGCCCCTGTGTTAATCTGAGGGGCAATAGCTTATATTGTGAGGTAAATTTGCCATTTTGAAGCACAATATAGAGCAGCCCCTGTGTTAATCTGAGGGGCAATAGCTTATACTGTGAGGTAAATTTGCCATTTTGAAGCATAATATAGAGCAGCCCCTGTGTTAATCTGGGGGGCAATAGCTTATATTATGAGGTAAATTTGCCATTTTGCAGCATACTATAGAGCAGCCCCTGTGTAAATCTGAGGGGCAAAAGCTTATATTGTGAGGTAAATTTGCCATTTTGCAGCATAATATAGAGCAGCCCCTGTGTTAATCTGAGGGGCAATAGCTTATATTGTGAGGTAAATTTGCCATTTTGAAGCACAATATAGAGCAGCCCCTGTGTAAATCTGAGGGGCATTAGCTTATATAGTGAGGTAAATTTGCCATTTTGCAACATTATATATAGAGATGAGCGAACTTTTGAAAAATGCGATTTGACTGATTCGCCGAATTTTCCGACAAAAATCGTTTCGACTCGAATTTATTCGCGACGAATCGCTATTAAAAACGGTTATTTCTGAGCCTCCTAGAGCCTCAATAGGGTTGTAAACCATTCTGCCTTGCTGTAACACGCACAGGATGCGTGCTGGGTTAGTTAAATAATACTTTGAATAAATATCACATGCAGATCAGAGGCATCGCTAATAGAATCGCAGAGCGGCACAATTGCAGAGAGTTGAAGTGGCATCACTATGAGGGGCAGGAGCCCAAACATTGCTTTAAAGAGACACTGGAGTTGGCAGCAGCAGGAGCCCAAAAATTGGATGAATCACACCCTGGAGTTGCAAGCAGCAGCAGGAGCCCAAACATTGGCTGAAAGAGACACTGGAGTTGGCAGCAGCAGGAGCCCAAAAATTGACTGACACACCCTGGAGTTTCAAGCAGCAGCAGCAGCAGGAGCCCAAACATAGCTTGAAAGAGACACTGGAGTTGGCTGCAGGAGCCCAAAAATTGGATGAATCACACCCTGGAGTTGGCAGCAGCAGCAGCAGGAGCCCAAACATTACTTTAAAGAGACACTGGGGTTGGCTTCAGGAGCCCAAAAATTGGATGAATCACACCCTGGAGTTGGCAGCAGCAGCAGCAGGAGCCCAAACATTACTTTAAAGAGACACTGGGGTTGGCTTCAGGAGCCCAAAAATTGGATGATTCACACCCTGGAGTTGGCAGCAGCAGCAGCAGGAGCCCAAATATTACTTTAAAGAGACACTGGGGTTGGCTTCAGGAGCCCAAAAATTGGATGATTCACACCCTGGAGTTGGCAGCAGCAGGAGCCCAAAAATTGGCCTAAAGACATAAATATGTTTTGCACCATTTGGAAAGTGTAAAACGTGGCACCATGCTGAATCTAGTCGCATGCATCAGGCATTGGTGGGTGGAAATCCTGGCTGATCCATCCCTGATTCATTTTGACAAAGGTGAGTCTCTCCACATTTTTAGTTGACAGACGAGTTCTCCTCGCCGTAACTATGGCCCCCGCCGCACTAAACACCCGCTCAGATGGCACGCTACTTGCCGGGCAGGACAGCTTTTCCAGGGCAAACTCTGCTAGTTGCGGCCACAAATCAAGTTTGGCTGCCCAGAAGTCCAGCGGATCCTCAAGGTGTGTTGGCATGGTCATGTCAAAGTATGACATGACCTGCTGGTTCAGGTCCTGCTCCAGGTCTTCCTGCTGCTCATGAGTAGCCTCACTATGCGGGTGTAGAAAGCTACTCATTAGCGACTGAAGACTGAGGCTGCTGCTGATGGAGCTGCTGCTGCTGCTCCTGCCAACCCCCCCAGCGGCCATGGCAGTGGAAGGTGAGCGCAGAGGTCCCCTCGAGTATGGACCATGGCGCAGATAGGCATCGGCCAACTGCCTACGTAGAATGTCTTTGTAGTAGTTCAGTTTGTCCTCCCTCTTGGTGGATTTAAAAAATGCCCCCATTTTGTGCCGGAAGCGAAGTCATCCCGCCGACAGATGGAAACAATTCTGGGGTCACTACGCAAGCACGTGAGCATGCTTCGTGCCATTTGCGCAAGTGACTCAGATGGACTACCTGTCTCCATCTCCACTGCATACTGCCACGGTGTGCCCGGATCCTCTGTCTCGCCTTCCTCAAAAACCTCTAGCTCCTCTGGCTGCTCCTGCTCCTCCTCTCCTATCCGCTGACTAGATAAACCAGCCATTTCGCCAAGCCTAAACTGTGTTTCGCTGGGCAACTCCTCCTCCTCTTCCTCCTCCTCCTCCAGTTCAGCTCCAACGGGGTTCATGTGGCCGTAAGATGTAAACGCCATGTCTCCAGTGCCCTGACCAGCCATGGTTTCCAACATGTGCTGTAGTACATGAAGCAGTGGAATCACGTCGTTCATCCCGTAATCCTGCCGACTGACAAATAAAGTGGCTTCCTCAAAGGGCCTGAGCAAACGGCAGGTGTCACGTATGAGCTGCCACTGGTTGACATTGAAGTTACACAGGGGAGTCCCCCTATCTGCTTGGATCATCAGGAAATCCGTGATGGCTTTTCTCTGTTCATATAATCGGTCCAACATGTGAAGGGTGGAATTCCAACGGGTGGAAACATCGCAAATCAGACTATGTTGGGGGATACCATTCTGACGCTGTAGCTCAAGAAGGGTGTGTTTGGCGGTGTATGAGTGGCTGAAGTGCATGCAAAGTTTCCTTGAAGTTGTTAGGATGTCTTGCAGATGGGGGGAACACTTCAGAAACCACTTGACAACCAGATTGAAGACGTGAGCCATGCAGGGGGCATGGGTCAGGCTTCCTTGGCGCAGCGCAGACAAAATGTTCTTCCCATTGTCGGTAACCATGATTCCCATTTTAAGTTTTCTTGGAGTAAGCCATGTTTGGATTTCCTGATGAATAAATTTAAGCAGTTCCTCCCCTGCGTGACTCCGTTCGCCAAGACAAACCATGTGAAGCACTGCGTGACACCTCCGTGCCCTGCACACATGGTAGACTGGAGGGGCACTGAGACTTGAGCCTACAGTGGAGGGTGAGGAGATGGCGGAGGATGAGGAGGCCGAGTCGCACAGTGTCACAGGCCCAACGGGCAGGGAACGCGGAGGCCGAAGCAGCGTGACCTGTCCAAGTTGCTGCTGCTGCAAAGGGACCACATTCACCCAGTGGGCCGTAAACGACATGTACTGTCCCTGACCGTAGTTACAGCTCCAGACGTCGGCGCTGCCATGCACTTTGCTACACACCGACAGGCTCAAGGACTGGCCCACCTTCTGTTCAACAAAAGTGTGCAGCGCCGGTACTGCCTTCTTCGCAAAGAAATGACGGCTTGGGACTCTCCACCTCGGCTCGGCACAAGCCATCAGTTCTCTGAAAGGTGCAGAGTCCACCACCTGAAAAGGGAGCGACTGCAGCACCAGCAACTTGGACAGGAGCACATTCAGCTTCTGCGCCGTAGGATGAGTGGGCGCATACTGCTGTCTCTTGGACATGGCTTCGCTGATGGATTGCTGGCGGGATGCATGACTTGGAGGAGGAGGAGGAGGAGCAGGAGCGACAGAGGATGGGTATGATGCACAGCTGCCTTCGGCTGAGGTGCTGGAGCCTTGGCTGGCAGAAATTGGGAGCGGAAAAACTGCCGAGTAGCTACTTTTCCCACCCCCTGGCCTCACTGATTCACTGCTGCTGTTGCCAACTCCAGGAACCCCTGCACCACTACCTCCCGATAAGGTAGACTGCCGCACAGCAGGTGCTCTACCCCGGCCCCGGCCGGCTTCAGCCTTTGGAATTGTGCCCCCATGCTGACTGCTACCACCTTGCTGCCTCAGCTGCTGACTCCGGGGCAACCTGCGCCCCTCTTATCCTGATGATGACGATGAAGCCCCTTCATCATCCGGCTCCCAAGTGCGATCGGCTTCATCGTCATCATCATTATCACCGAGTTGTGGCTGTACGTCACTGATGTTCGTGGATTCGTCAACAGTGTCTGGCGCAGGAGCTGGAACGCTCGCAGCACCCACGACACTGTCCACATCACTATTTGTCTGCCAAGCTAAAGAAGCCACCTCCATTTTTTGGCTGGGCAGTAGCTGCTGACTGTCCTCTATCTGATCGTCCTCCTCACTAAAGAGTGGAGCTGAACCCAAAGCATAGGATACGTCGCTGGGAGAGGGAACGGCGTAGGACAGAGGCAATGGGAGGACAGGGACTGCTCTCGGGGCATGCCAACTCAGGGTTGTGTCAGAGGAACCTACCGACCCTAGACTGGGGGTCTCAGACGTAACTTGTGATGATGTTGTTGATGAGCGCGTCAACCAATCTACCATGGCAGATGCGTTACTGGTGGAGACCCGACCGCTAGCAGATACTGGCAGATTAGGTCTCTCAGCGTGACTCCTGCTGCTACTGGCCCCCAGTCTGCTGCGACCTCTGCCTGCAGAATCTTGGCCTCTGCCACTCCTCTTTTCACTTCCAGGCACTTGTCTGCCCGACATAGTCTAACTGGCGTGGTAGTAGGTGATATTTTAAGAACCCCCAGGCAGCAGTGGGTCTATATGAAACAGAATATAATGCACACCAAAAGTGAGCAGTAACACTCAGCCTCCAACAGGCCTGCTTAGTGTAAATAAGAGAGCTGCTTAGTGTAAATAAAGAGGGGTATGGTATGTTACAGAATGGGATGCCCCAACAGGAGTGAACCTGTGAGCAGTAGTACTATGCACAGCAAAAGTGTGTTTATCAGGCCAAATTTCTATTAGAATAAGTGCAAAGGGTTATAGTAAATAGAGGCTGGTGTAGTCACAGAATGGGATGCCCCAACAGCCAGCAGTGCACCTGGCAGCAGTACTACTATGCACAGCAAAAGTGTCTTTATCAGGCCAAATGACTTTTAGAATAAGTGCAAAGGGTTATAGTAAATAGAGGCTTGTGTAGTCACAGAATGGGATGCCCCAACAGCCAGCAGTGCACCTGGCAGCAGTACTACTATGCGCAGCAAAAGTGTCTTTATCAGGCCAAATTTCTATTAGAATAAGTGCAAAGGGTTATAGTAAAGAGAGGCTTGTGTAGTCACAGAATGGGATGCCCCAACAGCCAGCAGTGCACCTGGCAGCAGTACTACTATGCACAGCAAAAGTGTCTATATCAGGCCAAATGACTTTTAGAATAAGTGCAAAGGGTTATAGTAAATAGAGGCTTGTGTAGTCACAGAATGGGATGCCCCAACAGCCAGCAGTGCACCTGGCAGCAGTACTACTATGCACAGCAAAAGTGTCTTTATCAGGCCAAATTTCTATTAGAATAAGTGCAAAGGGTTATAGTAAATAGAGGCTGGTGTAGTCACAGAATGGGATGCCCCAACAGCCAGCAGTGCACTTGGCAGCAGTACTACTATGCACAGCAAAAGTGTCTATATCAGGCCAAATGACTTTTAGAATAAGTGCAAAGGGTTATAGTAAATAGAGGCTTGTGTAGTCACAGAATGGGATGCCCCAACAGCCAGCAGTGCACCTGGCAGCAGTACTACTATGCACAGCAAAAGTGTCTTTATCAGGCCAAATTTCTATTAGAATAAGTGCAAAGGGTTATAGTAAAGAGAGGCTTGTGTAGTCACAGAATGGGATGCCCCAACAGCCAGCAGTGCACCTGGCAGCAGTACTACTATGCACAGCAAAAGTGTCTTTATCAGGCCAAATTTCTAATAGAATAAGTGCAAAGGGTTATAGTAAATAGAGGCTGGTGTAGTCACAGAATGGGATGCCCCAACAGCCAGCAGTGCACTTGGCAGCAGTACTACTATGCACAGCAAAAGTGTCTATATCAGGCCAAATGACTTTTAGAATAAGTGCAAAGGGTTATAGTAAATAGAGGCTTGTGTAGTCACAGAATGGGATGCCCCAACAGCCAGCAGTGCACCTGGCAGCAGTACTACTATGCACAGCAAAAGTGTCTTTATCAGGCCAAATTTCTATTAGAATAAGTGCAAAGGGTTATAGTAAATAGAGGCTGGTGTAGTCACAGAATGGGATGCCCCAACAGCCAGCAGTGCACTTGGCAGCAGTACTACTATGCACAGCAAAAGTGTCTATATCAGGCCAAATGACTTTTAGAATAAGTGCAAAGGGTTATAGTAAATAGAGGCTTGTGTAGTCACAGAATGGGATGCCCCAACAGCCAGCAGTGCACCTGGCAGCAGTACTACTATGCACAGCAAAAGTGTCTTTATCAGGCCAAATTTCTATTAGAATAAGTGCAAAGGGTTATAGTAAAGAGAGGCTTGTGTAGTCACAGAATGGGATGCCCCAACAGCCAGCAGTGCACCTGGCAGCAGTACTACTATGCACAGCAAAAGTGTCTTTATCAGGCCAAATTTCTATTAGAATAAGTGCAAAGGGTTATAGTAAATAGAGGCTGGTGTAGTCACAGAATGGGATGCCCCAACAGCCAGCAGTGCACTTGGCAGCAGTACTACTATGCACAGCAAAAGTGTCTATATCAGGCCAAATGACTTTTAGAATAAGTGCAAAGGGTTATAGTAAATAGAGGCTTGTGTAGTCACAGAATGGGATGCCCCAACAGCCAGCAGTGCACCTGGCAGCAGTACTACTATGCACAGCAAAAGTGTCTTTATCAGGCCAAATTTCTATTAGAATAAGTGCAAAGGGTTATAGTAAAGAGAGGCTTGTGTAGTCACAGAATGGGATGCCCCAACAGCCAGCAGTGCACCTGGCAGCAGTACTACTATGCACAGCAAAAGTGTCTTTATCAGGCCAAATTTCTATTAGAATAAGTGCAAAGGGTTATAGTAAATAGAGGCTGGTGTAGTCACAGAATGGGATGCCCCAACAGCCAGCAGTGCACTTGGCAGCAGTACTACTATGCACAGCAAAAGTGTCTATATCAGGCCAAATGACTTTTAGAATAAGTGCAAAGGGTTATAGTAAATAGAGGCTTGTGTAGTCACAGAATGGGATGCCCCAACAGCCAGCAGTGCACCTGGCAGCAGTACTACTATGCACAGCAAAAGTGTCTTTATCAGGCCAAATTTCTATTAGAATAAGTGCAAAGGGTTATAGTAAAGAGAGGCTTGTGTAGTCACAGAATGGGATGCCCCAACAGCCAGCAGTGCACCTGGCAGCAGTACTACTATGCACAGCAAAAGTGTCTTTATCAGGCCAAATTTCTATTAGAATAAGTGCAAAGGGTTATAGTAAATAGAGGCTGGTGTAGTCACAGAATGGGATGCCTAACAGCAGACTTGAGATCAGTTCAGTATATATGCACAGTTAGTGTATAAGCAGCCTGAAAACGCTAACAAAGCCAGTCAGCCAGCCAGTTACACTCAGGCTGGATGAAAAAAAAAAAAAATCTCCCTGTGACTGCCTCCGATTTTTCCTAACTTTCCTTTCTTCTCGCTGACTTCCTGCCTTTCTCCTGCCTGTCTTCTGTCTGTCCCTGTCTGTCCCTGGCTCTCTGTCTCTCCCTCACTACAGCAGCGTCCTGTCTCTCACGAATGCAATAGAGAAATGAGGAAAAGCAAGATGTCCGCCGACTTAAATAGCGCTGTGACGTCACCGGGCTTGCTGGCTGCTGATAGGCTGCATGTGACTGCCCCAGCTTGCACTGGCGCGGGGTAGATGTCTGGACATGTCCCGTTCGCCATCTTAGAATGCCTGTAATGTAAATGAATGGATGTTAAAGGAAAACTTAGAGCGATCGAAGCACAGGGAAATTCGGATTCGATCCGAATCGAATTTTTCATGAAATTCGGATCGAATCCGGGTTTGTCCGGATCGATTCACTCATCCCTAATTATATAGAGCAGGCCCTGTGTAAATCTGAGGGGCAGTAGCATATATTGTGAGGTAAATTTGCCATTTTGCAGCATAATATAGAGCAGCCCAGTTGCCATCTAAATCAACTACTGGCCGGGCAGGACAGCTTTTCCAGGGCAAACTCTGCTAGTTGCGGCCACAAGTCAAGTTTGGCTTCCCAGAAGTCCAGCGGATCCTCAAGGTGTGTTGGCATGTTCATGTCAAGGTATGACATGACCTGCTGGTTCAGGTCCTGCTCCAGGTCTTCCTGCTGCTCATGAGTAGACTCACTATGCAGGTGTACAAAGCTACTCATTAACGGCTGATGGAGCTGCTGCTGCTGCTGCTGCTGCTGCTGCTGCTGCTGCCACCCCCCCCCCCCCCCGGCAGCCATGGCAGTGGAAGGTGAGTGCAGCGGTCCCCCCGAGTCAGACCTGCGAGAGTATGGACCATGGCGCAGATAGACATCGCCCAACTGACTACGTAGAATGTCTCTGTAGTAGGTCAGTTTGTCCTCCCTCTCAGTGGGTGTAAAAAATGCCCCCATTTTGTGCCAGAAGCGAGGGTCCAATAAGGTGGAGAGCCAGAAGTCATCCTGCTGACAAATGGAGACGATTCTGTGGTCACTACGCAAGCACGTGAGCATGCATCGTGCCATTTGTGCAAGTGACTCGGAGGGACTACATCTCCATCTCCACTGCAAACTGCCACGGTGTGTCTGGGGCCTCTGTCTCTCCTTCCTCACAACCCTCTAGCTCCTCTTGCTGCTCCTGCTCCTCCTCTCCTGTCAGATGACTAGATAAAATGGTCATTTTGTCAAACCTAAACTGTGCTTCACTGTGCCCCACCCCCACCTCCTCCTCCACTTCAGCCCCCACAGGCTTCATGTGGCTGTGAAATGTATGCGCCATGTCTCTAGTGCCCTGACCAGCCATGGTTTCCAACATGTGTTGTAGTACATGAAGCAGTAGAATCTCATCGTTCATCTCATAGTCCTGGCGACTGACTAATAAAGTAGCTTCCTCAAAGGGCCTGAGCAAACGGCAGGTGTCACGTATGAGCTGCCACTGGTTTACATTGAAGTTACACAGGGGAGTCCCCCTATCCGTTTGGATCATCAAGAAATCCGTGATGGCTTTTCTCTGTTCCTATAGTCGATCCTGCATATGGAGGGTGGAATTCCAACTGGTGGAAACATCGCAAATCAGACTATGTTGGGGGATACCGTTTTGACGCTGAAGCTCAAGAAGGGTGTGCTTGGCGGTGTAGGAGTGCCTGAAGTGCATGCAAAGTTTCCTTCCCGTTGTTAGGATGTCTTTCAGATGGGGGGAAGACTTCAGAAAATGCTTGACAACTAGATTGAACACGTGTGCCATGGCAGGATGCATGGCTCAGTCTTCCTTGTCGCAGCGCAGACAAGATGTTCTTCCCAGTGTCAGTCACCATGGGTCCCATTTGCAGTTTTCGTGGAGTAAGCCATGATTTCATGTATTGAGTTCTCATTTTTAGCAGTTCCTCCCATGTATGACTCTGTTGCTCAAGGCAAACCATGTGAAGAACAGCGTGAAACCGCCGTGTCCTGCACACATGGTAGGCTGGAAGGGCACTGGTAAAAAAAAAAAAATTAAAAAAAAAGAGAATAAATAAATATTTTGAAAAAAACTACAAAAAAAAATTAAAAAATGTAAAAATAAATTTGTACAAAAATTAACAACATATTAAAAGGCAATGGAAAAAAATATTTTAAAATTTTTTTAAAAAAATATATATATGTTTCTAAAAAAAATACAAAATATAAAAAAAAAATACAAAATATAAAAAAAAAAAAACATGTTCAAATAAGATAAATGTTAACTATTAATAATATGTAATTGACAATTTGTCACTTTTCTCTGTGACACCATTGCTAAGTGCAAGTGCACTGTCACAGGCACAAAGGCCTAGGAGCGTGGAGGCCACAGCGGAGGGACCTGTCCGAGTTGCTTTTGTGGTTGTGCAGGAACCACAATCACCCAGTGGTCCTAAAAGGATATTTATTGTCCCTGACCATAGTTACAGCTCCAGACGTAGGCACTGCTGTGCACTTTGGTACAAACTAACAGGCTAAAGGACTGCCCCACCTTCTGTTCAACAAAATTGTACAGGGCTGGTACTGCCTTCTTCGCAAAGAAATTACAGCATGGGACTCTCCACCTCGGCTTGGCACAAGCCATCAGTTCTCTGAAAGGTCCACCAACTCAAACGGGAGGGACTGCAGCACCAGCAACTTATACAGGAGCACATTTAGCTTCTGCACGTTGGATGAGTGGGCACATACTGTTGTCTCTTGGACATGGCTTGGCAATGGATTGCTGGCGGAATGACTGACTCAGATTAAGAGGAGGAGGAGCATCTGGAGCAACAGAGGATGGGTATGACACACAGGAGGTGGTGGAGCCTTGGCTGGAACAGAGAGCGGTGTGCCACTGGGTAATGCATCAGGCTGGACCACCACTTTGGAGCCAACTCTCCCAGGCCGCTTTATGGTGACGCTGCAAATGTTGACGCAGGGCTGTGGGTCCAACATTGGGACCCTGGCCACACTTCACCTTCTACCTACACATCTTTCACATAGCCATGTTAACCTCCTGCGGATGCTTGATGAAAAACTGCAACATGGGCTTGTAGCTGATTTGTCCTACCAACAGTCCGCACTAATTCACTGATGCTGCTGCCGCCGCCAACTCCAGGGACCCTCTTCCATTACCTCCTGGGAAGATAGCCTGCCACGCGAGTGGTCTACCCCGAGCACATTTGCCTCCATACTTTCCCCTTCTGCCACCATGCTGGCCGCTAAATCTGTCACTCTCCATCACTCCAAGCCTTTAAAAGTGCCCTCAAAACTCACTGATGTCCTCCTCAGGTTCCTTAACGGTGTCTGCTTAAGGGGCCAAAATGCTTGCAACACCTCCTCCCACGACACTCTCCTTATCACTACTTGCCCGCCTAGTTGAAGAAGCGGCAAGTGTCTCCTCCACTTCTTGGCTGGCCAGTAGCTGCTGATTATCAGATCGTCCTCACTGAATAGTGGAGCTGAACCCAAAGCATAACATACAACAGACAGTTGACTGAGGGTGTCAGATGTCACTTGTGATGCAGTGGATGATCGTGTTAACCAATGGATGACGGCAGATGGGTTTCTGTTCAAGACACGACCGCTAGCTGATGCCGGGAGAGCAGGCCTCTCACTGAGACTCCTGCTGCCACTCACCCCCATTCTGCAGAGACCTCTGCTTGATGAAATGAGGCCTTATATGTTACTATGTTACTAATATGTTACTAATCTGTCACTCTCCATGTTTTTTTTTTTTGAGATACTGGCCTGCGTGGAAATGAATTGGGCATGGATCAGCCAAGATTTCCACCCACCAATGCCTGATGCATTAGAGTAGATTGATGATGGGGCCAGACCAACACTAAAGAAATATGGATCGTGCAAAACAGATTTAAGGCGCTGCTCTCCAGTTACAGACATTCCTCCGCATCAGACCACAAGTAATTATTTAGAAAATGCTTTTACGTTACTCTTACTTTTTATTAATATTCTTCGGATAAGATATACGTGCCGAAAATCTGTATATGTTCTCTTCATGCTGCTGCCAACTCCAGGGTGTGTCTTTATGGCAATTTTGGGCTCCTGCTGCTGCTGCTTGCAACTCCAGTGTGTCTTTCAAGCAATGTTTGGGCTCCTGCTGCTGCTTGCAACTCCAGGGTGTGATTCATCCAATTTTTGGGCTCCTGCAGCCAACTCCAGTGTCTCTTTAAAGCAATGTTTGGGCTCCTGCAGCTGCTGCTGCTGCTTGCAACTCCAGGGTGTGATTCTCCAAATTTTTAGGCTCCTGCAGCCAACTCCAGTGTGTCTTTCAAGCTATGTTTGGGCTCCTGCTGCTGCAGCTTGCAACTCCAGTGTGTGATTCATCCAATTTTTGGGCTCCTGCAGCCAACTCCAGTGTCTCTTTCAATCAATGTTTGGGCTCCTGCAGCTGCTTGCTACTCCAGGGTGTGATTCATCCAATTTTTGGCCTCCTGCAGCCAACTCCAGTGTCTCTTTCAAGCTATGTTTGGGCTCCTGCTGCTGCTGCTACCAACTCCAGGGTGTGCCTTTCATCCAATTTTTGGGCTCCTGCAGCCAACTCCAGTGTCTCTTTCAAGCAATGTTTGGGCTCCTGCTGCTGCTTGCAACTCCAGGGTGTGATTCATCCAATTTTTGGCCTCCTGCAGCCAACTCCAGTGTCTCTTTCAAGCTATGTTTGGGCTCCTGCTGCTGCTGCTCCTGCTGCTGCTGCTGACAACTCCAGTGTGTCTTTAGTCCAATTTTTGGGCTCCTGCTGCCAACTCCAGTGTCTCTTTCAAGCAATGTTTGGCCTCCTGCAGCTGCTTGCAACTCCAGGGTGTGATTCATCCTATTTTTGGGCTCCTGAAGCCAACTCCAGTGTGTCTTTCAAGCTATGTTTGGGCTCCTGCTGCTACCGCTGCCAACTCCAGGGTGTGTCTTTAGGCCAATTTTTAGGCTCCTGCAGCCAACTCCAGTGTGTCTTTAAAGCAATGTTTGGGCTCCTGCTGCTGCTTGCAACTCCAGGGTGTGATTCATCCAATTTTTGGCCTCCTGCAGCCAACTCCAGTGTCTCTTTCAAGCAATGTCTGGGCTCCTGCTGCTGCTGCTGCTTGCAACTCCAGGGTGTGATTCATCCAATTTTTGGGCTCCTGCAGCCAACTCCAGTGTGTCTTTCAAGCTATGTTTGGGCTCCTGCTGCTGCTGCCAGCTCCAGGGTGTGTCTTTAGGCCAATTTTTGGGCTCCTGCTGACAACTCCATTGGTCTTTCAAGCTATGTTTGGGCTCCTGCAGCTGCTTGCAACTCCAGGGTGTGATTCATCCAATTTTTGGGCTCCTGCAGCCAAATCCAGTGTCTCTTTAAAGATATGTTTTGGCTCCTGCTGCTGCTGCTTGCAACTCCAGGGTGTGATTTATCCAATTTTTGGGCTCCTGCAGCCAAATCCAGTGTCTCTTTAAAGCAATGTTTGGGCTGCTGCTGCTGCTTGCAACTCCAGGGTGTAATTCAGCTTATTTTTGGGCTCCTGCTGCCAACTCCAGTGTGTCTTTTAAGCTATGTTTGGGCTGCTGCTGCTGCTTGCAACTCCAGGGTGTCATTCAGCCAATTTTTTGCTGATGCCAACTTCAGGGTGTGCCTTTCATTCAAATTTTGGCCTCCTGCTGCTGCTGCTGCCAACTGCAGTGTGTCTTTAGGCCAATTGTTGGGTTCCTGCCAATTGTTGGATTCATCCAATTTTTGGGCTCCTGCAGCCAACTCCAGTGTCTCTTTCAAGCTATGTTTGGGCTCCTGCTGCTGCTTGCAACTCCAGGGTGTCATTCGGCCAATTTTTGGGCTCCTGCTGCTCCTGCAGCCAACTCCAGGATGTCTTTCAGCCAATTTCTGGCCTCATGCTGCTGCTTGCAACTCCAGGGTGTGATTCATCCAATTTTTGTGCTCCTGCAGCCAACTCCAGTGTCTCTTTCAAGCTATGTTTATGCTCCTGCTGCTTGCAACTCCAGGGTGTGATTCATCCAATTTTTGGGCTCCTGCAGCCAACTCCAGTGTCTCTTTAAAGCAATGTCTGGGCTCCTGCAGCTGCTGCTGCTGCTTGCAACTCCAGTGTGTGATTCAGCTAATTTTTGGGCTCCTGCTGCTGCCAGCTCCAGGGTGTGTTTTTCAGACACTATAGGGGCCCCTCATAGTGATGCCACTTCAACTCTCTGCAATTGTGCCGCTCTGCGATTCTATTAGCGATGCCTCTGATCTGCATGTGAGAATTATTTACAGTATTATTTCACTAACCCAGCACACATCCTATGCATGTTACAGCAAGGCAGAATGGTTTACAACCCTATTGAGGCTCTAGGAGGCTCAGAAATAGCCATTTTTAATAGCGATTCGTCGCGAATAAATTCGGGTCGAAACTATTTTTGACGGAAAATTCGTCGAATCAGTCTAATCTAATTTTTCAAAAGTTTACTCATCTCTAGCTATAACGGTAGATATGTTTTTCAGTACTATCTATATGCTGATGACACCCAACTATTTACTTCAACACGTGCTGTACTTCAGAACCCCAGTGTCTATCTCTCTGATGTCTCTAACATCATGCCCTCTCTTTGTCTGAAACAAAACTTTTCAAAAACTGAGCTCCTTGAGTTTTCAACTACAAACCTAAGATCTCCCTCTCAGTGTGGGGCACTGCCATAATGCCAAGGCAGCAAACCCACTGTCTAAGTGTTACAATTGACCCTGATCTGTCATTCAATTGCTTTCCTGCTCCCTTCACCTGCACCTCAAGAACATCTCAAGAATACGCCCCTTTCTTATGGGGAAAACAACAAAAACTTATATTGTTGCCCTGATTCATTCTTGTCTCCCCTCACTAAACTCTCCCCTCTCCAGTCCAACCTAAATGCAGCAGCCTGGCTTGTCTATCTGTCTAACCATTACTCTGATGCCTCCAACCTCTGCCAATCATTGCACTGGTTGCCCACCAGGTGGTCACACAAGATATTTGCTTTCAATATGGGATATATGCAGTGCTGCACTATGGGGTTGATTCAGAACCAGGTGAGAATACCCGATCCTTTTTTAGGAGAGAAAACTGCCATTCACTGACATTCTCTACCCGGGGACTGATTAACACCAGGTGAAAATGGTTGTTGAATCAGCCCTAAGGTAGACAATAAAGTGAATGGCATTTTTCTCTCCTGAAAACGTAGTAGGTTTTCTCATCTGACTCTGAATCAACCCTTGTATAACCCTTTCACACCATGTACCATATAACTTTCTAAAGTTATTTAGATAACCCCCATTATTACTTTTCTGTGTAGTGTTGCCTGTTAATGTACAATATTTGGTGCTTTATGAACATCTTCCATTATAAAACCTTTCAGCAATTAAGTTAGCAATGATGCAAACTTTTAATTAGTCAATATGAACTTTACAGGTGGAAACTTTGTTGTCTCGCAAATCCCTTATGCCCCTCATGCTTCTAATATAAAGGCCCAACAGTCTCTAAAGAAATGGCATTCATTGCCTCAGATAAAGTAGCCCAGAACACATTAATTTACTACTACATAGAATACAGTGGATCTTTCTGCAAGTATTACTTTGACAATTGAATTTTTCCACTATATTAAAGCATCTAGTCATTTTTCTTTTGGTGACAAACTGAAATTTTTAAGGTAAACCAATATTTATTTTATCCATTGTAATCATACTAGCTTCAAAGCTCTATTTCAAAATGAATATTAACTTTACTATTAGTAAAGGCATATATAGCAGCCCCAAATCTCCCTGTTAGTATATATTCACCATCTGTAGTCATGGATCCCACATCACTGCATGTGGTAGGGGAGTTGGTTGCTGCCAAAATATATTTTTGCCGTTTTCAGCCACAGCTGTGATCATAAATAAATAATAGGTAACTGATGTTGAAAATAGAGACTCAAACTATTCTGCAGCGATGGTCTTTCACTACACAACTGCATTAGATAACATTTCACATTACTCTTATTATCATATGGACAGCCACTGTACCTGGGAAAGAGTTAATGTACAACGCCTGATTAATGTACAGACATATCTCCCAACTGTCCCTGATTTGGAGGCCCATGTCCCCCTGCCCCTCGTTGTTCTCATTTGTCCCTCTTTGAGGTTTAAAGTGGACCAACACCCACCGCTGATCGGCCCGGGAATCTATAAGATTCCCGGGCCGATCAGCTCCCTGCCTGCGGGGCACCCCGATCGGGGGTGCCCCGCTGTGTGAAACTCCCCAGGATGCCCGCATATCCTACCTGTTCCTCGTTCCAACGGCGCATGCGTGGGCTGCCGCCACCTCTCGCGCACCCGCGGGACGCGTGAGAGGCAGCGGCGGGCGCTCTCACCTTGTCCGTCGGCGGTGATTGGTGGAGCGAGTCACGTGGGAGCGGGGTTAGGTGAGTTTTTGGGGCTTTCTGGGGGGTTTCACACAGCGGGGCACCCCCGATCGGGAAGTGGACCAACACCCAGGATAGTGAAAATCCTGGGTGTTGGTCCACTTTAACATGCAGATCTGCAGCAATAAATGATTCATTTGCCTATTTAAAGTGTTTCCATTGTTTTAACTGCTACATTCTATTTCCTATCGATCAATCAATGAGGAGACATGGCCTAATTTAACAAATGTCCCTCTTTGCCACCCTGAAAAGTAGGTATGTACAGGGGATAATATTTAGCAGTATGTTTGCATTTTTTTTAGTACTTAAAGTGCCATAAAAGATTGGAGGACCACTGAGCACGGCAGCAGGGGGAAAATCGGTTTGAGGAATGCCTAGCTTTACATAGGCCCATATTTATGAAGGAATAGCAACAGGTAGCGACTGGTGAGCGGCCGGTAATGACGGGCCCCGCCACTTGAACAGCGACAGGTATGACCTCTCACTACCTGGTGCTCTCCAATGCATTTCAATGGAACAATATTTAAATATTCATAATTAATTGTTATTGATTGTTTTTTTTTTGTCTTTTTAAATGTGAAAAATTCTGTGACCACTTCTGCCATTTTAGATAATTTTTTTAAGGTAAAAAAAAAAAATTGTACAGAATTGATATTACAGGTCTGATATTAATGTATTCATATTACAAAATTATTTCAAAACATTTTTTTTTTGGTTTCCAAAAATATGGTTGTTTGGGGGGGTTAAAAAACTACTTTTAACCCATCGCCGCCAGGGCTCTGGGGTTTAAACATGTATTTCACAGCGCAAGAATTTTTTGAGCGTGATTTTTTGATGAATATGGTGGAAGCCGGTCGCTCTGACCAGTCGCTATCATGCGCACCCATACATCGCGGAACCTGTCAAATAGCGACTCGTAACCTTGTATTCAACATTACACCACACCGACTGAGTCGCTGTCAAGAACCGAACAACAGCCAAGCACAGCGACTACTAGCGGGCGCTGTGAAAATACCGCTACAGTCGCTCAACTGTCGCTACATGTCGCTATTCATAAATCAGCCTCCCCGTGGCATGTAGCGTCAGGTGAACGCTGGGCGTTGTGCGGGAAACCACATTTAAGAAAAGTTATCTGGTAAGCACCTCAGCGCATAGCGCCGGCACTCTAGGTTCAGGAGCGCCGCATATTACCTTTCGCTCAGCATCGCTCTACCATACATTTCAATGGAGCTTCATTTAATTGTGTCTAAATAGCGTGTTGGGCAATTAAAATGTAATTTGTTTTGCTCAAATCATTGTGTGACCTCTCCTGGCTGCAAACAGAATTGTCATTAAAGGTCTGGCACTAAAGTGTCATTGTCAGAGTGCTAAAACAATGTCATTCCATGTGTTTTCGCCTGTTCTATGCTATAACGACCAGATTTAGAGCGCCGACGTGTGTGTGTAGTTTTTTTGATAAGTATGGTGTGAGTCGCTGAGAGTTGGTCGCACTGAGCTGGTGCTACCTTTTGCTCCCTGCGGTGCTGTACTGGTATTACAGCACCCAACATACATCACATTCAACAGGTTACTACAGCGATTGAGGCGCTCTGTTAAAGCACCGGATATCCACTTACAGCATCTACTAGCAGTCGCACTAAGCGCT
Source organism: Gastrophryne carolinensis (assembly GCA_027917425.1). NCBI lineage: Eukaryota > Metazoa > Chordata > Amphibia > Anura > Microhylidae > Gastrophryne > Gastrophryne carolinensis. Next base: position 600,004,491 of record CM051235.1, read on the forward strand.
GCGATACAGACGCCCCTCTGCAGATACCTGGCGTTAGTAATGAATCAGCCTCTATATGTGAAGCCAGTGAGACTTGCATTGTGCATTGCGGTGTGAATTGCAACCTGCACCTCGGTGAGGTTTTTAGCGTTTAGACACAAAAAACTGCAATAAAAAATAATTGTTCTATTTTTCCTAAAAAAAAGTCACCTGCACATGTGATAGGGCATTTTTACACGTGAGGTGCATCATTTTTGCAATGAGGTCAGAATATTTTTATGAAAGTTTGGAAATAACAGCACCCTATAAGCTATGCTAAAGAATTTTTAATATCTACACAGGGTGAATGGCACAAGGGCTTGGGTGGCATGGACTGGACAAACAGGATGTCAGGGACTGGCAGGTAATGTAAAAACAGGGGAGGAAGTCACTACTGGGCATACAAAAGGTAGCAGGCACTGGGAATCTGAGAATGTTAGGGACTGGCCACACATGGCAGGATAGCAGGAACTAAGCATTTTGTATATGGTTAACAATCTGGTTGGCACTCCTCTTAAATAAATTTTAAATATTAATAAAATCAATTCAAATATGAATCTAGATTTAAACTAATCTCTTAACGACAGCACACTGATTAATGTGCAAATGAGGCCAATTGAACTACATGCCATTATTATTATATTATAGATATGCCAGCATATTTCTCAGTCTGCACACTATCCACTGGGGGTCATGATTAAATGCTGCTATCTTTGCTGGGTCACATATATACCAATCAGGTATTTATTTATGGTGTTAAACTCATGGATGAAATACTTAAATGTTCCATACAGTGTAAACTTATTTTCGCATCTTATTTCATTATATTGTTTTGGATAGAGATCTACCATATTTTCAATTATGAATGGTGCTGAAGAAGCCTCATAGGCGAAACTAGTAAGCCCAGTTTACGTCATACAGACACATGAAAATCTTTGCTTGCTCATCGATATTTATTAAGTATCATGTGATATATGTATGGTATATGGACATTTCTGATATTCAAAGCACAACTGGCATATGATTGTTTTTAACCTTGAGGGACTATTGATTTTCCCTTATTAATAGTATTACTAATAAATGTATTACATTTTTAAAGATGAAAACATAATGCATTTTTGATTGATTGAGGCGGGGTCAAGCCCAGGGGCGAATACATTGTGGTTGGGATCTGCCTAAGCCCAACAGACTTTTACTTAATACTGGCTTTATAGGTGCTATTAAGTTAAAATCAGATGTTAAGAGCAGAAGTTGCTGAACTGTAAGTACTTTTTTATTCAATGCAATACAATACAGTTTTTTTCAACTAGGATAATGGCTAGCAATATTAGAGGTCTACTTCAGTGCACAATTTGCCAGATGTATACACTACTGGAGCAACAGTTCCAGGATGAATACCGCTGTGATAAATGTTAGCATGTTGCATGCTTGGAAACTCAGGTTAGAAATATGGAGAGGCAAAATGCAACACCGAGGGAGATTGACAATCTTGAAAGGGGCACGCTGCTCACTGAGCAAGCATTAAGTGGGGTAGAAACAGAGGGTGGAGAAATGGGTCAGGAGGGGCAGGTAAGTAGCTGGGTAAATGTAGTTAGAGGGAGTAGAAAGGGGGCACAGAACAGGAAGGCCATGCCTGTGTTTGTGCATTCTAGCAGATACTGTTCTCCCTAACAGCCGGGAGGACAGCCCCGCTAGTAATTGGGTGGTTGGGACTGCAGGTAGAACAAGACAATTAGTGGTCATAGGGGATTCTTTTATGAGACAAGCTGATTCATCGCCAAGACCACCTCAACCGAATGGTTTGCTATTACCCTAGTGCCAAGGTTTGGCATGTGGTGTAAAGGGGGGATACATTTCTAGGAGGGGCTGGGGATGACCCAGCTGTCGTGGTCCATGTGGGAACCAATGACAGACTTTATGGGAGATGGAGGATCCTTAAGAATACATTTCATACGGAACTAGGTACCAAGTTAAAGGGAAGTAGCTCCAAGGTTGTATTTTCTGGAATACTGCCAATGCCATGCAGTACACATAAATGAAAGCTTTAAAAGTTAAATGCAAGGCTTAAGTCCTGGTGCAGGGCATAAGGATTTGGGTTCCTAGAGCACTGGGCTGACTTTTCACTGGGGTACAAACTGTATTGTACAAATAATTTGCACCTGAATGAAAGGGGGCTGCTGTGCTGGGCAAGGATAATAGAGGGAGAGGAAGAGCATTTTTACTAATAATGAGTGGGGGAGGGCAAGAGTAAAAGCAAAGGGAAAGACAGATTACTTTGGGGACAGCATGCGATGTTGGGTGGAGTAATAGGAGGGGGAGAGAGACTGCTATGTTGGATAAGGAGATCCAAGTGTTCCAACTGGCAGTGAAAAAGTGTGAAAATGTGGCGTTAATGACACTACAGCCAAAAGTGTTAAACTGGATGGCAACTTGAAGTGCATGTTCACAAATGCCAGAAGTCTGGCAAGTAAAGTGGGGGAGCTTGAGGTCCTGGTACTAGAGGATAACATTGATGTTATTGGTGTGGCTGAGACATGGCTGGACTCCACACATAATTGGGCTGTTAATCTTCAAGGGTTTACACTTTTTCAAAAAGACAGAGCAGGGGGCAGAGTATGTCTTTATGTAAAACAAGATTTCAAAGCATATATTAATGGGATACTAGCTGAGGATTGTGAAGATGTAGGATCCTTGTGGGTAGAAGTGTGGGGCGATGAAAACAATGTTAAAATACATCTTGGTGTAGTCTATAAACCCCCAACATAACTGAGGAAATAGAGGGCAAACTGTATAAACAGCGGGAAGCATAGACAGGAACAGCGGTTATAATGGGGTTTTCAGCTACCCAGGTATTGACTGGAGACAGGGATTTGCTTCAACTGCAAGTGGGAGAGTATTCCTGAGCTTGCTGCAAGATAACTTTATGAGCCAGTTGGTGGAGGCAGCTACTATGGGTATTGTTCTATTGGATCTGATAATATCAAATGATGATGACCTGGTAGGTTGCTACTATCTGCAAATGATTGCACACCCAGGTCACATACAGTGCTCTTAAATTCTCACTATTGCTAGAATATTACAGCAGACCAGGATGGTTTGAAATAAGTAACCCTAAAGGGATTGACCAGTCAAATTTTCATTTACCGGCAGCTTACCTGATGCAGTGTCAGTCCCATGCTGTCTGTTTGCTCTGGTTGCAGAAAAAAAGGGGAATTTCTTCTTCCTCTGCCTCCAGCGCCTCTCCCCCTAGAGATGAGTGAATTTGTTAACAATTAGACTCAAACTACTTGCCGAATTTCCTCAAGGAATTCAGGTTTGTCCAAATCGAAATCGCTGGAGACGGACCCACCACCCTGCACTGGGCTACTGTCACTCACTCCCCGCCACAGAGCGGGGCATCCTCTGATGTCACTGTGAGTGACAGGGGGCATGAAGGTGTTTCCCAGCCAACTCACTCCCTGCCCTTAAATTGCTCCTCCCTGTGGTCGGGAGTGAGTGGAGGGAGCCCAGTGCAGGAGAGGGGATCTGCGACCTCTGTCCTGCAAAAGACAATGGAGAGAGGCGTGAGATATTGGCAGTGGAGGATTACAAGGGAGGAGGTGAGTTTTTTGTTTTTTTTAACTATTTTAGGGCAAGTGGGCTTGTGCATGGTTGCGGTGGTCACATGATTGGTTGCCATTTAATGCCATGCAAGTGAATGATGAAGAGATAACACGTTTAGTACCTCTTTAATTACGTGTTTTCATTGGTAAAAACAAAAAAAAATTACATGTTGCCTTTTACTTTCTTTTAAGACATGTTGAAGAATTTCTCAGGCCCTCATTTCCACCCAACATACTTTTCCATCGAAGGTTTATCTGACATTCCAGAGCTTCGGTTTCCAGTTTTCTTTATATTTTTATGCATCTACCTTATTATTATTTCTGGAAACGGCAGTATTTTTGCTGTGATTTTCACTAACTCCAATCTTCATACTCCTATGTATTTCTTCTTAATGAACCTCTCCGTTATTGATATTGTTTATACCTCCACTATTTTACCCAAGTTATTGAGCATGCTAGTGAGCAAAAACCACAAAATCGCCTTCTGGGGATGTATATACCAGATGTATTTCTTTTTGGCTATGGCCTGTGCTGAAGTTCTGCTACTTTTGGCCATGGCATACGATCGTTATTTAGCCATATGTTACCCTCTACATTATGTTACTCTGATGAGTTTAAAACGTTCTGCCGCTCTTGCAGTTATTGCTTGGTCTGTCGGGCTTTTAGACCCTATCGGCCACGCTGTTCTCTTATCTAGATTATCTTATTGTGCCTCCAACCTAATTGACCATTTCTTTTGTGATGTAATTCCTTTGCTGAAGATATCCTGTAGTGAAACCTCTGAAGTAGAACTAATCAATTACCTGGAGGGTGGCCTAATATTATCAGCTGCCTTTTTGCTAACTTTGGTGTCATACATCTTTATTATTTTTGCCATCTTGAAAATAAAGTCAGTAGACGGTCGACAGAAAGCCTTTTCCACCTGTTCTTCACATCTGATTTGTGTTGTTATTTTTTATGGAACCATGATTTGTTTGTACATGAGGCCCACAACAAGCTACACCCCAAAACACGACAAATTTATTGCCATACTCTATGCGGTATTGATTCCTCTGTTGAATCCTCTTATCTATAGCCTGAAAAACAAAGAAATTAAAATAGCATTGTTGAAATTTAACAAAAAATTGGCATGAACCAATGAGCTAATGTGCACTAGCCTTTTATTTTACAAAAAATATAAAAATATATACCAGTACATTGAGCCTTGTAACATGTTTTTCAAACAAAAACAGAACAAAAATATAAAAAAAAACAGAAGCAGTGGGAAATTCGAGAAATCAGCCTGGCCCCTGCACAGCTGAGCCACCCATGTATATCCTGGCCATCAAGTCAGGTGCTCTTCTAGGCTGAGGATATAGCATTGCAGGTACAAATCATGGGCAGGGGTGGATATGGTCACATTTAAATTATTGATACTAAAGATTTAATATTATAGGGGCAGATAATGTAACATGGGTAAGCATGGTACCCAACAACCATGATGCTGAAGCTTTAGCATTGGGTATAATACATGGGTATGGGTTGCTTGGCTGGGCCTGTGTTTATGGTATTGATAAGGAGATGAGAGTGTTGGTAAGGAAGGGAAATTGATGAGGTGTTAGAAGCAGCAGCACAATTTAGAGTGAATTGAGAAATGACTAGAGAAATGTCTTCAAGAAGGCAGCAAGTCCAGTTGCCTTAATTTCTACAGATGTACCATGACCTGGAAAAATGAGAACCTTCATCCACGTTCCAGTAAACACAAGATCTCTCGCTTATCTTGCATTGTATCACGAACATGGTAAGTATTGAAAGGCCCTGCCTTTACAGGCCTTACAGTACTTCCTCTTTAGGTCCAGTAATGACACAAGTTAGGTGGTCACAGGGTGAAAATTTTGACAAATTCTGTGGCTTTAGATGAGCTGTTACAAATCTGATTCCCTAAGGGAAAAGGCCCAACAGCTCACTTTAGGTCCAATCTATGATTATTAAACATTTCCACATGAGACAGGGAAGTTCTTCAGCTAGGCTTAGACATTATTAATGAAGAGTCATCTGCAAAGACATTCCATCCCGTAATGCATGCTCCACCACCTCGAGGATCGGTCACCAAGTGTAATGCTCACACTCTTACCAGATAAATAATGGGGACAGCGCCTTAATTAGCCCCTCAGGTTTCAAATCTCTTAATTTTCCAGTACTTTCAAATTGTTAAATATATGGCGAGCTTGTTCAACTCAAAATGTGATGTTGGAGATACAGTAAGCTCAATTGTTTCATGCAAGGCAACAGAAAGAGAAAATAGTGCAATACGTTCCACAGATATTAAAACACCTCTATTTAATAAATTGCACTCACAAAAATAAAATAAGAAAAAGCTTTCAATACATGATGGTGGTCTGCAATTCTCACCACCAGTACTGCTCAAAGAACAAAGCACGTCCAGTTCTTCAGTATATATTGGCCAGTAATCCAAGCGATCCAACGCGTTTTCATCGTCGTAGCGACTTCTGCCGGAATGCTTGGAGAGTGAAAAAGCCAGTCTTTTAAACCGGAAATAGAATGATGTGTAAGTCACGTGACAGAAGCACGTGACTCATAGTATAAAGGAAACTACAGCAACAGACACGTCTCAGTTACAGCGGGCGCGCATCCAACCCAACAGGCGGCTGCGCGCGCATCCACCAGGACGCGCCACACAGCCAACACGTCTCTCAAGTGGCTGGCGCATGCGCACCTCAACCTGAGACGTGCCCGACGTCCCGCGTCCCTCCAGAACAATTGGCGCATGCGCAAATAGATGTAAACAAAGTGGTGTGTGCGCACAAATCAGTGATTATAGACAAAATCCATACAGTAAATAGCTACAAATTTTAAAGCCACAACGGCTTAAAAACACTAATATGATCGCCAATCTAGGAATATCAATATCAACACAATTAACTTACAAATGATATTATGCCATACATTTAAAACAGCATTAAAATAAATACTCGATCAATACATTTAAACATACACAATAAGGGACTCTGGACATGGCAGGTGAGAATTACATCACAAAGAGAATAATAAAAAAAAATTCTTACATACAGATCTAAAAATGCAAAAACGCCAAAGAAAATATACAACTTTAAAGAAACCACGTGAAATAACTTTCTATAAAATTTCTTTAAGAATCATCAATAAAACAATTGAGGTCGAACTCTATGTTCAAACCTCCCGGTGCCATAGTGTCCAGCTCATAGATCCATTTACTTTCACATTGGGACAGCTCCCTAACTAGATTGGAGCCCCTCCAATGGCGCTCAATTTTATCAAGACCTACAAAAGACAAAAAACTGGGATCTGAGGCATACATTAATTTAAAATGGGCAGACACACTGTGCCCATCATAGCCCCTCTTTATATTATAAATATGTTTGTGAACTCTAATTCTGAGTTCGCGAGTGGTTCTCCCTATATATATATATATATGAGACCACAAGTACACGAAATGGCATACACTACTCCTTTGGAGCTACAAGTTATAAATTTCCTAATTTTAAAAGATCTCCCAGAGCGAATATCCTAGTTTTCTCAATCCCCATAGTGATTTTGCATCCACAGCATCTGCCACATCTATAGAAACCTACAGGTGGGGCTTCAACCAAGGAGACTAGTTTGGGGGGATCTATAAACTCCGCACTAATTTGTCTCTCAAAGTGGGCGCTCTCCTGAAGACACAGAGAGGTTTAGCTGTTAATACAGGGCCCAACACGGGATCCTCCTTCAAAATATGCCAATGTTTACCCAACACGTTCTTTACCTTCTGATGTTGGACATTAAAACCAGAACTAAAAGCATATTCCATATTCGTGCAATTTCTTCTCACCTCTTTAGATTTGGTGAGTAGAGCATTCCGTTCAGTGGAACGAACTGATACTAGCTGCGTTTCAATCATACTGGCATCATATCCCTTATCTGTAAATCTCTGAGAGAGAGCTACTGCTTGTTCATCAAAAACCTTCACATCACTACAATTGCGCCTAAGATGCATGAATTGTCCCCTAGAAATAGCACCCAACCAATTCGGATGGTGACAGCTATCCAAGGGAACATATCCATTCCTATCTGTGGCTTTAAAATATGTAGACGTTGATAACTGCGAACCGTCTATTCTAATAGTCAAGTCTAGGAAGTTAACCTCATGTGGTCCAATCTCAGGATAAAATTCTGAATTCAGAAGCCAAAAATTCTTCTAGGGCCGGTCTAGGACCCTCCCACAGGACCAGCACGTCATCGATGTACCGCCACCACACTTTTAAATGTGACCATGGTCCATTGAAGACGTGCTGGGATTCCCAAAGACCCACAAATAAATTAGCCATACTGGGGGCAAACTTAGCCCCCAAAGCTACGCCCTTGGTCTGGAGGTAAAAATTCTCTCCAAACCAAAATTAATTATGATTTAGGGTGAAGGTTAAACAGTCCACTATAAACTCAACCTGTTTAGTGGGTAATCCAGAAGACAGACTAAGGTAGTGGCAAACGGCTAGAATACCTAAGTCATGAGGAATGACCGTATAAAGGGACGTAACGTCCGCTGTGGCCAGTATTGTCTCCTCTGTGACCTTTAGAGCGGTGCATAATTCCAAGACCTGCCCAGAATCTCTTAAGTAGGCTGGCAAAGCACATACTAGCGGTTGGAGAAAGGTGTCTACATATTCTCCTAAACGGCAGATCAAGGAGTTGACACCACTCACAATAGGGCGCCCTGAGGGTCTTTCCAGACGCTTATGAACCTTGGGAAGGTAATATATTGTGGGGGTATGGGGGGTAAGAATATTTAGATAATCAAATTCTTTCAGATTAATAATACCCTCCTCCTGTCCCCGTTTTAAAAGGGCCACCAAGCCAACTTGGAAATCCTTAGTGGGATCCCTTTCCAGCAATTTGTAGGTCTCTGTGTCTCCCAAAAGTCTTTGCATTTCTGCAGTCCCTTATTGCGTATGTTTAAATGTATTGATTGAGTATTTATTTTAATGCTGTTTTAAATGTATGGCATAATATCATTTGTAAGTTAATTGTGTTGAGATTGATATTCGTAGATTGGCGATCATGTTAGTGTTTTTAAGCCGTTGTGGCTTTAAATTTGTAGCTATTTACTGTATGGATTTTGTCTATAATCACTGATTTGTGCGCACACACCACTTTGTTTACATCTATTTGCACATGCGCCAATTGTTCTGGAGGGACACGGGCCGTCGGGCGCGTCTCGGTTGAGGTGCGCATGCGCCAGCCACTTGAGAGACGTGTTGGCTGTGTGGCGCGACCTGGTGGATGCGCGTGCAGCCGCCTGTCGGGTTGGATGCGCGCCCACTGTAACTGAGACGCGTCTGTTGCTGTGGTTTCCTTTATACTATGAGTCACGTGCTTCTGTCACGTGACTTACACGTCATTCTATTTCCAGTTTAAAAGACCGGCTTTTTCACTCTCCAAGCATTCCGGCAGAAGTCGCTACGGCGACGAAACGCGTTGGATCTCTTGGATTACTGGCCAATATATACTGAAGAACTGGACGTGCTTTGTTCTTTGAGCAGTACTGGCGGTGAGAATTGCAGACCACCATCATGTATTGAAAGCTTTTTCTGATTTTATTTTTGTGAGTGCAATTTATTAAATAGAGGTGTTTTAATATCTGTGGAACGTATTGCACTATTTTCTCTTTTTGTTGCCTTGCATGAAACAATTGAGCTTACTGTATCTCCAACATCACGTTTTGAGTTGAACAAGCTTGCCATATATTTAACAAGTTGAAAGTACTGGAACATTAAGAGATTTGAAACCTGAGGGGATAATTAAGGTGCTGTCTCCATTATTTATCTGGTAAGAGTGTGAGCATTACACTTGGTGACCGATCCTCGAAGTGGTGGAGCATGCATTACGGGATGGAATGTCTTTGCAGATGACTCTTCATTAATAAGCTCTGTGCATATTCTGTTTGTATCTGGTTATTACGAAGGAAGAAGGACTCTCATTTGCACGTTGAGCTCTTTGCTTTAGTGTTAACGCGGTATCTGTTTGTATTATTGTAGGCTTAGACATTCTTCACATTTTAAAGAGTAACACTAATTTTCTTGCCGATTAGTTTTTTTAGCCCAATTTTAATATCCTTATTTTTCAGACTGTAAATAACAGGGTTTAATATAGGAATTACTACACCAGATAAAAGTGCAAAAAACTTGTCCCTCTCTGGAGAATAACTTGACGTGGGTCTCATATACAAACAAAAAAGCGTCCCATAAAAAATAATAACACAGGTTAGGTGGGAGGAACAGGTGGAGAATGCCTTAAGTCTGCCTTGGGCGCTCTTGATCTTTAGAATGGTGGATATAATTAAAACATATGATATTATAGTGCAAATAAAGGCATTAAAAGTGATTAGCAAGCCTTCCATGTAATTCATAATCTCAACATCGAAGGTGTCGCTGCAGGAGAGTTTTAGGATAGGAGCTATATCACAATAGAAATGGTCAATAACTCGAGAGGCACAAAAAGACTGTCTAGCTATCAATACAGTGTGTCCTATCGTAATGAAAAAGCTAAAGGTCCATGCAACAACAGCAAGGGCCGCACATCGTTTTAAACTCATCAGCAAGAAATACTGAAGTGGATGGCAGATGGCCACATATCGGTCATAGGCCATGACCTCGAGTAGGAGAACCTGCGTACATGTTAAAGCTATGTAGAAATACATCTGGGCCAGGCAACCGGCAAAGGAAATATCATTGTCTCTTGTGACCACCATATTCATGATGTTGGGTAAAATATTTGATGCATAGATGATGTCTGCAGCAGAGAGGTTCATCAAAAATATGTACATTGGTATGTGCAGGTTGGGATTTCCTAAAATAATAGTGAAAATAGAGATGTTTCCAAGGTTAATGGTAATATAAGTGATCAGGCAAATAAAAAAAACAGGCATTCTAAGCGTTGGGATGTTTGATAGACTTTGGATGGAGAAACCTGTTTTATTAAATGGGCCTTCTGACTTCATGATTATACTAGCTTCAGAATATCTTCTCATGGATCTAGAAATAAGGATGACGGAAAAAAGTTAAAGTGGCACAAAACCTAAGATATTCACTATCCCGGGTTCACTATCCCGGTTTTTGTAACTTGCCTCGGGGCATCCTAATTCAGGATGCCCTGCTATGTGAAACCCCCCAGATTGCCATTAAAACTCTCTTTTCTTTCCCACGGCGCATGCATGTACTCTCATCCAATCAGAGCCATATGATGTTCATGTTAATGCTCGGCAAATGATTCTGTTTAGACAAATCGGGAAGGGACACTTTTTGAACGGCGCACCTTAGCCCAGAGATTCTGGGAATGCAGTCGCCAATGTTTTTATCGCTGTGGGATAACCGGAAAAGGTAACTTTTGTTTCTGACAAATTTTTGCTTGAAGTTATTTTTTAACAAGCTTTCCAAAAAGGAATATTTCAAATCTGAATAAAATCTCAGAAGATTCATACATCACTTGACTTCCAATGAGTAAGGAGGGATGCTTGATATTACAAAATAAAGCATTGGGGAGTAGAACGTTGGTATCCTCCAAGACTAAAGATGAGTGAACTTTCGTCTGAACCAGCCCAGATACCAGCTGGTAAATCAGGGGGCGGAGGCCGATTGGCTGCCCCATACCTGAAGGCTACCAACCTGTGCTGCAGGCTCTTCTGTTCTCCCCTGGGCTTTGAGGATGCAGGTAATGGGGCAGGGGGTTATGCCAAATAACTCACTTTCTGGCAGGGGACTTACCAGCCCTTACTGCACTCTTACCATTTCACAAAGAGTTAACTAGAGAAAAAGCACACACAATAATAAATAGAATTTATTTTTATTTTTATACCCATACTTACCTCTAATACATCGGAGATCTGCCGCTGCTGTCACTGACAGCCGGAGAGAGCTCTCTCTGGCTTCTGACAGCTCGGCTCTGCACGCCGGGAAGGGGCTATTTCTACTGGCAGCTCACTCCGGGTATTAAAAGCCCCTCCCTCTGATGGAGATCAGAGATGCTGGGAGCCCAGCCAGACTGTTGGGCTCTGCGGAGACCAGCGTGGGACACCGGCAGAGCAGCGCGGGACAGATGGGGACAGCAAGAGAGCAGGTAAGTTAAAATTTCAGGGAAAGTTTGGTTGACAAGTACCCCCCAAAAATTCGTATTCGTGCAGAATTGAATTTTCCCTGAAATTGAGAACGAACTCTCGTTTTAGCAAACCTGTTGGCGAATCTCTAATAAAGACCAAGTGAGGAGATCTAACCGTGGGATCCAAGCGTGCCTTCCAGTTAATATCCCCCCCTCCCCAGTGAGTATCCTCCTTTTTTGTTTTTGGTCACAATGTGCCATAGTTATGAACCTGGGCCACTAGTTACTGCTCACTTCTGAATTCACAACCAAAGCTAAAAAGTTAAAGCAAAATTACAGCCTCCCATGGACTTCGATGCTGATGCCCCTACCCTGGTGGAGATGGATTTGGGTGGGTTAAAGCGGGACAAAACCTGGGAATTTGATCTCCCTGGTTTTGTTCTGTGCCCCCAGGGAATCCCAAATTGGGATGCCCTGCTGTGTGAAACCCCCCAGTGTGCTCGGTAAAACTCACCTCTCCTCTATCCAAAGGTGCATGTGTGGGATCTTGTCCAATCAGAGCCCTTTGCTGTGTTTGCACACTTCGACAAAGGGGTTTGATTGCCTTCAATGGGGAGCGATTGATGGGGCATCCCCCATATCCATGGCGGTATGCTCGCTCTCACTTCCGGCCTCCCTGAATGGCTGGTGTGGGAGTGTGAGTATGCTGCCAAGCATGCAGGGGATATGGCAGTGCGTGCTCCCTATTGAAAACAATCAGAGATGTTTGACGAAAGGCAAAAAACTCTGACTGGAGAGCACCCGCATCATGAACTATTGGACCGGGGAAAGGTCAGGGCCGTGTAGGCACGTGCCTAGGGCGGGGCTACATTGGGGGCGGGGAGGGAGACCAGAAATAATTAATAAAAAAAAAAAAAAAATCTGTCAGCAGGCCCACTATGCCTGCTACCACCACCCGGAGCTGTCGGCAGCACCCTGCCAGTGTATTGGCCTGCCTACTCACTCCCTCACCGATGACAGGAGGAAGACTCCGCCTCCTCCCCTACTACGTGCGTCACACGCAGTGACAGGATGGTTCACTTCAGGATCCGCTGGCCGCCCCTTGCGGGCCTGCATAACACGTCTCAGCCACTGATGCGATGCTGCATACAGTGGCTCCCTCACAGATGACACTCAGCTTCCCTGCTACCGTCTAAGCAGCATGGAGTGAAAGGTAGGGATTTTTTTTTAACTGTATGTTTCATCGTTATGGGGGGGGGGGGGGTTGGCTTGGCTCTGACAGATAACTGTGTTATGGGGCCCAGTGATGATCCCAGGCAGGTGCATCGCATAGAGGACGCAGAGCTGAAGTCGGGCAGGAGAATTAGGCAGAGCATGAGGGGTTTAATGTGCTCTGTGTGTATTGCCCCCTCTCCTCCCCCCCCCCCCCCCCACCCCCCCTGTGTTCTGAAGGCCAGGGCTGTCAGCATGGACAGGACACTGCTTCTTCCTCACAGCAGCCCCCTGCCCTCCTTACGCTCTCCCCCTTTCCTCCTCTCCTGCTGATTATGTCTGCATGTGAAGACCTGGACTGTCGGGACTAAAGGCAGCTCTTACTTCACACTGCTCCTCCTCCCCTTCTGTGTCTGAGCTGGGGATCAGCTGCCTGCTGATAAGAAGACATCGATGAGCTGCAGATGACCTTTAAAGCAGGTTAGAACCAAAAACTGTTCTATAAAGTGGACCCAAACTAGCCCTAAGGCCACCAGATTTCCTACCCATGGAGCATTCTGATTTGGGATGCCCCAATGCATACAAACTTCAAGCCCCTTTGCTCACTTACCTCACCAGAGATCACCAGCACATGTGTGTGTCACAAGTGCAGAACACTTCTGTGCCAGGGGAGCAGCTAGCCTGTCGTTCAAGCTTCCTAGCCATTCAGTCATATGGGCCTGCACATGCGCTGTGGGATCATCAGCAAGGGAAGGACACTGGTGATCCATGGCATTTCATACAGTGAGGCTTCCCAAATCAGTATTACCCAGGGGCACAAACCAAAACACAGGATAGGCGGCTAAATCTCAAATTTTGGCCCACTTTCAAGAGGAACAACACCTGGAAGAATGAAAATCCTAGGTATTGATCCTCTTGAAAGTGCACCAAAACTTTGGGATTCTGGCAGGGCATCCCGATTTTGGATACCCCACTGTGTGTATATCTCTCTGGATCACCAAGAAAACTCACTGTTCTAGCAATCCCACAGCACAGACACGAGTCGGTGGGCAGCCAATCCGTCTGCTCTGCTCCATTCAGCTCCGGCTAGCTGCTCCGATGTCAGAGCGAGCTGGATGAAGCAGGTACACGCCCCCACTATAGTTATAGCCTGGATGTGGCCCACACATGCGGCATTGGAGCGCTAGCAAGAGGTTTCACACAGCAGGGCATCCCTCTGAGAGAAGGGATCTGCCTTCCCTAGTGTCTTTTAATTGTTTCTCAGGATTTTGACTATCAGGGTTTTGTTTCTCGACTCGGAGGCATCCACATCCCAATGTGGATATAGGGGCAATGTTTTGTTCCAATTAAAGGAGCAGTATCGCGAAATTTGCATTAAAAAAGATAAATAATTAAATAGCCACACAATAGCTTATAACATGTGTATAAATAATCTGGCGATAGAAAAAGGAAAAAATATCTGCCTTTCTTTTAAATTGTATAATGACAATGGCTCAGTCCATTTGCTGAATAGGGGGATCTGCTGGGTTTATATTTAGTGAGCTGCTTCATTTAGCCTACTGGTCTCCTAGCAACACTTTACCTCAGAGGCTGACACTGTAATCAGTGGTAACAGCTGTGTGTGTGTGAGGTGCTGCTTTTGTTATGAGACCAGGTGACTCAAATGTGTAAAATCTATACAAAATAAACTAAACTGACTGAGAATGACTGAAATTCTTCTTTGAATAACTGTGCAGGAAAATCTAAAGGTATTAAAGTGGAACAAAACACTGAGTGGCCGACCCTGAAGTCTATAAGACCCGGCCATTGACCTTCCCCCTTGGGCATTCTAAATCGGGATGCCCCACTGTGTGAAACAACCCCTGGATAACCACAGATCCCCCCATTTTTCTGGCGCGCTCACGCAGATAGTCATTTAGACAGGCCGGGCGGCCAGGAAGGTTACTGCTCAAACTCCCCATCTGCGTGCAAACAGAGCTGACTGGATGAGATCCCGCACATGAGCTGTGGGACAGGTACGTTTTCACAGGCGAACTTGGGGATTTCACATATCAGGGCATCCCAAGTCAGGATGCCCCTAGGGGCACAAAACAAAACTCCAAATAGTGAAAATCCTGGGTTGGGCTTTGCTCAAAACACACAAAGCTGAAAGAAAGATCATATGGAAAAATGAAAAATAAGAATATGAAAGAGAAAATGGTAAACTGAAAGATTCTGCAGCAGAGCCAACATGAAGGGAAAACTGTCAAAATCAGCAAAATGACTTCTAGAGCTTTTCTCTCTGTTTTAGATATATGAGTTCTGGCCAGGCAATGTTGCAATGTTGTTATCTTATGCTGGACGGCTGCCAGGACTGAACAGCTGATACTTTGATACATTGTTTCCCCCCTCTCCTCAGCATGGAACAGGCCAGAGTGTCGGGTCCCGACACTCAGAAGACATAAACATGAGCTATTAGTCTCCAGCTGCTCAACACACACATCATTTTTTTCTACATTTGTAATTCTTACTCCAACACTTACCTACATTCAAAGTACCATTTAAATATGTCACCAAGAAAAATTTGCGATACTGCTCCTTTAAATATCGGTCTGGGATGGGGTTGTCTGCACTCTGCATATTAATATTTCTGTATGGGATGGGGTCCTCCTATGTGGTGCCATAATTTGGCACACCCCGTTTATGGACATGCATGGCAGCCATTTTGCATAGAAGGGTTGATGACTAGATATCCGGCCTGGACAGGGCCACAATCCGGAATAGGAGCAATCGGCTACATGGGACAAAATATAAATATGCATTTTGTGTTTTTAGTTGCCTGGACATTCCATTTATTTATTCCTGGGATAGTGAGGGGGGCTGTATATGGCCAGACCTGACATTTCAGTGATGTTGGGTCCAGTCACATCAATAAGGCTGTACAGGTGCTGCATCCCTGCTTCCTCCCTGTGCACTGCTCAAGGCAGACCATCAGGTTGCTGGGTGCAGATGTAGCGTGTGGGGATGCCACATCTGGGCATAACTGCTGCTGCCACCCTGCCTACTTGAAGCATCAGACCCTGGAGCGGAGGCTGCAGTCACCCACTCATCTACCTGCACCCCCCGTTTGCTGACTGAGACCTACTTGCTACTATCTACCCACCTACTTGTCTAGCTATCTGCATACCCACCCAGCTACCTACCTATGCAATTACCTACCAACCCACTCACCTACCTACCTGCCCACCCATCTATCGTACCTATGTACATGCCCACTCACCTACCTACCCAGACCCTGGAGTGAAAGCCAGCTGCCCTAAAGCAAATGTGGAATCGCTGAACCCTAAAGTGAAGGCTGCAGTCGCCCACTCACTCATCTACGTACTCAGCCACAAACCTACCTCCTCGCCTACCTACCTGCCAACTGCCCACTTTCCTACCGATTCAACTACTTACTCAGCTATCTACCCTTCCTACCCACTCACCTACCTACCTACCTATGTATCTACATGTTTACCCACCCATGTGCCTACCTAACCTACCTAGCTGCCCACATACTCATCTACCTGACTACACCCCACTTACCATTAACAGACCTACCCATCTATCTGCTTACCTACCTGACTGCCCTTCTACTTACTTACCTACTTTACCTAACCACAAAGGCTGCTTTGTGACAGGTGATACAACCTGGATGGCACAGGGGACTTCTGATCTGATGTGTGAGCTCCAGACTACCACTGATCAGCTGCAGTGGGACAAAATGTAAGCATCAATTTTAAGTTACTTTGCTGGACTAATAATTTAAAGGAAAGGAAAAAATACTATACAGGGGGCCTCCACCAGATTTTGTGCCCAGGGGCCTCCACCACTCTTAATCCGGCCCTGGGAATGAGCAATATTTTACGAGGCTGTAGTTTATGGGGCCCAGACACAACAGGTTGTATGATGACAAGGAGACATAAAGAATTGTGCAGAGAAGGCCAGTGTCTGCAGGCAATTGCAGAGCATTGTAATTCTGCCTATAGTAGCCTATGGGCTGTTTCACATGTCAGGGGTGCAACTGCATGCCGTGTTTTTGTGCCAAAGAAAATCACTAGTGCAAACTATTTCACTATTATGGTGGTTGGGCCAACAGAAGCAACTTACCTTCCTTCTTCCTTGCAGCACGTGTGTGTGTGTGTGTGTGTGTGTGTGTGTGTGTGTGTTTGTCTGCAGGTAGAGCAGATGCAGTTATCCCAAAACAGGATGCCCCCCTCCCCCACCAAAAGGCTTTTTTGGCTGTTGGTCAACTTTAAAGATGAACAAAAGCCTCTTTTGCCAGCCCTATAGTGCTTTAGACACTATATGCCTGGGGCATCCCAATTTGAGATGCCCCACTGGATGAAACCCCTAAATCGCCTAGTATACTCACCTCGCCAGTGATCCTGCTGCACATACAGTATGCGTTGCCATAACGACAACACTGACTTTCCCCAGTTGACGTGTGCATCGGCAGCAGGTATTTCTGAATGGCTGAAGCAGGTGTACACAGTGGGAGGGGAAAGGTCAGCACTAGCTGCTGATTGGAGGACACAAGCACCAGGTGATCGCCAGCAAAGTAATAATTTACGTGTTCCAGGGGGTATCGCACAGAAAGGCTTCCGAAATTGGGATGGCCCTCCTTGAGATGAACAATCACCACGATAATGACATTTCTGGGGGTTGTTACTCTTTAAAGCGGGACTACAGTCAAAAATGACTGTAGTTTCACAGTACTGCTTAGCAGCGGGGCAGCATGACCAGGGTTGCCTCCATTATAATTTGAAACCGGGTGCTGGGATAATCACCACTTCCAAACAGAATCGCAGCCAGGGCCACGCTGGTCACGCTGATAGGCTGCTCTAGGTCACGTGGGAGTGTCACCACGAGAAGCCTATCAGCACTGCCCGCGATTATGATAGGCTGTGGCGTGGCTGCTACAGAATCGGCCAAGAAGTGTCACCCGGTTTCTTATTTTAACGGCGCATGATACGCAGCAGGGCTGCCCGGGTCCTTCTGCCACGCTGTGAAGTAGTACTGCGGAACAACAATCATTTTTTGAGTGTAGTTCTGCATTAAACCAGATCAACAGGTATCCATACCCCCTTAAAGCCAGCCTAATACCAGGCCCATACATTTTCACCTTCCCTCACTAGTCTACCAACCGCATCCCAAATTGAAGCAGTCTTGCACTCCACTTAAAAAAAAAAAAAAACAAACTTCGCTAACTCCAATTTGCATACCTTTAAAACCTTTTACCATTAAAATATACCCCTTTGTTCATACCTAATGTCAGCAGAAGCCCAACCTAGCTTCCACTGCCCTGGTGGGATCTTGTGTGCCACTGCTCTGGGCACAGGTACACTCACTGAATGGATGGGTTAAATATGGAGGAAGAGTTCCCATATGTGCACAAGCATACAAGGACCAACTATGCCCCCCCCCCAAAAAAAAAAATCACTGCAGCAGCCACAGCACGAAGGCCACAGCAACCAGGTTTGCATGAATGGGCTTCTAGCCAGGAAAAGGACTGCAGGTGCAGAATGGGTGAGTATTTTTCAGGTAAGTATGCATATTGTGATAAATGGGGGGGGGGGGGGGGGGGCGTGATCACTAAAAGTGCCTAGGGCAGCATTTACCCTAAATACGGCCCTGGGAAAGGTGAGTTATTACCACCAGTCAAGGGTTTTTTTTACACAAAAAATCAGCAGGTCCTGGAAACTATTAGATTCTAGGATGGCTGCTGGTAGGTTTTGTTCTGCTTTAAGAATGAAACACTAGGCTTACTTTACTGATCCCCTATCGATTGGCAGTAGCTTCTGGGAGAATGTCTGTCTGTGACTCAAAGCCATTTAAAGCCATTTAATCAATGTGACCCGTCGTTTAGAACACAAAAGTGCTGCAGTAAGGTTTTTTTTAACCCCCAAATCCACCTCATCATGTCATCTGAGTACAGTGGAGGCTGGAATTATGGTTTAAGTGTAGATTTAAGTGTAGATATTTTTAACAGAACTATGGGGTCGATTCAGAACCAAGTGTAGGAAGTGCACTACAGAGTAAAAAGTGAAAGATTAAATAGAAGGGCCATTTTTACACCTTTTTAAATTTGTTGATGAATCACCCCTTTTTATTCAGCTGCAAAAAGTGAACAGGCTTCATGCTTGATTCTCCCCTCTTGCTCCCAGCACCCCAGCCAGATGGTATAGCTAGTAGCTAGTCTTGAACCTGTGGGGTACCTCGATTACCTGTGCAAATTCTAACCTGTGTCCATATCAGCAGTATTCTGAAAGCTATAGAAAGCTACAAACATATTAGATTTGCTTGTTTTTTTTTTATTTAGACAAATTATCCCAAGTCTAATATATGTGAGTAGTGTGGGTATCGGCAGAAGAGCGTCTGTATACCGACACTTAGAGCTACCATTAGTAGACGCTGTAAGCCGGTATGGGTCGCTGTAACATAGCGCCTCAGTCGCTGTAGTAACCTGCCCGGCATTGATGAATGTGATGTGTGTTGGGCGTTCTAACACCAGTAAAGCGCTGCAGGGAGCGAGAGGTAGCGCCAGCTCAGTGCGACCGACCCTCAGCCATCTCTTTCTACCTGGGGAGTCCTGGCCCACGTGCGGCACCAGCTCTTTTATGGCACCCGGGATCTGGAAAATGGGGATTACAATAGTGCTATCAATTATCTGCCCACAGAAGTAAAAACGTTTCTAATGGGTAAATGAGCATACATTATCCTGGTGCATCCAATACCAATCTGATCAACTGTGCCAATCCACATTATTGATACTGGCATACGGGGAGCAGCTGTCCTTCAAACACAGTGAACCTTGTTAAACCCTAGCGGGTACTGAGGGAGCCTATATGGCGAAACTAGTCTACCCAGCAGGATTGAATCTACTGTTCTGTTTCTTCTGACAAACTGATGGAGAATCCTTCCATCTCACTGATATGTATTTTACTGTGTATAAACAGAAATAAAGCAATGAACTTTTATACATACATGGTATCTTCAATGTGAAGGCGAGGTTGGTCCCCACTGAGCCCCACTACAAACCTTTCTGAGCTAGGGAGAAGGTCCAAAAACTCCCCCGCCCAACGATTCTATTTTGAATAGGGGTCACTTGACTAACCAGCCTAAATTTATTTATCACACCACAATTATAAAACACCTTTGCAATAGAGCTTTACAAACTAACTGGTGGGTCGGGCCATCTTGGATGTAACCTCATAAAGGGGGGCAATCCTCATTATCTACTTTTTAGGTCTGCTTTAGCTGGGTACACATATTTCCTTGCAGTTGCTACTGCAGCAACACAAGGTGTCACTTATCGGAAAAAATAATTAATCATTTGTGCCTGCCGGGCAAAACCAGCCTGGGTGTCTTCTGCACTGTCTGCGGGCATGTCTGTGACTTTAGGCACCAGTAGTGATTCCTTGGGCTCTTCCATTTAATGGAATATGCAGATATTGTGTGGCACAGAGCAAGCGAGAATTATCTTGGACACCTTCCCTGGGCTGTACAGTCATGCCATGCAGGCTAATGGTTCTTTAAACAATGCATCTGGTCTTGCGGTGATCTGCATTGTAGCACACTTCAGCTGTAGAATGTGGGTCCTGCATAGGGGTCATGAGCCACGTCTTCTGCTCATATCCCTTATCAGCTAAATTCAAACACACGCTTTAATGTGGTTTGCAAAACAAATGCACATACCTAACTGGTTTGCTGCATTTTGCCTTCACCTTTCCCACCCCCCTAGTTCTGCAGTTCCCCGTGCCTACCTAGTAACCATCCCAGCTGCATTTCGTTCTCAAATTTGTTGTGTGGACTTCCACATGCATCCTGGTTTGGTATGACAACAACATCTGACCAGCAAATCATATTGACCCAATTGATTAGACAGACTTTTAACCACTAAGCAAACAACCTGTACATGTGGTGTCCCTATATTTTACAATAATTTAGCATTCATGTAAGAAGCAATCTGTAATTAAAGGACCTTAAAAACATAGTCAGGAATCTTTTACATGGGACACAAATGTATGGTACACCCCATAGTGTTACACTGATTGCTATAGTAAGAACAAAATGCATTTCCTCTCTGAATAAACGAGTTTAATCCCTTCTTCAGTTGTGGCTTCTCATTTTGGGGGGGTTATAAGGAAGGTCAAATTTTAGGTCATTATTCAACCCCCCAAAAGTTGTCAATCTACAAACTCAGCTAGAGTTGCCACCCTGGATCTATGTTTCTCACCATCACAGCTCTGGCTTTGGCCTATGCTGCTGGACCCAGCTTCATGCCGGTGGGAACAAGGTGGGTTTGGGGGGCCAAGGATGTGCCAGTGGGAATAGGAGGAGCTGAATGAAACAAAAGAAAAACAAAAAAATCTGTTGAGTATGTTTTTTTGCACCAGATAAATATATTAGATTTGTTGCTGTGTGTTTGTGCATTGCACAATTACCTGACAGTAACTCCGGGGAAAATCTTGGAAAGGGTGTGGAGGAGCTAACCAGCCTATGATGCCCTGAAACAATAAGAACAAAGCCAGTAACAAAGCACAAACCACACACTTGTCACTTACAAAATAGTTAGCCACAATAATAAATACAAAAGCTACCTCGGAGCCCAACTCCAACTCTGAGACTGGCCCAAAAGGTAGACAGACTCCGTCGTATCCTCATCAGAGGAGCTGATGACCCACACAGCCCCCACCTCACTGACTCTTCTGGGACGTCCTCATCCCTTTCCTTCCCTGGATCCTCCACATTACCATGGTGAGAAGTACCCTTCCCTGCAGATCTGTTGGGATCAGAGTTGGGGACGGGGGAGAACCTCCTTGCCATTCTTGTGGAGGGGAGGCTGCTTATCTGTGGAGACAAAAAACAGGAAGAGGTATTAAGGACAAGTCCCTGCTTGAGGCATCATAGAGCCGAAAGACTGATGGTGGGTCCCAACTGTTATGGCCAAAGTCCAGAGCTTCGCTTTAAAGTGCTGGGACACGATGGCCCTAATCTCCTCCACAATGGTCCTCTTCCGGGCCGAGGGTTGGGCATAGTCATATTCCCGCTGGCACATGTCCTACATGAAAATAAACAAAGAAAGAAAAAAAACAAAAACAAAACAAAAATCGTAACAGTAACCACTAATATGTTAGTATTTAAATAACAACACATTTCTGCACACCAATTGATGAGGATGGTAAAGGAAGCATATCAAAATAGATCATATACATGGTAAAACACTAAGCGCAATGCTAAGATCTCTGTATTTAACAAAAAAACACTATTAATAAAAAAAAAGCTACATTCGCCACAAGAGGCCTGAGTCAGGAATAGAGTAGAAGGGACAACACAGCCAAAAACACACATAGCAAGATTACATGTGGATAAAACACTGACAAAAAGGGATAAAGAAGGGTCAGAAATTAGAGAAAAAGAGAAAAAAAATTACCAAAATTTTTACCATATTACCCACAATCACAAGCAGATCAGGAAACTGACCCGCAATGATGCTGTTATGATCTCATGATCCCTAATGAATGGCAGTGATTCAGGCTCATTACATTGAGATCAACACTGAGTGGGAAAAAAAAAAGAAATTAGAGAAAAAGGAAACAGAAGTAAAGACACGCCCACAGAAAGATAACATGTGCAGCAAACACACAAGACACTTACCTTAATAATCTGGCTGTTGGCCCAAGGGTTCACATGCTGGCAGGTGCTCTTTGGAGGGGGTGAGCTAGCCTTGGACCCAGGGCTGTATTTACCATTAGGCAACCCTAGGCCTGTGCCTAGGGTGGCCACTTGCAGAGGGGGTGCTATGGAGTGTGCTGTTACTGCTATAGTGGTGGCACCTTAAAGCCCCTCTTGAACCCCCTTATCCACATGAAGATGTGTGCAAGGGGGGTGCAAGGGTGCCTTGCTCAGCTCCAAACAGGACCTGATTCCATGCCTCCAAGCAGTGTTCAGGAACTTGGAAAGCCAGTAAAAAGTATAGGGCTCTGCATTTAACCATGTACACCCTCTCCCCCTCCTCCACATCTGCATATAGCCCCTTGCAGGGGCGAACTGGCCATAGCCCCAGTTAGGCTGCTGCTTTTAACACCCACATTCAGCCCCTGCCCCTATAGTCTGCCTCTCAGCCCCATCTCAACCAAGGAACCCCACCCCCCAATGCTATAGCCTCGGCATCATGGTGGTGGGGAGTACGGAGAGGGCTCAGCAGAGATTCCCTGGACCCACCAGGGGCTGGTAAAATTTAGGGCTGATTTTTGGCCCCAGTACAGCACTGGCCCCTTGCACCCCCCCCCACACACACACACACACACACACTCACACTATCTACATTTAAATCTCCTGCGACTCCCGTGATGCAACAAAAAAAAAGTGCCCAGGGCAGTCTTGACACCAAATACAGCCCTGCATGGACCCGCTGAAAGTGCTGCTGGGGCTGCGGGTGCCTGCACCTGGGGGGGGCATGTTGTCACTGCAGAGGCAAACCAGAAGTGCACAAAGCAAAAACAAAAGAAAAGCAGTCATAGCAGTTCACACCAAGGAAAGCGCCACAATTTGGCTGTATTTAGGAGAACGCTAGGTAGTGTTAGGTGTGAACACTAGAAAGCGGCCACCACATTTAAGACAGAAACAACGCTGCGCAGGACAGGACTTGGCGCCATTTCTGAATACCCAAAACCTGGCACTCGAGCCAATATTTATGAGCAAAATACACAGTGCTAACATGTGCACTGTAGAACTGGACGCTAAGGCGCACAGCGCCTGATGCAGGATTAAAAACCCTAAAATAGAGCCAGAGGAAACTGGGAAACACATGAGACTGACATTGGGGACATGCAAAGGCACTGCCACTCGAAGGACAGGCACAAAAACACAACTTTACAAAAGTATCTAAAAATAGTTTAACTTGTGTAAAATACATCCCAAGCAGGCCAGGGATCCCTTGTCAGTTGATTGCTGCCAAAAAAATGGAAAAACGCCAAGTAGAAGTTGTACAGATAAAATTACTATAAAACTCAATGGAAGTGTATGGAACACTACCTGATGCTATTAGAGGAGTTAAAAATAACATCAGCCTATGGGTAATCCAAACACATTTGGGTAGAATCATTTTAGATTTACTATAGGATTTTATATTTGTAATTTCTAAGAAAAAAATATCTTCCCCCATTAAAAATAATTTGTATGTCAACTGTAGAACTGGCCCATCATAGCACTGTAATTAGATTTTTTTTTTATTTTACTTTCTTGTGTGCTAATTGAGAAAACCTCTGACTGTCGTTTAAAACGCTGAGGCTGATTCAATACTAACGCCAGGTATCGGCAGATGAGTGTCTGTATAGCGGCGTTTAGAGCGACAGCTAATAGACACTTATGTGCGGTTATCGGGCACTGTAACACAGCGTCTAGGTCGCTGTAGAAACCTGGCCAAGATTGATGAATGTGATGTATGTTGGGCGCTCTAACACCAGTACAGCTCTGTAGAGAGCGTAAGGTAGCACCAGCTCAGTGCAACCGTCTCTCAGCGCTCCACACCATACATATCAAAAAACTACACACACAGCGTCAGCGCTCTAAAGCTGGGCACTGTAGCATAGAGCACCAGTCACTGTGTGATTAAAGTTTTTAAACACATATCCACCATTAACAAAGCGAAAACACATGGAATTACATTGTTGTAACAATAGGAAAATAACACTTTAGTGCCAGACCTGTAAATACAATTCTGCAAAAAAAAAAAAAAATCCCAAATGTTTTCAAAAATGACTTTTTCTTGGCCAGGAGAGGTGACACAATTATTTGAGAGAAAAAAAAAATAAAAAAAACAGAGGAAAAGGAACGTCCATTGAAATGTATGGGAGAGCGACAGGTAGCGACAGGTAATACCTTGGAGCTCTGGAATCTAGAGCACCGGCACTATACGCTGAGCCACCTGTAATGATGAATCGGAAACTACATGGCGCTGTTAGAGTCACTCTCCAGAATCGATTTTATAAATGTGGTATTGCGTACAGCGCCCGGCGTTCACCTGCCGCTACGAGATACTACCTGGCGCTATCCCTTGATGAAGAACCCCCTTAGCCTTTCCAGAAAATTCCAAAAACGTCAGGATGACCCACTCTATAGTGCAACAAAAATAATTAAATAAGACATTGCATTTAGTTACATACTGTAAATCGTTTTTAGTACAGTAGATATCCCATTTGGGGGGTTATTTTGTAAAATGTAGACAACTTCAGAAGACTTTTTCACCTTGGCATGGAATGTAAGGGACGAGAAAATATATTTTTTCCGCCCTTGCGTGTTAAGCTGAAGGCTTTAAATAGTAACTCGCTCGCACCCAGTGAAACTGCCATTCATCCATCCATCCGATCCACAGGCTTTATGATGGGAAGCTGATGTAGTTGAGACTAATATATGTATTGTGTAGTGAAATGCTGCCTATTTATATATTTTTTTTATCCAGTTAGAAAATCTAGATGACCCCCAGAGATATAAAGGAACAACGATTAATACAATTATTGCATTTTAAATTGAAGGGATGATGTAACCAGTAAACTTATTTAATGAAATGTAAAAACAATGATAAAATCTTACTTTGAAGTGTTTGGGATGAATTTCTACAACGTATTTGGAACATGCGTTGATGCATGTTTGGCTGCTGGCAGTTTTTTTTACTAGATTTTTCAAAAGTTTAGTTTGATTTAGACATTGCTCCTATGGCCAAGCATAGGTAATTTAAGTCCATGTCCAGACACAAACTAACTTTATCCCCTCTTATCCCCCCATGGGAGCTGTAACATTTCAATGCATCCCAAAAGCTCAAATGTTATGTAAATATGTATTCTAAGCGATGCCGCTTTCCTTGCCTCAATTTCTGGGAGGTGGCTATGCTTGGAAGAGTGTGTCATGGCACAACTTTGTGAGTAATGTGCATGCTGCGGTGTGGTCAGAGACAGCTGTGGGACCACTGTGCTTGCTGTGCTCGCTTACACTTAGGACACCATGGGACAAAGTCGC
The DNA here is from genome assembly GCA_027917425.1 of Gastrophryne carolinensis. NCBI lineage: Eukaryota > Metazoa > Chordata > Amphibia > Anura > Microhylidae > Gastrophryne > Gastrophryne carolinensis. Next base: position 600,030,470 of record CM051235.1, read on the forward strand.
TGTTACACCACTCTTTTTGCATAGTCTTGGAGAGACAAAGTTTTACTCGGCACTTCCAGAAATGGAGGCGGGTCACATGGGACAGCCATCAGATTGCCTGTCCCCTATGGTTGTGCACACCTGCCACCAGCCATTCAGATTTTCTGTTTTCCTCCACTGTCGTAAAGTGATCACCTCTAGCTCTAGCCTCTGAATGGCTGGCAAACCAACAGCTTGAAATGACCGAGGATGTGGCCAGTGGCACTCTCGGCAGAGCCATATGGAGCCGTGCAAAACCGAGCACGCTGATTGGCTGAAGCCATCAGCCAAGTAGCACTTTTGGTTTCAGCCATGCCTTGAGAAAGCCAGGAAAGTGAGTTTCATGGGCAAATTGTGGGCATAATTAAAGTGGGGCATCCCAACTCGGGATGCCTTGCCTGAGAAGAACAACACCCAGGAGAGTGAAATTCCAGGGTGTTGTTCCTCTTTAAAGGGAAAGTCCTATTTGGGGACTTTCCTATCAGACATGTAGATCATGTCCACAATTGCCGTTCCCTGCTCCTACGACCCACTTCTATTGAGAACAATGAGCACCTTCAAACACAAGGAACTTCCATGTACGGAGATGCCCATTGATCTCAAAAGGAGCGCATCATACTGAGGCTATGCCTGCCCACTATGCAGGCTTCTCGTACTGAGAGATGTACAGGGCAGAAGAGGGTGAAAGGTAAGTGGGGTGTCCAAGGGCTCTACTGGTTGAAGACTCTGGGGTTTTTGCCTCATCCTGGAGAAACAAAGTTTTACTTAGCACTTCCAGAAATGGAGGAGGATCACATTGGACGGGCACCAGATTGCCGGTCCCCACTATGCAGGGTTCTCGTACTGAGAGATATACAGGGCAGGAAAGGGTGGAAGGTAAGTTAGGTGGCCAAGGGCACTACTGGTCCGAAGAATAATTTGTCACCAAGACCGCTTCAACCAAATGGTTTGCTGTCTCCCTGGTGCCAGGGCTCGGCATGTGGTGGAAAGGGTGGACAAATTACTGGGAGGGACTGGGGATGACCCAGCTGTCGTGGTCCATGTGGGGACCAATGACAGAATCAATGGAAAATGGAGGATCCTTAAGAATACATTTAAGGAATTGGGCACCAAGTTGAAGGGAAGGACCTCCAAGGTTGTATTCTCTGGAATATTGCCAGTGCCATGCGCTACACATGAAAGACAGCGGGAGCTTAGAGAGTTAAACGCATGGCTCAAGTCCTGGTGCAGGGCAGAGGGATTTGGGTTCCTAGAGCACTGGGCTGACTTTTCATTGGGGTACAAACTGTATTCCACAGATAATTTGCACCTGAATGGAAGGGGGGATGCTGTGCTGGGCAAGAGGATACTAGAGGGGGTGGAGAGTTATTTAAACTAGAGATGAGGGGGGAGGGCAAGAGTGAAAAAAAAAGTGAATATAGGTTATTTAGGGGACAGTACATAATAGTGGGTGGAGAATTAGAAGGGGGGAGGACTGCTTTGATGGATAAGGAGATCCATGTGTTGCAAACCAGCAGTAAAAAATTTGATGGATGCATAACTGCAGGAACCATTACTATACCCCAATGTGTCAAACTAGATAGGAACATAAAGTGTATGTTCACAAATGCCAGAAGTCTGGCAAGTAAAGTGGGGGAGCTTGAGTCTCTGGTGCTGGCAGAGAATATTGATGTTGTTGGTGTGGCTGAGACATGGTTGGATTCCACACAGGACTTGACTGTCAATCTACAAGGTTTTGCTCTTTTTCGGAAAGACAGAGCAAAAAGGAAAGGGGGTGGCGTGTGTCTCTATGTAAAGCAAGAACTCAAAGCATATATTAATGAGGGGATACTAGCAGAAGATTGTGAGGGTAGGGGGGAGGGGAGTGGTGATGGGGGACTTTAACTATCCAGGAATCGACTGGAGACACGGTCCGGCTTCCACTACAAGGGGGAGAGCATTCCTCAGCTTGCTATGTCCTTGGGGGAGTAAAACTGGGAGAGTCACTTGTTGAGAAGGATCTGGTTGTACTGGTAGATCACAGGCTAAATAACAGCATGCAATGCCAAGCAGCTGCTTCCAAGGCCACCAAGATATTATCATGCATTAAAAGAGGCCTGGAATCACGGGATAGAGATGTAATTTTGCCTCTTTACAAGGCACTGGTGCGCCCTCACCTGAAATATGCCGCCCAGTTCTGGGCGCCCATTCATAGAAAGGATGCTCTGACTCTGGAAAAGGTGCAGAGGAGAGCCATCAAACTAATAAAGTGAATGAAAGATCTTAGTTATGAGGAGAAGGTTTAGTCTTGAGAGGAGGCGATTGAGGGGGGACATATATAAATGGACCATACAAAAAATATGGGGGAACACTGTTTCATGTAAGGTCCTCTCTAAGGACAAGGGGGCACTGCCTTCGATTGGAAAAAAAGAAATTTAGTCTCCGGAGGCGACAATCGTTTTTTACCATAAGAACTATAAATCTATGGAATAGCCTCCCACAGAAGCTTGTTACAGCATCAACCGCTGACAGCTTCAAAAAAGGATTAGATGCTTATTTAGAAGAAAATAACATTAACAGTTACTATTAGCGTTTATCAGTAAAAAATAAAATAAAAAATAAAAACAAAAAATAAAATAAATAGCTTCCCCTATAAAATAAAAAATATCTTTCCCGACCCCAACACCCTTGGTTGAACTTGATGGACATGTCTTTTTTCAACCGTATTAACTATGTAACTATGTAACTATGTAAGTTTCTGGGGTTAGTCAAACAAAATGGACTTACACCTTCTGTGGGCCTACATCAGTTTAGGAGAAGAAATCCTGCCGCTGTTCCCTTACACAACTCTACAGCCAATCATTGCAGAGAAATTCAAATTGCACTGCTTCCACGGGGTACCGGTGACCATGTGGGCAGTGTGTGCAGCAAGGGTGTGTGGAGTTGGATTTAGGCAATTCCATCTTTTCTGGCTTCCTAATTTTGCATGCTACACATCACTACACAAAGTTTAGCCTTATGATCACTTTAATGGTAACATTTGCACCATCAATAGGATTTAAGCTTTAAGGCAAATACTGGCCTTTGAGAATCCCTGCAACATGTGGGCATCCTGTCCACCAGGTGAATTTGAGCCCTATCGATCTATCTATTGTTACATACAATCTAAACACCAAACTGTGTATTGAAAATAATACTGGATACTACATACTGTACTTATTTTGGTCGGAGAACACAACCATGGAATAATCTAGCAAATGGATCGAGGATCTGCTTTTCCTGTTCTGAATGTGTTTTTTACTTTGATGTAAACTTTAATTTGTTTAAACTGTTCTCTGTTTGAACTTCTGAAGAATTACACTCCAATGTCCAATACTCAGGTTCCCTTATTAGCCCAGAAGAGTACTCAACGTTTAATATGCAAAAATGGGGGAAAGCACAGCTAAACATATAGTATATCCCATGCCGGCATAAAAGACCACTTATATCCAATTTGACACAAAACAATGAGGCTCACAGTGTGTGTCCAAACGCAAGTGATGCTGCACCAGAAAACAGTTTCAACAAACTTTAAACATGTATTTATTAATATACTAGAAACACATAACACATCACATACTTGATCACAATGAATAATAAAACCACAAAACACAAATTAAAAAAAAGTTTTTGTTTAATATTTATTACCCAAAAATATTATGAAAGCATAGAACACAATTACACACAAGACATTTCATATTAAATCATATGAAAAACAAACAAACAATACATATATTTTTCTGAAAATTCCTGCAGAAATCACAGAAGAAACATTTATAGCGCAAAATGGTAAAAAATGTCCTGGCAACAGAGAGGGACAAAATCTCTAGTAGGCTGTCACTTAAAAGGGTTAAAAGTACCTATGCATGTTGGGTATTGTTCTGTTCAGGGGACCTTGTGATTTGAGACGGACAGGCTGGTTCACCACTAACGCCAGGTAGCGACAGATGAGCGTCTATAGCAGGCATTTCAGAGCGCCTGCTAGTAGTCGCTGTGCTCGGCCGTGGGTCGCTAGTTCATAGCGACTCAGTCACTGTGCAGCAATGATGAATACATTGTGAGGAGTCGCTATTTGACCAGTACAGTGCTGTATGGGAGCGCATGTTAGCGACAGCCTGCTTGGTATGCCTAAAAAGCTTGAGGTGTGTATTTTAAGAGAATATATAGTGTAAAGGGTAAAAACTTCAAAGAACGCATAGTAATGGTATTTTATTTAAACATCTCCTAAAGCCCTGTTTCAGTTTGGGGCATCTCCTGGGCAATTGTAATTGGGAGGGATGGGGCTTTTACATGCAATATGATTTTCCTTTAAAACTTTCATTTTTTATTTAAAAAAATATTGCATTTTCACATATTTCAGCCAAAATATATTGTTAAAGCACAGCAAAAATTAAAAACAGAACATTTCATGTTAAAGCCCAAACTCTGCTGAAAAAAACAATATAGAATTTTCCTGGGAAATCTCTGGACATTCCTTCAAAAATCACAGTTAAACATGTATAGTGCAAAATGGTGAAACATGTCCTGCCAACAGAAGGTGACATAATATCTAGGTAGGCTGGCACTGAAAGTGTTAAAGCACTCCAATACCCTGCCTTAGGGTTGCAGGGTGCCCACCGCAACCCCAAAAACCAAAGCTTCAAAAACGCTCCTCGTCTAGAAATGAATCCTTCGGTGGTCCCGGGCCCATGTGAATGGCGGCAGCCAATTGTTATGGCCTCACTGGGTACAGCAATTGGCCTCAGGCTGTCACATGGGTACAGAATCTGGAAGAGGAGCGCAAAAGTTGTGTTTTGGGGAGGGGGGCATCACCAATCAGCAACCCTCCCCAGTAAAGAGCGGCGGCACAGAATACTCTTAAAATAAGCATTTAGGACTAATTAAGGGCTAATAAAAGAAATGCAATGCTGAGGAAGTGTCTCCATCTGGGTCCAGTTCAACATTGCTGAAGTAATGTCTGTCCTGCACTGATGTCCTGCTTTTACATTTGTCATCTAATTCATGTTCCCAGAGGCATGACTGCAGGGGGCAGGGACTGCATCAGGACCCATATGGTCAGGGGGCCCCATAATTTTTGCCCCTCCTCCATATTTAGCAAATTAGTGCTCACATGGAAGGAAGAGCCTGTCTCCGCTGCATTGACCTTTGAATTGTCTAATTACATGTTTGAAAAGGTTCTGATTTATCCAGGTCATGGTATGTATCTGTAGGAATAAATTCAGGCAACTGGACCCTCTTTTTATTCTTTTTATTTTCTCAAATGTTTCACTTGTTGTCACCCAACAGGCTTATTCATTTCTTTTTGAATTGTGCAGGATTCTGGTAGCAATTAGTGATAACTCCAATCCACTTGTTTGTCATAACAAAATAAAAATGTCAATCCAGTTGTCTTGATTTATTTAAACATATGTATCTATTTCAGTTAATGAGGAGAAAATTCTGACCTATTGTCTATAAGACAGGATGTGTGATAACTCCCGTGATCGCTGTGAAACACCTGCGTGAGCCACAGCAGCATCTTAGAACTGTATACCTCCCAACTTTTGTGGATGTAAAAGAGGGATAGATGCAGCGGTTCTGCACCACATAATTTTTTCGTGAATAAGCCATGCCCCAGCCACGTCCTTCAGCACACCAAATTTCTCACCCATTGACACCAATTCACACCCAGAGAGAAGGAGGGAACGTAGAAATGTGAGTAATGAGGAAATATAGAAGACAGAGAGAGAGAGAATGTGAAATATAGAGATAGAGGGAATGTGAAAGAAGGAGAAAATGAGGGGATGTGGAAGAGAGAGTAGGGAATGTAAAATAGAGAGAAAGGAGGAATGTGGAAGAGAGACAGGTAGAAAAGGTGCTAATATGGGTGGAAGTAGGAAATGTGTGTAGGGAAGTGCTCAGTTACCACAGAGTTGCAAATAGAACAGTCGCCTGCTGGAGATCATAGAGTGAGAGGGCTTGTAGCAGACCACTCTCTCTCTAGCTGCTGATTACACACTTCCTGCCCCTGCAAGTTGGGGTTTGTAGCACCTGACTGAAAGTATCAAAGGCTATATATAGGACAGTATGCAGGGCAGAACTGAGCACATGGCTTGCTGCCAGGAGCAGTGCTGCTACAATCCACATATACAGCCTCAAAGTGGTGTCTGAGTCACTTTTCAGACTGCTACACTATCCTCCGCGTGTCCAGCTGCTGGGGCATGTGGGGGATCTTCTGTTGCTGCTTCCTAACTTCTTCAGTACCTCCTACCTCTTAACCTGCCATGTGTTGTGGAGGATCTGCTAATGCTGCTGCATATCTCCCCCCTTCTGCGGGTCAAGTGGATCTGCTAATGCTGCTGCATATCTCCCCCCTTCTGCGGGTCAAGAGTGAATAATTATCAACAACAGTCAACAACAGGGGCCCCTACAGCTTGCATCCTGTGTCGACTTATTCCTGGAGGTATTTAGCTAGTCTATATATATATATATATATATATATATATATATATATATATATCCGGGTATATGTGCACATAATAACTAATTTCCCAGCTGGGCCTTTCATTGTGTTGCTATACTGTTTATGGTCTGTTTATACTTGCAAGTTAACGTTTAGTACTTTCTTAGTACTGTTATACTTGACTGTGTTAGTAAATGACAACCCCACTCTTCCACTCAGCGAAGGCTCAGCTTCTCTTTGTTACCAACAAGTTAGTGACATAGCCTGTCTTGAGTGGGGTGTTTACCATCAACCCCCCAAAACAGCCCTACATTTGGAGGCACTGCTGAGACTGAAGTGGGATTAAAAGATATGGAAAAACAATACAATCTAGGGGGTATGCTCAATTCGCTCCTGGCTGGTCACACCCAACCCCTGCACCAGCACAAGCTTATGTAAAGAAGGAAGAGCCAATGTCAGGTAGCTTCTCTGACAATGTAGTGATTGACATTGAGCCCCATAATGAATAGGCAGCTGGTGATTTAAGCAAACTGATAGAAATGCTAGCACAGGGACTTCAGACAGCACATTAGAGGAAGTTGAAGGTGTTCTCTGGTAATGCCCCTGTGCTACCAGTAGAAGACAGTTTTGACGTATGGAAAGAGCAAACTCTTCAGAGCTTGAGAAAGTGGTCCTGCTAAGAAGAGGGCAAGCACCAGAGAGTTAGTAAAAGTCTACGGTCACCAGCTGCAGAATTAATCTACCTGTACGGGGACACTCATGAGGGAGCAAGTGCAGCGGACTATGTACGAGTACTGTCAGATCAATTTGAGCTATACTATGATTTAGACCAGATGGTGGCTGACTATTGAATGTCCTGTCAGAAGGAAGGGGAAGGTTGCAGAAACTTCTATCACGCTTGGTGTATCATAAGGCTATAACCCCCTCCACAGTGGACTCTTTGAGATCCAGTCAGTTAGTGAGAGGCTTGTTTCCCCATCACCCTTTCGCACAAGTTTTAACGATGTTGCAATTAAAGTCCTTCCTCTTCCTGAGTTAATGAATGTAGGGAAGAAACAAGCTATTGTGTAGTTTAGTCTTCCTATGAAAGGGCAAAGTCCTCCTAAAGAGGTCCCCCCCCCAACCTAACACAAAGTGAACCTTCCAAATCCTATAGACTCAAACCTTCAGCTGTGAAACCAGCTACTTCACGGTGGTGGAGGAGCTCTAGGAGTTGTGCTAGGTGTGGTCAAACCGGCCATTCTACTAAACAGTGTCAGGAAGAGCTTGAGAAAATAGTGCAAGGTGTGGCTTTTCCTGTGCAGAAGCCCAGGCACATTGGGAAGCCCTTAAGGCCAAAATCAAGAGGACCTCTTCTAGGTTCAAAATCTATTGTCATAGCCATTATTAATGGTCATTCCACCCCAGATCAATTTGTTACAAGGTCTCAAGTTACCTTAATCTACTGTTCATTTTACAAGAAGTATCTGAGGAATATACCCTACCAGTCCTCCGGGCAGATGGAGTTATGGGGTCTAAACTCTGAATCATACGCCGTAGGTGGGAGCTTGCAAGTGGTCGTGACTATTACTGGGTTAGCTGACAAGGGCATTCTTGCTATGGAGATCACAGCTCTAGTTTGCCCTGACATTGGTGACTCCCATGCTGCCCCAGAGGTTTTGGGCATGAATTGTAAAGCAGTGTACAATGCTTTCCAGAAGTTTCTTGAAGGAGACGGGGTTACACCTTATGATGAAGCTGACATGCCACCCAACCTTAAAGAGCTCTGTGATGTAATTTTTGTTGGTTATCAGCACAGGGTGGTATATCACATCAGTGAGCATCCAATGTAGTTTCCACTAGGGGGGGAAAGAGTCCTCAGAGTGGCCTCCCACATTGCCACTGAACTGATTGAGTGATCCAAATCTACCAGAAACGGGGAACAGAAATTCAGTCAGCAGTTTATAAGTATACCTGAAGTGTTCTCCACAGATACTATGGATACTGGCTGCGCCAAGAGTGCTCAACACACCTTCGGCCCAACTGCTGCTATATCGTTTTGAGAGCGGCCCCTGATGAAAGATCAAGGGTTTATTGTGGACTGTAAGAACATCTATGCTTAGCAAATCATAATACGGCTCAGTATACACAAGCAGCTGCTGCACCTCCTCCAAAACAAGACCAGTCTTACTGCAGTGTGTTGCTATTTCCTATCCCCTGCCCAGCACTCTATACCTGATTTAGATTTCCTAGGGATCTTTAACTGTACGATGATTCTAAATCAGGATGCCCCAGGGATGACTGTAGGTCTTTTTTTCACTTTAGGCCTCCTTTGTAATTGGGGTATGCACTCTAGATGCTGTGCACAAATCAATCATCAGCCCAGTGCCCCAAAGCAGCCTGTGTTTCTTTTTTTTACTAAAGTCCTTGCTCATGAAGGTAACAACATAAACTTCCTTTCTGGGTATAGGATCACTTTAAGTGTTACAGTACAGCGATGGTGCAAATGAACACACACACATACACTCATAAACAGAAAATCCCACAACCCCCCAGTTAACCCATCACATACAGATAACCCAATCACACCTGTCCTATATAGTCAAACCCTCCGCAATTGGTGACCCCCCCCCCCCCCCCCGCATGTGATCAGCAACCCCCTAGCACCTTGGGGGAGATTTCATTCACTGGACCCGTTTCTTTTACTTAACTCATTGATGGTGCAGAGGATCGGGTCCCTGCTGTGCTCCACCAGCCTGCAATCCTGTTTTTAATTTTGTAGTCACTGGTGGCTATTGGCCCTGACCCTACAGCCCGCATTGAGTAGTTGCTGCTCCAGACTCCAGTCAAGGAGACAGGTGACTGCTCAGTGTGCTGGGAGGGGGGCTGGCCACCAGATTTTTTCTGGTCAAGTCTGATCACAATAAGGATTTCCCCCACCCCCAGGGTGGCATATGCGTCGAGGTGCAGTGGTGCAGACTGGTTCTAGGTCAAATAAAAAAAGAATACATTTGCAGCCAGCAGCATGAGCACAGGTGTTTAGGTTTGGTGATGAAAGGCACCAAAGGGGCCCCTGGCACCAACCAAGATTTTTTCTGGTCAAGTCTGATCACAATAAGGATTTCCCCCAACCCCATGGTGGCACATCCACCTTACGGCATGTCCGTCGAGGTGTGGTGGTGCAGACTGGATGCGGCAAACAGATCTAGGTCAAATGAAAAAAATAATAAATTTGCAGCCAGCAGTGTGAGCACAGGTGCCCAGTGTGGCCGCACAGCATGTACACCCCAAAGGCCGGTAACAATTCTTTGGCATGATAGATTCTACAGCTTTGGTTGACTTTTACCCCATGAAAGAGTCAGTTTTTTAAAAGATTCTTTAAATTGTTCATTCTTAATGGTGTAAATAATAGGGTTAAGCACTGGGATTAGTATGATGTATAAGAGAGAGAAGAGTTTGTCCTGCGTTGGAGAATATGTTGACATTGGCCTAACATGAAGAGACAGAGATGTTCCATAAAATATAAGAACTGAAGTCAAATGGGACGCACATGTAAAAAATGCTTTGCGTCTTCCAAGCGCTGACTGGATACTCATTATAGTGTGAATGATGAACACGTAAGAGGAAAGCGTTAGGGCGAATGCACTCAGGCCTACGATGGCTCCCAATATATATGTCGTAATCTCGACATGTAAAGTGTCATTGCAGCAAATGTTTAACAAAGGAGAAATGTCGCAAAAAAAATGGTTAACTTGAAAGGTTGAGCAGAATGATAAATTAGCGATAAAAATACAATGTATTACAGGTTCTAAAGCTGAAATAGCCCAGACGCCAACTAAAAATATCACACAATGCCGAAGACTCATGAGTAAGGAATAGTGGAGCGGGTAGCAGATTGCCACATACCGGTCATAGGCCATGACGGCCAGGAGAAGGAACTCTGTGCAAGTGAAGTAGATAAAGAAATACATTTGTGTCATGCATCCTTGGAAAGTTATCAACTTTTGCTGAGTGAAGAGCATGATGACGAGCTTTGGAAGAATGTTTGAACTTGAGAAAATGTCTAGAACTGATAAATTGCAGAGATAAACGTACATGGGTGTGTGCAAATGAGAATGCAGAGTTATACAGGCAAAAACGGCCATGTTCCCGACTACAATGTTCACATAAATAATCAAAAATGTTAAGAAAAGAGGAAATTCATATTTTGAAATATCAGAAAAACACAAAATGGTGAACTCTATAGCCTTGGGTTGTATGTTGGCAGTCTTATTTAATTTTAACATAGCAGGGCTGTCATTCCGGTTCTACTTAAATAATGATGGTGCCTTTTTAAGAAATATTAATGTTGTCTGATTTAGAAATCAAAATTCCATGAGTTTTCTGAATGTGCTAAATTTCCACAAATCATAAGTGACCGAAATTCACCAAATTTTAGGTTCTACTCAAAAATTCATATAATTAGAAAAAAGCAGCAACGAAAGTCTTCATTTAAAATGCAAACTGTCAAAACCATGTGCAAAGCTACCAACAGGGGGGGTCACCACAATGCGCCCCAGGTCCTCCACCACTTGCTCTGCAAAGGGGGGCTCCACCAACCTTTGATTAAGAGGCTTTTCAGTCTCTGGTCTGATGGGCCACAGGGCCTGCAACAAAGCTATCAGTGGCAGTGAGGGCCCCCTGTGTCTGGGCAAGCCTTCTTTTGTTTTTGCAAGCCGGAAACCAAAGCCACCACACAGCAGGACGGAGAGTCTAGAGCAGCAAAGCCACCATCAGCAACGCTACAATGATGGGTGCAGAGCTGTCATTCAGCAGCCGCTCACTTCCCATAAGCCACCAAGCACAGCCACTGGGATCTCAATGCAGGGAAACTATTATCTGCTAGACCAGCTGGGCGACTACACCCTCCCTGCCCAGCATGGCAAAGCAGGAGTTCCCGAGCAGCACGCACCGGCACAAGGGTAGCACAAGGGCCTTGATCTAACGTTTCAGTAAGTGGGTGTGTGCCATACAACCACCAATCAGTTACTTGGCTGGATTAATTTTTAGAGGAAAATAATGTATCTGGGGCCTCCACCAGAATTTTTGCACAGGGGTCTCAACCACACTTAATCCGGCCCTGGCCTTACCAAATAATTAACACGATCCTCAGTGTTGACCAGAATAGGAAAGATGGTCCCCTTCTAGCACCAAGCCACACTCCTCCACACACACACACACACACACACACACACACACACACACACACACACTTGTACAGTGGCCAGCCAATATCCAAAGGGAAAGAAAATAGTTCATAAAATGGCCCCGATTTCAGGATAACTGTATTGTAAGAATGACTTTTATACTGCAACATCAGATGTCAAAAAGTAAACAGGCATGCTATCACTTCAAAGATCCACAGCACTGGATACACTCGCATAGTGGGTATCACATCTATGCAGTGTAGCCTCTGTGGGAGCTGCAAGCAAGATGAAACTAAAAGTGTAATTTATTAAAAATGGTGCAGGTGGCACTTGAGCGCCTCATCCAAGATGCTCAGCCGCTTCAGCCTGCCAGTGCTATCAGCTGTAGCGTTCCCGTCCAGGCCGTGTTCACAGCTTGTATATGCCTATGCGCTAGCGACACCTAGTGCTAGCCAGGGGCGCCGCAAGTTGATAAAATTTATGAGCAGGGGTTCTCGTAGGGGTGCTCAAAAATGGGATTCTAGGCACACAGCACACTGTAATCCCCATTTTTTCTTTTTTTGGATCAAGGCAGTATTTCTTTTTAAAATAGAAATAGCATTGGGGGACACTTGAAAGACATGACACAGCTTTCTCACAGGCCAGTTTGCAGTGCAAAACAAAAGTGCCTAAAATGCATCCAAAAATAATCCCAAACAGCCCAGGGATCCCATGGCACATGAACCAGCCAAAAAAAAATTATACAAAAATGACAAAATAATTATTACCATTCCAGCCCACTGGAATGTATGGGATAAGGCCACACAGTGCAGGGTGAGTGCCTGGTCTTATCTGGCTCTGTAGGGAACTCCGGCACTCATCCCATCGTCGGCACTGATTATAGATGGGACATTACCTGGCAATATCAGAGGTGCTCTGGATATTTGACTTGATAAATACACCTTTTACACAATGACCTGACGTTCATCTGGCACTACATGGAACTACGTGGCGTTAGCGTTTATTAAATAAACTCCTTAAGTGCTTCAGGACCCAGTGGCTGATATGTCACCTTCACTAGCATCTATATCAGTTCAGCCAGTGCCCAGTTTATAGTATCAATTTTTACAGGTGAGGTCCATTATTTTTTCAATGCAGTAAGGATATGGGAGTTTGCAGAACGATTTGGCAAATTATGTAGCATAGCTCAAAGGATGTTGTTTTTCCATACGTAACAAACTGTCCTCACACCATTTGAAACATGATGTACCGTACCTACAAAAATGCCCCATAACGGGGGAAAGTGATTTTTTCGGAAATATTAGAAAAACATGTTTTTATCAGAATATTTCAGTGTGTTCAAGTAAAAAAGCTCACTACGAAGTAAGGCCCTTATTTATGAAGGAATAGCGACAGGTAGCGACTGGTGGCTGGTGAGCGGCCAATAATGACGGGTCCCGCCACGAGAACGCCGGCTCCCCACCACAATCACACATTTATCAAGCCAATCCTGCTTAGCGACTGAGATAGCGCCATATAGCCACTCATTCATCATTATTCCAGCCTCAGCCCACAGCGCCAGCATCCGACCTTGAACAGCGACAGGTATGACCTCTCGCTACCTGGCGCTCTCCAATGCATTTCAATGGAACAATCTTTAAATATTAATAATTAATTGTTATTACTTTTTTTTTTTTTTAAATGTGAAAAATTCTGTGACCACTTCTGCCATTTTAGATAATTGATATTACAGGTCTGATATTAATGTATTCATATTACAAAATTATTTTAAAAACTTGTTTTTTTTTGGTTTCCAAAAATATGGTTGTTTGGGGGTTAAAAAACTACTTTTAACCCATCGCCGCCAGCGCTCTGGGGTTTAAACATGCATTTTACAGTGCGAGAATTTTTTGAGTGTGATTTGTTAATGAATATGGTGGGAGCCGGTCGCTAGGGCCAGTCGCTATCATGCGCTCCCATACAGCACGGAACCTGTCAAATAGCGACTCCTCACCCAATATTCAACATTACGGCAAACCGACTGAGTCGCTATCAACTACCGAACAACGGCCAAGCACAGCGACTACTAGCGGGCGCTCTGAAAATGCCGCTACAGTCGCTCAACTGTCGCTACCTGCCGCTATTAATGAATCGGTCTCCCCGCTTCAGTTCACACCAGAAAGTGCACCCAAAGTTAAACTACTAACTTTACTTTAGCATGACCCCGACTATCACTCTACGGGGAATGTTAAAGAAATTGTATTCTGTTCTTCATAGCCCATAGGGTGCTGTTGTTTCCAAACTTTCAAAAAATATTCTTATCTCATTGGCAAAATGAAAGACCTACCGTGTAAAAATGCTCCATCATAGGTGCGGGTCATTTTGGAGGAAAAATGAGAACAAACACTTTTATTGCACTTTATTGTGAGACAAGTTAAAAAGCTCACCAAGATGCAGGTTGCAATTGACACAATGCACCCAGATAGGGCCGGCTCCAGGTTTATACGGGCCCCTGGGCGATAGTCTCAGTGAGCCCCTTGTGGTGTGGTATGACACCCCAGACACGGTGATAAAGTTGCATGTATGCTGAAAATTGCCAAAGAACAGAAAAAAGGAATAGAAGTAATTACAGAAGGAAATTATGGTTTATAAAGATTGGAAATAGAGGGAATGACAGAGAAAGATAGAGTGACATAACAGAAGGACTAGGAAAAATAAAGAAAGGATAGAGGAAATGACAGAAAAAAAAGAAAGCAAGAATGAAAAAGAGAACATAAATTACCAAAAAAAGGAATATAAGGAAAGAAGAAAGACAATGATAACAATATTAGATTGAAGGCAGAAATGAAGAAAAGATAAGAAGAAATAAGGAAATATAAAAAAAAAGAAAAAACAAAGGCATATGATGAATGACAGGAAGAGAATGAATGAATGACAGAATCTGAGAAAGCATAAAAGGAATGACAAAAAAAAAAGAAAAGGAATGGCAGAACGAACAGATAAAAGCAATAAGAAGCAATGACTAGCTGAAAATAAAGGTAACGTATAAAATAGAAAGGAAAGAAAAAAAATAAAGGGACTAGCAGAAATAATTAAAGGAAGGAAAAAAGAAAGGAAAGAAAATGAATGGCTTTAGTGACAGTTGAAAGAAAGGAAAAAAAAAATAGAGTGACTGTCTCTGGGCAATCTGTATGTACAGGGTGTGGGAAACATATAAGATAGGCTCTTATTCAGGGTCAATGTCTGGATTAATGTGGGCAATCTGTATGTACAGGGTGTGGGAAACATATAAGATAGGCTCTAATTCAGGGTGAATGTCTGGATTAATGTGGCCAATCTGTATGTACAGGGGGGGGGGAACATATAAGATAGGCTCTTATTCAGGGTGAAGGTCTGGATTAATGTGGACAATCTGTATGTACAGGGTGTAGGAAACATATAAGATAGGCTCTTATTCGGGGTGAAGGTCTGGATTAATGTGAGCAATCTGTATGTACAGGGTGTGGGAAACATATAAGATAGGCTCTTATTCAGGGTGAATGTCTGGATTAATGTGGCCAATCTGTGTGTACATGGGGGAAACATATAAGATAGGCTCTTATTCAGGTCTGGTTTAAGGGTTTGGGCTTTTCATTAAATGATGCTGAAGCTCTGGTTTAATCCAATATGGAATCCCTCGCAGTGATAAATGCCGGCTGCTGTGTTGCTTTCTCACCTTCTTTCTGGTTCCCGCAGCAGCTGCTGCTCACTGTCTGCTGTGTCACTGCAGGTCATGCAGAATGGAGAGAGCACAATGCTGCTGCTATGCACTGCCATTTGCCATTGCAGCATGTGTGCACTGCGGGAGCCCGGGTAAAGGTGAGTATACAGCACGGCACCTGGCTTTTTCCTGAGGGCTTTATTCATCAAGGGACAGATAGTGCTTTGTAAGCGTCAGGCAGCATCTGGTGAACGCCGGGCGCTGTATGCAATACCACATTTATGAAGGTGATTCTGGTGAGCGCCTCTTACAACGACACGTAGCGACCAATTCATCATCACAGACGGCTCAGCGGATCCTGGCGGCGCTCTGGCTTTCAGAGCACCTGGTATTACCTGTCGCTACCTGTCACTCTCCCATACATTTCAATGGACATTTAATTTCTTCTCTTTAAACAGGGTTTTCTTTTATTTATTTTTTTTATCAAATCAATGTGTGACCTCTCCTGGCCTATTAAATGTCATTTTTAAAAAACTTTTTTGATTTTTTTATATTTTTATGCAGAATTGTCATTACAGGTCTGGCACTAAAGTGTTAATGTCACAATGTAATAACAATGTAATTCCATGTGTTTTCGCTTTGTTACTAGTGGATATGTGTTCAAAAACGGAATTCAATCACACAGCTTCTGGCGCTTTTTTTTTTATGAATATGGTTTGAGTCGCTCACACTGTCCATCCGCTACTGTTCGCTCCCATATACTGATGTTATAGCGACTCACACATCAAATTCATCAATGCCGGCCAGCGACTGAGGCGCTCTGTAATAGCGACTCACGGCCAATCAGAGCGACCACCAGCGGTCGCTCTTAGCGCCGCTGTGCAGACGCTCATCTGTCATTACCTGGCGCTAGTAATGAATCAGCCTGCCCATTTGTTTAGTAAAGAAGACATTTCTCTATCCATGTTTTGCCTTGAATATTCAGTATTGTACTGTATTTAATATTCTAATAATTCGTTTAATAAATCTGTTAGAGTATTGTTGCTTCTGTTTAAAATAAATATAGGCCCTTATTTATGAAGGAATAGCGACAGGTAGCGACTGGTGAGCGGCCGGTAATGACGGGCCCCGCCACGAGAACGCCGGCTCCCCACCACAATCACACATTTATCAAGCCGATCCTGCTTAGCGACTGAGATAGCGCCATATAGCGACTCATTCATCATTATTCCAGCCTCAGCCCACAGCGCCAGCGTCCGACCTTGAACAGCGACAGGTATGACCTCTCGCTACCTGGCGCTCTCCAATGCATTTCAATGGAACAATCTTTAAATATTCATAATTAATTGTTAATTTTTTTTTTTTTTTTTAAATGTGAAAAATTCTGTGACCACTTCTGCCATTTTAGATTTTTTAAGGTAAAAAAAATTAAAAAAAACAATTGTACAGAATTGATATTACAGGTCTGATATTAATGTATTCATATTACAAAATTATTTAAAAAACTTGTTTTTTTTTTATTTCCAAAAATATGGTTGTTTGGGGGTTAAAAAACTACTTTTAACCCATCGCCGCCAGCGCTCTGGGGTTTAAACATGCATTTTACATTTTTTAATGAATATGGTGGGAGCCGGTCGCTAGGGCCAGTCGCTATCATGCGCTCCCATACAGCGCGGAACCTGTCAAATAGCGACTCCTCACCCAATATTCAACATTACGGCAAACCGACTGAGTCGCTATCAACAACCGAACAGCGGCCAAGCACAGCGACTACTAGCGGGCACTCTGAAAATGCCGCTACAGTCGCTCAACTGTCGCTACCTACCGCTATTAATGAATCGGCCTCCCCGTATAGAATGTATTCAAAATGAACCAATGTACTTCTTTTACCTGAAAAATAAAACTTCACAAGAAGGAGCTGCTACCGACAGGTAAGATGTGTCCCTATAGATAAGCTGAACTTGCCTGTGATCAGCATTCTGCATGACATGGCTTATGTATGTATGCTTAGGTATAGCTAAGCCACCGAGGCTTTATGTTATTTGTGTCGTAAATTAAAGCACGCCTAATACCCTGGAGAAACAATAAAGACGACAGGGAATATCATTTTTATAACTCTTTTAAAATTAAAAGTTATACTGAAAGAATAGTCTTTAATTAGGCATATACCGTAAGTAATTTAGGTTAGGGAAAGTAGCATTACAAATACAATATTTTGTTTAAAGTGCTACTGCGGGCAAAGGTAATTGTTACACCATTGCGTCGGGCTACATTCTTTCCATTTTTCAATTGCTGAGATATCAGGGTTTACAGGTTCAGCTTATGATTTTTCTCTAGTTCAATCGTTTTTATTGAAAGCATCATAGATCATAGAACAACTGGCATCCAACTATTTTTGTTCAGCACACAAAGCAATAACATCGAGATGTACAACGAAATATCTCCACAATCCAACCAATGTTAGCAAAAGACGCACCTTGACTTCCCTCCCCCTACCTCTCTGAGGGGGCGAGATAGTGAAGCTGAAGGTAAGTCATAAAATGGTTATTAAAGCGGGTGAAAGCAAAAGAAATAGAGATAAAAAGAAGGAGAGAAAGGGAGAAGGAAAAAGAAGAAGAGAAAGAGTGGGTTCCCGCCCTCCACCGATTCACTGAGCTACGGGCAGGCTGATTCATCACTAACGCCAGGTAGCGACAGATGAGCGTCTGTAGCAGGCATTTTCAGAGCGCCCGCTAGTAGTCACTGTGCTCGGCCGTGAGTCGCTAGTTTATAGCGACTCAGTCGCTGTTCAGTAATGTTGAATACATTGTGAGAAGTCGCTATTTGACCAGTACAGCGCTGTATGGGAGCGCATGTTAGCGAGTGGTCATAGCGACCGACTCACAACATATTCAGCAAAAAAACAGCCTCACAAATCTCTTGCGCTGAAAAATGCTTCTCTGAAGCCCAGAGCTCAGGAGGCGGTGTGTTTAAAGTCTGTTTTCCAGCATCTATCCACTAGTAACAAAGCGAAAACATATGGAATTACATTGTAGCAACATTGTAACATGAACACTTTAATGGCAGACCTGTAATGTAATTTCGGAGGAAATATATAAAAAATGAAAAAATGCTGCCTGTAATGGGGGTCTGCACGCTGCCTGTAATGGGGGTCTGCACGCTGCCTGTAATGGGGGTCTGCATGCTGCCTGTAATGGGGGTCTGCATGCTGCCTGTAATGGGGGTCTGCATGCTGCCTGTAATGGGGGTCTGCATGCTGCCTGTAATGGGGGTCTGCATGCTGCCTGTAATGGGGGTCTGCACACTGCCTGTAATGGGGGTCTGCACACTGCCTGTAATGGGGGGATTCTGGACGCTGCCTGAAATAGGGGGATGCTGCAAACTGCCTGTAATGTGGTGATTGGAGGGATTCTGCACACTGTCTGTAATGGGGTGATGGGGGGATCTTGCACACTGTCTGTAATGGGGTGATTGGAGGGAGGTATTTTCACACACTATTTGATTCAGAATATTTTTTTTCCTTCCTCTATTTTCCTCCTCTAAACCTTCGGAGCATAAAATATGGTAATTCTTGTATGGTATTTGTTCGCAACCAGACATCAGAACCACTAAATATTATAATCTATTAGGTTTTGTTCGATTAAATATTCATCTTTAAACATTAAAAGGGAAATTTTACAAATGCAATCAAACTTAGCTAATGCCCAACTTCAGCCAAAACTCAAGATCATTTTGATCACCCCCAATAGAGTTCTTTGGAATAGTTTGCACTGAGGAATTTTAGAGTATTCTTTGGTTTGGTCTCTGGAACTTTATGGAACAGAAGAATTTGCTAAAGTTTTCAGCACCAGAAAAGATTTTTGTGCGAATGGCATATTCCCTGAGATCAGAACACTGAATATACACGGGAAGATAATATAGATAAATATTCTCAAACATTAAGAACAAAGAGATGCCAATGTAGGTAAGAAGGCAGGTGTGGGCTTGGTTAGGGGTAATAAAAATGATCTTATCTGTAACTAGGGGTGTTATCCAAATGATTTTAGATTTTTCTGGGCAGACTGAGTTTGGAGAGGCAGTCAGAGCTTTTCCTACTCATACCATCATGGCCATGTTAAAGATCTGTTTAAGCAAGTTTACCTTTGGGTGTGCTTTTCGGGTATGAAGTGAAGTTTACATGAGTGAGCTTTTTATCTAAAAATGCCCTGTCACAGAGGTAGGTAATTTTTGGGAGATATTAATACAGAACGTTTTACTGAATTTTTGTGTTCAAGTTATAAAGCTCACTCAGATGCAAGCTTAATTTTATCCTTGAAAGCACACCCAAAGCTAAACTTGCTTCACATGACCTTTAGTGTGACCCTGACTAAAGTTTCCAACCGTTAACCGTAAATTTTACGGTCTGGCTTTTTCCACCATTTAAAGGCAAAAAACCCCCTCACTTGCATCCAGGTTCCAGCGCCAGGGGTCCCCTAATCCCCTGATGGGCCAGAGATTCTTTGCCCCGCACCTGGCTTCTGACAGCTCGCTCTGCGAGTGCTGGTCCACCAGACCATATAGCTGGTGCTCTTCTGATAATGCTGGAAGCCCCCCTTCAAGCCTTTTTTTTTCATGTTTAAGGGTTAACCCTTGATATTGCGCATAGTGTTTGTATTTTATTTGAAAATCTCATGCTCTCTTGGGGTTTTTTACATGCATAATTTTTTTAAACTTTCTTACATTTTCAATTTAAAAAAATGCTAGAAAGTTTAAAAATATAATTCTTTATTTTTTACCCACATATTTCACTCAAAATATTGAGAAAGCACTGAAAAATTACAATAATAAAATTGTGCAATAGTGCAAAATTATTAAAAATTGCTTGGCAGGCTGGCAGTGAAAAGGTTAAAAAACTAAATGCGGCACATATGTGATGGAGCTGTTCTATGCGTAGATACTGGTGCGCTGGCCTGGTAAGCTTTTTTTCTTTCAATGCTCCCCCAAAAATAGAAAAAAAGTGTGCCCCTCTCCCCTAATTGTTTCACAGTTCCTATGGAGTTTTCTCCACTGTTCTAAAAAACAGTCTGTTCTTCAAATAAGTGGCTGTCATTAATGCCTCACCCCAGTATTTTTGTGGTAGTCCAGAGTCCTGTTATTTCTATCAGCTACCCCATTTTGCTCTGATGTGTATGACACTGTCTTTTGATGCCCTATTCCATTTAGTTTTAAGTACTCAGGACTGTGCCCTGTGAATTCACCTACATTGTCACTTCAAAGTATGAAAGGCTTCCTCTGAAACGTATTACTTGTCTATAATAGTTCTGTAATTTGTCAAAAACTTTCTCTTCTGTTGCATTAGGTAAGTGACTGTGTACCTTGAATGTTGCCTCCAGGTGTAAGTGGGTTTAGGGGACCACACACATCACTGTAAACTAGGTCAAGTGGTCTTGAAGCTGTATTCTGACTGACTTTAGGAAGTGTTGCTCTTGTAGCTTTGGATTTGATGCAACATTCACACTTAACAGTAATTGGGCAAGGGGATACTGTCAGATGCTTTGTCAGATTTCTCTTTTGTAGTTTCTGTATGCATTCTGGGTGTGTCACCTAAATACCTGTGCTACATGTGTATGCATTGTGTTTAAGGGTAGTCTCACCTTTTCCTTCACTGTGTTGAGATGATACAGATGGTCATCCAGCATGGCACTCACAATGGTCTGCTTTCCATCCATGTTAGAACATTTTATAACTTGGAATTTTACAGTGTGTCAGATGCTGCACAGATAAAAGCCCTCCTTCTAGATCAGGAACATAAAGCACATTCTTCACTGGTATGGCTAAATTGTGTCCCGCATCATTGGGGCATACAAGGGTTCCATGCCCATATCCCTCTGCGTATTTTACTCTCCTTGTTATTCAGATCAAATTTTGTGAAAAGGCTTGTACCTCTTGTCATGTGACTGGTTGCTCCTCAGTCAATGCACCCGCCTTGAAATGTATGGTTGCCTGTCACTTCAAATTTGGCATTCTGGTTCCTTTCACATGGATCAGAGATTGTGGCTTTTTAGTATAAGAGTCTCATTTTCTCTGCTTTCCATGTACAGTCTCTTTTTATGTGTCACTGTTTGTGGCATCTAAAGCACATCCTGGTTTTCTTTCTGAGTATCCTTGTGTCTGTAGCTTTAAAAGTGGTTCTGGTTTCAGTTTCTGTAGAGTCATGCACAAGTTCCCTTCTTCGCTGATACTCATCTATGAGCCTGATCTTTACAAAAGCTAGCATCAGATTTGTCTCAGGCCTAGTCCCCAGTGCATTAATCAGTGCAGTATATGTACCAGCGCAGCGTATAGCGCAGCTAAGGAGAAGCAGGGAGAGCACGTGTACCGGAATCCTGGAAATTCCTGCAAAAATCACAGTTAAATATAGCACAAAATGATGAAAAATGACCTGTCAAAAGAGGATGACAAAATCTCAAGTAGGCTGGCAGTTAAAAGGGTTAAAAGTTCCTATGCATGTTCTGCTCGGGGGACCATGCGCTTTCAGATTTAGCTTGTATTTACTTGTTTGCATATATTTAGGAAATTGTGTTTTTTATTATGCTTTTGTAATCATGTGTAAGGTGCGCAGTTCCTCTGCAGAGCTGAAATTTTCAAGTAAAATTACCGTTACATGCATGCTTTAATTTGCGGTGTTTGGCAACTCTTCCCTTGACAGTGCCTATGCATGTTGGGTATTGTTCTGTTCAGGGGACCTTGTTATTTCAAATTTAACTTGTTTTTTCTTGTTTGCATATAGTTCTTTAAGGAAAATGTGGCTTTAATTCTGTTTGGGGGAGTCTCCTGGGCAGGAAATGGTGTCTACAAAAACATATGTGGCACCGTTGTAACCAGGAGAAATTAGACTTTTACATGCAATAAGATTTCATTGAAAAAAAAAGCACTACAAATTTTTTGCACATATTTCACCCCAAGAAATTGGGAATACACTTAACAAATGACAAACAAGACATTTCACATTAAAGCCAAAGACTAATTTTCCAGAGAAGTCCCTGGAAATTTCTTCAAAAATCACAGTTGAACATGTGTAGCGCAAAATAATGAAAAATGGACTGGCAACAAAGTGTGACAAAAACTCTAGGTAGGCTGGCAGTTAAAGGGTTAATTGTGCATTTTAATCATATACTTTACAATAATAATAATAATAATAATAATAATAATCTTAGCCTGTATATATCCAGCTTGATGGTACTGAAACTTTGTGGGGGCAGATACTATGGCAGGGGTGGGTATGTCCTCCACAGCCATGTTTCTGAGGCTAATGCATTACTGCAGAACATATACTGGGGTTTCTTGGCTAGGAAGGTACAGTGGAGCCATATACAGGAGTGCTGGTAAGGGAGACTGTATGAGAGTGAAGCAGCGGTCCAACTAGTAGTCCAACAAAGTAATAAGGTCTACTAGGAATTTTCCCAGGTGTCCATATGGTCAGTCTGCACCTGGTCTTACCTTATGGCCAGTTAGTTGTAACTACTTAAATAGGCACTATTGGCAGAAATGACCATAGCCCGTCTTTAACATGTGGCAGCGCAGTCCAGGAACTCACCTTTTCTGGGTCCTTATCTACGGTTGCTGTGAAGCAGCCTATTAGCCTTCATGGCCAGCGTCGGCCAGCGCTGATAGGCTCACTGATTGTGCCCACATGCTAGTGGTCATGTGGGTACATTTGCACCGGGTCGCACTGCCCTACTGCATATTAAAGAGGGACTGTGGCCACTTTAGACCATAGTTCCTTTTTAACTGTGGGGCCAGAGTTAACTGTCGATTCCAAGTGTAAAAACAAATCAACGGCCCGTTTTCTGTAAACCAGGCCTTAAAGTGGACCTATATAAACTAGCAGGGAAAAGATAGGCAATCAAAACAGCTATCCTTCCCTGCACACAGAAGGTGTATTCCACACAGTCTGATGCAAGGGGGTGGAAAAAAATCCACATCCCAATGCTAAATAAATAAAATCCAGGGTCTGGGATATGGGAAAGGACCTAAATCACAACCAGGAGCTCAGCAGGATGGATATTTTGTGTGGCAGGAAAGCAAACAATAAGTTGTTTTACATCTAGAGAATCCCTTTTATTTTTACTACCCCCCAAAAAAAATTACAGAATAAGAGGAGTAGAGGCTGATGCTAGATAAATGGAATCATTGGATCTACTTTGAGCGCCAACTTTCATTGTGAGTCTATGGGGGAACATTGCCACCCTGTGGCTATTTATGATACTAACATTACTTTACTCACATCGGCTTCAGATTCAAAACTCACTGTAGCTAAATTATACAAGCTTTCTGCTAAATGAGTTTAAGTAGAAAACATAAGAATAGTAAAGAAACTATATTTTAAAATTATTTAGAAAATTAGAATTAGAATGCCAAAATAGTTGCATACCTCCCAAGTGTCCATGATTTGGGGAGACTGTCCCTCTTTTGAGTTTGTGTCCCACTGACCCGCGTTGTTGTCATTTGTCGGTGTCTTCCCTATAAATGTATGTTTGTAGCCCTGCCTTTGACTAGGATCATTGCGTCTCCTTGTCTGAAATGTACTAATGCTCTGACGCCTTCTGTCCCATATTCCTTGCTCTGCGTACTGGCGCCCCCACCATTTGTAGCCTATACTGGATCTCACACCCCTTTGTAGTTTGTACTAGGGCTCAAACCTTACGTTGTCTGTACTGGTGCCCATGCTCTCTGTCAGAGATCAGACCTCCCACACCCTAGGTGGTTGGGGGCTTGCCTCTTTGGTGGCATAGACAGGGTGTTTGTCTTTGGTTTATATGCTCCCAGTGTGTGACTCTGCTCACCTATCCCCAGCCCATGACTCCAACCACTCAGGTCCTGGTCTATGCATGTAATCTCCTGAACACATCCAGGAGAAATTCGCTTCCCAGCTGAGAGCTGCCTCAGTCCTCAGTCCGCCATGAAGCCCAAAGAGACCTCAAGGGGTTTCCTAGAGTCACAGGAAGGTCTGATTATGGTTACCTAGGCTCTGTTCTTAAGAGGTTTTGTGCAATGGGTTTCAGTATCACGGGCCAGAATCAGAAGGGTCCCTGCCCCCCTGGGCACTTCTGTAAAGATCCTGTTCTGCTGGGGGCTGTTGTGAAGGTATTCCTCCCCCTAGGTACTGCCACATAGGTCTGGTCCCCCTGGGCACTGCCGCAAAGGTCTTCATCTGCAGACACACCCCCAGCATCTCACAGCTAAGGTACACTGTTATTCTGGGTAATTCAAGGCTTGGGGTGGGAGTGTGCCACATACTGGCATGGGAAAGAGGGCACTAGGCCAGTGGGGGGTGCCTATATCATCCGGCACTTTTAAGATCAACCTATCAGTAATCTAACATTTGACTGGTGGTTGTGGCTGGCCTGGACAAAAAAATATCAGTTCAGGGTACTTGGGGTGCAGGCCATATGGGGGAGGAAGAGGGGGAGAATAAAGGAGTTTTGGTCTGCATTATTATTTATATCTTTATTTATTATTTATTTCTAGGTAAATTACACCTTGGTAAGCATGTAATCAGCATTTTCAGTCTGTGACAGTTTAAATACGCCAACTAGAAGCCAATTAGGCAATTATCCACTCAGAAACCACCAACCCCTCAGCTCATTACAGATCTAAGCGGCTTGCCCATCGGGATACGCTAAACACATATCCCCCAATGGGTGTGAGAGACGCTCATCCTGCGGCTTGGCCTGAGACCACAATTAAAGGAGTGAAGGAGAGTGCCAGAATGGAATGGGAGAAATCATATGCAAATGTCAACCACATGCCAGAAAGACATTGTGCACATGGAGCACCTAGAAAGGCATGCAAAATATCCATCGATGTTTCTGAAGCAGTAACACCCTCATGTTCACAACTCTATCAGCTGGGGAACACAGAAGCCACACTTATTACCCTGCTCTCTGATGGCCCAGCCTCACAAGATTAAATTCCTGGGTGCTCCAGTGTGGAGGAATGAGTCAACAATTACTGGAAATGTTTAGATGCAGTTATATCTGAGGAGTCATCACGGGTAGAGATGAGCGAACTTTTGAAAAGGTCGATTCGGCCGATTCGCCGAATTTCACAAAGAAATTTGGGTTCGGCCGAATCGAACTTTTACGAAGTTCCCCATCAAAAATGCCGGCATGGTGGGAGCGGGCCGGTGGGCCGGTAAAGCCGGCCGGCCCGCTCCCACCATGCCGGCATTTAAAAAAAAAAAAAGCATTTTTACCGGCATGGTGGGAGCGGGCCGGCCGGCTCCGCTGTCAGCGGAACCGGCCGGCCCGCTCCCACCATGCCGGCATTTGAGAAAAAAGGCAAACACTTACCTGCAGGTCCGGAGCGTGGAGGGCGGCGCCGCTCTCAGCTGTCATCTGAGGGCGCGTCATGATGGCGCGTCATGATGACGCGCCCTCAGATGACAGCTGAGAGCGGCGCCGGCCTCCACGCTCCGGACCTGCAGGTAAGTGTTTGCCTTTTTTTTTAAATGCCAGCATGGTGGGAGTGGGCCGGCCGGTTCCGCTGACAGCGGAGCCGGCCGTCCCGCTCCCACCATGCCGGCAAAAATGCTTTTTTTTTTTTTTTCTTTGTTTTTTAAATGCCGGCATGGCCGGCCGGCTCCGCTCCCACCATGCCGGCATTTTTTTTTTTTAATTTCAGGAAAAATTCGATCGGCACGAACCACAAAATATTTGGGTTCGTGCCGAATCGAATATTTCCTGAAATTCGGAGCGAATTCCGGTTCGTCCGAACCGGTTCGCTCATCTCTAATCACGGGCAAACTGGGACCAAAGTTAAGCCTAGGAATTTAAAGGCTATGACCAGCCCATGAGCTCTTCAGCCCTACCCCAAGGTGTTCCTAAGGAGATCAGGAGATCAATGAGTGGTAAAGCATTACAGGAACAGCTCATGGGCAGGGGAGTATTTGTGATAATTTATTGATATTGAAGTGCTTTATGGTATTTAGTATTGTGGGACAGATACTGCGCCAGAGTTAGGTATGCCCCTACAATCATGGGGCTATAGCAATGCAAGGGCAAAACATGGTCTGGGGAGTCTTGGCTAGAGGATGTTACAACGGGTCCAAGTATGAGGAGAGGGACCTTGAAAAGCAGGGAGTGGAGGGGGTTAAAACAAATTAGTACTAACTTACAAGGATCAAGTAATTGCACAACACAGCACCAAAGGTTAAATGCAAAAATTGTGTGTATTCGTAGAGTGCAAACTTAGTAATAAATTGATATATGTACAAGAAATCTTCTTATCATACAATTCATCGCTTGAAAATACATTAGGTATATATATATATGATATGTAAGAAGCATATTATGATCATATATATATATATATATATATATATATATACCTAAGGTCTTTTCAAGCGCTGAATTGTATGATAAGGAGATTTCTTGTACATATATCAATTTATTACTAACGGCCTTATTTATCAAGGGCTAGCGCCAGGTAGTGTCTGACGAGCGCCAGGTACCGCCAGCTAACGGCGGCTACCGAATCAAGTACGGCCGGCGGCGGTCACAATGACGCATTTATCACGCTAAATGAGGCTAGCGCCGGCGAGAGCGTCAGCTAGCGCGGGATTCATCATGTAGCCGACTGCAACGAACAGCGCCGCTGCTAATCCCATCACAGCGACAGGTATGACCTGGCGCTCCCTGGTGTTGTCCAATGCATTTCAATGGAGCAATCTTTAAATAATCATAATTAATTGCTATTAATTTTTTTTTTTTTTTTATGTCAAAAATTCTGTGACCACGTCTGCAATGTTAGGATTTTTTTTTTAAGTAAAAAAAAAAAATTGTGCAGAATTGATATTACAGGTCTGATATTCATGTATTCATATTACAAAACTTGTATAATTTTTACATTAAAAAAAATGGTTGTTTGGGGGTTAAAAACTACTTTACACACATCGCCGCCAGCGCTCTGGGGTTTAAACAAGGAATTCACAGCGCGAGAAATTTTTGAGCGTGATTTGTTAATGAATCTGCAGCAAGCCGTTCGCTCTGGCCATTCGCTGTCAGGCGCACCCATACAACGCGGAACCTGTGAAACAGCGACCCCTAACCCCGTATTCAACATTACCGCACACCGACTGAGTCGCTGTCAACAAGCAAACCCCGGCCAAGCACAGCGAATACTAGCTGGCGCTGTGAAAATCACGCTACTGGCGCTCATCTGTCGCTACCTGGCGCTATTAATGAATCGGCCTCCCCGTTTGCACTCTATGAATACACACATTTTTTGCATTTAACCTTTGGTGCTGCGGTGTGCAATTACTTGATCCTTGCAAGTTAGTACTTATTTGTTTGGATCTAGAGATGAGCGAGTAGTGAAATATTCGAAATTTCGAATTTCGATTCGAATAGACCGCGTTACTCGACTACTCGACCGATTATCGAATCCCATTATAGTCTATGGGAAAAAAATGCTCGCCACTTGGAAATCTCAATTCGACCACTTGGAGGTCACCAAGTCCACCCTGAAACATCAGAATATGATGCCAACACTGCTGGAATGCAACTGGGACAGCAGGGGAAGCATGTCTGGGTGCATATAACGCGCCCAAGTCGCACTATTACGCCACTATCACAGCCACTCAACAATACACTCCAAACACAATATAACTTCTACGTAAAGTGAGACAAGACAAGGAAACCTTCTTTCCTCTACATTGCCATGGACCCCAAGCCAAACTGTACAAAAAAGAAGAACAAAATTCTGCACCCCTTAAAATCACGTTGCCTAATGACAACCACAGATGGCATAGGCAAGGGGGAAAATAAATAGACCCCACCCCTAATTGTCATTGTGTGTGTGTGTGTGTGTGTGTGTGTGTGTGTGTGTGTGTGTGTGTGAGATGTGGTCAGACATGTCCTCTTGTGTCATTGTGTCACCCCAGCAGTAAGGGAAGCTTAAAGGAGGAGGTATGTTACAGTGTGTTACCCCAGCAGTAAGGGAAGCTTACAGGAGGAGGTTTATTACAGTGTGTCACCCCAGCAGTCAGGGAAGCTTACAGGAGGAGGTTTGTTATAGTGTGTCACCCCAGCAGTAAGGGAAGCTTACAGGAGGAGGTTTGTTACAGTGTGTTACCCCAGCAGTAAGGGAAGCTTAAAGGAGGAGGTTTGTTACATTGTGTCACCCCAGCAGTCAGGGAAGCTTACAGGAGGAGGTTTGTTACATTGTGTCACCCCAGCAGTAAGGGAAGCTTACAGGAGGAGGTTTGTTACATTGTGTCACCCCAGCAGTAAGGGAAGCTTACAGGAGAAGGTTTGTTACAGTGTGTCACCCCAGCAGTAAGGGAAGCTTACAGGAGGAGGTTTGTTACATTGTGTCACCCCAGCAGTAAGGGAAGCTTACAGGAGGGGGTTTGTTACATTGTGTCACCCCAGCAGTCAGGGAAGCTTAAAGGAGGAGGTTTGTTACATTGTGTCACCCCAGCAGTCAGGGAAGCTTACAGGAGGAGGTTTGTTACAGTGTGTTACACACTGTAGGTCGCGGAGGTCGCGGAAGGCCTGCGTCTCCACAAGCCTAAACGGCAACATCTCCAGGGCCAGCAGTTTGGAGATGAGGCAGGTTAAGGCTTGGGCTTGGGTGACTGGAGGCGTACTTCCGCCTGCGGTTGAATGCCTGCGAGATGGACAGTTGATGGGACGAGGAGATGGAAGGTGCAGACGAAGATGCGGGGGAAGGGGGGCTGAAGGAGAAGGCCCCAAAGTAGCCGAGGCAGAGGCAGATGTGGAGGTGTCCTGGCTGGAGGTCGGGACCGCAGTGGCAGCACACAACAAAGGGGAAGAGGCAGTGGCAGCAAGACCGGGCACAGGTTGTATTGCGTTTGCTCTCTCCCACTCAGCCCAGTGCTTGACTTCCAAGTGACGGCGCATGCCTGAGGTGGTCAGATTGCTCTTCTCAGAGCCCCTACTCAGTTTTGAGTGGCAGATTGCGCAAACCGCGCTCAGTTTGTCGTCCGCGCAAACATTAAAAAATCTCCACACCACAGAAGTACGAGGCCTCGATGGGGGAGCTTCGCGCGACTGCCTGCTGCCGGGAAGAGCTTCGGCCCTGCTGGCTGTGGCCTGCCTTCTCTGTCTGGACTGTCCTCTGCCTCTGGACTGTCCTCTGCCTCTTGCTGCCTTATTCGGTGATGCGCAGACCGCATCTCCACTGCTTTCCCCGCTGGACATCACCCATGTCCAAGTGGGGTCGGTCATTTCGTCGTCCACCACCTCCTCTTCCACTTCCTCTCTCTGCTCCTCCTCCTGCCCACTGGACATTCCAACAGCCTCCCTTGATGGCAACTGCGTCTCATCATCATCGCTCATGATAGCAGATGATGGTTCCGGGTCCACATCACTAGGAGATGGCGGATACTCAAGTGTTTGGGCATCACTACAAACAAATTCCTCTGCTAGCTCCTGGGATTCTTGCAGCACATCTGGAAAAGGACCCGAAAAGAGGTCCTGGGAGGGGTCAAGGGTGGGCTGACTCTGTTGGCCAAGTTGGGAGGAAGGAGGGTCAGAGTGAGACTGTGTGGATGACTGGGTGGTGGACAAGTGACTGGAAGCGTTATCGGCCATCCATTGCACCACCTGTTCACGCTGCTCAGGCCTCAACAGAGGTGTACCCCGCCCCCCGCATAACTGTCCCATAAAGGCAGGGAAGCTGGATGAGCATAATGCTGGCTGCCCCTCACCAGCACGCATTGTATCCCCACTGGCTTCAACGCGGTTTGTGCCCCCACCAGCATTTCCGCGCCCCCGTCCTCGTCCACGTCCCTTTGCGCTAGCCCTCCGCATTTCAGACGTTTTACTTTTTTGGCCACACGTTATGCCAAATATAAATATATTTTTTAGGAGAACACCTGGCTATACAGCCGTATACTGCCAGAAGGTGAAATGGTGCCTATACGCACCGGGTATATAACAGTCTTTTGTTGGCACAGAGGACACAAAACAGTAGAGCCAAATATAAATATATTGTTTAGGAGAACACCTGGCTATACAGCCGTATACTGCCAGAAGGTGAAATGGTGCCTAATACGCACTGGGTATATAACAGTGTTTTGTTGGCACAGAGGACACAAAACAGTAGAGCCAAATATAAATATATTTTTAAGGAGAACACCTGGCTATACAGCCGTATACTGCCAGAAGGTGAAATGGTGCCTAATACGCACTGAGTATATAACAGTGTTTTGTTGGCACAGTGGACACAAAACAGTAGAGCCAAATATAAATATATTTTTAAGGAGAACACCTGGCTATACAGCCGTATACTGCCAGAAGGTGAAATGGTGCCTAATACGCACTGGGTATATAACAGTGTTTTGTTGGCACAGAGGACACAAAACAGTAGAGCCAAATATAAATATATTTTTTAGGAGAACACCTGGCTATACAGCCGTATACTGCCAGAAGGTGAAATGGTGCCTAATACGCACTGGGTATATAACAGGGTTTTGTTGGCACAGAGGACACAAAACAGTAGAGCCAAATATAAATATATTGTTTAGGAGAACACCTGGCTATACAGCCGTATACTGCCAGAAGGTGAAATGGTGCCTATACGCACCGGGTATAAAACAGTGTTTTGTTGGCACAGAGGACACAAAACAGTAGTGCAAAATATAGTTTTGTATATAGGTGCTAATACACCACTGAAGTCTTTCTGTCCCTATTCCAGCAGCAGCAGCTACCCCTCACTAAAGCAGCCGTTTTGTGCAGAGTGTATATAGTTTTGTATATAGGTGGTAATACACCACTGAAGTCTTTCTGTCCCTATTCCAGCAGCAGCTACCCCTCACTAAAGCAGCCGTTTTGAGCAGAGTGTATATAGTTTTGTATATAGGTGCTAATACACCACTGAAGTCTTTCTGTCCCTATTCCAGCAGCAGCAGCTACCCCTCACTAAAGCAGCTGTTTTGTGCAGAGTGTATATAGTTTTGTATATAGGTGGTAATACACCACTGAAGTATTTCTGTCCCTATTCCAGCAGCAGCTACCCCTCACTAAAGCAGCCGTTGTGTGCAGTGTGTATATAGCTAGAATGAGCAATATACCGTTCAGCATAGTAGCCCTAATAAGGACTCTCAATGACTCTCTTGTCTTCTGGTAGCTGGTATATATGGTGGTAAATGTGATATTCTGAGCTTCTGGGGCCCTGCCTGCCTACATATGAGCTATATACTGTTCAACATAGTAGCCCTAATAAGGGCTCTCAATGACTCTCTTGTCTTTTGGTAGCTGGTATATATGGTGGTAAATGCGATATTCTGAGCTTCTGGGGCCCTGCCTGCCTACATATGGGCTATATACTGTTCAGCATAGTAGCCCTAATAATAAGGACTCTCAATTACTCTCTTGTCTTCTGGTAGCTGGTATATATGGTGGTAAATGCGATATTCTGAGCTTCTGGGGCCCTGCCTGCCTACATATGAGCTATATACTGTTCAACATAGTAGCCCTAATAAGGGCTCTCAATGACTCTCTTGTCTTCTGGTAGCTGGTATATATGGTGGTAAATGCGATATTCTGAGCTTCTGGGGCCCTGCCTGCCTACATATGAGCTATATACTGTTCAACATAGTAGCCCTAATAAGGGCTCTCAATGACTCTCTTGTCTTCTGGTAGCTGGTATATATGGTGGTAAATGCGATATTCTGAGCTTCTGGGGCCCTGCCTGCCTACATATGGGCTATATACCGTTCAGCATAGTAGCCCTAATAAGGGCTCTCAATGACTCTCTTGTCTTCTGGTAGCTGGTATATATGGTGGTAAATGCGATATTCTGAGCTTCTGGGGCCCTGCCTGCCTACATATGAGCTATATACTGTTCAACATAGTAGCCCTAATAAGGGCTCTCAATGACTCTCTTGTCTTCTGGTAGCTGGTATATATGGTGGTAAATGCGATATTCTGAGCTTCTGGGGCCCTGCCTGCCTACATATGAGCTATATACTGTTCAACATAGTAGCCCTAATAAGGGCTCTCAATGACTCTCTTGTCTTCTGGTAGCTGGTATATATGGTGGTAAATGCGATATTCTGAGCTTCTGGGGCCCTGCCTGCCTACATATGGGCTATATACTGTTCAGCATAGTAGCCCTAATAATAAGGACTCTCAATGACTCTCTTGTCTTCTGGTAGCTGGTATATATGGTGGTAAATGCGATATTCTGAGCTTCTGGGGCCCTGCCTGCCTACATATGGGCTATATACTGTTCAGCATAGTAGCCCTAATAATAAGGACTCTCAATGACTCTCTTGTCTTCTGGTAGCTGGTATATATGGTGGTAAATGCGATATTCTGAGCTTCTGGGGCCCTGCCTGCCTACATATGAGCTATATAGTGTTCAACATAGTAGCCCTAATAAGGGCTCTCAATGACTCTCTTGTCTTCTGGTAGCTGGTATATATGGTGGTAAATGCGATATTCTGAGCTTCTGGGGCCCTGCCTGCCTACATATGAGCTATATACTGTTCAACATAGTAGCCCTAATAAGGGCTCTCAATGACTCTCTTGTCTTCTGGTAGCTGGTATATATGGTGGTAAATGCGATATTCTGAGCTTCTGGGGCCCTGCCTGCCTACATATGGGCTATATACTGTTCAGCATAGTAGCCCTAATAATAAGGACTCTCAATGACTCTCTTGTCTTCTGGTAGCTGGTATATATGGTGGTAAATGCCATATTCTGAGCTTCTGGGGCCCTGCCTGCCTACATATGGGCTATATACTGTTCAGCATAGTAGCCCTAATAAGGGCTCTCAATGACTCTCTTGTCTTCTGGTAGCTGGTATATATGGTGGTAAATGCGATATTCTGAGCTTCTGGGGCCCTGCCTGCCTACATATGAGCTATATACCGTTCAGCATAGTAGCCCTAATAAGGGCTCTCAATGACTCTCTTGTCTTCTGGTAGCTGGTATATATGGTGGTAAATGCGATATTCTGAGCTTCTGGGGCCCTGCCTGCCTACATATGAGCTATATACCGTTCAGCATAGTAGCCCTAATAAGGGCTCTCAATGACTCTCTTGTCTTCTGGTAGCTGGTATATATGGTGGTAAATGCGATATTCTGAGCTTCTGGGGCCCTGCCTGCCTACATATGAGCTATATATCGTTCAGCATAGTAGCCCTAATAAGGGCTCTTAATGACTCTCTTGTCTTCTGGTAGCTGGTATATATGGTGGAAAATGCGATATTCCGAGCTTCTGGGGCCCTGCCAGCTACAGCCTGTCTTTCCCTGCTGTGAGCGTCTATCCCTCACTAAGTTCAAGCTGCTAATGCTGACAAAGAGGAAGTGCTGAGTTTTGTAGATTCGAGGTCACATGGTTTTTCCAGCCAATGCGTCTAGACGCCGTTCTCGCGATGCCAGCGTCCTCCCAGGACCTGTCCCACCCCCCCCGCATGGTGATTGGTGTAAAAAACGCGCCAGGGAAGGTGTGAGGGGAAACGAATTGTGAGTGCGCCATCGCCGCTTTACTCGATCGAAATCGAGTATGACGAATAGCGTAGTATTCGATCGAATACCGACTCGGTCGAATACTACTCGCTCATCTCTATTTGGATCCAATAGGGAGAGAGGGCCCATCCCAAGTTACTGCACTCGATTCTGATTACATATTTTCCCTTTTCCTGCGGTGTGCATGGATGCTAATAGTATTTCTAATAGTGAAGGGGGTTTAGAAGAAGCAATGTTTAGACTCCAGATGAGATGGACTGCATACCACAGGCTACAGCCAGCCAACTGTCCCTAAAGCAGTATGGCCAACCGGGAATTCTCCCAATAGCCGGTCTGCCCCTGGGGGTCATACCATATACTGAAAGGAAAGGTTCATATACTTTTGCCACTCACAGATATGTAATACTGGATCATTTTCTTTGATAAATGAATGCCCCAAATCGAATATATTTGATTCGGTTTTCTTCATCTGCTTTCGGGACTTGTGTGAATATTTGATGTAACTTTAGTTCAAAAAAAGCCAGAAATATTCAAAATAATTCTGAAGGGTTCACAAACTTTCAGATACAATGTAAATGATATATTTTGTAAAATAAATGATAATTGTCCTATTGGGATGTTATTGCTTCACCAGTTGTTTTGCCCAGCCTTTGATTATCCATTTTCCCTGTAGATTGGAGCCTCCTCAGATATGCGACCTCGCATGTATTTACAGCTTATATAAATGGCATTAAGCCAGTAGCTCTAAAAGAAAGGATTTAACTACATGAGTAATTTAACACTAAATGAAGGCTTTAAGGCCCATGTAAGCTATTATTGTATTCTCCCATATATTTTCTATTTGTGTGTCTAAATTCATCTCTGGAAAAAAAAGAGGTAGGTTGCACGTAAAAAACACTGTAGCCGCAGGCGATCGCTGATAGCTTGGTAGTCGAACACATACTAGTCTGCACTATCTGTGCAGCCCTCATCTCACCATGCCACTCTTGTCCATTCAACACCCAATGGACTACCCTCTCTGCACAATCTCCCTCACCAGGGACCTGCAAAGCAAAGCAAAAAACATTATTAAACCAACAAAAAATAGGGTCCCCACACACCCAGAGAAATTACCAAGACTAAGGTGTCACTACCCTCTAAAGATACAAATATCAATGATTTTATTTAAAGAGACATGTTTTTACAAAAAAGACACAAGACAATACATTTTAAAAAACAGACATTACACATACACAATAGACACCGGGGGGTGCCAGCATTCCATCTAAGAATTCATAATATTACAATTACACATATAAGTTGCTAAGGGCTGGAAATAAAGTATAAAGTGCTTAAAACCATACAAATACTAATATTAAACACCTCTACTTGGAATTAATTATATACAATTTGTGCAAATCATGCAAATAATGTGCAACAAGTCAATAGCCATATATAAAAACAACAAAGTGCCTGGGCAAAACAAGATATCTATCATACAAAACTATCAGGACCAGCCAGGATAATCGAAAGAGACATGGAACAAATAATAAAGAATGTACAAACCATCTAGGCTTCCCCCCGTCAGTATGCCCACCAACGCGTGTCGCAACGTGCACCAGTTACTTCCTCAGGAGGAGAATGAACTGGGACCATGTGCAAGACTCCCTATATACTCCCAAGTAACATTAGTAATATTAGAAATGTTATTATTAAAATATACACTTATATTTTATTAAAATACATTCACCAAGGGTCCCTTTGATGCATCTGTTGTCTCAGCCTCTACCACTGCCTCCACAGGTCGCAAAGCCACCTGTCTCCCCCCACAAAGGGAGGATATAATAATTGATTGAATTAATAGTGTGGCTGAAATCTATATCTGTTCATTTTATGTTTTATTCTGGTTCTACACCTGAATTCTCATTCAAATCTATAGGAAGAAAATTCTAGTTATGTGTTCTGTCTCTAGAAAGCAACTAAAGCAGGCAAATGCTCCTAGAGTTGCAGGAACCACTTTAAAGTCCCTGTCCAGATGCACACTTACTTTCTCCCACAGTACCCCTCCTTGGGAACAGTGTAAAATTGGCCAATTAAAAGCATCTCAAAATCTCTGATTAAACTTATTTATTCTACCGCTGTATCTGCTGGCGGCAGCATATACAGAGTGAACACCCGTCTTGGTATATCGGTGGGTGTGGCCGATGATCGAGGCCACCGCTGTGTAAGGCTGAATACGTCTCTGTGTGCTGGCACTGTAGAGAAGGCGGCAGATACAGCTGCCTCCACTGCTTCCTCTCCGCGGGGACAGCGCGTGGCGGAAGATGGAAAGGTGAGTTGACTTTTTTCCGTCCCCCCCCCCACATTCACCCTATAAGATGCACAGGTGCCCCCCCCCCCCCCCCTCCATACACACACACACTTTTGGGGAAAAATAAGTGCATATTATAGGGTGAAAAATATGGTAGCTTTGGGCAAATAAATGCCTTGTGTTGCCCTACATTATGTGAATATATTTAAGTGTGCCTAGACAATCACTTTAATTCCAATAGAGGTGTAGACAATGGGCCTTTATGGAAAATTAATATTGTTAAAGTATTATGTAATGTGGATATGTATTTTAGGGTCCTTCACTATGTATAATTAGTTGCATTATACATAGGTCAGGTCATTCAGGCAGGCCAAGATGTTTACTCACAAGCCCAGAGGCTCTACAGTCCACATTCCTTTCCCCACCCGAATAAAAACAGGTTTTCAAATCAAGACCAGTTTTAGGGTCTGAGAAAAGCCCAAGGTTTCTCTGCAAAGTGGGTTTTCACAAGCTTCAGGCTAGCGAAACTGGGAGAACAAGTCTGGACATCACAGGAATATCGCAGTACAACTGAAGTGGGGAGAGAGCCTTGTGAGGGGGAAGAAGGATGGAGGGAGACTTAGACAGAGGGACTGAAGAGGAGGAGAGGAGGCCAAGGCTGCCAGCTTGGAGGTCTGCTTGTGGGTTCCCCTGTCAGGAGGGTAATATATGCCTTAACCACTGTATTTGTGTATGCCAGTCATATAACTCTCTTAATTATATTGTGTTGTCTCTTGTTGGTTTGTAAGATTTGATTGCATTTTGTGTTATATGTACCCCAATATAAATCTTTGTTTCGCATTGGTTTCAGTGATTTCTTTGAAATAACGGATATCTAAAGAACTACAAACTTTTGCGTGTATCCATTGCATTACTATTGGCCAGTTATTAATAATATATATTTGTTTGCCTGCCGAGCCAGGCAGGATATATATTATATTAGTAATCAAATTGTTTACATGTATCTGGCTTAGTCAGGCAAAAGTTTTTACTGAATTAATCATTGATATTTCTATTGATTTTTTTAATAATAATAATAATTGTTTACATATTTGGCCATATTGGTTTCAGGAGATATTAGATATAATTGTTTAGAGAGGTCAAGGTTGCATTCATCCAGGTCATAGAATATCCATAGTAATAAATCAAGACAACTAGACATTCTGTATTTCCTTGGAAGATGTTTGCAAGCCATCCAACTGACTGTCTTAATTCAGAATGACTTCAGCAGGTCCAGTTGACTTGATTTATTTTCCACAGAAAACAAAAGAGATAATGCTACATATATTATTCCCATAAAGGTTATGCAGAAAATACAGTCAGCAAATGGTTCCCAGTTGGTTGAGTTCACCATACAATGCTTTTCTGATCTCCCGGAGCTTCAGCTTCCTCTTTTCGTTTTATTTTTTATTATTTATATTGATATTATCTTTGGGAACATTGTTGTCTTCACATCCATCCTATTTGACTCTCATCTTCACACTCCTATGTACTTTTTTCTGTGTAACCTCTCGGTATTGGACATCTCGTACAGCACCACCATCCTCCCCAACCTCCTGGCCATGCTCTACACTCAGGACAAGATCGTGTCTTTAGCGCGCTGCATCGCGCAGATGTATTTTTTCTTGACTTTCGCTTGTTGTGAGATGATTCTTCTTGCGGTAATGGCGTATGACCGCTATGCTGCCATATGCTGCCCATTACAGTATTCAATACTGATGAATCCGAAGCATTGTCTTCATATGGTGAGTAGTGTGTGGGTCACCTCTCTGATGGAACCGGTGGTCTTCACCATGTTCGTAGCCAATTTGTCCTTTTGTTCCTCCAATGTTATTGATCATTTTTATTGCGACGCTTCACCTTTGCTCAAGCTTTCTTGCAGTGACACGGCGCATGTTAACCTGACAACCTATGTTTTTGGAGCAGTCGTTGGTTGTGGGACATTCGTGCTCACCTTGGTTTCCTATGTGTTTATTATATCTAATATAATGAAGATCCAGTCATTGGATGGGAGACAGAAAACCTTTTCTACCTGCGCCTCTCACCTGACCTGTGTGATTGTGTTTTATGGCACCACACTTTGTTTGTACATGAGGCCCACATCCATGTACTCACCAATGTATGATAAGTTCTTTTCTCTCCTGTATATTATATTGATCCCTATACTAAATCCTATTATTTACACACTTAAAAATGAACAATTTAAGGAAGCCTTTAAAAAAATCATCAGAGGCTTATATTTATGCTAAACACTAGTTTGGGCTTATTTATGGAGAAAAAAGTTTTAAACCCCCCCCCCCCTTAATAACTTGCAGGACTTGTTCAAGTGCAGGGGTAACTGCTAATTAGTAACAGCTGTGTCTCCCTGCAGCTTTCCCTGACAACTCAGGAGTAGGAGCTGATAGAAATACATCAACATTTTAGGCAACGCACAGTTTAGGACACAGCCTGTCACATTCTATGGTCACAAATGGCTATGATCATGTCCCTGACAGTGACACATCTATTGACATGTTTCGGCAGCCTGAAGCCAGTGTTGGCTGTGAAAGTTTTTATG
Organism: Gastrophryne carolinensis; assembly: GCA_027917425.1. Classification (NCBI taxonomy): domain Eukaryota; kingdom Metazoa; phylum Chordata; class Amphibia; order Anura; family Microhylidae; genus Gastrophryne; species Gastrophryne carolinensis. The sequence continues at coordinate 600,069,163 of CM051235.1, forward strand.
CTGCCCTCTACTCGCCTGTCTGGGTGCATTTGATGTTGTCATCCTCTCTGTTACTGTCATTTCTTACAGAAATTATGATCTAGTCTGTCCTTCTAAAATTAGTGGGGTCAGTCTGGGGTTAATAAGCAATTCATTTATGTGCAGGCTTTACTGACACCAGGACTAAATTTAAGATGATAAAACTGTAATAAAATGTGACATTTCTCATAAGGTTTTGCCAATTTTACTGTTACAGGAGGTTAATTCCATCACCAAATAGAACACTATTAAAAATTAACACAAGTAAGATTTTCTGCTTTTATTTTCTTCAAATGAGGCCCATCCCTAGATTTACATAACTGTCACAAAGTTTAGAAATAGTCAGACAAGTCCATTGATTCTAATAGGAACGGCAGTTATAGACCCCTGTTCTGTGTGCACAGAAGTCTGTAACTGCCATTTTGACCTTCCCTGGTCACAAATTCACATCTGACCCCACCCCTAGACTGCTCTCTTGGAAGGGTGTCGTTGCTGAGTTATAGACCTCATAACCATGCCGTCCAGCTGCCTCTCAATCTCTTCTAGGAGCAAATCTGTGGCCTGAATCCCACCCCCTGCCTGCATCACAGTGTGGGAGTAGCTCTGTTTTCACTCTCTGCCTGTCTCTTTGCTCGATCCCCTTTTCAGCAGTGCAGGAACTTGCTGGCAGTGAATTCCTGACCTCTGTGATCTTTTAGTGCCACATAGATACAGGCAAGAGTAAACAGACATACAGATGGAGTGTATCTTCCTTGCACACAGTGAATGAATCTGGCTGTCACACTGTGATGGAGGCAGGAATGCTAGCGACTACACCATTTTGAGAAAGCAGACCAGTTCCTGGCCTGCTATAGTATTTTAATGTCACATTATATATACATCTTTTTTTTTCATTCCACAGATAGAATAGACAGAATATTCTGAACCAAATGGTGTGCTAAAATCCCCCCCCATTACAGTGTGCGGAATCACTCCATTATAGGCAGTGAACGGCAACCCTCATTACAACCATTAAGTAGCATCCCTCATTACAGCGAGGGAGGGGCATCCCACAGAGGCATGTTGCGGCATCTCCCGTAACAGACAGTGAGGGGCATCCCTCATTACAGGCAGTGTGCAGCATTGCTCATCACAGGCAGGGAGACATATAGCGTTTCGCAGAAAAGTTCATATATATGTAGCAGACATGAAATGGCAAGAAAGTCCAGAAAGCTTAGGCTTTTCTACTGTAATCCACCAGTGTTCCAGCCTGTAAGCCTTGCCTATCTACTTACCTATTGAACTGCTTGCTATTGCTTATTCTACAAAGTCATGGACTTCGTTCTGTGCGCATAGAACACATTTCGGGACTTTCTTGCCATTTCATGTCTGCTACATATATATGAACTTTTCTGCAATACTCTATATGTCTTCCTATGGGCACTACCATGTAAATGCTGGAACCAACTTAATTGCGCCACCTAGCTTTTTTTTTGTAAATACCTTCTGCTTTTTCTTATTGCCTTAATTTATATGTAATATTATATGATTCACAATATTAAAATGACATTGTGTAATGCATAGTTGTTATCATGGGTGTTCGTTCTTCCTACTTTGATTTGGATTTAAATTGCACTTAATGCGTAGTAAGTGGGCACATTTGGGAACCTCTGAACCCCTTTTGAGCTTGATTTCGACTCTGTAACATATTTACTCCTTTCTGTATATAGTGTGCTTCAACCTTATTATTAATTGTTAAGGATGCTAATTAGGGATGAGCGAATCGATCCGGACGAACCCGAATTCGTTCCGAATTTCAGGAAAAATTCGATACTGAACGAATCAGCATTTCCCCACGATTCGATCGATCGAAGTTTTCCTTTAAACTCCATTTATTTCAATTACAGCCATTGTAAAATGGTGGATGGACATGTCCGTACATGTCCCCTGGGGCAAGTTATCATGGGAAGGTCACATGCAGTCTATCAGCAGCCAGGAAGCCCGGTGACGTCACAGTGCTATATAAACGGTGGCCATCTTGCTTGTGCGCATTTCAGCCTTGCATTGCAACAGAACGGAGGTTGCTGCAGACAGGGAGAGACTAACAGACAGGCAGGGAGAGTCAGGGAGACCCACAGAGACACACACAGTGCCAGGGAAAGATAGGGAAAAATCTGGAACGATCCAGGCAGGGACAGCAGAGAAAGTGACAGGAAAACTTTTTTTTTATTTTCACTTCACTTCATTTGCCAGATCAGTTTTAAATTGCTTTTTTTGTGCTGTAAATATTCCTGGCCACTGTGCATCCCCTCTTGGTTACACACAAGCATTTCTTATAACTCAATTAGTTAAAAAAAATTTTGTATGCTGTAAAAACCCCAGCCCACATGGGCATACTATTTCAGCACATTTCACCCTATCTGTTATACAAAATCAGCTTCTAAAGGCTCTGTTTTATTAATATATTGCATTTTGAATTGTTTTTTTTTGCTTCCTGTAAAAACACCAGGCCGCATGGGCATCCCAAACCAGCACATTTCACCCTATCTGTTATACTAAATCAGCTTCTAAAGGCTCTGTTTTATTAATATATTGCATTTTGAATTGGTTTTGTGCTTCCTGTAAAAACACCAGGCCACATGGGCATCCCAAACCAGCACATTTCACCCTATCTGTTATACTAAATCAGCTTCTAAAGGCTCTGTTTTATTAATATATTGCATTTTGAATTTGTTTTGTGCATCCTGTAAAAACACCAGGCCACATGGGCATCCCAAACCAGCACATTTCACCCTATCTGTTATACTAAATCAGCTTCTAAAGGCTCTGTTTTAATAATATATTGCATTTTGAATTGGTTTTGTGCATCCTGCAAGAACACCAGGCCACATGGGCATCCCAAACCAGCACATTTCACCCTATCTGTTATACTAAATCAGCTTCTAAAGGCTCTGTTTTATTAATATATTGAATTTTGAATTGGTTTTGTGCGTCCTGTAAAAACACCAGGCCACATGGGCATCCCAAACCAGCACATTTCACCCTATCTGTTTAACTAAATCAGCTTCTAAAGGCTCTGTTTTATTAATATATTGCATTTTGAATTGGTTTTGTGCATCCTGTAAAAACACCAGGCTGCATGGGCATCCCAAACCAGCACATTTCACCCTATATGTTATACTAAATCAGCTTCTAAAGGCTCTGTTTTATTAATATATTGCATTTTGAATTGTTTTTTTGCATCCTGTAAAAACACCAGGCCGCAGGATATCCCAAACCAGCACATTTCACCCTATCTGTTATACTAAAGCAGCTTCTACAGGCTCTGTTTTATTAATGTATTGCATTTTGAATTGGTTTTTTGCGTCTTGTAAAAACACCAGCCCGCAGGGTATCCCATATTGCCAATTTTCATAGTATCTGGTGCAGAGAAGCAGTATCTCACTTTATTTAGCTTCTGCTTTTTAAAGTAAACACATTTTTTGTGCCTATTGCGCATTTCAAATACTTAAAAATGTCAGGCAGACAAGTGTTCAAAGAGGAGTGGTAGAGGCCAAGATTCAGCAGGCAGAGGTCGCAGCAGACTAGGGGCGAGTGGCAGCAGGAGTCGCGGTGAGAGACCTGATCTGCCAGTATCTGCTAGCGGTCGTGTCTCCACCAGTAACGCATCTGCCGTGGTAGATTGGTTAACGCGGTCATCCACATCATCACAAGTTACATCTGACACCCCCAGTCTAGGGTCGGTAGGTTCCTCTGACACAACCCTGAGTTGGCATGGCCCGAGAGCAGTCCCTGTCCTCCCATTGCCTCTGTCCTATGCCGTTCCCTCCCCCAGCGACGTATCCTATGCTTTGGGTTCAGCTCCACTCTTTAGAGAGGAGGACGATCAGATAGAGGACAGTCAGCAGCTACTGCCCAGCCAAGAAATGGAGGTGGCTTCCTTCGCTAGGCAGACAAGTAGTGATGTGGAGGGTGGCTTGGGTGTTGTTGCAAGCGTTCCAGCTCCTGCGCCAGACACTGTTGAGGAAACCGAGAACATCAGTGACGTGCAGCCACAACTCAGTGATGATGATGATTGTCAGGGTCCACTTACCTGCGCCACGTTCCAGCGATGTCTGGCGCGCCTTCGTGCACGGCCATCCTCCCTCCTCGTCTCCGCCTCCCTCCCGTCTCGTGCTCGCGCGCGCGAGCACGTTCTTCATATGCCCTCCGGCAGCGCTGTTCTCAGCGCGTCCGCCGGAGGTAGCTGTGCTTGAGCCTGTGGGCTCGGTCAGAGGAGGAACTCCTCCCTCTCCTCTGTGTTGGGCCAATAAGCCCGGGTATTGTTCTGTGGGCCAATGAGCCCTGGTAGGGACAGCTCAGGGGTATTACACCTAGTTAGGGATAGTTCACTCCCCTATGTTCTGTCCAATCTTGACTTGGATCCTGTGTGCACCAATCACTGACTATCCTCTCTCATGGCTGTCCCTATAAAGGGTTTCCCCCCTCAGTTGTCCATTGTCTTTGATAGCGCTCAGTACCTTGTGTTACCTTGTCTTGTATAGTGAATCCTTGTTGCCAACCTCCGCCTGAACTGATGCCTCTCAATCTGAATCCTTGTTGCTGACCTCCGCCTGAACTGATGCCTCTCGATCTGAATCCTTGTTGCCGACCTCCGCCTGAACTGACGCCTCTCGATCTGAACCCTTGTTGCCGACCTCTGCCTGAAACTGACGCCTCTCGATCTGAACCTCTGTTGCCGACCTTGCCTGTACCCCGACTACGTTCTGTCAGACCCTTGGTGCCGTTACTATCTCTGCCTTCCCGTTATCGACCTCTGGCTTGTCTCTGGACTTCCGTCACTCACGCTCTTGCTATTGGTTCTCCAGTCCTCCCACATATAAGCTTACATCCTTTGAGCCATTAACCTTCCTCTAGTGTTAGGGTCGTGACCGACCCGTTTTAGTTTTTAAATGCATACAAATTCTACATACATTTGTTTATTGCATCAAGACTTTTTGACTTTTGCAGGAACTTATTTTTAAACAAAATACAATAAAATAAAACTATTTTATTAAATTGTTAAATGCTCTTATTAAAATTATAACATTTGTGTTGTTGGGGTCAATTTCGACCCAGGTCTAATATTAGAGTAAAAAAACAATAATAAGTCCCAAAACTGAACTCATAAACACAATTTAAACCAACAGCCCACAGCCAGCTCTACCTCCAACAACTTGAGTTAGGGACATGTCCAGGCATGTATGGCCAAATCAGAATTGCAACGTTTTCTAGGTTTTGCAAATTTTTATCGGTGTTTCATCAAAGGCTTTTCCCATGTTGTAGCACCTCTTACCAACCTTACCCGCAAGGGGGCTTTTACTGCTAACTGGTCTCCCTCTGTCTGTGAGGCCTTCCAGACCTTGAAACGGGCCTTTACTTCGGCACCTGTGTTAGTTCATCCAGATATTCACACTAAGGTGTTCGGTGAATGTAAGGATCGGGGTGATACTGGTGAACTGATCCTACCCACGGGTTGTGTGGTCGGGGCGTTACTTCCTGATCTCTTTAATACTTTGGCGCCGTTTCAAGATGAATCTCCTAGTGATGTACAATTAGGTTGCCAGTTTGTGCCGCCGCACTTGCGTTCAGATATAATTCGCGAATTTCACGATGCTAAAACTGCAGGTAATTTGGGTAATCGTAAGACGTTTTTGCTTGCCCGTCGACATGTATGGTGGCCTACCATGAGACGCGATGTTACTGCCTTTATCGACGCTTGTGCTATTTGTGCCCGAAGTAAAGGGGTTCACAAGGCTCTTAGTGGCGGTTTGGTTCCTCTAGAAATTCCTGCCGAACCATGGACTCATATTTCTATGGATTTTATTGTAGATTTGCCTCTCTCACATACTGTAATTTGGGTGGTCATAGATTGTTTCAGTAAGATGGCACATTTCATTCCGTTGACCAAGCTTCCGTCAGCTCCTGAGCTTTCGCGGCTATTTACTTCACATATTTTTCGTATTCATGGTATTCCATCTAATATAGTCTCCGATCGGGGTGTCCAATTTACTTCCCATTTTTGGAAACACTTCTGTTCACGGTTGGGAATACAGATCTCTCTTTCCTCTGCTTACCATCCCCAGTCTAACGGGCAGACTGAAAGAACTAATCAAACTTTGGAACAATACTTAAGATGTTATGTTTCCGATGCCCAAGAGCAATGGGCGGAATTTATCGATTTTGCTGAGTTCGCTTACAATAACGCGCCTAGTGAGAGTACTAAGGTATCTCCTTTCTTCTGTAATTTAGGGAAAAATCCTAGAGCTTCTTCCCTTTTGGGGTCACCTTCCAATTTGCCGGCATTGGAAGAGTGGCTTCAAGAACGGAGGAATATCTGGGCTCGTGTTCAAGAGATTCTAAAAACTACTGACTTGAGATATAAGAAATTTGCCGATCGTCATAGGTCACGGGAACCAGTTCTCCAGGTGGGTGATCTAGTTTGGGTCTCCACCAAAAATATCGCGCTCCGTCAACCTTCTAGTAAATTAGGACCTAAATTCATTGGTCCTTTCCCTATTATTAAGAAGTTGAATAATGTGTCTTTTAAAATTCAACTCCCGCCTACTATGAAAATACCTAATTCCTTCCATGTTTCCTTGTTAAAACCGGCGAAGAATACCCCTCTCGCTGGTCCTTCGCCAATTCTTGTTGATAATGAGCCCGAATATGAAGTGAATAAGATCTTGGATTCACGTAAAATACGTAATTCTTTGCAGTATTTGGTGGATTGGGTTGGCTACGGTCCAGAAGAAAGATGCTGGGCAGCAGCAAGAGATGTTCACGCTAGGGCTCTTGTAAGGAAGTTTCATTGTGACAATCCGGAGAAACCGGGTGAGGGTCCGGAGGCCCCTCGTGAGAGGGGGGGTAATGTCAGGGTCCACTTACCTGCGCCCCGTTCCAGCGATGTCTCCGGGCAGCCGGTTGCAGCTTCCGCCCGGCGGCGGCGGCTGGCGCGCCTTCGTGCACGGCCATCCTCCCTCCTCGTCTCCGCCTCCCTCAGTCTCGTGGTCGCGCGCGCGCGAGCACGTTCTTCATATGCCCTCCGGCGGCGCTGTTCTCAGCACGTCCGCCGGAGGTAGCTGTGGGCTCGGTCAGAGGAGGAACTCCTCCCTCTCCTCTGTGTTGGGCCAATAAGCCCGGGTATTGTTCTGTGGGCCAATGAGCCCTGGTAGGGACAGCTCAGGTGTATTACACCTAGTTAGGGATAGTTCACTCCCCTATGTTCTGGCCAATCTTGACTTGGATCCTGTGTGCACCAATCACTGACTATCCTCTCTCATGGCTGTCCCTATAAAGGGTTTCCCCCCTCAGTTGTCCATTGCCTGTGATAGCGCTCAGTACCTTGTGTTACCTTGTCTTGCATAGTGAATCCTTGTTGCCAACCTCCGGCTGAACTGATGCCTCTCAATCTGAATCCTTGTTGCTGACCTCCGCCTGAACTGATGCCTCTCGATCGGAATCCTTGTTGCCGACCTCCGCCTGAACTGACGCCTCTCGATCTGAACCCTTGTTGCCGACCTCTGCCTGAAACTGACGCCTCTCGATCTGAACCTCTGTTGCCGACCTTGCCTGTACCCCGACTACGTTCTGCCAGACCCTTGGTGCCATTACTATCTCTGCCTTCCCGTTATCGACCTCTGGCTTGTCTCTGGACTTCCGTCACTCACGCTCTTGCTATTGGTTCTCCAGTCCTCCCACATATAAGCTTACATCCTTTGAGCCATTAAGTCCTGGGGGCAACCGATCCCGGGTAGGCGTATCTGGCGTCCCGGCAAGCGGGGGCTCCTACAGGTGAAGCTGGCTGTGGAGATTGGGGGGTTGTGAGCTTATTAAGAGGGTTGGAGTTACCCCGAGCGTGACATTGATGATGATGAAGCCGATCGCACTTGGGAGCCGGGTGCAGAAGGGGCTTCATCCTCATCATGCGGAGAAGAGGGGCACAGGTTGCCCCGGAGTCAGCAGCTGAGGCAGCAAGGTTTTAGCAGCATGGTTGGCAGTCAGCATGGGGGCAGAATTGTAAATCCTGGAGCCAAATGGGGCTGGGGTAGAGCACCTGCTGCGCGGCAGGCTACCTTATTGGGAGGTAGTGGAGCAGGGGTTCCTGGAGTTGGCGACAGTAGCAGTGAATCAGGGCGGGCTGTTGGTGGGAAAAGTAGCTACTCGGCAGTGTGGCAGTTTTTTCTCAAGCATCCGCAGGAGGGTAACATGGCCACATGCAAGATATGTAGGCAGAAGGTGAAGCATGGCCAGGGCCCAAATGTTGGCACCACATCCCTGCGACACCATAAAGCGGCCTGGGAGAACCTAGGCTCCGAAGAGGTGGTCCAGGCTGCTTCCTCACCAAGTGGCACGCCGCTCCCAATTTCTGCCAACCAAGGCTCCAGCACCTCGGCCGAAGGCAGCTGTCCGTCATACCCATCCTCTGTCGCTCCAGATGCTCCTTCTCCTCCTCCTCCTCCAAGTCATGCATCCCGCCAGCAATCCATCAGCAAAGCCATGTCCAAGAGACAGCAGTATGCGCCCACTCATCCTACGGCGCAGAAGCTGAATGTGCTCCTGTCCAGGTTGCTGGTGCTGCAGTCGCTCCCTTTTCAGGTGGTGAACTCTGCACCTTTCAGAGAAGTAATGGCTTGTGCCGAGCCGAGGTGGAGAGTCCCAAGCTGTCATTTCTTTGCCAAGAAGGCAGTACCAGCGCTGCACACTTTTGTTGAACAGAAGGTGGGCCAGTCCTTGAGCCTGTCGGTGTGTAGCAAAGTGCATGGCAGCGCCGACGTCTGGAGCTGTAACTACGGTCATGGACAGTACATGTCGTTTACGGCCCACTGGGTGAATGTGGTCCCTTTGCAGCAGCAGCAACTTGGACAGGTCACGCCGCTTCGGCCTCCGCGCTCCCTGGCCGTTGTGCCTGTGACACCGTGCGACTCGGCCTCCTCATCCTTCGCCATCTCCTCACCCTCCACTGTAGGCTCAAGTCTTAGTGCCCCTCCAGCCTACCATGTGTGCAGGGCACGGAGGTGTCACGCTGCACTTCACAAGGTTTGTCTTGACGAACGGAGTCACACAGGGGAGGAACTGCTTAAATTTATTCATCAAGAAATCCAAACATGGCTTACTCCTAGAAAACTGAAAATGTGAACCATGGTTATCGACAATGGGAAGAACATTTTGTCTGCGCTGCGACAAGGAAGGCTGACCCATGAGCCCTGCATGGCTCATGTCTTCAATCTGGTTGTTAAGCGGTTTCTGAAGTCTTCCCCCCATCTGCAAGACATCCTAACAACTTCAAGGAAACTGCACTTCAGCCACTCATACACCGCCAAGCACACCCTTCTTGAGCTACAGCGTCAGAAAGGTAGCCCCCAACATAGTCTGATTTGCGATGTTTCCACCTGTTGGAATTCCACCCTTCACATGTTGAACAGACTATACGAACAGAGAAAAGCCATCATGGATTTCTTGATGATCTAAGCGGATAGGGGGACTCCCCTGTGTAACTTCAATGTCAACCATTGGCAGCTCATACGTGACACCTGCCGTTTGCTCAGGCCCTTTGAAGAAGCCCCTTTATTTGTGAGTCGCCAGGATTACGGGACGAACGACGTGATTCCACTGCTTCATGTACTACAGCACATGTTGGAAATCATGGCTGGTCAGGGCACTGGAGACATGGCGTCTACATCTTAGGGCCACATGAACCCCATTGGAGCTGAACTGGAGGAGAAGGAGGAGGAGGAGGAGTGGTACAGTGCACATTTTAGGCTTGGCGAAATGGCTGGTTTATCTAGTCAGCAGACAGGAGAGGAGGAGCAGGAGCAGCCAGAGGAGCTAGAGGGTTGTGAGGAAGGCGAGACAGAGGACCCGGACACACCTTGGCAGTATGCAGTGGAGATGGAGACAGGTAGTCCCTCCGAGTCACTTGCACAAATGGCAGGAAGCATGCTCACGTGCTTGTGTAGTGACCCCAGAATTGTTTCCATTTGTCAGCGGGATGACTTTTGGCTCTCCACCTTATTGGACCCTCGCTACCGGCAAAAAATGGGGGCATTTTTTAAACCCACTAAGAGGGAGGACAAACTGGCCTACTACAGAGACATCCTACGTAGTCAGTTGGCTGATGCCTATCTGCGCCTTCGTCCATACTCTCGCAGGTCTGACTCGGGGGGCCCTCTGCGCTCACCTTCCACTGCCATAGCTGCTGGGGGGGGTTGGCAGGAGCAGCAGCAGCAGCTCCATCAGCAGCAGCCTCAGTCTTCAGTCGCTAATGAGTAGCTTTCTACACCCGCATAGTGAGTCTACTCATGAGCAGCAGGAAGACCTGGAGCAGGACCTGAACCAGCAGGTCATGTCATACCTTGACATGACCATGTCAACACACCTTGAGGATCCGCTGGACTTCTGGGCAGCCAAACTTGACTTGTGGCCGCAGCTAGCTGAGTTTGCCCTGGAAAAGCTGTCCTGCCCGGCAAGTAGCGTGCCATCTGAGTGGGTGTTTAGTGCGGCGAGGCCATAGTTACGGCAAGGAGAACTCGTCTGTCAACTAAGAATGTGGAGAGACTCACCTTTGTGAAAATCAAACAGGGATGGATCAGCCAGGATTTCCACCCACCAATGGCTGATGCATGCGACTAGATTCAGCATGGTGCCACGTTTTACACACCAAATGGTTTTCCAAATGGTGCAAAACATATTTATGTCTTTAGGCCAATTTTTGGGCTCCTGCTGATGCCAACTTCAGGGTGTGCCTTTCAGCCAAATGTTGGCCTCCTGCTGCTGCTGCTGCTGCTGCTGCCAACTGCAGTGTGTCTTTAGGCCAATTGTTGGGTTCCTGCTGCCAACTCCAGTGTCTCTTTTCAAGCTATGTGTGGGCTCCTGCTGCTGCTTGCAACTCCAGGGTGTCATTCAGCCAATTTTTGGGCTCCTGCTGATGCCAACTTCAGGGTGTGCCTTTCAGCCAAATTTTGGCCTCCTGCTGCTGCCAACAGCAGTGTGTCTTTAGGCCAATTTTTGGGTTCCTGCTGCCAACTCCAGTGTCTCTTTCAAGCTATGTTTGGGCTCCTGCTGCTGCTTGCAACTCCAGGGTGTCATTCAGCCAATTTTTGTGCTCCTGCTGCCAACTCCAGTGTCTCTTTCAAGCTAGGTTTGGGCTGCTGCTGCTTGCAACTCCAGGGTGTCATTCAGCCAATTTTTGGGCTCCTGCTGCCAACTCCAGTGTCTCTTTCAAGCTATGTTTGGGCTCTTGTTGCTGCTGCTTACAACTCCAGGGTGTCATTCAGCCAATTTTTGGGCTCCTGCTGCCAACTCCAGTATGTCTTTTAAGCTAGGTTTGGACTGCTGCTGCTTGCAACTCCAGGGTGTCATTCAGACAATTTTTGGGCTCCTGCTGCCAACTTCAGTGTCTCTTTCAAGCTATGTTTGGGCTTCTGCTGCTGCTGATGCTTGCAAATCCAGGGTGTCATTCAGCCAATGTTGGGCTCCTGCTGCCAACTCCAGTGTCTCTTTCAAGCTATGTTTGGGCTCCTGTTGCTGCTGCTTGCAACTCCAGGGTGTCATTCAGCCAATTTTTGGGCTCCTGCTGCCAACTCCAGTGTCTCTTTCAAGCTTTGTTTGGGCTCCTGCTGCTGCTGCTTGCAACTCCAGGGTGTCATTCAGCCAATTTCTGGGCTCCTGCTGCCAACTCCAGGATGTCTTTCAGCCAATTTTTGGGCTCTTGCTGCTGCCAGCTCCAGGGTGTGTTTTTCAGGCAATATAGGGGCCCCTCATAGTGATGCCACCTCAACTCTCTGTAATTGTGCCGCTCTGTGATTCTAATAGCGATGCCTCTGATCTACATGTCATAATTATTTACAGTAATATTTCACTAACCCAGCAAACATCCTATGCGTGTTACAGCAAGGCAAAATGGTTTACAACCCTATTGAGGCTCTAGGAAGCTCAGAAATAGCCATTTTTAATAGCGACTCATCGCAAATAAATTCGGACCAAAACTAATTTTGTCGGAAAATCCGGTGAATTAGCCGAATCAAATTTTTCAAAAGTTCGCTCATCCCTAATGCTAATCAGACCACAGCTTTACTTTTAGCATATGGTGGCCTGTCTAAAGAGGCAACCTAGGGTGTAGATATAGAAAAGCAATGGAACTCCAGCCACTCAAGTGTGAGAAAGAAGACAACAGGGCTCAGCTGCATAAAACGTAAGATAGGTCTACTTTGATTTTAAAATTTAATCTGAGATGACCTATAAAGGCACTTAAAATATGGTTAAACTCTCCAAAACAAATCAATGAATTATTTTTACAACGCAGGGTAGATTAGGGGAAGCTACTGAAGATTTAATAACTAGTCAGAATGTTGTTAAATTAGTTTATTCCTTTTAGAAAACATTAATTGTGTGATGAATTTATAGATAAAGAAATGGTTTGTAATAGGAGTAGAAATAGAAATTACATATGCTGAATAAGTAAGGTATGTATTATATTTATACACATATACATATGATTTGTAACAAAGCAATACATAAATACATACATATATACACAGAATTGATTGTTTAGCAAAGGTTAAAGCGGGGCAACACCCATTTGCCCCCTAACGGGTGTTGGCCCACGTCTGACTGCAATAAGACAAGCTCGGGGTAACATACAGAATGCTGGACACCCCCCGCACATCCCCCCCAAGAACACCCACATTTCAGTCTCTTGAATCTCGGGACTGCCAGTGGCCAGCATCCCAGGCCAAGGATTGAGCGGTAAGAACTGTGCGGGGGAGGGGGCTCCAGCATTCTGGATGCCCCCCCCCCAAGCCTGTGTAATTGCGGCCAGACGCAGACCAACACCCATTTGCCCACTTTCAGTCCACTTTCAATTGAATTTCTGTACCAAAAGAATGTCCTCGAGGTGCTGAGCTTATCTATTTTTTTTCCAATGTTATCAAATGTGTGTTTTATGGAAGCGGCTTTTACTACCTGCAACCTGTTGCTATTGGCAACGTACACAAATGCTGTACACCAAGATTTACAGGAAGAGATGTGGGCCCTGTACACACAGAACACTGCTGCTATGGCCGCTACTGAGGTAAGGGAGCTCTATCGCACATGCCCAACAGCATCAGTGTTCTGTGTGTATAGGGCTTACTACTCTCTTCTTGTAGATCTTGTTGTACAGACTCGGTGAACAGTCGCCAGTAGCAACAGATTGCAGGTAGTAAAAATTGCTTCTATGAAACACACATTTTCTGAGAAATTTTTTGAAAAGTACTAAATCAGCTCAGCACCTTGAGGACAACCTTTTGTACACACTTTTTAAAAATTCCATCCTAACTGGAATAACCATTTAATGGTTGGCTAACATATATTAATATGTAGCAAATAGTAAAATAAAATAAATCATGTCTGAATAGAATAATAATGTACATACATGTTTGTAAATGCCTAAATAGCTAGTCTGAGTATACATAACTTAAAGGGACAATGTAGGAAAAATGCCTAAACCATCATTCAGCAGCTCACCTCCTAATGGCTGACTTCTCACTTCCTGTTAAAACGCAGCTTCTCCTGGTAGTAGAAACAAGGCAGAGAGTAGTGGCACACCATATGAATTCCTTTGCCATAGACCACCAATTATACAGCTCGACTGGTGGTCTATAGCTCTGCCCCATTTTTCAGCTCAACAAGAACAAGCAAACTAATATTATGTAGCCTGAGTCATTGACGTTTCATTGTACCATGGTTCAAATGGAGTTTTCTGCACTGTTTTAGAAAAGAGTCTGTTCTGCAAATAAGTGTATGTCATTGCTGCCTCGCCCCAGAATTTTTGTGGCAGTCCAGAGTCTGTCAGCATACATCTGATCATTTCAGTCAACATTTTGTTCTTTCTTTCAGCTACCCTATTTTGCTCTGGTGTGTATGGGACTGTGTTTTGATGTTCCACTCCATTTAGCTTTAACTCTTCTTGTACTTTGTGTCCTGTGTTTACCACAATTTACCACTATCATCACTTGAAAGTATGAGCGGTTTACATTTAAACGTGTTACCTGTCTTTACAACATAGCTGTTAGGCACTTACCTTATCGCCGCTCCTGGTCCCGCGGCGCGTTGCCGGGTGGCTCCCACCGGGCTGCGGCCCGACGGTCCCCGGGTCTGCCAGCTCCTCGGCACCGTCGCGGGGATCAGGGGCTGGCGGTGCAGGACGCCGTGGGTGGCCGCGTCGCAGCCCGCTCCGCGCGGCTGCGCGGCCCTGCGGCTCTCCCCTCTGACTCGGCGCTTCCCCCTCCTGGCGGGGGCGCGCCCGATCCTCAACGTGCTCGCGCGCGCGCGCGAGCACGTCTGCTTTATGCCTCCCGGCGGCGCTTCCCCCAACGCGCCCGCCGGGGGCGAGTTTGAAATGTCCAATCTGTGGCTGGTTCCGGGGATCGGACCCAGGGACTGGTCGGCCTGTCTGGCCTGGGCCGTCCAGCTCCTGGGACCGATCCCATTTCCTTGTATGCACCAATCAGTTTGTTTCCCTCCATTTTCCCCTTTTCCCAATGGCCAGTGTTTCCTATAAAGTGGTACTGCTCCAGTATCCCAGTGCCCGTTATAGCTTCTGGGTTCTGGATGTGTGTTGCTGTACCTTAGTGAAGAATTTGGATTTGGATTTGGATTTGGACCTCGACTATTCTTGCTAGCTGCCTGCCCTGACCTCCTGCTTTGCCTGACCACTCTCTTGCCTGACCCTCCTGTACCTCGCCTGTGACCTCCTGGATTTGACCTCGGCTACCCTCGACCATTCTTAGTTCTCTCCCTTGGATACCTCGCCTGTGACCACCCGGTTTGACCTCGGCCTGATTTATGGACTTTCGCACCCGGCATCCTCATTCGGGATTCCCTGCCAAACACCAAGCTGCACCTTAAGCTATTATCCTTTGCGCCTGTTAAGTCCTGGGGGCAACCGACTGGGAGAGGCATTACCCGTGTCTCCTACAAGCGGGGGCTTGTCTATAGGCGGAAGTGGCGGTGGAGATTGGGGGATACTGGCTTAAGACAGACGGGTGTTTGGTACAGTCCTGACATTATAACGGGCCAAAAAAGAAGAATGGACCAAATCCTGGAGCAGGTGCAGGCCCTGACAGCGGCGGTGGAGCACCTGGCTCATCGAGTTGCGGCCCAGGAGAACCGTCCTACTCCCATTGTCCCCACCTCTCAGGGGACTCCGGCCGCAATGACTGTGGAACCCAAGATCCCGCTCCCTGAAAAATTTTTTGGCGATAGGGCAAAATTTGCCAATTTCCGGGACTCTTGTAAACTATACTTCCAGCTTCGCCCGGTTTCTTCAGGCTCACAGGAACAGAAGGTAGGCTTGATAATTTCCCTGTTGCATGGAGACCCCCAGTCCTGGGCCTTCAGCCTATCAGCTCAGGACCCCATCCGCCAGTCGGTGGATAGTTTCTTCGCTGCAATGGAGGTCCTTTATGATGATCCTGACAAAGGGGCCTCAGCTGACGCTAAGTTACGTACCCTCCGCCAGGGTCGCCGTCCAGCCGAAGACTACTGTTCCGAATTCCGACGTTGGGCAGTTGACTCACGTTGGAACAATCCTGCCCTCTGCGGTCAATTCCGATTAGGTCTGGCTGACTCTATCAAGGACACCCTGGTGAACTACCCGGAACCCCCGACTCTGGATGAATTGATGCATTTGGCCATCCGCGTTGATCGCCGACTCCGGGAAAGGCGCCTAGAGAAAGGTTCACATCCTGAATCGGCTGCAAAATCTGAGGCTCTAGTCGCTCAATCCTCAGAAGAGCCTATGCAGCTAGGTGCCACCAGGCTCACCGAAGGCGAGAGACGACGGCGCCTATCTGAGGGGCTCTGTCTTTACTGTGGTGGGACCGGCCACATGGTTAGACTTTGCCCAAAGAAACCGTCGGGAAACTTCAGAGCCTAGGGGGTTTCGAGGGGGCCCTCCTAGGCTGTAAGGTATCTCCTCAAGTATCGTCTCCAGTTTTCGTCCCAGTTCAGTTTATGATTGGTGCTAAATGTGTTAATCTTAAGGCTCTTTTAGATTCGGGAGCAGCCGGGAATTTCCTGGACTCTGACCTAGCTCAGACTCTAGGAATTATGGTACAGACCTTGCCAACTCCTATCCGGGTTTCGGCCATTGATGGCACTCCAGTGGCCGGGGGGTTAGTTCGGTTCCAATCACCTCCTATGCAAATCAGGGTAGGAGCCAGTCATTCTGAGGTTATCAGGTTCCTGATTCTGAGCATGCCTGGTACTCCTTTGATTTTGGGGTTGCCATGGCTGCAGGAGCATAATCCTCAAATTGATTGGGTTTCGGGGCAAATTACCAAGTGGGGACACCAGTGTTTCCGGAACTGCCTAGAATTTCCCCTCAGGGTCACGCGCCTACTCCCTATGGGGATTCCAACTCCATATCTGGAGTTTGCTGATGTTTTTTCAGAAAAGGCAGCAGACAAACTTCCTCCCCATAGACCTTGGGACTGCCCTATAGAACTGCTCCCTGGTACGATGCCCCCCAGAGGGAGAATATTTAATTTGACCCGAGCGGAAACCCTTGCCATGCGGGAATATATCGCCGAGAACTTAGAAAAAGGGTTTATTCGGCCTTCATCTTCCCCAGCAGGGGCAGGGTTTTTTTTTGTGGAGAAAAAGGATGGGGGACTTCGCCCCTGTATCGACTACCGGGGTTTAAATAACATCACGGTAAAAAATAAGTATCCCCTACCGCTGATTGAGGGACTCTTTACTCAGGTGGTTGGGGCGCAGGTCTTCTCTAAACTAGATCTCCGGGGGGCCTATAACCTCATAAGAATTAGGCAGGGGGACGAGTGGAAAACGGCCTTTAATACCCTTGAAGGGCATTATGAATATTTGGTTATGCCTTTCGGCCTGTGCAATGCCCCTGCGGTCTTTCAAAGTTTTGTCAATGAAATTTTCAGGGATTATCTTGGCCGGTTTATGGTTGTCTATCTAGATGATATTTTAATTTTTTCCTCATCCCTTGACGAGCATCGTAAACATGTGAGCCTAGTTTTGCAGAAACTTAGGGAGAATTGTTTGTATGCCAAGTTAAAGAAATGTCAATTTGAGGTATCTGAGGTTCCGTTCCTCGGTTACATTATCTCCAAATCTGGTCTGTCTATGGACCAATCTAAGGTGAGGGCTGTTTTAGAATGGGAACAGCCCAGAGATTTGAAGGGCCTGCAGAGGTTTTTGGGTTTTGCCAATTTTTATAGAAGGTTCATTAAGAATTTCTCTGCCCTGGTTACACCACTAACTAACCTAACAAAAAAAAGCGGGTACCCCCCGGTTTGGCCGGCTCAAGCTGTCCAGGCCTTCGGGAATCTTAAGAGGGTATTTAGCGCTGCCCCCGTCCTAGTCCATCCCGATGAACAGCGACCTTTCCTTGTGGAGGTGGATGCTTCAGAAATAGCGGTCGGAGCGGTCTTGTCTCAATACCACGGCTCACCTGCACGCCTCCATCCATGTGCCTTCTTTTCCAAGAAATTCTCAGCGGCCGAAAGAAATTATGATATCGGCAACAGAGAATTACTGGCCATCAAGCTTGCCTTCCAGGAATGGAGACACTGGCTGGAGGGGGCTCAGTATCCAGTTACGGTCTTTACGGACCATAAAAATCTAGAATACATCCAGTCCGCCAAGAGGTTAACTCCTAGACAGGCTCGCTGGTCCTTGTTCTTTTCTCGGTTTAATTTTTCTATAACGTATAAGCCCGGGTCTAAAAACATAAAGGCGGACGCCCTGTCTCGGAGTTTCTCTCCCCCTGACTTACCGGAAAGGGTGGTCTCTCCCATCTTACCTCGCTCTCTAGTGGTGGCCGCCATCCAACCCCAACTTCCTGATCTTACTCAGTTCCAGGCCCAAGTTCCTCCTGGGAAACCCGCTTCGGCCCTGTTTGTGCCCTCTACTTACCGGTCTGAGTTCTTGTCCCATTTTCACGATACTAAAACAACCGGTCATCCAGGGATTAAGAAAACCATAGCTTTATTGTTACGCCAAGTTTGGTGGCCTTCTCTTAGGAAGGACGTTCAAAGGTTTGTCTCCGCTTGCAAAGTCTGTGCCCAAAGTAAGTCCTTGAGGAGCTCACCGGAAGGCCCACTCCTTCCATTATCCATTCCTGCCTCCCCGTGGACACATCTGGCCATGGATTTTGTTACTGACCTTCCCCCGTCTCAGGGACATACGGTTATTTGGGTAATTGTGGACCGCTTTAGCAAGATGGCCCATTTCGTCCCTTTAAAGAAACTCCCCTCAGCTCAAACCCTTGCTCAACTTTTCATTACTCATGTCTTTAGGATTCATGGTATTCCCATGGATGTTGTTTCGGATAGGGGGGTCCAGTTTGTCTCCCGGTTCTGGAGGGCTTTCTGTGCCAAGTTGGGGTTCACCGTCTCCCTTTCCTCGGCCTTCCATCCGCAGTCAAATGGTCAAACCGAGAGAACGAACCAGTCCCTGGAACAATATTTGCGCTGTTTTACGGCAGGTTCTCAAACTGATTGGGTCTTCTTCTTACCTTTTGCGGAATTTGCTCTTAACAACGCCACGCATTCATCCACAGGGGTTTCTCCTTTCCACTGTGTTTATGGCAAGGATCTGAAGTTTTCTGCTCTTTCGGACCAACCCTCTAGGGTTCCCTCCGTGGATGAATGGGTTTCCAAATGGCCAGGGGAGTGGAATAAAATCCAGCAACATCTAACTAGGGCCGCTGGCCAACAGAAAAAATTTTCTGATCGCAAGCGATCGTCTAATTCTAACTTTAAAGTGGGTGACTGGGTTTGGCTTTCAACCAAGAATTTGGCGCTACGCCAACCCTCCGCTAAGTTAGGACCTAAGTTTATTGGCCCCTTCCCCATAACACACAAAGTTAATCAGGTTACATACCGGTTGGCCCTCCCTTCATCCATGAAAATCTGTAAATCCTTTCATGTTTCACTTCTTAAGTCCGCAAGGAACCATGAACCTAATAGTCCTCCTAGTCCTGTGGTAGTTGATGGGCATCAGGAGTTTGAGGTTGCCCGGGTCCTTGATTCTCGTTTCTTTCGGAACTCTCTTCAATATCTTATTGACTGGAAGGGGTACGGTCCGGAAGAAAGATCTTGGGTTCCTGCCAGAGAAGTTCATGCACAGAATTTGGTAAAGAAGTTTCATAGGGAGAATCCTTTAAAACCCAGCTTGGAGGGTCCAGTGGCCCCTCCTCAGGGGGGGGGTAATGTTAGGCACTTACCTTATCGCCGGTCCTGGTCCCGCGGCGCGTTGCCGGGTGGCTCCCACCGGGCTGCGGCCCGACGGTCCCCGGGTCTGCCAGCTCCTCGGCACCGTCACGGGGATCAGGGGCTGGCGGTGCAGGACGCCGTGGGTGGCCGCGTCGCAGCCCGCTCCGCGCGGCTGCGCGGCCCTGCGGCTCTCCCCTCTGACTCGGCGCTTCCCCCTCCTGGCGGGGGCGCGCCCGATCCTCAACGTGCTCGCGCGCGCGCGCGAGCACGTCTGCTTTATGCCTCCCGGCGGCGCTTCCCCCAACGCGCCCGCCGGGGGCGAGTTTGAAATGTCCAATCTGTGGCTGGTTCCGGGGATCGGACCCAGGGACTGGTCGGCCTGTCTGGCCTGGGCCGTCCAGCTCCTGGGACCGATCCCATTTCCTTGTATGCACCAATCAGTTTGTTTCCCTCCATTTTCCCCTTTTCCCAATGGCCAGTGTTTCCTATAAAGTGGTACTGCTCCAGTATCCCAGTGCCCGTTATAGCTTCTGGGTTCTGGATGTGTGTTGCTGTACCTTAGTGAAGAATTTGGATTTGGATTTGGATTTGGACCTCGACTATTCTTGCTAGCTGCCTGCCCTGACCTCCTGCTTTGCCTGACCACTCTCTTGCCTGACCCTCCTGTACCTCGCCTGTGACCTCCTGGATTTGACCTCGGCTACCCTCGACCATTCTTAGTTCTCTCCCTTGGATACCTCGCCTGTGACCACCCGGTTTGACCTCGGCCTGATTTATGGACTTTCGCACCCGGCATCCTCATTCGGGATTCCCTGCCAAACACCAAGCTGCACCTTAAGCTATTATCCTTTGCGCCTGTTAAGTCCTGGGGGCAACCGACTGGGAGAGGCATTACCCGTGTCTCCTACAAGCGGGGGCTTGTCTATAGGCGGAAGTGGCGGTGGAGATTGGGGGATACTGGCTTAAGACAGACGGGTGTTTGGTACAGTCCTGACAATAGCCCTGTAATTTGTCAAGAAATTCATTCTTGTGTTGCATTAGGTAAGTGACTGTGTATCTTGAAAGTCACTATGTACCTGTTGCCTCCAGGTGTAGGTGGGTTTAGGGGACCACATACATCACTGTGAACTAGGTCAAGTGGTCTTGAAACTCTACTCTGATTGACTTTATTAAGTGTAGTCCTTGTAACTATTGTGGGTGTCTGTGACCTAAACGCCTGTGCCATATGTGTATACAGTCATTTCTCCTCGATTCAATAAGAGTTGACAAAAATTCTCATGGTAGTAAAATTCAATTCATGAGAAAAGCCTGAGAATGTCACTGTTACTGAATCACCAGCTAGGAAAACAGTGAAAGGCAATGGCACTTTTGTACTCCTAACAAAAGTAGGGAGAAGAAAAGTAAGAAAGAGAACTGTTTACTCCTTTCTACGCTGTAGTAAAAGCTGCCATTGACTTTCATTGTCTTTTTATCTGGTGATTCAGTAATAGTGATGAGCGAGTAGTATTCGACCGAGCCGGTATTCGATCGAATACTACGCTGTTCGTCATACTCGATTTCGATCGAGTACAGCGGCGATGGCGCACTCACAATTCGTTTCCCCTCCCACCTTCCCTGGCGCGTTTTTTACACCAATCATGCAGGGGGGGTGGGACAGGTCCTGGGAGGACGCTGGCATCGCGAAAACGGCGTCTACACGCATTGGCTGGAAAAACCATGTGACCTCGAATATACAAAACTCAGCACTTCCTCTTCGTCAGCATTAGCAGCTTGAACTTAGTGAGGGACAGACGCTCACAGCAGGGAAAGACAGGCTGTCGCTGGCAGGGCCCCAGAAGCTCGGAATATCGCTTTTACCACCATCTATACCAGCTACCAGAAGACAAGACAGTCCTTAAGAGCCCTTATTAGGGCTGCTACGCTGAACAGTATATAGCTCATTTTCTATTTAGTCAGGCAGGGCCCCAGAAGCTCAGAATATACCTTTTACCACCATATATACCAGCTACCAGAAGACAAGACAGTCCTTAATAGCCCTTATTAGGGCTGCTACGCTGAACAGTATATAGCTCATTTTCTATTTAGTCAGGCAGGGCCCCAGAAGCTCAGAATATACCTTTTACCACCATATATACCAGCTACCAGAAGACAAGACAGTCCTTAATAGCCCTTATTAGGGCTGCTACGCTGAACAGTATATAGCTCATTTTCTATTTAGTCAGGCAGGGCCCCAGAAGCTCAGAATATACCTTTTACCACCATATATACCAGCTACCAGAAGACAAGACAGTCCTTAATCCCTTATTAGTGCTGCTATGTTGAACAGTATATAGCTCATTTTCTATTTAGTCAGGCAGGGCCCCAGAAGCTCAGAATATACCTTTTACCACCATATATACCAGCTACCAGAAGACAAGACAGTCCTTAATCCCTTATTAGTGCTGCTATGTTGAACAGTATATAGCTCATTTTCTATTTAGTCAGGCAGGGCCCCAGAAGCTCAGAATATACCTTTTACCACCAAATATACCAGCTACCAGAAGACAAGACAGTCCTTAATCCCTTATTAGTGCTGCTATGTTGAACAGTATATAGCTCATTTTCTATGTAGTCAGGCAGGGCCCCAGAAGCTCAGAATATACCTTTTACCACCATATATACCAGCTACCAGAAGACAAGACAGTCCTTAATCCCTTATTAGTGCTGCTATGTTGAACAGTATATAGCTCATTTTCTATTTAGTCAGGCAGGGCCCCAGAAGCTCAGAATATACCTTTTACCACCATATATACCAGCTACCAGAAGACAAGACAGTCCTTAATCCCTTATTAGTGCTGCTATGTTGAACAGTATATAGCTCATTTTCTATTTAGTCAGGCAGGGCCCCAGAAGCTCAGAATATACCTTTTACCACCATATATACCAGCTACCAGAAGACAAGACAGTCCTTAATCCCTTATTAGTGCTGCTATGTTGAACAGTATATAGCTCATTTTCTATTTAGTCAGGCAGGGCCCCAGAAGCTCAGAATATACCTTTTACCACCATATATACCAGCTACCAGAAGACAAGACAGTCCTTAATCCCTTATTAGTGCTGCTATGTTGAACAGTATATAGCTCATTTTCTATTTAGTCAGGCAGGGCCCCAGAAGCTCAGAATATACCTTTTACCACCATATATACCAGCTACCAGAAGACAAGACAGTCCTTAATCCCTTATTAGTGCTGCTATGTTGAACAGTATATAGCTCATTTTCTATTTAGTCAGGCAGGGCCCCAGAAGCTCAGAATATACCTTTTACCACCATATATACCAGCTACCAGAAGACAAGACAGTCCTTAATAGCCCTTATTAGGGCTGCTACACTGAACAGTATATAGCTCATTTTCTATTTAGTCAGGCAGGGCCCCAGAAGCTCAGAATATACCTTTTACCACCATATATACCAGCTACCAGAAGACAAGACAGTCCTTAATCCCTTATTAGTGCTGCTATGTTGAACAGTATATAGCTCATTTTCTATTTAGTCAGGCAGGGCCCCAGAAGCTCAGAATATACCTTTTACCACCATATATACCAGCTACCAGAAGACAAGACAGTCCTTAATCCCTTATTAGTGCTGCTATGTTGAACAGTATATAGCTCATTTTCTATTTAGTCAGGCAGGGCCCCAGAAGCTCAGAATATACCTTTTACCACCATATATACCAGCTACCAGAAGACAAGACAGTCCTTAATAGCCCTTATTAGGGCTGCTACACTGAACAGTATATAGCTCATTTTCTATTTAGTCAGGCAGGGCCCCAGAAGCTCAGAATATACCTTTTACCACCATATATACCAGCTACCAGAAGACAAGACAGTCCTTAATCCCTTATTAGTGCTGCTATGTTGAACAGTATATAGCTCATTTTCTATTTAGTCAGGCAGGGCCCCAGAAGCTCAGAATATACCTTTTACCACCATATATACCAGCTACCAGAAGACAAGACAGTCCTTAATCCCTTATTAGTGCTGCTATGTTGAACAGTATATATCTCATATCCTATGTAGTCAGGCAGGGCCCCAGAAGCTCAGAATATCGCATTTACCACCATATATACCAGCTACCAGAAGACAAGAGAGTCATTGAGAGCCCTTATTAGGGCTGCTATGTTTTAAAAATTGTGTGGAGGCCCAAGAGCTGAGACCTTTTAAAAATTGTGTGGAGGCCCAAGAGCTGAGACCTTTTAAAAATTGTGTGGAGGCCCAAGAGCTGAGACCTCTCAAACATTGTGTGGAGGCCCAAGAGCTGAGACCTTTTAAAAATTGTGTGGAGGCCCACGAGCTGAGACCTCTTAAAAATTGTGTGGAGGCCCAAGAGCTGAGACCTTTTAAAAATTGTGTGGAGGCCCAAGAGCTGAGACCTCTCAAACATTGTGTGGAGGCCCAAGAGCTGAGACCTTTTAAAAATTGTGTGGAGGCCCAAGAGCTGAGACCTTTTAAAAATTGTGTGGAGGCCCAAGAGCTGAGACCTTTTAAAAATTGTGTGGAGGCCCAAGAGCTGAGACCTCTTAAAAATTGTGTGGAGGCCCAAGAGCTGAGACCTCTTAAAAATTGTGTGGAGGCTCAAGAGCTGAGACCTTTTAAAAATTGTGTGGAGGCCCAAGAGTTGAGACCTCTTAAAAATTTATTGTATTAAGCCTAAGAGGTGAGCCATAATTTTTTTCATTAATACAGCAATTCTACGGCGGTTAAGGAGGAGGAGGAGGAGGAGGAGGAGGAGGAAATGGCACTTCATACAGATGGCACTTCACTCTTGGCTGCTTTCCACTGTTGTACAAGCAAAGTCCGGGTCAATCCACTTGCTGTTCATTTTGATTAGCGTCAGCCTGTCGGCACTGTTGGTTGACAGGCGGCTGCGCTTATCGGTTATAATGCCCCCGGCTGCGCTGAACACACCCTTTCTGATAGCACGCTGGCGGCAGGGCAGGCAAGCACCTCCAAGGCGTACAGGGACAGTTCCAGCCACGTGTCCAACTTGGAGACCCAGTAAGTGTAGGTCGCCGAGGGATCGGGGAGGACAGGGGTGTGGTCTGCCAGGTAGTCCCGCAACATCCGCCGATACTTGTCCCTCCTGCTGATAGCGGGCCCCGCAGTGATGGAAGTTGCACGAGGGGGTGACATGAACGTGTCCCACACCTTGGAGAGTGTTCCCCTGGTGGCTGTGGGCCTGATCGATGTTGTCAGACTCTGGGAGACACTCTCCTCTCTGCCGCCAGCGATGCTGGGTGGGAAAATCTGCATCATGTTCTGCAAGAGTTCCCTCTGGTATTCCAGTAATCGATTCGTCCTCTCCTCTACCGGAATAAAAGAGGAGAAGTTATCTTTATACCGGGGGTCCAGGAGTGCGAAGACCCAGTATAGTTTGTTCTCCAATATCCGGACAACACGTATGTCCCGGGAAAAGCAGCCCAGCATGAAGTCAGCCATGTGTGCCAGACTCTGAGTAGGCATGACGTCACTGCCCCCACCAGAAGGATCATTTTCCATTTCCTCCTCTTCCTCCTCCTCTCCGCCCCATCCGCGCTGAACCAATGGGACGCACACAGCCTGACTGCTACCCTCGCCGCCAGCATCCTCTTCCACAGCCACCTCCACGTTGTCCTCCTCCTCCTCATCCTCCTCCTGCAACTGCCACCGAGCAGCAGACAAAAGTGTGGTCTGACTGTCTACCTGCGTTGCGTCTCCTCCTACCCCCATCTCCTCTGTGTGCAATGCGTTCTCCCTTATTGCGATGAGCGATTCTTTAAGGATGCCTAGGAGCGGGATGGTTACGCTCACTATAGCGTCCTCGCTGCTGACCTTCTTAGTGGACTCCTCAAAGAAACGCAATACATCGCATATGTCTGCCATCCATGGCCACTCGTGGTTGGCAAACTGAGGGAGCTGAGTTGGAGGCACGCGTGGATGCATCATCTGGTACTCCATCAATGCTTTCTGCTGCTCACACACCCTGGCCAACATGCAATAGGTGGAATTCCAGCGAGTGGGCAGGTCGCACAACAGCCGATGTTGAGGCAAATGGAGGCGTTGCTGGATTTTTTTTTAAGCTAGCAGCAGCTACAGTTGACTTCCGAAAGTGAGCGCACAAGCGCACTTTGACCAGTAGCTCTGCCAGGTTGGGGTAAGTCTTTAGAAACTTTTGTACTACCAAATTAAAAACGTGGGCCAGGCATGGTACGTGATTGAGTTCTGCAAGCTCCAGAGCCGCCACCAGGTTACGGCCGTTATCGCACACGACCATGCCTGGTCCTAGCTGCAGCGGCGACAGCCACATCTCTGTCTGCTGCAATATGGCGTGCCTCACCTCTGCGGCGCTGTGCTTCCTGTCGCCCAAGCTGATGAGCTTAAGCACCGCCTGCTGACGTCTCCCCGTGCCAGTGCTGCAACGCTTCCAGCTAGGGGCTGAGGGCGATGTTAAGGCAGAGGAGGAGGAGGAGGATGAGGAGGAGGATGAGGAGGAGGATGAGGAGGAGGATGAGGAGGATGAGGAGGAGGATGAGGAGGATGAGGAGGAGGAGGATGAGGAGGAGGAGGAGGAGGAGAAGGAGGAGGAGGAGGAGGAGGAGGAGGATGAGGAGGAGGAGGAGGAGGAGGAGGAGGAGGAGGAGGAAGAGGAGGGGGGTCTATCAGAACCTGTGCTGGCAATCTTGGGCGGGGGTGGTATGTAGGCCGTCCCTGTTTGCGACCCCGTCCCCGCTTCCACAACATTCACCCAGTGTGCCGTCAAAGAGATGTAGCGTCCTTGGCCGCAAGCGCTTGTCCACGAGTCGGTGGTCAAGTGGACCTTTGCGCTGACTGCGTACCTCAGGGTCCGCCTGATGTTACGCGACACGTGCTGGTGCAGGGCGGGGACGCCACACCGGGAAAAATAGTGGCGGCTAGGGACGGAATAGCGAGGTGCGGCAGCCGCCATCGCGGAAGGCCTGCGTCTCCACAAGCCTAAACGGCAACATCTCCAGGGCCAGCAGTTTGGAGATGAGGCAGGTTAAGGCTTGGGCTTGGGGGTGACTGGAGGCGTACTTCCGCCTGCGGTTGAACGCCTGCGAGATGGACAGTTGATGGGACGAGGAGATGGAAGGTGCAGACGAAGATGCGGGGGAAGGTGGGGCTGAAGGAGAAGGCCCCAAAGTAGCCGAGGCAGAGGCAGATGTGGAGGTGTCCTGGCTGGAGGTCTGGACCGCAGTGGCAGCACACAACAAAGGGGAAGAGGCAGTGGCAGCAAGACGGGGCGCAGGTTGTATTGCGTTTGCTCTCTCCCACTCAGCCCAGTGCTTGAATTCCAAGTGACGGCGCATGCCTGAGGTGGTCAGATTGCTCTTCTCAGAGCCCCTACTCAGTTTTGAGTGGCAGATTGCGCAAACCGCACTCAGTTTGTCATCCGCGCAAACGTTAAAAAATCTCCACACCACAGAAGTACGAGGCCTCGATGGGGGAGCTTCGCACGACTGCCTGCTGCCGGGAAGAGCTTCGGCCCTGCTGGCTGTGGCCTGCCTTCTCTGTCTGGACTGTCCTCTGCCTCTGGACTGTCCTCTGCCTCTTGCTGCCTTATTCGGTGATGCGCAGACCGCATCTCCACTGCTTTCCCCGCTGGACATCACCCCTGTCCAAGTGGGGTCGGTCATTTCGTCGTCCACCACCTCCTCTTCCACTTCCTCTCTCTGCTCCTCCTCCTGCCCACTGGACATTCCAACAGCCTCCCTTGATGGCAACTGCGTCTCATCATCATCGCTCATGATAGCAGATGCTGGTTCCGGGTCCACATCACTAGCAGATGGCGGATACTCAAGTGTTTGGGCATCACTACAAACAAATTCCTCTGCTAGCTCCTGGGATTCTTGCAGCACATCTGGAAAAGGACCCGAAAAGAGGTCCTGGGAGGGGTCAAGGTTGGGCTGACTCTGTTGGCCAGGTTGGGAGGAAGGAGGGTCAGAGTGAGACTGTGTGGATGACTGGGTGGTGGACAAGTGACTGGAAGCGTTATCGGCCATCCATTGCACCACCTGTTCACGCTGCTCAGGCCTTAACAGAGGTGTACCCCGCCCCCCGCATAACTGTCCCATAAAGGCAGGGAAGCTGGATGAGCGTAATGCTGGCTGCCCCTCACCAGCACGCATTGTATCCCCACTGGCTTCAACGCGGTTTGTGCCCCCACCAGCATTTCCGCGCCCCCGTCCTCGTCCACGTCCCTTTGCGCTAGCCCTCCGCATTTCAGACGTTTTACTTTTTTGGCCACGCGTTATGCCAAATATAAAAATATTTTTAAGAAGAACACCTGGCTATACAGCCGTATACTGCCAGAAGGTGAAATGGTGCCTATACGCACCGTGTATAAAACAGTGTTTTGTTGGCACAGAGGACACAAAACAGTAGTGCCAAATATAAATATATTTTTAAGAACACCTGGCTATACAGCCGTATACTGCCAGAAGGTGAAATGGTGCCTATATACGCACCGGGTATATAACAAGGTTTTGTTGGTAAAGAGGACACAAAACAGTAGTGCCAAATATAAAAAATATTTTTAAGAAAAACACCTGGCTATACAGCCGTATACTGCCAGAAGGTGAAATGGTGCCTATACGCACCGTGTATAAAACAGTGTTTTGTTGGCACAGAGGACACAAAACAGTAGTGCAAAATATAGTTTTGTATATAGGTGCTAATACACCACTGAAGTCTTTCTGTCCCTATTCCAGCATCAGCAGCTACCCCTCACTAAAGCAGCCGTTTTGAGCAGAGTGTATATAGTTTTGTATATAGGTGGTAATACACCACTGAAGTCTTTCTGTCCCTATTCCAGCAGCAGCAGCTACCCCTCACTAAAGCAGCCGTAGCTGCAGCACTAATAAGTGCTCAGCTCTTGGGCCTCCACACAATGTTTGAGAGGTCTCAGCTCTTGGGCCTCCACACAATGTTTGAGAGGTCTCAGCTCTAGGGCCTCCACACAATTTTTAAAAGGTCTCAGCTCTTGGGCCTCCACACAATGTTTGAGAGGTCTCAGCTCTTGGGCCTCCACACAATTTTTAAAAGGTCTCAGCTCTTGGGCCTCCACACAATTTTTAAAAGGTCTCAGCTCTTGGGCCTCCACACAATTTTTAAAAGGTCTCAGCTCTTGGGCCTCCACACAATTTTTAAAAGGTCTCAGCTCTTGGGCCTCCACACAATTTTTAAAAGGTCTCAGCTCTTGGGCCTCCACACAATGTTTAAGAGGTCTCAGCTCGTGGGACTCCACACAATGTTTGAGAGGTCTCAGCTCTTGGGCCTCCACACAATTTTTAAAAGGTCTCAGCTCTTGGGCCTCCACACAATTTTTAAAAGGTCTCAGCTCTTGGGCCTCCACACAATTTTTAAAAGGTCTCAGCTCTTGGGCCTCCACACAATTTTTAAAAGGTCTCAGCTCTTGGGCCTCCACACAATGTTTGAGAGGTCTCAGCTCTTGGGCCTCCACACAATTTTTAAAAGGTCTCAGCTCTTGGGCCTCCACACAATTTGTAAAAGGTCTCAGCTCTTGGGCCTCCACACAATTTTTAAAAGGTCTCAGCTCTTGGGCCTCCACACAATTTTTAAAAGGTCTCAGCTCTTGGGCCTCCACACAATGTTTAAGAGGTCTCAGCTCGTGGGACTCCACACAATGTTTGAGAGGTCTCAGCTCTTGGGCCTCCACACAATTTTTAAAAGGTCTCAGCTCTTGGGCCTCCACACAATGTTTGAGAGGTCTCAGCTCTAGGGCCTCCACACAATTTTTAAAAGGTCTCAGCTCTTAGGCCTCCACACAATGTTTGAGAGGTCTCAGCTCTTGGGCCTCCACACAATTTTTAAAAGGTCTCAGCTCTTGGGCCTCCACACAATGTTTGAGAGGTCTCAGCTCTTGGGCCTCCACACAATTTTTAAAAGGTCTCAGCTCTTGGGCCTCCACACAATGTTTGAGAGGTCTCAGCTCTTGGGCCTCCACACAATTTTTAAAAGGTCTCAGCTCTTGGGCCTCCACACAATTTTTAAAAGGTCTCAGCTCTTGGGCCTCCACACAATTTTTAAAAGGTCTCAGCTCTTGGGCCTCCACACAATGTTTGAGAGGTCTCAGCTCTTGGGCCTCCACACAATTTTTAAAAGGTCTCAGCTCTTGGGCCTCCACACAATTTTTAAAAGGTCTCAGCTCTTGGGCCTCCACACAATTTTTAAAAGGTCTCAGCTCTTGGGCCTCCACACCATTTTTAAAAGGTCTCAGCTCTTGGGCCTCCACACAATTTTTAAAAGGTCTCAGCTCTTGGGCCTCCACACAATGTTTAAGAGGTCTCAGCTCGTGGGACTCCACACAATGTTTGAGAGGTCTCAGCTCTTGGGCCTCCACACAATTTTTAAAAGGTCTCAGCTCTTGGGCCTCCACACAATGTTTGAGAGGTCTCAGCTCTAGGGCCTCCACACAATTTTTAAAAGGTCTCAGCTCTTGGGCCTCCACACAATGTTTGAGAGGTCTCAGCTCTTGGGCCTCCACACAATGTTTGAGAGGTCTCAGCTCTTGGGCCTCCACACAATTTTTAAAAGGTCTCAGCTCTTGGGCCTCCACACAATTTTTAAAAGGTCTCAGCTCTTGGGCCTCCACACAATTTTTAAAAGGTCTCAGCTCTTGGGCCTCCACACAATTTTTAAAAGGTCTCAGCTCTTGGGCCTCCACACAATTTTTAAAAGGTCTCAGCTCTTGGGCCTCCACACAATTTTTAAAAGGTCTCAGCTCTTGGGCCTCCACACAATTTTTAAAAGGTCTCAGCTCTTGGGCCTCCACACAATTTTTAAAAGGTCTCAGCTCTTGGGCCTCCACACAATGTTTGAGAGGTCTCAGCTCTTGGGCCTCCACACAATGTTTGAGAGGTCTCAGCTCTTGGGCCTCCACACAATTTTTAAAAGGTCTCAGCTCTTGGGCCTCCACACAATGTTTGAGAGGTCTCAGCTCTTGGGCCTCCACACAATTTTTAAAAGGTCTCAGCTCTTGGGCCTCCACACAATTTTTAAAAGGTCTCAGCTCTTGGGCCTCCACACAATTTTTAAAAGGTCTCAGCTCTTGGGCCTCCACACAATTTTTAAAAGGTCTCAGCTCTTGGGCCTCCACACAATGTTTGAGAGGTCTCAGCTCTTGGGCCTCCACACAATTTTTAAAAGGTCTCAGCTCTTGGGCCTCCACACAATGTTTGAGAGGTCTCAGCTCTTGGGCCTCCACACAATTTTTAAAAGGTCTCAGCTCTTGGGCCTCCACACAATTTTTAAAAGGTCTCAGCTCTTGGGCCTCCACACAATTTTTAAAAGGTCTCAGCTCTTGGGCCTCCACACAATGTTTGAGAGGTCTCAGCTCTTGGGCCTCCACACAATTTTTAAAAGGTCTCAGCTCTTGGGCCTCCACACAATTTTTAAAAGGTCTCAGCTCTTGGGCCTCCACACAATTTTTAAAAGGTCTCAGCTCTTGGGCCTCTACACAATTTTTAAAGGGTCTCAGCTCTTGGGCCTCCACACAATTTTTAAAAGGTCTCAGCTCTTGGGCCTCCACACAATGTTTGAGAGGTCTCAGCTCTAGGGCCTCCACACATTTTTAAAAGGTCTCAGCTCTTGGGCCTCCACACAATGTTTGAGAGGTCTCAGCTCTTGGGCCTCCACACAATTTTTAAAAGGTCTCAGCTCTTGGGCCTCCACACAATGTTTGAGAGGTCTCAGCTCTTGGGCCTCCACACAATTTTTAAAAGGTCTCAGCTCTTGGGCCTCCACACAATTTTTAAAAAGTCTCAGCTCTTGGGCCTCCACACAATTTTTAAAAGGTCTCAGCTCTTGGGCCTCCACACAATTTTTAAAAGGTCTCAGCTCTTGGGCCTCCACACAATGTTTGAGAGGTCTCAGCTCTTGGGCCTCCACACAATTTTTAAAAGGTCTCAGCTCTTGGGACTCCACACAATTTTTAAAAGGTCTCAGCTCTTGGGCCTCCACACAATTTTTAAAAGGTCTCAGCTCTTGGGCCTCCACACAATGTTTAAGAGGTCTCAGCTCGTGGGACTCCACACAATGTTTGAGAGGTCTCAGCTCTTGGGCCTCCACACAATTTTTAAGAGGTCTCAGATCTTGGGCCTCCACACAATTTTTAAGAGGTCTCAGCTCTAAGCTTCCCTTACTGCTGGGGTGACACACTGTAACAAACCTCCTCCTGTAAGCTTCCCTGACTGCTGGGGTGACACACTGTAACAATCCTCCTCCTGTAAGCTTCCCTTACTGCTGGGGTGACACACTGTAACAAACCTCCTCCTTTAAGCTTCCCTTACTGCTGGGGTGACACAATGACACAAGAGGACATGTCTGACCACATCTCACACACACATACACACACACACACACACACACACACACACACACAATGACAATTAGGGGTGGGGTCTATTTATTTTCCCCCTTGCCTATGCCATCTGTGGTTGTCATTAGGCAACGTGATTTTAAGGGGTGCAGAATTTTGTTCTTCTTTTTTGTACAGTTTGGCTTGGGGTCCATGGCAATGTAGAGGAAAGAAGGTTTCCTTGTCTTGTCTCACTTTACGTAGAAGTAATATTGTGTTTGGAGTGTATTGTTGAGAGGCTGTGATAGTGGCGTAATAGTGCGACTTGGGCGCGTTATATGCACCCAGACATGCTTCCCCTGCTGTCCCAGTTGCATTCCAGCAGTGTTGGCATCATTTTCTGATGTTTCAGGGTGGACTTGGTGACCTCCAAGTGGTCGAATTGAGATTTCCAAGTGTCGAGCATTTTTTTCCCATAGACTATAATGGGATTCGATATTCGGTCGAGTAGTCGAGTAACGCGGTCTATTCGAATCGAAATTCGAAATTTCGAATATTTCACTACTCGCTCATCTCTATTCAGTAACAGTGACATTCTCAGGCTTTTTTCTCATGAATTGAATTTTTACTACCGTGAGAATATTCTTCAACTCTTATTGAATCGAGGCCATTGTGTTTATGAGTTCATAGTCTCACATTTTCCTTAGTCTCACATCTAGATTTGCACTTGCTATTACCATCCAGCATAGAACACTTGTTACCTTAGAATTTTGCAGTGATTTCTTTGGCTGTCCGACGCTTTACAAATAAGAGTCCTCCTTCTAGATCAGCAACATAAAGTACATCTATTACTGGTATAGCTAAATTGTGTCCCATATCACTGGGGCATACAAGGCCTCCATGTTCATATTCCTCTGCATGTATTTTACTTCCATCTGCAAGGTAAATAGTCTCTTTGTTATTCAGATCAAGTTCTGTGAAAAACCTTCGATCACTTGTCATGTGACTGGTTGCTCCGTGTCAATGCACCAGCCCTGAAATGTATGATTGCCTGTCACTTTAAATGTATCATTCCAGTTCCCTTCACATGCATCAGATATTGTGACTTTGACTTTCTGTTTAGTATAGGAGGGTCGCTGTCTCATTTTCTCTTCTTTCCATATAGTACAGTCCTGCTTTATGTGTTAGTGGCATCCAAAGCAAACCGTGGTTACCTTCCTGAGTAACCTTGTGTCTATAGCTTTAAGAGCTTTTCTGGAGTCAGTTTTTGTGGAGTCATGCACAAGCTCCTTTCTTCACTGATACTCATCTATGAGCCTGGTCTTATTATTAGTATTGGGTAAGCCGCACAACAACATGGCTGCGGCGTGACTGTCTGCTATATTTTCACCAGCTGATCTGAGTTGTGGGATTACTACCAGCTCTCTGCTAAGCCTCACTTTGTAACATTTTCTCAGCAGAAACAACTTGCTGTTTAAACTGGATCTCTCATCTTTCAGTACATCCCACATGCCTTTTGCAGTATTCTCACTGCGCACGTGAATAAGTTGATCGTCTCCTACTTGTAAGCTTATGGTGGGCCGTGCCTATCTGTTTTCCTTGTCCCAGTCCTGATTATTGTCCTTTGGCCTCTCTGTAGTGATAAACTCCCACAAGTCATCTCTGGATAATTGCATTTCTACTTTAAACTCCCATAGCTGATAATTGGCATTGTTCAGCTTGGAGGACATAATTTTGGCATACAATAATGGAAACTTTCAAAAATACCATCGAACATGGAATTACCCTCTAAAGCAGATTTTTTTTTAAATGTAGATATATATTATTCTGTAAAAGCAAACCTCAAGCTTTATATAGAGATGTTTTAAAGGCATTAAAGGAGTAGATTTCTAATACGTTATTTAGCTAAACGGTCCCTCTGTTACTTTTTTCAAATAGCACAATGTTCCCCATATATTTTGTAATTTGGGGGCGTTCAGCTGTTTTAGATGCTTTCTAAAATCTTATATTCCCCCCTTCCCATAGACTTTAATGCAATTTATATTCAGGTGATCCAGAACCAGAATATTGCAAATTATTATTCTGCACCAGAACGAAAAAGGGGCAGAATTGTCTTTAAAAAAACGTTTCCAAGCATAATGCCTAAGCTTCTGATAGGAATCAGTGCAATATGAAACATAACCACTAGATGGGAGCAACACACTGTAGTTAATAGGTGATATTAGCCTTTGCATTTGCCAAATAGTTACCAGATTGTACTAATTTAAAGCAGAACAAAACCCAGAATTTTGACTACCTGGGTTTTATTTATTTTCCCCATCCTGATTTGAGATGCCCAGCTGTGTGAAACCCCCAGATTGCCTATACAAACTTACCTTTGCCTGGTCCTATGACACATGTGCGGGCTCTCGTCTATTTAGAGCTGTTTGGCATGCAAATTTTATGTTCGTGAATTGACTCTCCTACCTGAATATCTAGGGGCAGGAGTGCACACACAGCCCAAAGATGCTGGGGACATGGTCGCTAATATTTACAGTGGTGTGGGAGCCAGAAAGAAGCCAAGAGGAAGGTGAATTTTGTTGCATCCGAGGTGGGGGGGGGGTCACACAGCAGGGCCGATTTGGAATGCACCAGGGGGTGGCTGTGTTGGGTTTTGATCCACTATAAAAAAGAGCAACACTCAAAGATGAGCATGTGTGTGATGGGGAGCATCGATTATTGGATGCCCTGATCTGCATATTGCCCAGAAAAGCCCAATTTCCCCAGCACTGATACGCACCTCTTCCAGAATCCCTCTTGTCACGCTTGGCTTTTTCTGGGGGACCGCGAGTGCCCTGGCAACTAACTCCATTGGGGGGGCGCCTGTATCCCAGCCATCCTGTTTTCTGAAGATGAGTCGGAGCCACTGTAAGTGGTGCCAGCCATAAAACAGGCCCCTCATTCCTCCCTATATTGGGCTCAGTTACGGTAGGAGGCATTGCCTGTTGTAAAGCAAAAGCCACAGCATGGAACATACCGGTATGGGTCAGCGGCAGCACCAGATGGTTGTTTTCTCCCCATACTGAGCACTATATTGCCTAGAAACTACCCTGCTGCCACCTCCCCAGGACTTCTGCCAACCTTGGGATTTCTAAGTTTTACGTTTTATTCTTTTAAACCATTTTAGCATTGGGTTTTTGCCCCCTTTGTCAACAACACTTTGCGCGATCCCCCTAAATGGGACTAGTAGTGTGTTATGAATTTCCCTACATTTTCATGATTTAGTAGGCCCTTGATTAAAGTCTTGATTAGAGGTCTCTTGGGTGGGTGTTAATTATAAAAATATAATATAACTCTATGTCTTGCAGTACAGATTGAAGTATCTTGAACTAGTTTTCCTTACAAACAAGTACAAGGCGATTTGGAGTGGCGTCTCTAGGATCTCAAAAGTGCAAGTAAAGGCCTTTAGATTGGATAAACTTTAGACAAGAAAGGGTCCTTAGATATGTGTTCCTCTTCTCTGCTTGGGATTTTGGTTCTGCATGGTGAATTCATTAGAGTCGTTTTGATGGAATGGGTAGTTCTCTATGGACAGCAACCTGAAGCCACACCTGTGTCTCAGAATATCTGTGCGTTGTGGTATGGGTAGATATTCACCTTCTCCTCCCAATCTATTGCCCATCCCACCACTACTTTTGATGCTGACCAGATCTTCTCCTGCCACCACCACCACCACCTCTGGTAGATCGGCTGCCTCTCTCACTGGTGTGTCACCACCTCAGCTGAGCTGCTGCCTTCCCTCACTGGGCAGCCACCTTCACCAAGCTTCAACCTCTTCTGCTGGTTATGCTATTGATAAAGTTAGTTTAAAAGAAAACCAGGAAGTCTTAGGCAGACCATGTGACTGTATGCATAGTGTGTTTAATCTGCTAACAGAAAGGACCTGTTTCATTTGTTGAGATGTGTTGCTGATATATCCTGTACATGTTTATGCTCCTGATTGTTGCTGAATAAACAGCCGTGGTGGTTCCTGTACATTGGAAGAGTGTTGTTTACAATCCGCTGCCATCACGTTTCCATCACATTGTGAATTTAAAGAGTGAAAGGGACCTTTCTCTCTTCTTGTACTACTCGTACTGTGTCCTAATAAGAGGTGATCAAGTAAGGCTAAAGATGATTGTAAGAATAGATACTCAAGGGCAAGGAGGGATTCAAGGACTACAGCACGGACACATTTACAAAGCCCGGAAGGTCACCTAGGTTTCCATATTTTTCTCTGGGATTTTAAACAAACTTCTTGTGACTGAGCACAAAGGCTAGATCCTTTAATGTAGCTACAGACACCAATTACAGAGGCTCTAATCATTCCTCACTTTATCCAAAATTCAATTTGACATTACATTGGCACTCGCAAGTGTGCCCTATACCTCGCATAATCATGCTAAATAACAAAAATGTTCTGCAATTTGCATGGAATGCAGTGAAAAGGTGGATAAAATTAGGCACAGCAGTGACATTATCAAGAACTGAACATCCCTCAGAAAGTTACAAAAAGACAAGACAAATTAAATTGTCCCAGGAGCAATACAGCAACATTAAATGAGCTGCAGGAACTAATGGTGTTTATGGAATTTACTCAGTATGTACTGCATGTGACAATCTCAAGTAGTCTTCATATGTCTGAACTGAGAAGTATGGTGGCAAGAAGAAAACCTTTTTTTCGAAGAAAAACATCCAAGCCCAACTACATTTTGCCAAAACATAGTTTGTCACAGTTTTAAAACAATGTCATTCCATGTGTTTTCGCTTTGTTACTGGTGGATATGTGTTCAAAAACAGACTTTAATCACACAGCATCTGGCACTCTATGCTATAGCGCCCAGCTTTAGAGCGCCAACGCTGTGTGTGTGCCCTATTTTGCTAAGTTTGGAGTGAGTGCGCTGAGTGCCGGACACACTTCCTGCAACGCTGTACTGGTGTTAAAACGCCCAACATATATCACATTCATCAATGTCGGCCAGGTTACTACATCGATTGAGGCGCTCTGTTACAGCGCCCGATACCCGCTTACAGTGTCTAATAGCGGTTGATCTAAACGCCACTATACAGACGCTCATCTGCTGATACCTGGCACTAGTAATGAATCAGCCTCCACGTCTTTCAAAGACAGGTCTCTTTTTACTGACTCATATAGGCTTTAGGGTCTTTTTAAAGAGGACCACATCTCTTGATGACAAAATTCCCTCCCTCGTAGAACGCTCTTTGTCATCACAGCCCATTGAGTGCTGAGAGCAGCCGGCATGTGTGTGCCCGTGGCGGACATTTAGGTAGGCCTGGAGTAGATGACACAGTGGTCAATGAAAGTACTGTGGAATCAATAAATATGAGATTTCAGAGAGCGGGGAATCACAAATTCCTGCCCTGGGGACAAGGAATCAGCTCACCCTGGAGTCTTGATCCACTTTAAAGAGGAACTTTTTGATTGCAGGACAGTCCACCCTGACTTATTTCAGCTTTAAAGGAGCACTATCGCGAAATTGTGTAATATTAAAAATACATTTAAAGATAATGAGAGGAGGGGTCACTTATACACCCGAACTTAAAGGAGCAGTATCGCAAATTTTTCTTGGTGACTTATATTTAAATGGTACTTTGAATATAGGTAAGTGTTGGAGTAAGAATTACAAATGTAGAAAAAAATGATGTGTGTGTTGTGCAGCTGGAGACTAATAGCTCATGTTTATGTCTTCTGAGTGTCGGGACCTACACTCTGGCCTGTTCCACGCTGAGGAGAGGGGTGAAACAATGTAACAAAGTTTCAGCTGTTCAGTGCTGGCAGCCGTCCAGCATAAGATAACAACATTGCCTGGCCAGAACTTATATATCTAAAACAGAGAGAAAAGCTGTAGAAGTCATTTAGCTGATTTTGACAGTTTTCCCTTCATGTTGGCTCTGCTGCAGAATCTTTCAGTTTACCATTTTCTCTTTCATATTCTTATTTTTCATTTTTCCATATGATCTTTCTTTCAGCTTTGTGTGTTTTGAGCAAAGCCCAACCCAGGATTTTCACTATCTGGAGTTTTGTTTTGTGCCCCTAGGGGCATCCCGACTTGGGATGCCCTGATATGTGAAATCCCCAAGTTCGCCTGTGATAACGTACCTTTCCCTGTCCCACAGCGCATGCGCGGGCTCTCATCCAATCAGTGCTGTTTGCACGCAGATGGGGAGCCTGAGCAGTAACCTTCCTGGCCGCCCGGCCTGTCTAAATGACTATCTGCGTGAGCGCGCCAGAAAAATGGGGGGATCTGTGGTTATCCAGGGGTCGTTTCACACAGTGGGGCATCCTGATTTAGAATGCCCAAGGGGGAAGGTCAATGGCCGGGTCTTATAGACTTCAGGGTCGGCCACTCAGGGTTTTGTTCACTTTAATACCTTTAGATTTTCCTGCACAGTTATTCAAAGAAGAATTTCAGTCCTTTTCAGTCAGTTTAGTTTATTTTGTATAGATTTTACACATTTGAGTCACCTGGTCTCATAACAAAAGCAGCACCTCACACACACACAGCCGTTACCACTGATTACAGTGTCAGCCTCTGAGGTAAAGTGTTGCTAGGAGACCAGTGGGCTAAATGAAGCAGCTCACTAAATACAACCCAGCAGATCCCCCTATTCAGCAAATGGACTGAGCCATTGTAATTATACAATTTAAAAGAGAGGCAGATATTTTTTCCTTTTTCTATCGCCAGATTATTTATACACATGTTAGACGCTATTGTGTGGCTATTTAATTATTTATCTTTTTTAATGCAAATTTCGCGATACTGCTCCTTTAAGTCAATCAGGAGAGTGGTTCTATTATTATAACTCCCAAATGCACTGGGGCTTGGCACAGTGGAATGGAGGGGTGGTTGGGGTGTTATTAAATGCTTGGACTTCTTCTTTAAGTATAAAATAGGGGTGTATGGAGGTTGCTGCCAGAGACTAATTATAGAGCAGCATTTGTGTGTGTGGGGGCAGGCAGACTCGATGGGGGTTATTCATGAAGGACTAGCGCCAGGTAGCGCCTTGTAGCGGCAGGCAGCGTCTGGTGAACGCTGGGCGCTGTAGGCAAAACCACATTTATGAAAGCAAATCTGGTGAGAGACTCTAACAGCGCCATGTAGCGTCCAATTCATCATTACAGGTGGCTCAGCGTATAGCTTCCAGAGCGCTAGGTATTACCTTTCGCTCAGTATCGCTCTCCCATACATTTCAATGGCCATTCATTTTCTTCTGTTTAAACAGGGTTTTTTGTTTTTAATTTATTTTTTCTCTCAAATAATTGTGTGACCTCTCCTGGCCTAGAAAGAGTCATTTTTGAAAACTTTTTAGATTTTTTATATTTTTATGCAGAATTGTCATTACAGCTCTGGCATTAAAGTGTTAGTGTCACAGTGTTACAACAATGTCATTCCATGTGCTTTCGCTTTGTTACTGGTGGATATGTGTTCAAAAACAGACTTTAATCACACAGCGTCTGGCGCTCTATGCTATAGCGACCAGATCCAGAGCGCCGCCGCTGTGTGTGTCCTTTTTTAAGTATGGTGTGGAGAGTCGGTGGCGCTGAGCAGGCACTACCTCTTACTCCCTGCAGCACTGTACTGGTGTTAGAGCGCCCAACATACATCACATTTATCAATGCCGGCCAGGTTACTAGAGCGAATGAGGCATTCTGTTACAGCGCCCGATACCTGCTTACAGCGTCTACTAGCGGTCGGTCTAATCGCCGCTGTACAGACGCTCATCTGACGATACCTAGCGTTAGTAATGAATTAGCCTCCACATTATAATGTTTTGTTTCACTTTTAAGCACCACTGTAACTATAAGGTGGGCCCCCACAGTTATTTCTATGGGTGGGACCCAAAAACCCCAGCCTGACCCTGTATAAAATAGTCATTTTTTTTCTATGAGTTATTTAAAAAATAACTTAAAAATAATTTATCAAAAATCAACGTGTTCCATTGCCCTCTAATCATTTCCTTTCCCTGCCCA
This sequence comes from Gastrophryne carolinensis, assembly GCA_027917425.1. NCBI lineage: Eukaryota > Metazoa > Chordata > Amphibia > Anura > Microhylidae > Gastrophryne > Gastrophryne carolinensis. The sequence goes on from CM051235.1 coordinate 600,108,791, forward strand.
TGGCCTTCGTTGCCTTTCCTCCATAGACATACAGGGATTCCTTTAAACGTTTTGCTACAAATCTGCCAGACCGCAGTTTTGAGTGAACTGTTCTGCCCTTCAATAACTATTTTCCTTTATGTCTGGACCAATTTGAGGTTTGTAAAAAAATAAAAAAAAGTAGTTCTGTATTATATAAGCAGGTAGCAGTTAAGTAATAGGTTTAGATTTATTAACCAAAGCCCTGGCTAAGCTTAACAATGTATTAGGTAATTATTTCAACTACAGTCAGCCGAATTTCAACACTCGAGCCGAATGCATTCCCAAAAGCCGACAGCGCCGCTCATTTTTTTTTTTTTCGATGGAAAAAGTTCACTCTTTTAATAACATGTTTTGAGGTTAAGATCAAACCGAGGGTGTTGAAAGAAATGAAGTGGAAATGTTTGCAGAGGTGGCGATTCTATTCTCCTTCTCATTTTCTCTAATGTCCTAGAGTATTCAAACTCAATTTTATTTATGTAACATCTGACCAGATCTGATGCCAGCTATCCCAGGTGTTAAAAATATTTCAGACTGCCCTTAAAAAAAAAAAAAAAAACACGACGTCTGTTATAACGAGAAGAGCTGGTACACACGCACCATGAAAACGTGCGAGGACTTCGACATTCCAACATAGATTCTGGTTTCTGCTACTTCTTAAAATGGGCCGAGTGCCAATGGGATGAAATGCCACAATACATTGAAGCTTGTTTTGATAGAGTTCAGCGCAGTTAAACACCTGGTTTTATGTGTGATAGGGAGTAGAATAGTTTCATTTTATCTCAGACGCACTAATGAGTCTATTGATATATAACGGAGCAGCACAATGTGAGATTCTTTTAAGACAAATACATAACTGACATCTAAATCCCAACACAGTATGAGAATGAAAAGCTAAATATACCTTCCTGAGACATTACCTTGTGGAAGAGATCTTCGGAAACTAAAACAACTTTTTTAGTATAAGGAACTAGAATCCTACGGGCCCCTGCTCCCTTCTAGTCCATAGCTGCCCCAAAATTAACTAGGAGGCCGATTCTTTAATAGCGGCAGGTAGCGACAGTTAAGCGACTGTAGCGGCATTTTCAGAGCGCCCGCTAGTAGTCGCTGTGCTTGCCCGTTGTTCGGTTGTAGATAGCGACTCAGTCGGTTTGCCGTAATGTTGAATATTGGGTGAGGAGTCGCTATCTGACAGGTTCCGCGCTGTATGGGAGCGCATGATAGCGACTGGCCCTAGCAACCGGCTCCCACCATATTCATCAAAAAATCACGCTCAAAAAATGATCCTGCCTAGTTAAAGTTGCCTCACGGCAACGAAACGCGTCGGCGGTGGCGAGCGGTGGATCCAGGATCATCTTTTCAATTTAATCTACTATTTGGAATTATATTGCCAGGCATTTGGGACGCAGTGAGTCCGATTCCAGCGCCGGTGAGATCGTTATCATGTTCAATGCTTATTTTTATTCTTTTATCATGTGAGTGTATTTCCTGAGTCTATATTAAAGGAGAGAATTTTTTAGCAGTACTACACCATATTTCTCTTTCTTTTTTTTTTACATCCATGAAATGAATTGTCACCATCTGAGTCAAATTTGACTATTACTGAGACTGTGGTCTCTTTGAAGCGGTGCCTTTATGTATACGTTAATTGGAATTACTATACAAAGTTTGAGCATCGTTTGAGTTTTAACCCACACTGAAGCCCATTGGGGGTAGCAACGTTGAACAATATCATTTGAAGGCTTTCTTTTGCTGTGGAGTCGGTAAGAGTTTGCACGTTTGGTGGAGGTTTTTTGCACATGTTCATGTGAAGTGCATGCACCGTGGGATACCCGACTTTTTTTTCACTTTTTTTTTTCACTTTTTTTCACTTTTTTTTTCACTTTTTTTTCACTTTTTTCACTTTTTTTAATTTTTTACGCTTTTGGACTTTTTTTGGTTGACCAGTTTATGTTTCATTAAGTGAGAATTGGAATCTTTATGTCACTGTATGCTCTGTGTTTTTTACTTGAATTTTTCAAAAAATGATCGCGTTGTAAAATGCATGTTTAAACCCCAGAGCGCTGGCGGCGATGGGTTAAAATTAGTTTTTTAACCCCCAAACAACCATATTTTTGGAAACCAAAAAAAATAAGTTTTTAATTACATTTTGTAATATGAATACATTAATATCAGACCCGTAATATCAATTCTGCACAAAGTTTTTTTTTTTTTTTTTTTTTTTACCTTAAAAAAAATATCTAACATGGCAGAAGTGGTCACAGAATTTTTCACATTTAAAAAAAAAAAAAAATTAATATGAATTAATTATGAATATTTAAAGATTGTTCCATTGAAATGCATTGGAGAGTGCCAGGTAGCGAGAGGTCATACCTGTCGCTGTTCAAGGTCGGACGCTGGCGTTGTGGGCTGAGGCTGGAATAATGATGAATGAGTGGCTATCTGGCGCTATCTCAGTCGCTAAGCAGGATTGGCTTGATAAATGTGTGATTGTGGTGGGGAGCCGACGTTCTAGTGGCGGGGCCCGTCATTACCTGTCGCTATCCCTTGTTAAATAAGGGCCTAAATACCAACATAGAATGCCAATTAAAAGCTAAATATAAAGTATCTTCCTGAGACATTAGCTTGTGGAAGAGATTCCGGGAAACTAAAGCAACTTTGCTAGTTTAACATGGAGTAGTGTACCTAGAATCATTTGGGCCCAAAGCAGACTTTTAACTGGGCTGCCCCTACTCCATTTCTAGACCATGGCTGCCCCCAAATAAATTAGACATTACCCATTCTTTTGCCACCCCTCCCCGCCCCCATGCAGCAACTTCAAATGATCCATCTACTTCCCCCTTTCTACAATAACGATTATAACATAAATATACATTTATTATCTCTCGCACACAGATCAGAAAGGATTACATAATGTAGCTTTGCCTATAGCTCTATCATTACTTGGCCAGGGGAGCACAGGGTGCTGGTGGGCATCACTGCATTGGTGCCAGCTGGGTTGGCACCTTCCCTAGACCCTGTGGCAGAATAAGATCAAGCTTGTTTTGATGGATTTCAGCGCAGTTAAACATTAGGTTTCATAGAATGGTTTCATTTTTTCTGAAGCTTTAATGAATCTATTGATAAAACCATAAATAACTGACATTCAAATCTCAACGGGGAGGCTGATTTATTAATAGTGCCAGGTAGCGAGAGTTGAGCGACTGTAGCGCCCGCTAGTAGTCGCTGTGCTTGGCCGTTGTTCGGTTGTTGATAGCGACTCAGTCGGTGTGCAGTAATGTTGAATATTGGGTGAGGAGTCGCTATTTGACAGGTTCTGCGCTGTATGGGAGCGCATGATAGCGAATGGCCATAGCGACCGGCTCCCACCATATTCATTAACAAATCACGCTCCAAAAATTCTCACGCTGTGAAATGCATGTTTAAGCCCCAGAGCGCTGGCGGCGATGGGTTAAAAGTAGTTTTTTAACCCCCGAACAACCATATTTTTTGAAACCAAAAAAAACAAGTTTATAAAAACATTTTGTAATATGAATACATTAATATCAGACCTGTAATATCAATTCTGCACAAATTTTTTTTTATTTTTCTTTTACCTTAAAAAAAATATCTAACATGGCAGAAGCGGTAACAGAAATTTTCACATTAAAAAAAAAAAAAAAAATTATTAACAATTAATTATTAATATTTTAAGAGTGTTCCATTGAAATGCATTGGAGAGCGCCAGAGGTCATACCTGGCGCTGTTCAAGGTCGCACGCTGGCGCTGTGGGGTGAGGCTGGAATAATGATGAATGAGTCGCTATCTGGCGCTAGCTCAGTCGCTAAGCAGGATCGGCTTGATAAATGTGTGATTGCGGAGGGGAGCCGGCGTTCTCGTGGCGGTGACCGTCATTACCGTTCGCTCACCAGTCGCTACCTGGCGCTATCCCTTGTTAAATAAGGGCCATAGTATGCAAATAAAAGGTTAAATATACCTTCCTGAGACATTCGCTTTTGTAAGAGATCTGGGGAAACTTTGCTAGCATGGCACGGAGTTAGATAAGTGTAATCTTATAGGTCTCAAAGCAAACTTTGGAACATGCCCACTTGTTCCCATTCAAACACATGGCTACCCCCAAATTAATCAGACCTTGCTCATCCAGCAATGTTAAGTTATCCCCTAAAACCCCTTTCTTCTTACCACTCCCCCATGCAGCAACATTAAATGATCCCTCTTCTTTCCCCCATTAACAAATATAAAATCAATTGACAAAAAATATGTATTATCCCTCCCTTGAGAAAAAACAATAATTGAATAATGTAGAACTGCAGGTCAGTCTCTGGGTGCTGCTCTCTGTCCCTGTCTCTCTTTCTTAGCAGCAGGTAACTGAACACAATATGGTGGTACAAGGGGCCTGATGTATGCCTGGCACCACTAACATTGGCCCTGACCCATCTGTGGAAAACAAGGTGGGTGGGATTATGGGGCCCCTGCATACAAAATGGCCTTGGCACTCATTGTGCTGCTTGCCTGCCCCTAGAGATGGCTCTGGCTATGCCTATAGCTCCATCTTAACTGTGGTCCCAATAGTACTATCATAATACTATAGACTAGATTGGTTGTATGTGGGCAGCAGGGCAATCCCATTACCTCAGTCCCGAGCATGGCAACCCTCTTTAGTGGATGAAAGAATTGTTCCCTCTGGCAGGTGGGCAAGAGGTAAAGATGAAGTTTGTCAAAGATGAGGTGACAGAGGCCACCAGCAAGGTATTCAGTGCTCCAGTCCACTAGCCAAGTGCTGCCTGGTCTTCAGAGCACCCAGCCTGAAAGGAGAACTTGGAAATGTGTGTCAAACCTCCTGCCCCTGATAACACCCACAGGGTGTTATCAGAGGCATAAAAGTCACAGTCACATGGGGGGGGGGCAGCCAACCACGACAGGGCCTGGACCTGTGTTGGGCCGTGCACAGTTTCCTATTTTGGCCACAGTATTGTTCGGCATGTCTTGTTCTTGATACAAGACATGATGAAAGATGCTGTGTGACCAAGCAAGGCAACAGTACCTGGTCCAACACCTTTCCAGGCCTGTCGTGGTTGCGCCTCCTCTGACCATGACTGGTATGTCCCTAAGAAGACTCTTGCCCTAAACTCCCTACCTTTTATAAGTAGTGTACATTACTTTAGTGAGCACATAACTACTTCATGTTAGATTCTGAACATACTCAACTTCTCTCTGGCCTGCACTGCTTCAGCGATGTCAGCTATCAGGCCTTGTTTTTCCTCTGGTTGGCTTGGGTGCCACCCTAAGCACAGCCAAAATGTGTAGTTAGTGGCGTGCACACAGAAGTGCACACAGAGTGGGGGTTGCCATGTCAGGTCTGAATACTGCAAAGACAGAAAAAGATGGCCAGTCTGCCCCAGGCTGACAAGTGCCCACCTTCTATTCTGGCCACCCCTCTAATTCTGGTCTCACCTCTGGGTGCCACCCTTTAATTCTAGTCTTGCCTCCAAGTGCCACCCTCTAATTGTGGTCTTTCCTGCAGGTGCCATCCTCAAATTTGGATCACACATCTGGGTGCCACCCTATAATTCTGGGTGCCACCCTACAATTCTGATCACACCATGTCAGATGGGCCCTGGCACCTGCCCAGGTGTGCCCACTGCTGAAGCTGGCCCCGATTCTAGCAAAACTTCTTGGTGTCACCTTCTATTCTGGTCACCCCTCTGGGTGCCACCCTCTAATTCTGGTCTTGCCTGCGGGTGCCATCCTCTAATTCTGATCACACATCTGGGTTCCACCCTATAATTCTGGGTGCCCTATAAAACTGTGGCCAGTGCCCTGGAGGCTGAGCACTGACCCCTCCCATAGGTAAACATGGCATATCTAGATTGGATGTTATCATCTGTACAAAGGCTGGCAATCGACTGGGGCATTACATCTACGAATATGGACTTGCCCTTAAAAGCTTTTTAAGGCTACATCTTTTTGAATAATTCTAAAGCCAAGTACTCCAGCAAATGGTTCTTAGTGCTTTTATTGAGGTTACAAATTTGCAATTGCTATGATGATGTCATTTATAAGATATTCAATAGCCTTCTTTTTCATACATATATTGTACTCTTGCTATGTTAACTCCCAAAGAGCTGTAAATATCTTAACAGTTAGGTAAGTGTAGTCCATTATAAATAATGTTGTCCTACTCAGGTCAGCCATCTTTTTTATTTGAGTTTGACAGACTCAGGCAATGACATCTCTCCAGGGCTCTGATGATTGGACCTCCATGCTGTACATTTTAACTCTGGTGAGATATTCACTCAACTTCTCCTGATTTTCCCAACAGGTTTTAATGTTTAAATATTAAACAAATACATTTACTAGCTTTTTAAACAAACTTTTTCAAACGTTGTTTTTGTTTACTTTGTTTGTTCTTTAGTTATTTATATGTTAAATGTGATGCCACTTGCTAATATAGGTACATTGTAACATGTAGCCAGTAAATCAAAATGAAGGCTTAGGTAAGCGTGTACGTCTCTAACCTTACTGCCCCATTAATAGTATTGTTGGCAAAGCGACAATTTCCCTTAACTCTTTTGCAAAGTAAAAAAAGAAAAAAAAATGCATTTCTCCTAAATGACATAACAAGACAGGACTACTTCAAAGTGTGTCACATAACACATTAGGTTTCAGAAGAATTGATGTGTGCCAGATGTTTGTGATACTGAGATGTATCTATTACCATTTTTCTTGGCAGCCCTTCGCTCTTCTGTAAAGTCCCCGAGTCTCCCGCACGATTCATCTTATTATATCAAGAAAGCAGCAAAGAGTCAAAACTATCAACTGAGATGGTTCGTAGCCACTTCAACACCTACTATTTCATGGCGAGTTATTCTACAGTTCACATTTTTAGGCACTTTTATTCTCATGGTGCGAATCGAGTTGGGTGGCATATTCTCACAATATTGCTGAGCAATTCATTAGACGCGTTATGGGAATATGTAGATATTTATGCGCTTTGACTGCAAGCGTTAGCATACCTGCCAACTTGAATATTTCATTGTGTGACAAGGTTAGCAGCACCATTTAAAATTCTCAAGCTGTTCCTGCAGAGTAGAAACAGCTATTACACTATGGGAGTTATTCATGAAGGGATTGCGCCAGGTAGCTGTAAGGAACTTACCTCTGCCAGGGGGGCGGCGGCGATCGTCCGCAGGGCGACGCAGCACTCCTGCTGCTGGGAGCGCGGCGCGTCACTCTGGCAGCCTCCCTCGCCTCTCTCTAGCTGTGCAGGCACGCGTCCCGCAGTCTGCAGATTTCGCCACTAGGAGGCGCTGTGCTGCGAGTGGCAGGCAGCGCAGAGTGCTCCACACCTGATGGGAATCAGGGGCTGATCAGCCCTGCAGCAAAGACTGAGCAGCCCCTGGATAGTGCCTCCAATCACTCACACTGTTGTAAATTGCACCAATCAGCACATACACTCCCCCCCCAGGGTGGCCATTGGTCGATTCCCCAATAAGGAGTCAGCCCAGCACTCAGTGCCCATGATAGTCTCTTGTGATTAGGGTGTGATTCTGTTAGCTGTTATCTGATCCTGACCCGGCTTGATCGACCATTCCTGTCTGCTGCCTGTACCGACCTCTGCTTTGTCTGACCACGAACCTGCCTGCCCCTCTGGATACCCTGCGATCTCTGACCTCCCGGCTTGACCCTTCGGCTACCCCTGACTACGCACCTGTCTCATCCCTGTACTCTGACGCACCCTCCGGATTGACTACCTGTGAACGACCTCGGCTTGGGATACCCTCGTGATTCATCGGTCTTCACCGTAAGCAGCCATCCTTTGCGCCTATTAAGACCTGGAGGCAACCGTGTCCGATGAGGCGTACCTAGCGTCCCGGGAAAAACGGGGGCTTGACTATAGGCAGAAGCGGCGGTGGAGATTGGGGGTTGCCTGCTTACAGAAGGCTGGTGTCCCGCTGGGTATCACAGTAGCGCCTCGTAGCGGCAGGCAGCATTTGGTGAACGCTGGACGCTGTAGGCAAAACCACATTTATGAAAGTGAATCTGGTGTGCGGCTCTAACAGCGCCATGTAGCGTACGATTCATCATTACAGGCGGCTCAGCGTATAGCGCCCAGAGAGCCAGGTATTACCTCTCGCTCTCCCATACATTTCAATGGACGTTCCTTTTCTTCTGTTTAAACAGCTTTTTTTTCTCTCAAATCATTGTGTGACCTCTCCTGGCCTAGAAAAAGTCATTTTTTAAAAGCATTTTTGATTTTTTATATTTACATGCAGAATTGTAATTACAGGTCTGGTATTAAAGTATTAATGTTACAATGTTACGACAATGTAATTCCATGTGCTTTCGCTTTGTTACTGGTGGATATGTGTTCAAAAACTTTACTTTAATCACACAGCGTCTGGCGCTCTATGCTACAGCGCACAGATCCAGAGCGGCGACGCTGTGTGTGTTTTTTTTGTTGAATATGGTGTGAGTTGCTGAGGGTCGGTCGCACTGAGCTGGTGCTACATCTCGCTCCCTGCAACACTGTACTGGTGTTAAAACGCCCAACATACATCTTATTCATCAATGCCGGACAGGTTACTAGAGCCACTGAGGTGCTCTGTTACAGCACCCGACAGCCGATCACAGCTTATACTAGTGGTCGCTCTTAGCGCCTCTGTACAGGTGCTCATCTGCCGATAGATGGCGCTAGTAATGAATAAGCCTGTAAGTTTATTTGTGCATTTTCCAGAAGTGAAGGGAAAGTAGGCTGCAGTAAGAGGAAGAGAACACTAGATGTCACCCTTACTACACTATAAAAAAGCCCATAACAGGAGAATCCAGTGCAGAACTAGTTGGTTTGCTCCAGTCCTTTATATAGGAGGCTGAAACATGCCAAGTACGAAACAGGTGAGGGAGAGGCAAAAAAAAAGGAAACAGAGCAAGGAGAGAGTGTAAAGGTTTGGGCCCGGATGGCACGGTATTCGATCCAGGGGGTGAGATTCTGAGGGTTGTAGTCGGATTGATCAGCTACCCAGGAAAATGTTGAGTACCCCTTTTTTTTATTTAGCAGACCAAAACCTTGCTTGGCCAGCACTGAAGTCTAAAAGGCTCCAGAGCTGGGCGATTGCCTTTCCCTGGGGCTTTCCAATCTGGAAAGTCCGCTGTGAAACCCCGGGGACACACATCTTCTTTGTGAGCCTACAACCCCAAATCTTTGCAGCCAGCTTCACCTTTAGCCAAGCCCCCACGCTCTAAATGCCTCGCCAAACATGGCTGCCCCCAGAACTTATTGGCTCAAAGGATGTAGGCTCATGGGGGGTGAAGACAGATGAACCGAAGGTCAGACTGGGCGTAATCAGGCAGTAGGTAACTACTGGAAACAGTTTGGGTGCTCTGGCAGAGAATTCAAGCGAGATCAAAAGTTACGCCAAGCGCCAAACCAGGAGGTCAGAGAGCTTTGCGGCACCAAGGGTCAGACAGGTTCGCAGTCATAATACAGGCTGAGGTCGGTACAGGCGGAGGTCGGGATAGTAAAACAAGCGAGGTCGGCAACGGGAATCAACACGGAATATCTCAGGATATATGCACCCAGCTAAACGCTATCACAGGCACTGATGCACTGGAGGGGTAAAACCTTTATAGGGCTAAACCAGACGGGATTGGACAAGGGGAGTGTGTCTGATTGGTGCACTGTACAATCTCTGGGCTGATTGCCCAGTTTAAAGTGGACCAACACCCACCCCTGATCGGCCCGGGAATCTATAAGATTCCCGGGCCGATCAGCTCCCTCCCCGCGGGGCATCTGAAATCGGGATGCCCCGCTGTGTGAAACCCCCCAGAAAGCCCCAAAAATCTTACCTTTTAGGCGACGGATAAGCCGCCACCGCCGCCGCCTCCCGCACGTCCCTCTAGAAGGGGTGCCCCCGGAAGTGGACCAACACCCAGGATAGTGAAAATCCTGGGTGTTGGTCCACTTTAAACTTCAGAAGGGCGTATCGCCCAGAGCACACTTTGGGCTCATTGGCCCTTTAATTCAGGGCATGAGCAGAGAGGCAGCCGGGAAGGGAGGACGAGGAGGCGCTCAACGCAGCTCGAGCCGGCGCCTGACACTGATGCGGCTGCAGGGCAGGAGAAGTTCCGGCGAGCCGCCTACGTCGCCTGGGGACACCGCGGGAACGGGCTACAGGTGAGCACGTTGGGACACCCGCTGTGTGAAACCCCCTGAGATCACCGCAAAACTTCCACCAGTGGTGGGTTCATGGAGCTTCCAAGGGTCATGGCCGCATCCCTGGCATTTCATGATAAAGACGCCATCCGGCACCCATCCATACAGAAAGTCTGCAGAGGAATGAGAGATGCAGCCAGTGGGCGTGCCTACGGAACCTGACATTTTTTAGATCGACCTATCAGCTATCTCAGATGTGCTGGGTGGGTGTGGCTAGCCAGGGAAAACAAGCCCAACTATTAAAGAAACGGAAAACTACGAGGAGGAAGCATTGCATCCAGGTACTCATCAGTGGGGGACCAGATCCAGAGAAGAGGGGCAGAATAAAAATGTTTTGATCTGCTTTAAGTAAAAAATTTGGGGAGATTTATACCAAATCAACAGACATAAATGTATTCAAATAAAGAAAAGTGTTTTTGGCAGTCCAAGCAAATGGCAGGAACAAACACATACTCACCTTTTGTCCTCTGCATTACTTTTCATCCTAGGCCAGCAATATAAAACGTACAGTCCTGAGATTAAAAGAGCACTATCGCGAAAAATGGCCTCACGATAAAAATCCATATAAATTTGCTGGATCCAGACAAGCTTGTTTTTTTTTCTTTTTAATGAAAGCAAAAGGATATCTGGATATTCTGTCACCCCTGATAGACTAAACCTGTCCCCCTGGATTTTATTCCTACCAGGAGAGGAATTCCACAAGCTTTGGTGGCAGTTTTTTTCAGTTCGGGTGTATAAGTGACCCCTCCTCTCATTAGCCGACGTGTTTTTTTTTTTTTTTAAACTCTTTATTTAATTATTTTTCATTACAGACAGTACAGAAACGAATAATCAAGTAACTTTGCAGGTTAGAACAAGAAGCACAATACAGCAGAGCCGGCTCCCGCACCCTTCATTTCCTCCTCCCCACCCATCACAAGCCCGTCAGATTCCACCCGGCAATGATATTGGTGATTATCTGGACAGGGCCCGAAGAGCACCCCCCCATCCCGAGGTTGGCCCCCCTCCGCTGTGTCCAAGGTGGGATGGGGGCAGAATGAGAGGAGGGGGCACCCCTCAATGAAAATGAGGTCCGTTTGACTAGTTTGAGCCCAGGCGGTCATTCTAAGCCTGTGTTGCAGTACGGGTCCATCAGGAGCTACGCCTCTTGCTCGTCACTGGGCTGGGGTTGCCACTCCACTGCATTGTTACGAGATAAGCAGAAAGAGAGAAACAAGAGAAATAGAGGGGGAGAAACTGCAGAATGATTGGTTAGGATAAAAAGGGGAGGGAGAAAGAAAAAAAGAAAAAAAGGGGGGCCTACCTCACCTGCGTCCGGGGCCAGGGGGGGCGGGTGGCGGTGTCCAGTGTCAAACTCCGAACAAAGATCGCAGAGTCTCGAAAGAGATACCAGGGTGTCCAAACCGCAGTGGACTGTTCTCCCCCGTCATGGGAAGCCGCTGTCAGTTCCTCCATTTCCCTGACTCTGTTAACCTCTCGGATCCACTCCCCCTTTGTAGAAGTGTGTTCCGATTTCCAAAATCTGGGGATCAGTGCCCTAGCTGCATTAATCAGGTGCATTAGTACTGATTTCTTGTCGCTGGTGACGCTGCAGAAGCATGAGAGTTGGGCAACACGGGACCTGAGAGCCAGTTACCTCTGCCATAAGTGGAATCACTTCAGTAGCCAACGTGTTTATATGTATTTTTAATATTACACAATTCGTGATATTGCTCCTTTAAGTTGTGGAGTATTAAACGGGGACTTCCATGTTGAACGGCCACCCCCCAAGTGAATGAAACAGGCCCTTTAAACATGACATACAGTGATTTATAGATGTACAAACACGCACTTCCACGTAAAGCTGGTAGCAAACGATGGCCCGGATAGCGCTGCCTCAATGAGTTTACGTTTTCCAACTGGTCTTCCATGCTTGAGTTCCAGACTACACAAAGCGGTGCTCCAGGTCACTCCGGGGTTATGCCTCGCAATTTAAAAGCAGTTGATCTTCTGAAAACGCGCTGCTCTTCCACCAATTATTGTGGTTAAAAAAAATGCGGTACCTAATAATATTAAAGACCTTGAAAGGGGGTTATTTAAGAAGGGATAGCGCCAGGTAGTGCTTCGTAACGGCAGGCTGAGTCTGGTGAACGCCGGGCGCTGTACATAAAACCACATTTATGAAAGCGAATCTGGTGAGCGATTCTAACAGCGCCATGTAGTGCCTGATGTATTATTACAGGCAGCTCAGCGTATAGCGCCAGCGCTCTAGGCTCAGGAGCGCCATGTAGTACCTGTCGCTCTGTAGCGCTCTCCCATACATTCCAATAGGGTTTCATTAGTTGTGTATAAACAGCGTGTTTGGCAATTTATTTTTTATATTTTTTTTATTTTTTTTGCTCAAATCATTGTGTGACAACTCCTGGCTGCAAACAAACATTTTTATAATTTTTGGGACCTTTTCTAATTTTATGCAGAATTGTCATTACATATTACTTTCACTAAAGTGTTAATGTCACAGTGTTACTACAATGTCATTCCATGTGTTTTCGCTTTGTTCCAGGTGGATATGTGTCCAGAAACAGACTTTAATCACACAGCGTCTGGCACTCTATGCTATAGCACCCAGCTTTAGAGCGCCGACACTGTGGCCCTTATTTAACAAGGGATAGCGCCAGGTAGCGACTGGTGAGCGAACGGTAATGACGGGCACCGCCACGAGAACGCCGGCTCCCCTCCGCAATCACACATTTATCAAGCCGATCCTGCTTAGCGACTGAGATAGCGCCAGATAGCGACTCATTTATCATTATTCCAGCCTCACCCCACAGCGCCAGCGAGCGACCTTGAACAGTGCCAGGTATGACCTCTCGCTACCTGGCGCTCTCCAATGCATTTCAATGGAACAATCTTTAAATATTAATAATTAATTGTTAATAATTTTTTTTTTTTTTTTATGTGAACATTTCTGTTACCACTTCTGCCATGTTAGATATTTTTTTTTAAGGTAAGAAAAAAATAAAAAAAAAATTTGTGCAGAATTGATATTACAGGTCTGATATTAATGTATTCATATTCCAAAATGTTTTTATAAACTTGTTTGTTTGGGGGTTAAAAAACTACTTTTAACCCATCGCCGCCAGCGCTCTGGGGTTTAAACATGCATTTCACAGCGCGAGAATTTTTGGAGCGTGATTTGTTAATGAATATGGTGGGAGCCGGTCGCTAGGGCCAGTCGCTATCATGCGCTCCCATACAGCACGGAACCTGTCAAATAGCGACTCATCACCTTGTATTCAACATTACTGCACACCGACTGAGTCGCTATCAACAGCCGAACAACGGCCAAGCACAGCGACTACTAGCGGGCGCTGTGAAAATACCGCTACAGTCGCTCAACTGTCGCTACCTGGCGCTATTAATAAATCAGCCTCTGTGTGTGTAGTGTTTTGTTAAATATGGTGTGGAGCGCCGAGTGCCGGATGCACTGAGCTGGCGCTACCTCTTGCTCGCTGCCGCGCTGTACTGTTGTTAGAGCGCCCAACACACATCACATTCATCAATGGCGGCCAGATTACTACAGAGACGCTGTGTTACAGCGCCCGATAATCACTTACAGTGTCTACTAGCGGTCGCTCTAAGCGCCGCTATACAGACACTAATCTGGCAATACCTGGCGTTACTAGTGAATCAGCCTCCATGTGTCTAAGAATTCATAAAATAAGAAACACTTTAAAGTCAATGGCACTTGATAATAAAAGAAATAAGAAAGCTTCTGAGGCTTTAAACCGGATCAACAGTCTGGCACAGTTGGTAAAGAAAGGTAGTGGCCATTTTGGAGCTTCCTCTCCCAGCATCTCAGCCATACTGCTGCCTGGATTCAACTGACCTAACTGACAATGCACAGTAACAGGAAGCCCGGCAGCACTTCCTGTTTGCAGGTGGCCTACAAGTCCATGAGCCGCCATCTTGTTTTTAAAATTGACCCCAGCAGGAGTTAGAATTTTTAAGTGCAGCAATTGCCCTGGGGAGGGCTGCGTATGAGCACTGTTTGTTGTGTTGGTCTAGTTTAAGTCATTTTTGACTGTTGGCCTGCTTTAAAGGGTAAGTCCACTTTCGATGGGATTTGGGAAAGTGTATATTTTTGTGCCAAAGAGATGAAGTGGGTGATGCGCCCACAGAACGCGTGGCTCCTGGTGCGGTAGGCGGTGGGGAGACTTCACACGTTATCTTCCTGATACCTTGGCTTGATTTCTGGTGATGTTTTTTGTGATAGATTTGTGATTTAATTTCTTGATTGGTATTGTGATATATATCAGTGGTTCCCCTTTGGGATTCCAAATAATATATACAGGTGATTATATTTTCATATTATTCTTTAATTGGTGAATAGAGTAGATTGATATGTTTATATTTGTACGAGTTGTTATGGTTGGGAATATTAATTCTTAATTGATTGTTTGACTAGTAGCACTTGCACTTTATAAATATACAGATTTTATAGTGATCCGGATCATAGGCAGGATTTGCACATGCTCAGTTGCACTGCTGGAACACTTTGTTGAATTATTTTAGCACATATATATTCAGGCATTTGATATCAATTAGTGTAGTGAGACTCTCCCCATTGCCTACACGCCTTCATGTTGGTTTGTCCTGTGTGTTATTGTCCCATTTATGTGTTTTTAAGGGATTTTATTATGTTGAGTGTATTGTATGTAGTGATTATAAATATGTAATTAATAAAAATGTATTTTTTGATCAATTTATGAGTTGAGAGCCTCCCTACATGCTTTTTTTTTGTTCCTGGTTTGAGCTCTTTTGCAGCTTTGGGAGCGGCACCTCTATAGATTAAATAGGGTCTAGTGCAAGTCCCCATTTTTTCCTTCCTATATTTTTGTGCCAAAGAGATGTCTTCAAGGTGCTGAGCTAATTTTGCTTCAGCTTTTCTTATTTTAGCAAATGCGTGTATGTCTGTTTGTCGCAGCAGTTTTCACTACCAGCAATCTGTTGCTAATGGCAAGATCTACAAGAGTGAAGCAACAATGGAGAAGGTGGCCTGGAATGGAGGGCAATTGATGGAAGCTCAGAAGGTGGCTGAAGGGTGATTGGTGGCAGTATAGAATTCAACAAGGACTGGATGATGATTGGTGACTAGAGGATGATTGGTGGCTATAGGGAAGGCAATATGGACAGGAGGGTGATTGGTGGCTATAGGGAAGGCAATATGGACAGGAGGGTGATTGGTGGCTATAGGGAAGGCAATAGGGACTAAAGGATAATTGGTGGCTATAGGGAAGGCAATAAGGACTGGAGGGTGATTGGTGGCTATAGGGAAGGCAATAAGGACTGGAGGGTGATTGGTGGCTATAGGGAAGGCAATAAGGACTGGAGGGTGATTGGTGGCTATAGGGAAGGCAATAAGGACTGGAGGGTGATTGGTGGCTATAGGGAAGGCAATAAGGACTGGAGGGTGATTGGTGGCTATAGGAAAGGCAATAGGGACTAAAGGATAATTGGTGGCTATAGAGAAGGCAATAAGGACTGGAGGATGATTGGTGGCTTTAGGGAAGGCAATAGGGACTAAAGGATAATTGGGGGCTATAGAGAAGACAATAAGGACTGGAGGGTGATTGGTGGCTATAGGGAAGGCAATAGGGACTATTGTGTCTTCAAGGTGCTGAGCTAATTTTGCTTTAGCTTTTCTTATTTTAGCAAATGCGTGTATATCTGTCGATCGCAGCAGTTTTCACTACCAGCAATCTGTTGCTAATGGCAAGATCTACAAGAAGAGTGAAGTGAGTCCTGTACACACAGAACACTGCTGCTATGGCCGCTGCTGAATCGAGTGAGCTCACGCACACTTACACATGTCCAGATCAGTGTTCTGTGTGTACACGGCTTACTTCTCTCTTCTTGTACATCTTGGTGTATGTTGCCAATAGCAACAGATTGCAGTTAGTGAAAACTGCTTTGCCAACATAAGAAAAAAAATAAAAAATACTAGATCAGTTCAGCAGCACCTTCAGGACATTATTTTGGCACACTTTAATTAAAGCGGACCATCAGTAAAAAATGAAATAAACCAGACCATAACAACAAACAGTGCTCATATGTATCCCTCCCCAGGGCAATTTAGATTGCTGAACAATCTAATCTTTTTATAATGCCTGCTGGGATAAATTTTAAAAACAAGATGGCCGCTCATGGGCTTGCAGGCCACCTGCAAACAGGAAGTGCTGCTGGGCTTCCTGTTACTGTGCATTTCAGTTATGTCAGTTGGGAGAAGAAGCTCCAAAATGGCCGCTGCCTTTCTTTCCCACTGTGCCAGGCTGTTGGTCCGGTTTAATGACTCTTTCTCCTAAAATGATCATCTCAGCTAGTGCCCCCCCCCTACTGGCTGCAATGGATAGAGTCAATTGTCCCAGTAAAGGGGAGAGGGTCACACAAAGGAAAATAT
Source organism: Gastrophryne carolinensis (assembly GCA_027917425.1). Taxonomy (NCBI): domain Eukaryota; kingdom Metazoa; phylum Chordata; class Amphibia; order Anura; family Microhylidae; genus Gastrophryne; species Gastrophryne carolinensis. Next base: position 600,125,461 of record CM051235.1, read on the forward strand.
GTAAGAAATAAAAGCAGACCAACACCCATTTTTAAGTGGGAATTTTGTATTTTTTAACCCCCCAACCCAACCCCCGTCCTCCCCCGCACTATGGAACATGAGCTGCAGCCTTACAGAGAACACACTGAGCAGCATCCCATACCAGACCACACAAGATATTTAAATACCTGACTAGTAACCAATCAAATTTGAATTATTGAATTATGACATCATTTAAAGAGGAACCCAAGGTTTTCACTGGTGTTTCGCTCCTCCTGCTTGGGACATCCTGATTTGGGATGCCCTGCTGTATGTATCCCCCTACAATTCCCTTTTTTCCGCTCCCATGACGCATGCGCCGACTGTTCATTCAATCAGCGCTTTGTGTCTCATTCAGATTTTCTTTGCCGCTCTGAGCATCAAGAAAAGCTGCATCTCTACTTACCTCTAGCTCTGTGCCCATGCAGCCATTCAGAATTGCTTAACATGCGTAGGCAGGGTCGGCGCCAGCACAGGGCAAACCTGGGCAAATGCTGGGGCCCCTGGAATCTTCAGGGGCCCACTCAGGCTCACACTTGGCCATGATATTATTTTACAGTGGACCTGAACCAACGAATGCCGGGTGCTGTGTGCAGACCCGCTCATGGCTGGCCTCAGCAACATGGGGATGATCAGCAACACTGGAGAAGGTGGCCTAGAATGGAGGGAAATTGGTGAGGGTGAATGGTGGCTATAGGGAAGGCAATAAGGACTGGAGGGTGATTGGTGGCTATAGGGAAGGCAATAAGGACTGGAGGGTGAATGGTGGCTATAGGGAAGGCAATAAGGACTGGAGGGTGATTGGTGGCTATAGGGAAGGCAATAAGGACTGGAGGGTGAATGGTGGCTATAGGGAAGGCAATAAGGACTGGAGGGTGATTGGTGGCTATAGGGAAGGCAATAAGGACTGGAGGGTGATTGGTGGCTATAGGGAAGGCAATAAGGACTGGAGGGTAATTGGTGGCTATAGGGAAGGCAATAAGGACTGGAGGATAATTGGTGGCTATAGGGAAGGCAATAAGGACTGGAGGGTGATTGGTGGCTATAGGGAAGGCAATAAGGACTGGAGGGTGATTGGTGGCTATAGGGAAGGCAATAAGGACTGGAGGATGATTGGTGGCTATAGGGAAGGTAATAAGGACTGGAGGGTGATTGGTGGCTATAGGGAAGGTAATAAGGACTGGAGGGTGATTGGTGGCTATAGGAAGGCAATAAGGACTGGAGGGTGATTGGTGGCTATAGGGAAGGCAATAAGGACTGGAGGGTGATTGGTGGCTATAGGGAAGGTAATAAGGACTGGAGGGTGATTGGTGGCTATAGGGAAGGCAATAAGAACTGGAGGGTAATTGGTGGCTATAGGGAAGGTAATAAGGACTGGAGGGTGATTGGTGGCTATAGGAAGGCAATAAGGACTGGAGGGTGATTGGTGGCTATAGGGAAGGTAATAAGGACTGGAGGGTGATTGGTGGCTATAGGAAGGCAATAAGGACTGGAGGGTGATTGGTGGCTATAGGGAAGGCAATAAGGACTGGAGGATGATTGGTGGCTATAGGGAAGGCAATAAGGACTGGAGAGCGATCAGCAGCAGGATATGACCCATTGGAGCAGCAGAGCTGAAAGTTTACATCATGTGACTCACTACTTTGGGGCCCATTAAGACTCTCCTGCCCAAGGGCCCCCACAAACCTAGAGCCGGACCTGTTTGTAGGCACCCAGCTAAAGGTATAGTGGGGATGCTGAATGGGATCGCTGGCAGGGTGAGTGCACCAGGAGACACCCCCCCCCCAGGGGTATACACAGCAGGACATCCCAAATCGGGATGTCTCAAAAAAGGGCACCATTGGCCATAGGGTATCATCGACTCTAGGAAGGTGGTTGTTCTATTTAGAGAAAGCCAGACACCAGCCTAGAGTCTATAAGGCCCTAGGGCCAGTGGTCTCCCCCTTTGTGTAGCATCCTAATACTCTGCTGTGGGAAACCCCCGGTGATCACCGAAAAAATTACCTTTCTATCACGATGGGGACAAATTCCCGCTTACCGGCACCTGTGCCTATCTGCCATTCAGAAAAGCCCGGCCGCGTACATAAGGACATCCTAAATCCGGAGGCAGGTACACATTCTGGAAACTTGCATATATTGCCAACCATCAGACCAGACGTTTTAGATACAGCTATGAGGAAATGAAAATACCCCTTAAAAAATAATGCTGGGGGTGACCTAACTAGTATCCCATAAAAGTTGAATCATCACATCATTTAAAGAAGAACCAAACTTTGTTCCTCCCTGGCAGAGCATCCCTAGTTGGGATGCCCGGCTCTGTTTATTTCCCAGGATCGCCAAAAAACTCACCTCTGCTTAGTTTCCACCTGGGCCGTTCAGCCAATCAGCAGAGCTCATTCTATTTTTTTCCATTGCTGCACTTAGCTAGAGGTATGCACCCCAGCTAGAGGTATACTGGGGATGCAGCAAAGGTGCTGTGACATGGCGAGGGCTTTGGGAAGGTATGAGTAAATCGGGCGATCCGGTGGGTTTCACACAGTGGGGCATCCCAATTCGGGATGCCCAAGTAAGCGGGAGACCATCACCCCTTAAGTTTTATAGACATGGGGGGGGTGATTGATCCTCTTTAAAGAGGAACATGACCCAAGATTTTCTACAATTCACCTCTCCATTCAGCTTTGCACTCATAGGGGTTTATTCATCAAGGGATAGCAGCAGGTAGTGGCTCGTAGCGACAGGTAGCGAACGCCGGGCGCTGTACGCAATACAACATTTATAAAAGCGATTCCGGTGAGCGTCTCTAACTGCGCCATGTAGCGTCCGATTCATCATCACAGACGGCTCAGCGTATAGCGCTTGCGCTCTGCCTTCCAGCGCGCCTGGTATTACCTGTCGCTCTTTTTTTTTTTTAATCAAATCATTGTGTGACCTCTCCTGGCCTATTAAATGTCATTTTTGAAAACTATTTTGAATTTGTATATTTTCATGCAGAATTGTCATTACAGGTCTGGCACTAAAGTGTTAATGTCACAGTGTTACAACAATGTCATTCCATGTGTTTTTGCTTTGTTACTGGTGGATATGTGTTCAAAAACAGACTTTAATCACACAGCGTCTGCTGCTCTATGCTATAGCTGCCAGATCCAGAGCGCCAGTGCTGTGTGAGGCTGTTTTTTTTTTGATGAATATGGTTTGAGTCGCTCACACTGACCAGTCACTATCGTTTTCTCCCATATAGTGCTGTACTCATCAAATTCATCAATGCCGGCCATGTTACTACAGTGACTGAGGTGCTCTGTAATAGCGAGTAACGGACGATCAGAGCGACCACTAGCGGTCGCTCTTAGCGCCTCTGTACTGACGCTCATCTGCTAGTAATGAATCCGCCTGATAGCTGCAAATAAAATCTGAACAGAATGCTCGCCGGTGACTGGCCGGCGGCCCGCACTGCCCTGATCCCATTTTACGATTGGCGCCATTGTTTGCGCGCGCCTCAGTGATTCTCTATACAAATCACCTGTTGGTGAGCTGTGGAAACGCAGTAGAAGGCAAATATAAGGACCCTGGATCTAGGAGGGAAACGCACATCGGGCATCACAAATAAGGATTCCATAAGCAAGAGAAAGAAGACCTGGCATATGTAATGGGAAACGTGGAGGCTGATGCATTACTAGCGCCAGGTATCGGCAGATGAGCATCTGTATAGTGGCGCTTAGAATGACCGCTAGTAGGCGCTATAAGTGAATAACCCCCTAATCCATGTTGTTTATAGTGGGGTTTATTCATCAAGGGATAGCGCCAGGTAGCGCCTCGTAGCGTCTGGTGAACGCCGGGCGCTGTACGCAAAACCACATTTATAAAGGCGAATCTGGTGAGCGCCTCTGACAGCGCCATGTAGCGTACGATTCATCATTACAGGCGGCTCAGCGTATAGCGCCGGCGCTCTAGCTTCCAGAGCGCCAGGTATTACCTGTCGCTACCTGTCACTCTCCCATACATTTCAATGGACGTTCCTTTCCTTCTGTTTAAACAGTTTTTTTGTGTTTAATTTTTCTTTTTTTCTCTCAAATCATTGTGTGACCTCTCCTGGCCTAGAAAGAGTCATTTTTGTAAACTTTTTAGATTTTTTATATTTTTATGCAGAATTGTCATTACAGCTCTGGCACTAAAGTATTAATGTCACAATGTTATAACAATGTCATTCCGTGTGTTTTACTTTTGTTACTGGTGGATATGTGTTCAAAAACAGACTTTAATCACACAGCGTCTGGCGCTCTATGCTACAGCGACCAGATCCAGAGCGTCAACGCTGTGTGTGTGTGTAGCTTTTTGATAAGTATGGTGTGAGTCACTGAAAGTCAGTCACACTGAGCTGGCGCCCCAACATACATCACATTCATCAATGCCGGCCAGCCTACTACAGCGATCGAAACGCTCTGTTACAGCGCCCGATGCTTACAGCGTCTACTAGTGGTGGCTCTAAGCGCTGCTATACAGACGCTCATTTTCTAACACCTGGCATTAGTAATGAATCAGCCTCACAGGTATTACCTGTCGCTCTCCCATGCATTTCAATGGACGTTACTTTTCTTCTGTTTAAACGGGTTATTTATTTTTTTTTTTTTCTCAAATAATTAGTTACCTCTCCTGGCCGATAAAAAATCATTTTTGAAAACTTTTTTGATTATTTGTTTTTTTATGCAGAATTACAGGTCTGGCATTAAAGTGGACCAACACCCACGGGTGATCGCCCCAGGAATCTATAAGATTCCCGGGCCGATCACCTCCCTCCCCACGGGACATCCGAGATCGGGATGTCCCGCGGGGTGAAACCCCCCCAAACACCCCAAACTCCTTACCGCCTCCCTCGCACCCCTCTAGACGTGCGCGTCAAGAGGGACGCGCGGGAGACGGCGGCGGAGGAGCCGCTTGTCCGCGGCTTGTCCGTCGGCGCTGGGAGTGGGGAGAGGTGAGTTTTTCGGGAGGTTCGGGGAGGTTTCCCACAGCGGGGCACCCCGATCGGGGGTGCCCCACCGAAGTGGACCAAGACCCAGGATAGTCAAAATCCTGGGTGTTGGTCCACTTTAAAGTGTTAATGTCACAGTGTTACAACAATATCATTCCATGTGTTTGTTACTGTGGATATGTGTTCAAAAACAGACTTTAAACCGGACCTTCACCATGATTTACTGAAAAGCCCAAAAACGATTCCCCAGCATCTAAAATTAGTATATTTTAAGTTTTTAGTCACTTACTTATTATTCTTTCCCCCACTGGGCTGCAACTCTGTTCAGGACTCTAGGATACGGGCGCCTCCATCTTGACTTAGAAGCATCACACTTACTCAGGAGAGGAGGGTGGGATAAAGTACAGGGAGAGGGGTTATAGCTGTGCTTTGCTCAGACAGAGCAGAGCTGGGGTCAGGAAAAGGTCAGCAATCCCAGAATGCAGAGCAGCACAGTCAAAAGGCACTTCCTGTTTGCAGGCTGCCTGATGTTCCATGAGCTGCCATCTTGGATGTTTAAAGGCTCATAACATGCAGTAGATGCAGGTAGGATGATTTTTAATGTGAGCAATCTGTATATACAGGGTGTGGGAAACATATAAAATTTATTCAGGGTGAAGGACCGCTTTAATCACACAGTGTCTGGCGCTCTATGCTATAGCGCCCAGATCCAGAGCGCAGACGCTGTGTGTGTGTGTAGCTTTTTGATAAGTATGGTGTGAGTCACTGAAAGTCAGTCGCACTGAGCTGGCGCCCAACATACATCACATTCATCAATGCCGGCCAGCTTACTACAGCGATTGAAACGCTCTGTTACAGCGCCCGATGCTGACAGCTTCTACTAGCGCCGCTATAGAGACACTCTGCCGATACCTGGCGCTAATAATGAATCAGCCTGCCCGTAAAGAAGGCAAGTTTAAAGTGGACCAACACCCAGGATTTTCACTATCCTGGGTGTTGGTCCGCTTCCGTGGGGCACCCCAATCGCTGTGTGAAACCCCCCAGAAAGCCCAAAAAAACTCACCTCACCCCGCTCCTACGGCGCATGCGCGAGCACTCCGCCAATCAGCACGGACGGACAAGATGGAATATGGACCGGACAAGAAGAGCGCGCCCACCTCCGCCTCTCGCGCTTCCCTCTAACAGGGAGTGGCATTCACAAACGGCCGGCGCGGGTGTGCGCCCTGCTAGAGTAATGCGCCGTTGGAACGAGGAAAAGGTAGGATTTTTGGGGGTCCTGGGGGGTTTCACACAGCGGGGCACCCCCGATCGGGATGCCCCGCAGGCAGGGAGCTGATCGGCCCTGGAATCCGAATAAGCAAGAGAAAGAAGACCTGGGATATGTAATGGGAAACCTAATCCTTGGTGTTTATAGTGACTCCCAATGGACTTATCTGTCCTGATTCTCCGTTACGATTGGCGTCATTGTTTGCGCGCGCCTCAGTGATTCTCTATACAAATCACCTGTTGGTGTTTCGCGGCGGAGCTGGCAGCTATGCGTCCCGAGGAGCTCCGCACAACAAACAAGACAATGGCCGCCGATACAATGTATCATTTCACTCTGTCGCCATTGATAGATTGGACTGCGCAGCAAGTGAGTGTTTGGCCCCGTCCCGGCTTCTCATGCCCCAAATTCATCAAGGTGTCGCTTTTCACAACTCGCCCGCCTGTATCTCTCCTCTCATCAGCTGCTAATGGGAAATATTTACCTCATACAGGCCCATTAAACCTAAAGTTCCCCAAACACCAGACTTCCTAATGGAATGATTAGCTCTCGCTATTTATTTATTCTTTTGGCTATTTGTTTATATAGCGCTGACAGGTTCCGTGGCGCCTTACAGAGAACATGGACGGATCACCCCCCTGAGGCCATGTTCATGGCTTTCCTTCAAAGTGACACTTGGGCCCTTATTCATGAAGGGATAGCGTCAGGTAGCGCCTTGTAAATGAAAGGTAGCGGCAGGTGAACGCCAGACACAGCACGCAATTACACATTTATCAAGCCGAATCTGTTGAGTGACTGATGTAGCGTCCGATTTATCATTATCCCAGGCTCAGCGTACAGCGCCAGCATTCACAGACTGATTCAACACTAGCGACAGATGAGTTCACAGGCTGATTCATCACTAACGCCAGGTAGCGACAGATGAGCGTCTGTAGCAGGCATTTTCAGAGCGCACGCTAGTAGTCGCTGTGTTCGGCCATGGGTCGCTAGTTTGGTAATGATGAATACATTAGGATGAATCGCTATATGGCCAGAACAGCGCCCTATGGGAGCGCGTGTTAGCGACTGCTCATAGCGACCGACTCACACCATATTCAGCAAAAAACAGCCTCACAAATCTCTGGCGCTAAAAATGCTTCTCTGAAGCCCAGAGCGCAGGAGGCGGTGTGTTTAAAGTCTGTTTTCAAGCATCTATCCACTAGTAACAAAGCGAAAACATATGGAATTACATTGTAATAACATTGCAACATGAACACTTTAAAGTGGACCAACACCGAGAGGTGATCGGCCCGGAAATCTATAAGATCCCCGGGCCGATCACCTCCCACCCCGCGGGACATCCAAGATCGGGATGTCCCGCAGGGTGAAACCCCCCCAAACACCCCAAATCACCTACCTTATCTTCCGCCGCCGCCGCCTCCCTCGCGCCCCTCTAGGCGTGCGCGCCCCCGCGCCGGCCGTCTGTGAATGGCCGGCACGGGCGCGCGCGCGCCGAAAGTGAGGCGAGGGAGGCGGCGGCGGCGGAAGCCGCTTGGACGTCCCTGTTCCCCGCCTGAACGTTGGCGGGGATTGGACCGGGCAGTCACGTGGGAGCGGGGAGAGGTGAGTTTATTGGGGTTTCTGGGGGGTTTCACACAGCGGGGCACCCCCGATCGGGGTGCCCCGCCGAAGTGGACCAAAACCCAGGATAGTCAAAATCCTGGGTGTTGGTCCACTTTAATGCCAGACCTGTAATGTCATTTCTGAAGAAATATATAAAAAATGAAAAAATTGTGGAAAAAATGCTTTTTCAATGTCAGAAGAGGTCACAGAATTATTTGAGATTTTTTGAAAAAAAAATAAACAAAAACCCCGTTTAAAGAGAAGAAAAGGATTGTCCATTGAAATGTATGGGAGAGGTCATACCTGGCGCTGTGCAAGGCTGAACGCCGGCGCTGTTCGCTGAGGCTGTGAAAATGTTGAATCATACGCTACATGGCGCTATCCCAGTCGCTACACAGATTCTGCTTGATAAATGTGTAATTGCGTGCCGTGTCCGGCGTTCACCAGTCGCTATCTGTCGCTACCTCTCATTAACCAGCCACTACCTGACGCTATCCCTTCTTAAATAAGGGCCTTAGTCTCCAGACCTGAGGTTTTGGTCTGCTTTAAAGCAGACTAACACCATTTTCTCATTTTCCAGTGGTCACTTGGTCTGGGACAGCGTCTTCTTTTGGGTTTCTGGCTGAAAAGGGCTCAGTCCATGTGACAGGTTATACCGAACTTATAATGAATAGCTCTGGAGGAGAGGAATCTGAACACTATACAATTCTACAAGGGGAGGGGGGGGGTTGTGTGGTCTGTTGAAAGCAGCCAAAGAAGATAAATGTCCCCAAATTGCACGGGATGCCCACTTAGGCCCTTATTTAAGAAGTGATAGCGTCAGGTAGTGGCTGGTTAATGAGAGGTAGCGACTGGTGAACGCCGGACACGGCACGCAATTACACATTTATCAAGCAGAATCTGTGTAGCGACTGGGATAGCGCCATGTAGCGTCTGATTCATCATTTTCACAGCCTCAGCGAACAGCGCCGGCGTTCAGCCTTGCACAGCGCCAGGTATGACCTCTCGCTACCTGTCGCTCTCCCATACATTTCAATGGACGATCCTTTTCTTCTCTTTAAACGTTTTTTTTTTTTTTTTTTAAATCACAAATAATTCTGTGACCTCTTCTGGCATTGAAAAAGCAGTTTTTCACAATTTTTTCATTTTTTATATATTTCCTCAGAAATGACATTACAGGTCTGCCATTAAAGTGTTCATGTTACAATGTTGTTACAATGTAATTCCATATGTTGTCGCTTTGTTACTAGTTGATAGATTCTTGAAAACAGACTTTAAACACACCGCCTCCTGCGCTCTGGGCTTCAAACAAGTATTTTTCAGCGCCAGCGATTTGTGAGGCTTTTTTTTTGCTGAATATGGTGTGAGTCGGCTGCTATGAGCAGTCGCTAACATGCGCTCCCATACAGCGCTGTACTGGTCAAATAGCGACTCCTCACACTGTATTCAACATTACTGAACAGCGACTGAGTCGCTATAAAGTAGCGACTCACGGCCGAGCACAGCGACTACTAGCGGGCGCTCTGAAAATGCCGCTACAGACGCTCATCTGTCGCTACCTGCCGCTAATGATGAATCAGCCTCCCCCCGTCTGAGGAACATTTGTTCCCCTTTGTCACATCTTTGCTTTGTTTTGTCGCACTTTGTCACATGTGTTTTTAGAGCTAAAGAAGATTGTACAGCGCCATGGAAGATGATGGTGCTTTATAAATAGACAATAGTAATAATAATGCCCATTAAACCCCAATAAATCATATGTGTATAATGCTGGAGGTCCCCTTTAACAAAAAAAAATGCACTTTAAGAGTGAAAGAAGATTTCCTCTTCCTATTATATGAAACATTTGTATAATTCTAAAGGTCTCATATGGGAGAAAATGCATTTTAGGGAGAAAAATACATTCATTTAAGATTTATTAGCTAAAACAAATGACTAGGGGGGTTATTTAAGAAGGGATAGCGCCAGGTAGCGCCTCGTAGCGGCAGGCAGCGTCTGGGGCGCTGTATGCAAAACCACATTTATGGAAGCGAATCTGGTGAGCGACTCTAACAGCGCCATGTAGCGTCACATATATTATTACAGGCGGCTCAGTGTATAGCGCCGGGGCTCTAGCTTCCAGAGTGCCAGGTATTACCTTTCGCTCAGTGTCGCTCTCCCATACATTTCAATGGCCGTTCATTTGCTTGTGTTTAAACAGCGTGTTTGACATTTTTTTTGCTCCAGTTATTGTGTGACGTCTCCTGGCTGCAAGCAAGCATTTTTAGAAACTTTTTTGACTTTTTATATTTTTATGCAGAATTGTCATTACAGGTCTGGCACTAAGTGTGTTAATGTCACAGTGTTAAAACAATGTCATTCCATACGTTTTCGCTTTGTAACTGGTGGATATGTGTTCAAAAACAGACTTTAATCACACAGCACCTGCCGCTCTATGCTACAGCGACCAGCTTTAGAGCGCCGATGCTGCGTGTGTGTCCTTTTTTTGATAAGTTCGGTGTGGAGCGTTGAGCGTTGAGCTTGCGCTAACCTTTCGCTCCCTGCAGCACTGTACCGGTGTTAGAGCGAGCAACATACATCACATTCATCAATGCGGGCCAGGTTGCTACATCGACTGAGGTGCTCTGTTACAGCGCCCGATACCCGCTTGCAGCGTCTATTAGCAGTCGCTCTACAGGTGCTCATCTACCGGGAATGGGCCTGCACATTTCCCCTGCATGCTCCAGTTTGTCTAATCTGTTGAGTGTCCTCTTCTGCTCACTTTAGCAACTTGTGTAATAAAAACATAAAACACAACATCTTCTCAGGCTGTTCGGGGACTTCTTACAACTCTTGTGGTCAATAACCCATAAAAAAGCCAAACACCAGCAATGAACTGACCTGGAAATGCCTCTTCATTTCCTAAAGCTGAATGCACTAAACCTAGGAGGAGGGAGGGAGGGGCTTTCCTGGAGATCTCCCCATGTTTAAAGTGGACCAACACCCACAGGGAATCTATAAGATTCCCGGGCCGATCACCTCCCTCCCCGCGGGACATCCGAGATCGGGATGTCCCGCGGGGCGAAACCCCCCCAAACACCCCAAACTCCTTACCTTATCTTCGGCGGCGGCCGGCCGCCGCCGCCTCCCTCGCGCCCCTCTAGGCGGCTTGGCCGTCGGCGCTGGGAGCGGGGAGAGGTGAGTTCGGGGGGTTCGGGGGGGTTTCACACAGCGGGGCACCCCGATCGGGGTGCCCCACCGAAGTGGACCAAGACCCAGGATAGTCTGGGCCTCTCGCGCTTCCCTCTAACAGGGAGCACCACTCACAAACGCCCTGCTAGAGGGAAGCGCGAGAGGCGGCGGCGGCCTGCACATGCACCATTGAAACGAGGAAAAGGTAGGATTTTTGGGGGTTCTGGGGGGTTTCACACAGTGGGGCACCCCGATCGCTGTGTGAAACCCCCCAGAACGCCCAAAAAAACCTCACATCACCCCGCTCCTACGGCGCATGCACGAGCGCTCCGCCATTCAGCGCGGACGGACAAGATGGAATATGGACCGAAGAGCGCGCCCGCCGCCGCCTCTCACGATTCCCTCTAACAGCACACCCGTTTGTGAATGGCCAGCGCGGGTGCGCGCCCTGCTAGAGGGACGCGCGAGAGGCGGCGGCGGCCTGCGCATGCGCCGTTGGAACGAGGAACAGGTAGGATTTTTGGGGGTTCTGGGGGGTTTCACACAGCGATCGGGATGCCCCGCGGGCAGGGAGCTGATCAGCCCGGGAATCTTATAGATTAGCCGATCAGCGGTGGGTGTTGGTCCACTTTAAATGCCCCTCCAATCTGTAATGAATAACTGTGTAACTGTCTAAAGAGCCGGCCTGATGGAGGGGATTAGAAAAAAGAGAGAAGGATGGAGAGAATGCAGAAAAGGAGGTCAGTGGGAATGTGGATAGGAGAGAAGAATGGATTATGAAAAAGAGAGAAAGATGGAGAGAATGCAGAAAAGGAGGTTAGAGGGAATGTGGATAGGAGAGAAGGATGGATTATGAAAAAGAGAGAAGGAAGGAGAGAATGCAGAAAAAGAGGTTGCATAGAAAATGAATAGGAGAGAAAGATGGATGGATTATGAAAAAGAAAGGAGGATGGAGAGAATGCAGGAAAATAGGTTGCAGAGAATGTGGATAGGAGAGAAAGATGGATGGATTATGAAAAAGAGAGAAGGATGGAGAGAATGCAGAAAAAGAGATCAGAGGGTATGTAGATAGGATAGAGAGAATGCAGAAACATAGATAGGAGGAAATGTGGATAGGAGAGAAAGATGGAATATGAAACAGAAAGAAGGATATAAAGAATGCAGAAAAAAATGGTGGAAGGTAATGTATATAGGATAGAAAGATGGATGTAATATAAAAAAGAAAGGACGGAGAGAATGTAGTAAGACAGATTAGCAGAAATGTGGATAGAAGGGAAAGATGGATGGAATATAAAAAAGAAAGAAGGATAGAGAAACTGCAGAAAAAGACGTCTCAGGGGATGTGGATAAAAGAGTAAGATGGCATATGAAAAAGCGAAAAGGATGGAGAGAATGCAAAAAAGAGGAAAGAAGTGGGAGGAAATGTTAATATTAAAGAAAGAAAAAGAAAGAAGGAAGGAGAAAATGCAAAAAAGAGGTTGTAGGGAATAAAGATAGGAGTATGATGAATGGAATGTGTTAGAAAGAAAAGGATAGAGAGAATGCAGAAAAAATATGGAATGTGGATAGGAGAGAAAGATGGATGAAATATGAAATATAGTATGAAAGAGGGAATGTGAAAAGGAGAGAAGGATGGAGAGAATGTAGAAAAAGAGATCAGAGGGAATGTAGATAGGAGGGAAAGATGGATGAAATATGAAATAGAGTATGATGAGAAGGATGGAGAGAAAAAGAGGTGAGTAGGAATGTGAAATGTGAATAGGAAAGAAAGAGGGATGAAATATGAAATAGAGTACAATAGAGGTAATGTGAAAAGGAGAGAAGGATGGAGAGAATGTAGAAAAAGAGATCAGAGTGAATGTAGATAGGAGAGAAAGATGGATGGGAAAGGAAAAAGAGAGAAGGATGGAGAGAAAAAGAGGTGAGTAGGAATGTGAATAGGAAAAAAAGATGGATGTAATGTGAAAAAGAGAGAAGGATAGAAAGAATGTAGAGAAATAGGTGGACGGTAATGTGAATAGGAGAAAAAGATGGATGAAATATGAAATAGAGTATGATAGAGTGAATGTGAAAAGGAGAGAATGATGGAGAGAATGTAGAAAAAGAGATCAGAGGGAATGTGTATAGAAGAGAAAGATGGATGGGAAATGTAAAAGAGAGAAGGATGGGGAGAAAGCCCAAAAAGAGGTGAATAGGAATGTGAATAGGAAAGAAAGAGGGATGAAATATGAAATAGAGTACGATAGAGGTAATGTGAAAAGGAGAGAAGGATGGAGAGAATGTAGAAAAAGAGATCAGAGTGATTGTAGATAGGAGAGAAGGATGGATGGGAAAGGAAAAAGAGAGAAGGATGGAGAGAAAAAGAGGTGAGTAGGAATGTGAATAGGAAAGAAAGATAGATGTAATGTGAAAAAGAGAGAAGGATAGAAAGAATGTAGAGAAATAGGTGGAAGGGAATGTGGATAGGAGAAAAAGATGGATGAAATATGAAATAGAGTATGATAGAGTGAATGTGAAAAGGAGAGAATGATGGAGAGAATGTAGAAAAAGAGATCAGAGGGAATGTGGATAGGAGAGAAGGATGGATGGGAAAGGAAAAAGAGAGAAGGATGGAGAGATAAAGAGGTGAGTAGGAATGTGAATAGGAAAGAAAGGTGGATGTAATGTGAAAAAGAGAGAATAGAGAAACAGAGAAAGAATGTAGAGAAATAGGTGGAAGGGAATGTGGATATGAGGGAAAGATGGATGAAATATAAAATAGAGTATGATAGAGGGAATATGAAAAGGAGAGAAGGATGGAGAGAATGTAAAAAAGAGATCAGAGGGAATGTGGATAGGAGAGAAAGATGAATGGAATATGAAAAAGAGAGAAGAATGGAGAGAAAGCCCTAAAAGAGGTGAATAGGAATATGAATAGGAAAGAAAGACGGATGTAATGTGGGAAAGAGAGAAAGAAATGTAGAGAAATAGGTGGAAGGGAATGTTGATAGGAGAAAAAGATGGATGGAAAATGATAGAGAGAGAGAAGAATGCAAAGATGTTTCAGGGGAATTAAATATAAAAGAGAAAAATGGTTGGAATGCGGATAACATAAAAACATGGAGGGAAAGTGACGGCCATGATTGTGGTGCAGAGTGATGATCCCCTGGCACCTTATCTGGCAGGGACATGCAAGGACGCCCATGGCTTCAGGAGAGATGGAATAAAGATAAGACTCATCATGGTGCCAATAAGAAGATGGAAAAAGCCGCCGCGCACCAACAGGCAGGAGAGACGGACAATGAGTGACCACAAAAAAGAGAAGTAGTGAGGACAAGCCATGAGAAAGAGATAAGGAGACCAATGCAAAAAAAAGGATTTCCCGGGATTTCCCATGGACTAGGTGGACTTTCCAGTTTGAACTTAGGGACCAAACTCAGGCCTCTGCACTAAGGCCCTTATTTATGAAGGAATAGCGCCAGGTAGCGACTGGTGAGCAGCCGGTAATGACGGGCCCCGCCACGAGAACGCCGGCTCCCCACCACAATCACACATTTATCAAGCCGATCCTGCTTAGCGACTGAGATAGCGCCAGATAGCCACTCATTCATCATTATTCCAGCCTCAGCCCACAGCGCCAGCGTCCGACCTTGAACAGCGACAGGTATGACCTCTCGCTACCTGGCGCTCTCCAATGCATTTCAATGGAACAATCTTTAAATATTCATAATTAATTGTTAATATTTTTTTTTTTTTTTTTAATGTGAAAAATTCTGTGACCACTTCTGCAATGTTAGATATTTTTTTTAAGGTAAAAAAAAAATTTGTGCAGAATTGTTATTACAGGTCTGATATTAATGTATTCATATTACTGTTGTGTTTTTTATAAACTTGTTTTTTTTGGTTTCCAAAAATACGGTTGTTTGGGGGTTAAAAAACTACTTTTAACACATCGCCGCCAGCGCTCTGGGGTTTAAACATGCATTTCACAGCGCGAGAATTTTTTGAGCGTGATTTGTTAATGAATATGGTGGGAGCCGGTCGCTAGGGCCAGTCGCTATCATGCGCACCCATACAGCGCGGAACCTGTTAAACAGCGACTCCTCACCCAATATTCAACATTACTGCACACCGACTGAGTCGCTATCAACTACCGAACAACGGCCAAGCACAGCGACTACTAGCGGGCGCTGTGAAAATACTGCTACAGTCGCTCAACTGTCACTACCTGCCGCTATTAATGAATTGGCCTCCCCGGGTCATAGCAACTATCATTCTGTCCATTGTTCTATAGTAGAAGCAGGAGGCATACCTTCCAACTGTCCCTCTTTTGAGTCCATGTCCCCCTGTCCCTTGTTGTTCTCAACTGTCCCTCTTTTGAGTCCATGTCCCCCTGTCCCTTGTTGTTCTCAACTGTCTCTCTTTTGAGCCCATGTCCCCCTGTCCCTTGTTGTTCTCAACTGTCCCTCTTTTGAGTCCATGTCCCCATGTCCCTTGTTGTTCTCAACTGTGCCTCTTTTGAGCCCATGCCCCCCTGTCCCTTGTTGTTCTCATTTGTCCCTCTTTTGAGTCCATGCCCCCCTGTCCCTTGTTGTTCTCATTTGTCCCTCTTTTGAGTCCATGCCCCCCTGTCCCTTGTTGTTCTCATTTGTCCCTCTTTTGAGTCCATGCCCCCCTGTCCCTTGTTGTTTCCATTTGTCCCTCTTTGAGGTGTAACATGCAGATCTGCAGCAATAAATGATTCATTTGCCTATTTAACGTTTCTATTGTTGTAACTGTTACATCCTATCTCCTATCCATCCCTCAATGAGGGGGCGTGACCTAACAATTGTCCCTCTTTCCCACCCTGAAAAGTTGGGAGGTATTCAGTAGGTAATGCCGGAAGTAACTGATCTATATTGTTATCCACAATACAGTTAGGGCCTTATTCATGAAGCTCTAGCGCCAGGTAGCGCCTTGTAAGCGGCAGGTAGCGGCAGGTGAACGCCGGACACGGCAAGCAATTACACATTTATGAAGCCGAATCTGGTGAGCGACTGGAACAACGCCATGTAGCGTCCTATTCATCATTATCCCAGGCTCAGCTTACAGCGCCAGCCTTGCAGAGCGCCACGTCTTACCTGCCGCTACCTGGCGCTCTCCAATACATTTCTATGGACGATCCTTAAATCCCTTTCCTGATCCCAATTTTATTTTATTTTTTAAACTCAAATCTTTCAGACGTATCCTGGCCTAGAAAATGACATTTTTGAAAACTTTTTGGATTAATAATATTTTTATGCAGAATTGTCCTGACATGTCTGGTATTAAAGTGTTTATACTACAATATAATAACAATGTCATTCCATATGTTTTCGCTTTCTAACTAGTGGATACATGTTCCAAATCAGACTTTAATCACAAAGCTTCTGGCGCTATGCGCTACATCGACCAGATTTTGAGCGCTGGAACTGTTTGCGGCTGTTTTTTTAATGAATGTGGTGTGAGTCAGTCGCACTGAGCTGGCGCTACCATTCGCTCCCATACAGCGTAGTACTGCGATTCACATAACGTATTCATCAATGCCGGACAGCGACGGAGGCGCTCTGAAACAACGAACCACGGCCGAGCACAGCTACTACTAGCGTTCACTCTGAAATCCTCGCTACAGACGCTCATCTGTCGCTACCTGGCGTTAGTAATGAATCAGCCTGCCCGGTTTAATGTTTGTGTGCATGAGCCCTAAAAATTAGCCAGTAATATTTTCAAGTAACTTAAAGGTGGGACCCCAGAGTCTGTTCCCCTGGTGGGACCCAGGCAGCCCGGCCCGGCACTGTCAGGGAAGCAAACAAATTTTGCTGGCACACTGAGGATCACTCAACACAATGGGAACGTTATAAAGCATATTATTAGATCTGTAGTTTGCTGGGTTTTTTTGACACGGGCAGGCTGATTCCTCACTAACGCCAGGTAGCGACAGATGAGCGTCTGTAGCAGGCATTTTCAGAGCGCCCGCTAGTAGTCGCTGTGCTCGGCCGTGGGTCGCTACTTCATAGCGACTCAGTCGCTGTTCAGTAATGTTGAATACATTGTGAGGAGTCGCTATTTGACCAGTACAGCGCTGTATGGGAGCGCATGTTAGCGACTGCTCATAGCGACCGACTCACACCATATTCAGCAAAAAAACAGCCTCACAAATCTCTGGCGCTAAAAAATGCTTGTTTGAAGCCCAGAGCGCCGGAGGCTGTGTGATTAAAGTCTGTTTTTCAGCATCTATCCACTAGTAACAACGCGAAAACATATGGAATTACATTGTAACAACATTGTAACATGAACACTTTAATGGCAGACCTGTAATGTCATTTCTGAAGAAATATATAAAACATGAAAAAAATTGTGAAAAAACTGCTTATTCAATGTCAGAAGAGGTCGCAGAATTATTTGAGATTTTTTGAAAAAAAAAAATAAACAAAAACCCAGTTTAAAGAGAAGAAAAGGATCGTCCATTGAAATGTATGGGAGAGCGACAGGTAGCGAGAGGTCATACCTGGCGCTGTGCAAGGCTGAACGCCGGCGCTGTTCGCTGAGGCTGTGAAAATGATGAATCAGACGCTACATGTCGCTAAACAGATTCTGCTTGATAAATGTGTAATTGCGCGCCGTGTCCGGCGTTCACCAGTCGCTATCTGTCGCTACCTCTCATTAACCAGCCACTACCTGACACTATCCCTTCTTAAATTAGGGCCTAAATTAACTTTAAAATATTACGTATACTTTGGCTATACAGGGTTTTAGTCCTTTTGTTCGTCACACTTTGGGATGCCCAGTTAGCTGTAGCTCCCATTTTCCTGTGCGCTGATTGTATGAGAGCCTGGGCATGTGCCATGGGCCACGCTGGACTGGGAAACAAGGTAAGTTAATGGGGCGACCTGGGGGGTTTTCATACAGTGGGGCATCCCGATCGCCATGGATTTTGGTCCACTTAAAAGCAGATCAAAACTGCCACTGCCTTGACGGTAACCCTGATTTTTTTTTTTTATTAGTTTTTTCACCACCGAAGCTGCACCTTCTGGCAGTTTGGCTGATTTTTAAGGCTTCTGGATGGCGTGTGCCAGGTCAGTTTCTCCATGGAGTGTGCACAATATGAATGGCTGTGCTCGTGAGCACGCGCTAGGAATGCAGCTGCTGACAAACACAGCGCCGTGAGAGCCGCCGGTAAAGGTGTGTTTGCTGGCAACCAGGTGGCTCACACAACAGGGAATCCCAGCGTAGGATGCCATGGGGCAGGCTAGCGGCCGGCTCTGGGGTCTTCTTGATTCCAGGGCCGGCCTGGTTGGATTTTGAGCTGCTGTACAGCAGATCTCCTGTCTTGGGGAGGCTGATTCATTAATAGCGACAGATAGCGACTTTTTGAGCGACTGTAGCGGTATTTTGACAGCGACCGCTAGTAGTCGCTGTGCTTGGCCATTGTTCGGTGGATGATAGCGACTCAGTCGGTGTGCCGTAATGTTGAATACAAGATGCTGAGTCGCTATTTGACAGGTTCGCTGTTGTATGGGAGCGCATGATAGCGACTGGACATAGCGACCGGCACCCACCATATTCATTAAAAAAGCAGCCTTTAAAATTCCTAGCGCTGTGAAATGCAAGTTTAAATCCCAGAGCGCAGTAGGCGATGTGTTAAAAGTAGTTTTTTAACCCCCTAACCACCCAAAAAAAAAAATGGAATGATTTTGAAATAATATTCAAACCTGAATAGTTTAAAATCAGACCTGTAATATCAATTCTGCAAAAAAAAAATTTTTTTTTTTTAAATCCCCAAAAAATACATTTTCAAAGGAAGAAGTGTTCACAGATTTTTTTTTGAAATTTAAAAAAAAAAAATATTAAAAAATAATTATTAATTAAAATACATTCTGCCATTGAAATGCATTGGAGAGCGCCAGGTAGCGAGAGGTCATACCTGTCGCTGTTCAAGGATGTTCGCTGGCGCTGTGGGATGAGGCTGGGATAATGATGAATGAGTTGCTAGGTGGCGCAATCTCAGTCGCTAAGCAGTATCGGCTTGATAAATGTGTGATTGTGGAGGGGAGCCGGCGTTCTAGTTGCGGTACCTGGCTTTACTGGCCGGCTCCCCAGTCGCTATCTGTCGCTATCTGTCGCTATTCCTTGATAAATAAGGCCCTTAGACTCCAGTCGTTAGCCTTCGCCTTTGGGCATCCCAAATTAGTATACCTTTCTGTGTGAAACCATACCTTCAGGGTGGGAAAGAGGGACAATTGGTGAATTAGGCCACACCCCTTCATTGAGGTATGGATAGGAGATACATTGTAACAGTTACAACAATTTAAAGTGGACCAACACCCAGGATTTTCACTATCCTGGGTGTTGGTCCACTTCCGCGGGGCACCCCGATCGCTGTGTGAAACCCCCCAGAAATCCCCTAAAATCTTACCTTATCAGCGACGGACAAGCGACGGATAAGCCGCTGCCGCTGCCTCTCGCGCTTCCCTCTTTCAGGGCGCACGCCAGCGATGGCCATTCACACAGCTGGGGTGTGCACCCTGCTAGAGGGACGCGCGGGAGGTGGTGGCGGCTTATCCGTCGCCGATAAGGTACGTTTTTAGGGGCTTTCTGGGGGGGTTTCACACAGCGGATGCCCTGCGGGGAGGGAGCTGATCGGCCCGGGAATCTTATAGATTCCCGGGACGATCAGGGGTGGGTGTTAGTCCACTTTAAACACTTTGAATGGGCAAATTAATCATTTATTGATGCAGATCTGCAGGTCACACCACAAAGATGGATAAATAAAAATAACAAGGGACATGGGGACATGGACTCAAAAAAGGGACAATCCCTCCAAATCAGGGACACTCAGGAGGTATGGTGAAACCCCCGGGATCACTGGCAACTCACCTTTCCTGGAAGCTTCCATGGTGCTTCTGCTTCCCGCGCCCGCATCCCTGGCTTCCCTGTAGTTGAGACCCATTCCCACGCCCAACCATTCAGATAGACCGGGCGCAGATAATAGCTTCTAGTCCAACGCTGTGTCGATTCCCACCTCCGAGGACAGATGAAGGAAGAAGCTTAAAACGGTGACTTATTTATTAATCATTTATTGATGCAGATCTGCATGTTACACCTCAAAGAGGGGCAACGGAGAACAACAAGAAGCAGGGGACATGGACTCAAAAGAGGGACAGCCCCTCCAAATCAGGGACACTTGGGAGGTATGTAGATATTGAGGCTGATTTATTAATAGCGACATGTAGCGACAGTTGAGCGACTGTAGTGGTATTTTTACAGCGCCCGCTAGTAGTCGCTGTGCTTGGCCGTTGTTCGGTTGTTGATGTGGCGTAATGTTGAATACAAGGTTACGAGTCGCTATTTGACAGGTTCCCGCGATGTATGGGTGAGCATGATAGCGACTGCTCAGAGCGACCGGCTTCCACCATATTCATCAAAAAATCACGCTAAAAAAATTCTCGCGCTGTGAAATGCTTGTTTAAACCCCAGAGCGCTGGTGGCGATGTGTTAAAAGTAGTTTTTTAACCCCCAAACCACCATATTTTTGGAAACCAAAAAAAAAAAAGTATTTTAAATAATTTAGTAATATGAATACATTAATATCAGACCTGTAATATCAATTCTGTACAATTTTTTTTTTATTTTTTTTCCCTTAACAAATATATCTAAATGGCAGAAGTGGTCACAGAATTTTTCACATTTAAAAAAAAAAAAAAACAAAAAAACAATAATTATTAATATTTAAAGATTGTCCCATTGAAATGCAGTGGAGAGCGCCAGGTAGCGAGAGGTCATACCTGTCGCTGTTCAAGGTCGGACGCTGGCGCTGTGGGCTGAGGCTGGAATAATGATGAATGAGTGGCTATATGGCGCTATCTCAGTCGCTAAGCAGGATTGGTTTGATAAATGTGTGATTGTGGTGGGGAGCCGGCGTTCTCGTGGCGGGGCCCGTCATTACCGGCCGCTCACCAGTCGCTACCTGTCGCTATTCCTTCATAAATAAGGCCCATTATATGTCTTTCTGAGAGTAGTGCCCCTTTAAAGCGGACCAAAACCCACATTTTTAATTAGTATCCCCTGAATTGCTCCCACCCATGAGAAGTGCTTTTTGCCAATTTTCACTGCTCCTGCGTCACACTAATCCCAGATAATGGCGCCTGTTTTAGCTGTCCCGCCTCCTCCATCCTCCGCTGCTGTGTGATGTTATTGCCACACCTATGCAATGACTGATCTCCTGCCATCTTACAGAGAGGAACAGCAAAGAATAAAGTATTCCAGGATGATTCAAAAAGCAAAAATATCCATTTCTAGTTCTACACCCTAAGAAGGGAGTATCAACCGAGGTTGTGGGTAGATGTGTTTTACAAGTTCAGTGGGTTTTGATCCACTTTAAGGGCGGTTTGTGTCTGGCGCTCAGCACATTAGCACAGGGCTCGGAGCCTGGTGGTGGTTTGGTCTTGTTTCTGGAGGTAGGGCCTCCCAAACTAGATAACAAGTTGTAGATCATTTTTAATGAGCTTTTCTAATGGAAAACAAAAGGGAGGAGTAAAGTAATGTATGTGATGCTTTATCTGCTTTCCTAATTAACAGAAGTGGTGATTAGAGGTTGGCTATTGTCGGAGAGATAAGCGCGGCCTCTGTTCTTCCAAACCTGCCAGACCTGCATGCTGCTAACACCATTTTCTGCAGAGAGGAGTAAGGCCCTTATTTATGAAGGAATAGCGCCAGGTAGCGACTGGTGAGCGGGCGGTAATGACGGGCCCCGCCACGAGAACGCCGGCTCCCCACCACAATCACACATTTATCAAGCCAATCCTGCTTAGCGACTGAGATAGCGCCAGATAGCCACTCATTCATCATTATTCCAGCCTCAGCCCACAGCGCCAGCGTCCGACCTTGAACAGCGACAGGTATGACCTCTCGCTACCTGGCGCTCTCCAATGCATTTCAATGGAACAATCTTTAAATATTAATAATTAATTGTTATTAATGTTTTTTTTTTTTTTTAAATGTGAAAAATTCTGTGACCACTTCTGCCATTTTAGAATTAAGCATGCATTTCACAGCGCGAGAATTTTTTGAGCGTGATTTTTTAATGAATATGGTGGGAGCCAGTCGCTATCATGCGCTCCCATACAGCGCGGAACCTGTCAAATAGCGACTCCTCACCCAATATTCAACATTACGGCAAACCGACTGAGTCGCTATCAACTACCGAACAACGGCCAAGCACAGCGACTACTAGCGGGAGCTCTGAAAATGCCGCTACAGTCGCTCGACTGTCGCTACCTGCCGCTATTAATGAATCGACCTCCCAGTATAAGAAGTATACTCGCTGTGTTAAAGCGGAGCAAAACCCACGCCGATCGATTCCTTCGCCCCGGGGAATCCAAAATCTGGATGCCCCGCTGTGTGAAACCCCTCAGGTCACCCATACACTTACCTTGTTTCCCAGTCTAACAGCGCATCCCCGCTATCCCTCTAGCAGGGATTTGTGGATAGCCAGCGCGGGCATGCTCCCTGTTAGAGGGAAGCGGGGGATGCATCCCCCAGCGCACTGGGAGCTGCTGGCCTTAGATGAAGGCTTAGGGGGTTATTTAAGAAGGCATAGCGCCAGGTAGCGCCTCGTAGCGGCAGGCAGCGTCTGGTGAACACCGGGCGCTGTACGCAAAACCACATTTATGAAAGCGAATCTGATGAGCGCCTCTAACAGCGCCATGTAGCGTCACATGTATTATTACAGGTGGCTCAGTGTATAGCGCCTGGGCTCTAGCTTCCAGAGTGCCATGTATTACCTTTCGCTCACTGTCGCTCTCTTATAAATTTCAATGGCCATTAATTTGCTTGTGTTTAAACAGCGTGTTTGAAGTTTTTGGGGGGCTAAAATCATCATGTGACCTCTCCTGGCTGCACTTTTTGAAACTATTTTGACGTTTTATATTTTTATGCAGAATTGTCATTACAGGTCTGGCACTAAAGTGTTAATGTCACAATGTTACAACAATGTAATTCCATGTGTTTTCTCTTTGTTACTGGTGGATATGTGTTCAGAAACAGACTTTAATCACAGGTAGCCCTAATGGCCACACTGACCTGAGACCCACAGGCTGCCACACTATTGCTGCTGGGTTTGACAAAAAAATGAGGGTCCCCCCCTCCCCCAGGCTGGTTTGCATTGGGGACCAATTCAAACTAGGGGACCAGCCATCACACATAGGTTAGAGAGGGGGCCCTACTTATATTGTGTCTGTGCCCCTCATCATAACCTATAATGTGATAGCTGGGCCCCTAACTCGAAAAGTTTTTGTTTCCTATATGGTCTGGATTTTGGGGTAAGCCTGGTTGCCTTGGGGCCAGAGGCTCACTTTTAACTACTGTTGGGGCCAAGCCATCACACATTGGGTATGAGGGGGCCAAACATTGCTGCTTTATGGGGCCCACTAATTCCATCTTGCGGCCCTACTAGCTTTATTCGGATATCCTTGCCGCACTGACGTCAGGAAAATCTGAATGGAACAAACGCCGCTGATTGGCTGAGCAACCAAGCAATGGGGAGAAGGTAAGTTTTCTGGAGATCCCAAGGGCAACCACAAAGTGGGGCATCCTTATTCCAGAGAGGAACAACACCAAAGTAAGTAATGAAGAGGTGAGTTTTAAAAGTTTGGAATGTTGGGAAGTGTTGAATTATTGAGGGGAGGTCATTCCGGAGAAGTGTAGAGGCACAGGAGAAGTCCTGAAGGCAGGAGTGAGAGGAGGACGGCAGAAGTTCAGAGGCAGCGTGAAGGTTGGTATCGTTAGATTAGCCAGGAAATGTAGGGAGATGTCCGGCTGGAGAAAGTTTTGTAGGTTACAGTTAGAATTTTAAACTAAATTCTCTGAGCAGAAGGCAGCCATTGGGGGGAATTCGACAGAGGAGTGAGAGGAGAGATGAATTAGACCATTTGGAATCTTGGGGCTCCTGACGGCGAGAGGGAGCAGGGAACTACAGGGTAAGTTCATTTCATATCCTCTATAAATGTGAAGTTTGTGTGCAGGTTCCTTATCCATGATTAAGGACCATTTGAGTCCGAAACGCGTCAGGTCACTGCACCATCATATTGGCCTGGGTCTGATATGCATGTTTTTATGGCTACAGCATGAGATTTATTTGATGGAGATGGTTTTATCCTTTACTTAATAAAATATTGGATCCTCTACCTTTCATTTCCGCTATTGATGTGGGGCTAAAGGACCGCCCCGGATCAAGCACCCTGTTGTTGTTCATCTTTACCAGTGTGCCTGAACCAATTTCCATATTTGAACTCATTTAGGATTTATACCTGGAGGACAGCTGCTTTATACAATCAGAGACACTCACAAAGTGTGACAATCGTTACCTTGGCTTAAAGTGGAGCTTCATGCCTCTGCTAGATGTGATCATTAGCACGGCATCCCCAGGCTATGGAATAGATACAGCGACTATACACAGAGGAGCTGGGCCACGCCCCCCCCAGGGCAGGAATGTTATTAGCAGTGATGGACATTATCTCATCAGATAGCGCCCAGCTCATTAGCTTTTATCAATGTTATAAGAAATAAAGGGTTAATTACAAGCACGGAGTCATAAAATGATTCATTGTCTTGTCGAATGAGGTCCCATCATTTCCCTCTTTGTGTATTGTTCATGATGAAAAGTAAAAAAAAAGTTAAAAAAAAATGTAAATCCCCCCCATTGGCTGTTGCCTTATCATTACTTTCCTTATCATCGGAGAAAAAGTAACTTTCTAGATCTGATGGATAATGTCACCATGTGCAGATTGGTTGATGATGTCATAATAGGATAAGTAATTGGACACCTGGTGCTTAATACAGTGCAATAGGGGTGTACAGAAATCCACAGTAACCAATAGGATGTACAGTTACTGAATTACCTATATTCTTTCAAGCGGAGCAAAGTCTAAAAGGCACATGATGTAAAGTTGTTGAGGGTGTGAACAGTCCTCCAGCTATTAACCTCATGAGGGTGGAGCGAAACCCGATCTAGTGTCTAAAAGAGTTTGGGTCTGGCTGAAACCCTTACCTATGGGCATCCCTGTTTGTGATGCCCCGCAGGCTGATTTACTACTAGCCCCACATATCAGCACATGAGCATCTGTATAGCAGCGCTTAGTAGACACTGTAAGCAGGTATCGGGCGCTGTAACCTAGCGTTGCGGTCGCTGTAGTAACCTGGCTGGCATTGATGAATGTGATGTGTGTTGGGCGTTCTAACAACAGTATAACGCTGCAGCGAGGGCCAGCTCAGTGCACCCGGCACTTGGCGCGTCACACCATATTTAACAAAAAACTACACACACACACAGCGTAGGCGCTCTAAATCTGGTCGCTGCAGCATAGAGCGCCAGGCGCTGTGTGGTTAAAGTCTGTTTTTGAACACATATCCACCAGTAACAAAGCGAAAACACATGGAATGACATTGTTTTAACACTGTGACATTAACACTTTAGTGCCTGTAATGACAATTCTGCATAAAAATATAAAAAGTCAAAACAGTTTCTAAAAGTGTTTGTTTGCAGCCAGGAGACGTCACACAATGATTGGAGCAAAACAATTTAAAAAAAATCGCCAAACACACACTATTTCAACACAACCAAATGAACGTTCATTGAAATGTATGGGAGAGCGACACTGAGCAAAAGGTAATACCTGGCGCTATGGAAGCTAGAGCGCCGGCGCTATACGCTGAGCCGCCTGTAATAATACATGTGACGCTACATGGCGCTGTTAGAGTCGCTCACCATATTCGCTTTCTTAAATGTGGTTTAGCCTACAGCGCCCGGGGTTCATCAGACGCTGCCTGCCGCTACGAGGCGCTACCTGGCGCTATCCCTTCATAAATAACCCCCTTAGTTGCAAATACTGTGGTAGTCATATCCAGCAATAACATCCCTGTTCCCTCTGCTCTGCCCCTCCCCACCAGCAGGGGGTCTGCTTTAGGAGAACCAGCCACCCATTATACAGACCCTGCATCCTGATGTGAAGTAAGCATTTATACTAATTTATTTAATCTATAGGATTCCTGGGCCCATTGATTCCCCCCCGGAATCGTGATGCCCCACTGTGTGAAACCCCCCAGGTCGCCCATAAACTAACTCTCTTTTCCTATCCAACGGCACATGCGCGAGCAGCAGCCGTATCACCGCTATCACTCCACCAGGGTGCGAGCCTGCGTCAGACATTGGTGAATGGTCGGCACTGGCACGCTCCCTGTTAGAGGGTTGCGGGGGATGCGGCCGTCAGCGCGCCTGAATCCACTCGTATTAGACAAGCTCCTGGACGAAGGGACTTGAGCGGATCCTAGCGCGCTGATTGAACAAGCAGCGGTGCATGTGTCGTAGGGACCGGAAGAGGTGAGTTTGTTCGGGCTACCTGGGGGGTAAGGACCAAAACCCGGATAGTGCCCGCGCTAGGCATTTGTGAATGGCCGGCGTTGGCACACTCCCTGTTAGTGGGTAGAGGGGGCTGCGGCCCTCAGCGCCCTTGGATCCATTCGTATTAGACGAGCTCCTGAACAGAGGGCTCGAATGGATGTGAGCGCGCAGATTGGACGAGCGGGTGCATGCGTCATAGGGCCGGGAAGAGGTGAGTTTGTTCGGGCTACCTGGGGGTAAGGAACAAAACCCAGGATAGTGCCCGTGCTAGGCATTTGTGAATGGCCGGCGTTGGCACACTCCCTGTTGGTGGATAGAGGGGGATGCGGCCCTCAGTGCCCTTGGATCCATTTGTATTAGACGAGCTCCTGAACAGAGGGCTCGAGTGGATGAGCCGGTGCATGCGTCATAGGGCCGGGAAGAGGTGAGTTTGTTCGGGCTACCTGGGGGTAAGGACCAAAACCCAGGATAGTCAAAATCCTGGGTTTTGGTCCACTTTTAGAAGTGGTGGAGATGCACTAGTGGTGAAAACCCCAGGACAGGAGCTCTGGTCTATAACCCAGCAATCAGCAGCAGATCAGTCTACATTGTTTTGTCATCTCCGCTCTGCCCGTCCATCTGATGATGTGCTGGTGGGGATGGGAAGCGGAGGCAATGGGGTTAATGTAGCAATATGGAGTGCTCCACTGATATGCTGGCTATGACCACCATGGGATCCCACAACTAGGTGCTTTTCACACTGTGGGGCTTCTCAAATTTGGATGCTAATAGGGAAAGGTTTCAGCCGGGCCTAAACTATTTTAAACCTTAGATTGGGTTTGGTCCACTTTAACAAGCTCTCCCACATAGAGTTAAGAGCTTACATTTTAGTGAATCACCTCCTAACCACCATTAAGCTGACCTATCATATTTTTTCTAGGTTCAGATTTGCCTGTCACTGATTAACTTACTACTTGTTAGAGTTGTTGAACTCGTTGGGTTGAATTTCGGTAATGCCGCGCGGACAAATCGCCTCGCCGATAATCTCATGTCAACCAATTATAATCTAGAGGCTTTTGAAGTTTCCATTTTGCCGGCTCGGATTTTGCCGGCTTGTCATCGGGTTTGTCTACAGCTGTCTCATTCATGGACGGGTGACAGTAAGCTGTTTGCACAGACAAACATTCCGCCCGCTCTGCCGTTCCCGTAAGGCTAGCCAAAACAGCCCTTGTTCCTTTTTTTTTTTTAATAAAAGTCTTTGCCCAATATTCATAAAAGCACTAACAGGAAGCAGTATGATGTCAAATGGTATGCCATATGCAAATTCCTTCAGTTCCAAGGTAAACTGCCACATAAAAGCAATTGAGCTTGTAGTGCTTTCAGATCTGTTGCAGTTATTTTAACTGATAAGGCTGACCCCCAATGCTGAGCTGTGTTTTGTGCCGACCAGTCATACAGCAGACTTGAGCAGAAGTTTTTTTAAGAATATATTATATAAATCTAATATATTTAAGAATATTGGGTAATAGCTTTAGTAAAAAAAAGAAACAGAGGCTGTTTTGGGGCACTGGGTTGGGGATAGAATGTGATAACAGCACAACTTCCTTTCTGGGTATAGGATCACTTTAAGAAGAATGTTCCACATTATAAAAGTGGACTAAAAACCAAGCCCCGACGGCCCTGGAATCTATAATATTCCAGTGTGGTGGAAGGATATGCAGGTGGAGCTTGTGCACAATCAAAATCTTGATTACATTATTCCAAATGAAAAAATTCTGAACCTCTTCATTATGACCTGCGACCGGGTTCCAACGTGGCTCACGCTCTTGAAAAGGTTGAGCACCCTTGTTCCCCTTTGTATCCAAAGACTACCAGAGTCTTCTTCTTCTGGACGTGGTGGGTGAGCTGTCTTTCTCTTTGAACAATAGTGGAGACCGTGGACCAGGGCCGGCGTCAGCACCCGGCAAGGTGGGGCATCTGCTGGGGGCCCCCATCCTCAGGGGGGCCCACTGACAAGGCCGGCCTTTGGGGTGTGTGACGGCGCTTGACCGGCCGTGGACTGGGAGAGCACCACCACAGCTGCTGCCACATCTCCTGGAATGGCGGGGTTCCACACAACGGGGCATCTCGATTTAGATTCCAGGGGAAGGAGTGTTGGGTTTTGTTCTGCTTTTAAGTTGCCCACCCCAGCTGATTTCCTATTCCTGGAGCATCCCAATCTGTGATACCCTACTGTGTGACCCTCTGGGATCGCTGGCATACCCACTATGCAAGCAATTCCACCCCTGAGTTTTGGTCTGTTTTACAGAGGCATCTCCATTTGGGGTACCCCTGTTTGTGAAAGAACCCCCCTTGGTTTGGCTGGTAACTGGGGATCCCACAACCCATTCACCAGTTCCAGGAAAGTAATGAACAAAGGGGGCATCCAAAATCAGGAGAATCTAGATTCATATAGACTCCGAGGTCAGGTTTAAATGTGTGTGGTGCGCTTCAAAGTAGGACAAAACAAGAGTTTTGGTCCAAATAGCATTCAGATTTGGGATGTCCCTCAGTGATGTGACACAACTCTTCACCACAAAGGGGCCCACTGAGACCATGCCGCCCAAGGGGCCCACATAAACCTGGAGCCAGCCCTGCCGTGGACAATCGACCAAAGGGTGGTGATGAGTATATGGCCCTTCAACTGTACCACAACGCAGGTGCAATACATGCAATTTACTTGCGTTGCACGTGTGCATGGATTGTTTTTGCATTGTAGAGATGTGAAAGTGCCTATTCTACTATTTTCTACTCCATCGCAGCGCAAGTGCAAGTTATTAATGGGGCTGCAGTTATATACGCTTCTCCGGGATAACGGACAACACCACTACAGACATCATAAAAACCTTAGTGAAACCTAATTCGGGTGCTTCCATCTGCTCACATGTCTGAGCATGGCTGGCCTAGTCCGGCCCTATGGTCAGCTCTTAGAGATCTGGATAGGTGACCCCCGAGGATAATATTCTGGAATGGGCTCCACAATGTTCCTTTGCAGCCTTTAAGCCTTTGTTCTTTTTAACTTGCATTTTATAAAGAATGATGCAGAAGGTATGTATGTCACCCATAGCTATGTTGCTGTTTACCCTATTCGGAAGCACTAAGCTTAAAAACACATGGATTAGAGGCTAAATGGCGAGATTACAATCAGCCAGCTATGTGTGTGTGTATGTGTGTGTGAGAGCGGGACACATACACACAATAATGGGGAGTAGAGGATTAGCAGGGTCACAGTGGGTTTGCAATGTCGCCTTGTTTAGAAATGGGGTGGAGCGGAGCAGTTCAAAACAGAATCCTTTTTATTTTAAATACCAGTGGCAAACAGACAAGTATGGATTATAGGTATCAGCCGAGCCAGAGTGATCTCAGAAGTGTGATCAGGATGTCTGTCCCTGGGTCACTGGAGCTCGCTAATACCTGCTCAAAGGCACAAGACCCCCAAACCCTAATGCATACATTACAAAAGGAGGACAACTCCTATCCCTACTGATGTGTGAATGGCTTAGCAGGTCATGAGGAGTGCACCAAGCTGATGCTCTGTCACTTTTACTTTGACGTCACCGCTAGGGGACTACTGTGTGCTCAGTAATGTATTCTATGTGCTTGTGTGCGTATATATATATATATATATATATATATATATATATAGCGGCTGACTTTCCATAGAGAGATCAGAGACCTGGTGGGCTGCACTGCTTTGGGGTCAATTGGGCTACTGTTCAATCCCTAAACCCTTAGGCCCTTAATTAACAAGGGATAGCGACAGGTAGCGACTGGTGAGCGACCGGTAATGACGGGCACCGCCACGAGAACGCCGGCTCCCCACCACAATCACATATTTATCAAGCCAATCCTGCTTAGCGACTGAGATAGCGCCAGATAGCGACTCATTCATCATTATTCTAGCCTCAGCCCACAGCGCCAGCGTCCGACCTTGAACAGCGACAGGTATGACCTCTCGCTACCTGGCGCTCTCCAATGCATTTCAATGGAACAATCTTTAAATATTAATAATTAATTGTTATTAATGTTTTATTTTATTTTTTTTTTTTATGTGAAAAATTCTGTGACCACTTCTGCCATGTTAGATAATTTTTTGAAGGTAAAAAAAAAAAAAAAATTGTGCAGAATTGATATTACAGGTCTAATATTATTGTATTCATATTACTAAATTCTTTAAAAATTTTTTTTTTTTTGGTTTCCAAAAATATGGTGGTTTGGGGGTTAAAAAACTACTTTTAACCCATCGCCACCAGCGCTCTGGGGTTTAAACATGCATTTCACAGCGCTTGAATTTTTTGAGCGTGATTTTTTGATGAATATGGTGGAAGCCGGTCGCTCTGACCAGTCGCTATCATGCGCACCCATACATCGCAGAACCTGTCAAATAGCGACTCGTCATCCCGTATTCAACATTACTGCACACCGACTCAGTCGCTATCAACAAGCGAACAATGGCCAAGCACAGCGACTACTAGCGGGCGCTGTGAAAATACTGCTACAGTCGCTCAACTGTCGCTACCTGCCGCTATTAATGAATCGGGCCTCTTTGTCTCAGCCCCTTGTACCCAGCCCCACTGTACCCACAAAAAAGGAACATCAGCCCCCAATGCTATAGCCCCAGCACCATGGTTGGAGGGGGAGGGGGGGTCAGCAGGGATTTCTCAAGCCAGCCAGGGGCTGGTAAAATCCAGAACTGATTTTTGGCCCCATTCCACCACTGTATATAAATAAATATATATATATATATATATATATATATATATATATATATATATATATATATCTTAAAATTTTATATATATATATATATATATATATATATATATATATATATATATACTGCATTTCAATTTATTATGCAACATGGGTTTATGTATAATCTAGATGTAATTTATTGGAACTCATGGATGGTTTTGCTCTTTGGATCACTGAAATCAACCTCAAACACCTGTAATAATTAGTTTGCTGGGTGAGCCCAATTCAAGTAGGACGTTCCACAATATTAGTAGTGATGAGCTGGAGTGAGGGCAAACCGGTTAGGCGACCCGATAGTTCCCAGTATCTGACACTCAATACCCCCAAATACCAGATACAGCAGCTCCAGCCATCACGTGTGAAGTAGTATAGGGGTTCCTGGGATCCCTTACCAGTTCACCACTTCACAAAATGTTTAAAAAATGTAAATAAAAAATAACTTATCGTTATCACTTCTTGTTTCATCTGTCCTCCACCAGGCCATGTATTCTCTGCAGGCCTCAGGGGCTCCCTCCTGATCCGGGAGCCTATGAAATTCTTGGTGTCGGGGAGCCGCTAATGCAGCCTCCTTTTGGCATCTGTAGTGAAGGGGGGCACAGGTCCCCCCTTCTCATTTCTCGGCATCTTGCCAAGCTAATCCTGTCTGGTCGTGCACCGGTAATGAGGTCATGTGAGGCAGTCAGCTCCGGCAGCACTACAGAGAGGGCAGCAATCACTGGATGAGGTTTTTAATTATCTTTTTTTAATCTCATTAGAGGCTCTGTGGGGGTCAAGTCACCACTGCATGCTGTCATGTTTTTAAGTCAATCATTGGTGGATCAGTGACTTTGGCCCCGTCCCCCTACCCACCCCCTTTGTTCTACTGAGCAATGGAGCTGCACATCCTGGGCGGTGCCTTTCTATAGTTCACCTGTGGCAGCATAGAGGCTAGGTTCCCCCTGCCATCAGGACCCAGAGGCTTTTATACCAGGCTTCTGTGGAATCCCCCCATGATGTCACTGGAGAGGAGGAACATGGCATGCCACCTGTCAGCATCGGTGGGTGGCATGCCGGATAATTTGATTCTGCCGATATCTAGCATAGGGCAAAACCAGAGCGGATCAGTTACCCTTCCCTCTCCCTACCCGCCTGCCACTCCTCCATTGTCTGGGGTCCCAGTGGGGGGGATTATGCTGCCGGTGATTGGTGGGGGGGATTCAGCCACACTGCCTATAATGGGGAAATGGGGGAGGGGATTCTGCCACACTGCCTATAATGGAGAAATGGGGGGGGTGGATTCTGTCACGCTGTCTGTACTGGAGGGGGATTCTGACGGTTGTGAGGTAATTGGGGGGGAATTTACACCCTGCCTGTTATGGGGTGATTAGGGGGATTCAGTACACTGCCTGTTACAGGCAGATTATGAGGAGGTATTTAGCCATTTGGTTTTGAATATTTTTTTCTGATTTTCCTCCTCTAAAACCTAGGTTCATCTTACATTCAGGTGCATCGTATAGCGAGAAAAAATACGGTACTTCAACCAAATATATACACTGATCTTGGTGCTACAAAATACTGACTCAGTAAAACAAACTGCAGCAAAAATATACCGTATCTTTGTTTCTTTTTTACATTTATATGAAAATATATATGTGTAGATAATGAAAACCTAATCATGCAAATAAGTAAATAAATATTAGACTCTATTTAGTCATTTGTTTAGTGAGGAAAATGATCCACTATCACACATCAGTATGAGTTTCAGTAAAGCAGCAATACCTGCCTCTATATGTTTCTAGTAATTGTCAAACCTTTTCACAAACTTTCTGTTGGATTAAGGTCAGAACCATTCCAAAACTTCAACTTCTTCAAGATATTTTCCTCTCCCTGCAGAATTAGGTGATGAGACATTCCAATGTGGCCAAATATCCTGTTTATGTAAAACCCCAAAAAAGTGAATATTTATCAAATATCTGCAGCTTAAAGTGGACCAACACCCAGGATTTTGACTATCCTGGGTTTTGGTCCACTTCGGTGGGGCACCCCGATTGGGGGTGCCCCGCTGTGTGAGACCCCCCAGAAAGCCCCGAAAACTCACCTCTCCCCGCTCCCACGTGACTGCTGCAGCCAATCCCCGCCGGCGGACAAGCGAGAGGCAGCGCCGGACAAGCAGAGCGCGTCCGCCACCGCCTCCCGCGCGTCCCTCTTACAGGCCCTGCTAGAGGGACGCGTGGGGGGCCGCGGCGGCGGACGCGCATGCGCCGCTGGAACGTGGAAAAGGTAGGATTGTGGGCTTCCTGGGGGGTTTCACCCCACGGGACATCCGATTTCGGATGCCCCGCGGGGAGGGATCTGATTGGCCCGGGAATCTTATAGATTCCCGGGCCGATCCCCCCTGGTTGTTGTACCAAGTGCACCTAGACTGATTCACTCTGCACAGGGCATCCCGAGCTGGAATGCCCCCCAGTCACCCTGCAATACTTATCTAGCCCACAGTGCATGCCAGTATCACTTGCATCCCTTTCTGGCCCTGCATTGCCGCGCCCAACCGTAACTGAGTGGCTGTGTTTGGCCGCGCACAGCCAAAGTAATGCCGCAGGATTTAATTCAGCTTCTCCAGCCGCACATTAATATGCACAACCAAAAAACCTGGTGTCTGTGCCGTGGGATTGTTGGACAGGTGAGAAAAGCGGGTGAGCAGCTGGGAGGCGGACCAAATCCTGAGATAGTGAAAAAATGTTGGAACCAAGGAGGTTACTTACTAAACAGCGGAGAGCTTCTCCTCACATACCCTGAAGTGTTAAAGAAGAAATTAATCTTGATAAATCCCTTGCATTTGATTCTCCAAGTAAAGTCATGATATGATATGATATGTATGTTATGTTACATGTATGTTACGCCCAGGGACTGTGATGAACTTAATTTGGTAACACTTATAATTGATCCTTGTGGCTAGGGGGTACTTGACGAAAAAAGCTTGAAAACCACCAATCTAGATGAACCAATATTCCTATCCTCTTTCTTTCCCCACCC
Organism: Gastrophryne carolinensis; assembly: GCA_027917425.1. Classification (NCBI taxonomy): domain Eukaryota; kingdom Metazoa; phylum Chordata; class Amphibia; order Anura; family Microhylidae; genus Gastrophryne; species Gastrophryne carolinensis. Next base: position 600,159,658 of record CM051235.1, read on the forward strand.
TCTTTTTTATTTGTTTCCTTTCCTTTCTTTTTCTCTTTTGTTCTTTTTTCATTTTCTTGTTTTTTAATTAAAGTGGACCAACACCCAGGGGGGATCAGCCCGAGAATCTATAAGGGCCTTATTTATCAAGGAATAGAGACAGATAGCGACTGGGGAGCTTGCCAGTAAAGCCAGGTACCGCAACTAGAACGCCGGCTCCCCTCCACAATCACACATTTATCAAGCCGATACTGCTTAGCGACTGAGATAGCGCCATATAGCGACTCATTCATCATTATCCCAGCCTCATCCCACAGCGCCAGAGAACATCCTTGAACAGCGACAGGTATGACCTCTCGCTACCTGGCGCTCTCCAATGCATTTCAATGGCAGAATGTATTTTAATTAATAAATATTTTTTAATATTTTTTTTTTTTTTTTTTTAATTTCAAAAAAATAATCTGTGAACACTTCTTCCTTTGAAAATGTATTTTTTGGGGATTTTTAAAAACATTTTTTTTTTTTGCAGAATTGATATTACAGGTCTGATTTTAAACTATTCAGGTTTGAATATTATTTCAAAATCATTCCATTTTTTTTTTTTGGGTGGTTAGGGGGTTAAAAAACTACTTTTAACACATCGCCTACTGCGCTCTGGGATTTAAACATGCATTTCACAGCGCTAGGAATTTTTAAGGCTGATTTTTTAATGAATATGGTGGGTGCCGGTCGCTATGTCCAGTCGCTATCATGCGCTCCCATACAACAGCGAACCTGTCAAATAGCGAGTCGCTATCATCCACCGAACAATGGCCAAGTACAGCGACTACTAGCGGTCGCTGTCAAAATACCGCTACAGTCGCTCAACAGTCGCTATCTGTCGCTATTAATGAATCAGCCTCCCCGATTCCGGGGCCGATCAGATCCCTCCCCGCGGGGATTCCGAATTTGGGATGCCCCGCTGTGTGAAACCCCGCAGGACGCCAAGAAACCTTACCTTATCCCCGTTCCAACGGCGCATGCGCGAGCCGCGGCCGCATCTCACTCTTCTCTCTAGCAGGGCGTGCTCCCTGTTAGAGGGAAGCGCAAGATGCGGCCTCCAGCGTGCTCAGAGCCGCTGTCTGAGGTCGGGGTGCCCCGCGGAAGTGGACCAAAACCCAGGATAGTGAAAATCCTGGGTGTTGGTCCACTTTAAAGTTATGCAGGTGATCAAATGCACATTGAGAAATTGTTTTGGAAAATAATTACTCTTTTATTTATACACCTATACACTCAAATATCTATGTTTTGGTTTATCACTAATCTTTGCAGGAAGTGACGCTTGTTCGCTGTCGTCACGGAACGCATGGGAGGCAGGCACTGTACATATCCTGTTAATTAATAACCTATAATATACTCATTCCATGTTTTGGTCATGGTTATTCCCTCTGGATAAAGTTTTGCACAATGTACATGAATATTTTTTTTATGGTAGATTAGGTTAGCACATTGCACTTTGGGTCCCCCTGTTTTTTTAGGGAAGCTGGTGATCTAGAGTATAAGTATAAGTGATCATATCATCCTGGTTTGCACAATATTGTTTGCACAGTTAATAATTCTTGAGAGTTAGCACATAGCACTTTATATGAGGTTTTAGTAAGAGAGGTTTTTGTGAGGGATTAAGAAGAGGGATACCTTAAAGGGACATGATAACAAATATTGTTCTTTGATTCTTTAATATCCAGGTATTAATAGAGAATTGCACAGTGCCCAACAACCATTTTATGGTGTTTTGTTTAGATTATATGTTTTTAAATGGTTTTAATTGTGTTTCTAAGCTCTATGTGAAACATGAATACAGAATGTAATAAGGAAGATTAAGCAGTGGTGCGGTGGTTCCATTTGTGTGGCTGTGGGGAGCAGAGGCTCTCCCCACGTGGTGGGTTTTTGAAATTTTCATAAACGTGTATTTCATAAAATAATTTCTAATGGGCTGAATGGAAATGAATGTAAACCTTACAACTGACAGGGAAATTATCTAAAAAAATAGATTTTTGTACTTGATCAGAAAAAATACTGACAACACTGACTTACAATCCACTAATGTGTTAACCTAAAACTTTAAGTAAAATGGAATAATGAATGTATAGTATAGCAAGTACGAAAATTTATGTGAACCTTGCAACTGATGTAAAATGATCCAAAAACTTTTTTTTTCTTGCACGTGATCAGCAACTATACCGACAGCACTAACTGATACAACTCAAATCCACTCCAGCGTTAATCTAAAAATGAACAATGAAGTAACACGGAACAATGAAGGTATATTGTAGCGGGCATGTAAGTATAAAAGTAGATGTAAGTATATAAAAGTCACATAAAGAAACAAGGGTAAAAGATTACTGAAATATGTACTCCCTGGATATGTGTCCTCTTTAATTTAACAATTAGAAAAACAGGTCAAGCTATTGCTGACCTCTGTTTAATGGTAATTATTGTGGTGCAGTTCAAATTATTTGGTTGTTTACAGTAGGAGTGTACAAAACAGGCACACACAGGTCAATTAGAATCCCAAATTACTTCCCATTAGGTGGCTTCACCATACATTCCTTGAGACTAATGAGGACAACACTCACCAGCAGTTGTCCATCAGCACATCTTGACAAAGCTACACCATTCGCAAACCTCATAATTTTGTCCTCATTATGTTAACCAACACACAGTGTAGATTGTCTCCTTTGGTAAATGGCATAGTGACGTATCATATGGGAATTTCATGTAAAGATAGGTGATATGGCCATCATTCTTATATTTACCATACAAAAATGCTGAAAAAAACTTATAGTCAATAGAAGGAAGACAGCTTACTCTCACGATTTAAAAAAAAACAATGTATTTTTTTTTTACCTTACTTAACCACCCATCTTTCTAAATGCACTTAGAGGCAGATTCATTAATAGTGGCAGGTAGCGACAGTTGAGCGACTGTAGCAGTATTTTCACAGCGCCCGCTAGTAGTCGCTGTGCTTGGCCATTGTTCGGTTGTTGATAGCGACTCAGTCGGTGTCCAGTAATGTTGAATACAAGGTGACGAGTCGCTATTTGACAGGTTCCGCGATGTATGGGTGCGCATGATAGCGACTGGTCAGAGCGACCGGCTCCCACCATATTCATCAAAAAATCACGCTCAAAAAATTCAAGCGCTGTGAAATGCATGTTTAAACCCCAGAGCGCTGGCGGTGATGGGTTAAAAGTAGTTTTTTAACCCACAAACCACCATATTTTTGGAAACCAAAAAAAAAAAAATTTTTTTAAGAATTTAGTAATATGAATACAATAATATCAGACCTTTTTCTTTTCCCTTAAAAAAATTATCTAACATGGCAGAAGTGGTCACAGAATTTTTCACATTTAAAAAAAAAAAAACATTAATAACAATTAATTATGAATATTTAAAGATTGTTCCATTGAAATGCATTGGAGAGCGACAGGTAGCGAGAGGTCATACCTGTCGCTGTTCAAGGTCGGACGCTGGCGCTGTGGGCTGATGCTGGAATAATGATGAATGAGTGGCTATCTGGCGCTATCTCAGTCGCTAAGCAGGATCGGCTTGATAAATGTGTGATTGTGGTGGGGAGCCGGCGTTCTCGTGGCGGGGCCCGTCATTACCGGTCGCTCATCAGTCGCTACCTGTCGCTATTCCTTCATAAATAAGGGCCTAAGTGTAAACAGACGAAAATATTATAGAGATCAAATTCCCTTTATTCATTAAAATTGTTGTTTTTGGGCATGAGATACAGCTTCAACACTGCATAAGGCATTTAAAAACAAAACAAAAAAAAGTGCACAGGTCCACAGCAGTATTGTACAAGAGTATCATGTCCATGCAACAAACATTTATTAAGGGCAATTGTATTCATGATACATCACGCCTGGGTTCTATGCTTGAGGAGGTCATGTGCAGAGACCAAGGTGCCCATTATTCTCTATGGGTGCCCAACTGAGCTTCGTACACTGTACACTACCTTTTAGCTGAGCCCGATATTGTGGTTACCTGCGTAAGACACCGGGGGCCCTGGGAGCAAAATTTAAGCCATGGGAGCCTTGTGTCTCTATGATGAGTCTGATCAATGGGTCTGATTAAAAACTGTAGGGAAAGTTTAAAGCGGACCAAAACCCCCAAAACAACTCAATTTATGTTTTCCCCCCCAGGTAAATTACCGTTTGGATGTCTTCTGCCCACAATGTTGCTTGGTATTCCTGTTATAGTGATTTTAATTTTAGTTTTACCCAGATAAGCCATTCTATGTTGTTGGTTTCTGAAAGGACACCATTGTTGTAAACTAGCTGTTTAAGCCCCTCTCCTTCCCGCTTCTCGCAATCTTATGCTTCCAGCAGTTAGTGACTATTGAAAATAGTGCTAGAAGGAAGATAAGAGCCAAAGAAAGATTACATTTTTCCTCAATTTTCTCCCAATGTTTCGATTAAAGCTAAAATCTTTTTTGAGCATTTGTATCCAAGTCATTACCAGGACACTAAGGAGAGTTGATACATGGGTTTTTTTTTAATATTTAACTCTCCAAAGGATGTGGTTGGTCCACTTTAAGCTAAGCAAAAAAGCAACTTTTTTCTTGAAGGTTCTCTTTCATCCAGGTCATACATGTAGTATAACTCTAGTAATAAGACAGCTGGATTGAACTGTACTTTCCCCGTATTTTCTTTAGACAGCTGTAGCCCTCACGAGGTTTGCAGCAACTAGACACAACTACTCAAGGCTTCTGGTGATACAGACGTCTTTCTGGATTTCTGTTTCTGCCTGGCAGGATACAGAGTTGGCCATAGCGTAAAAGAAGTATAGTTTACCTGACATTAATTTTGGAAAATTACAACTTTCCCCTGAGTACTCGAATAGCTACAAGTGACATAGTGATATAGTGACATTTACTAATTCCTCCATGTTTCAGTCTGATATTGGTTGCTGGTAGGTGACAAGGCCAAAGGTCTGACTATGGGAATGCAAAAAATGAGTAAATAGAGCTTATTTGTAGGCTTCATTAACATTTTATGGGTGTCCATCAACCTGATGAGAGATATCTGGAGGTTTGGGAAGAAATATCTTCGAGCTTGGAGTGGACATGGTCTGCTCTAATCTCTCTGCTACATTTCTTCTTTTAGACTTTTTGCTCTTCTGGTTACACACAGTATGTTTTACTAACGTGTGCAGAAGTTCCTTATCTCAAATAATATACCTATTTATATATTTGTCTTATTAGGTAACATGTCATCTCTTACCTACCTAACATTTCATCTCTCAAAACTCCAATTTTCTGAGGATCTTCCTCTAATCAGTTATGGCTACAATAAAAAGTTTTTCGGCATTTTATCCAGTAAGTGGCCTGAGTCGAACATGAAAAGGATACAATTCAGTCATTCTGTGCATCCTTGGAATATTTCATATTTCTGTGGGCTCCTGATGTCTAATCTCTGCCAACACTTAAAGAGCAGTTCAAAGTCTTCAAAAATGAGTATAAAAAGTTGCTCCTTGGCCTAGATTAGAAACTGTTAATCTGTGGATTTATTGTCTGTCTCTAAACATCATTGTTTTAGTTGTCAGGAGAGAGCCAGCTGGGCCTGCAGGTCACAGAGAATGTGTAGGTTTAAAGGATTAAACACATTTTACATTTTAGAGACAACAAAAGGGCCCTATAGTGGTATCTTAAGTAGTTTAGTTAAAGCGGTGAAACAATGTATCCAATGTGTGTGGCTGTCACTAGAATCCTAATAGGTGTTTCTTAACATTCCTTCTCGGAGATGGGCTGTTTGGTGATGGTCTCTGTATTTACTGCAGCTCCCTAGTGTGACAGGCCCGGGATGATGGACAGGAGATCTTTTACAGAAGCTTGTCCTGTCAATCACAAGGCCTGGCAAAGTGTCTTTTTACATTTTAAGTGTTTGGCTTTTTATCCTTCTATTATTTTATGAAAGAAGCATATACATAGATCTGGTTTCAAAGTTTTGGGTGGTATGATGTCCAATCCATCTTCAGACATTAACTAATGATACTGTGCAAAAATGTCAATCAACGTCCTCTTGTACTTCAACAGTCTTTTCTATAAAAATAAGGTCGAACACTCTCAATTAAAGATGAGCAAATTGATTCTGCACATAATTTGGTCTGAATGTTTTTAAACATTGGACGAAATCTGAAACAAATCTTTAGGGATTGATTTCGAACACTTTTTGTGCGGACAACTTCACCTTCAAAACACCAGACGTGTTGATACTCCCAAAGATGGATAATATTTGGGATTTCCTTCTTTATTTTTTAGAAAAGGTTTGGATACAGTCCGAATCAGAGCAGTTGGAGCATATTTAATTTTGGAAATAAACATTTCGGGTTGAAACTAATCTGAAAAACTTACAAGCTAATTCCCAAAATCAAATAAGTAAAACATTTTGGAAGATTCCCTCATCTCTAGTCAAGTAATCTTTAATGGCTTTTACTTGGCACAAAGCACATGGCACAAAGCACATTTTCCTATAATTTGTGCCGCTCCTGAATAGGATGTTACTCTAATTTTAAAATTGATGGACAGCAAAATGATAAAAGCAAAGTCGACTTTTGTCAACATCTTAGTTATTTTTATCTACCCCCCTTTTCCTTTCTAGAGCAATTGAAGCACTTTAAAAGTTTAATCAATTGCTTTAGAATGGAACAAATTTTATCACACAATTTGCCAAATCATATTAGGAACCAAATCTAGATTCACTCATCTCTAGTCTAAGAGGCTGATTTATTAATAGCGACATGTAGCGACAGTTGAGCGACGGTAGCGGTATTTTCACAGCGCCCGCTAGTAGTCACTGTGCTTGGCCGTTGTTCGGTTGTTGACAGCGACTCAGTCGGTGTGGCATAATGCTGAATACAAGGTTACGAGTCGCTATTTGACAGGTTCCACAATGTATGGGTGCGCATGATAGCGACTGGTCAGAGCGACCGGCTTCCACCATATTCATCAAAAAATCACGCTCAAAAAATTCAAGCGCTGTGAAATGCATGTTTAAACCCCAGAGCGCTGGAGGCGATGTGTTAAAAGTAGTTTTTTAACCCCCAAACCACCATATTTTTTGAAACCAAAAAAAAAAAAGTATTTTAAATAATTTAGTAATATGAATACATTAATATTAGACCTGTAATATCAATTCTGTACATTTTTTTTTTCCCTTAAAAAAATTATCTAAAATGGCAGAAGTGGTCACAGATTTTTTTCACATAAAAAAAAAAAAAACATTAATAACAATTAATTATTAATATTTAAAGATTGTTCCATTGAAATGCATTGGAGAGCGCCAGGTAGCGAGAGGTCATACCTGTCGCTGTTCAAGGTCGGACGCTGGCGCTGTGGGCTGAGGCTGAAATAATGATGAATGAGTCGCTATATGGCGCTATCTCAGTCGCTAAGCAGGATTGGCTTGATAAATGTGTGATTGTGGTGGGGAGCCGGCGTTCTCGTGGCGGGGCCCGTCATTACCGTTCGCTCACCAGTCGCTACCTGTCGCTATTCCTTCATAAATACGGGCCTAAGGGATCTCTAACACGTTTCACTTGCTGGCGACATGACACAAAGCACCTTTTCCTGTAATTTGTACTTCTGAATACCACGTTATTCGGATTTTAATATTGAGGGATAGCAGATTGATAAAGGGAATAATAAAAAGTCTACTTTTGCATATATTTTGTTATTTTTATCTAAATCCCTCCCCCAACTCTTTTTACTTTAACCTGTTCATTGCATCACCTTATAGAATTAAATGCAGCCACTCATACATCTAATATGGAGGATGTATGAGTTGCTACAGAGACATCCCCCAAGACCAAGCAGTGGGCTGAAGAAAAATAGGTGACTATGTCCCAGTACTTTTTTTGGAAGGATTCAATCACTTTCGAAACAACAGACATGTTGCTACGTTTTTTGATTTTTTTTAATTACATTTTTACTTTTTAGCTTAAAACAGGTTGGATACTGTCCTTTCCAGAGCAATTTAAGCACTTTCAGTTTGGAACAAATCATTTCAGACGGAAACAAAACTTGATCCAATTGGCAAAATCATATTTAAAACTAATCTCGAAAGGTTTGCTAAGTTCGCTAGTTCACTGCTCCCTAATGAGTTTCACTTGCTGGTGACATGACACAAAGCACCTTTTCCTCACATGTCTCTACTAAAGAGCAAGTTACTCTGATTTTAATATTCATATCTCTTGCTACCCACATTCTACCTCACAATTCCCCTCTTATCCATGTGTTCTGTAATTTTGTATGGGGGAGGTGCCTGGCCAACAGTATAGGTATTCTAATGAAGAAGAAAATTATACCTATACTGGATTGTCCCCCCTGATGGGGTTAAATCCAAAGTTTGCCTGACCCACTGGGAACCTAATTAAATCTATTACACTTATGGAAATAATAAAGTATAAGTGGGCTGGTTGGTAAGGTAGCCCCCAAATGCACAAGAGAAAGGATATTGGAACACGGGAGTCTTTGGACTATCTCCCCTGTTCTAAATAAATGTTTGAAAGGGGCTTACGGAATATCAACCACGCCATTATATATAATCATACATATCCAGATGTATCAGAAAATACAAATTACACTTTATTATACTTTAGTACATGTTAGTTAAAAACACATTAATTCATAGAATAAAAAATAACACATGATTTCCAAAAGAATTTCAGTCATTTTTGATGTGAAAGTGGTTATATCTTTGTTCTTCAACCTGGGAAGAAGAAAATTAGTATTGGTAGGTTCCACCCTCCAATCATAAGACCTCACTTGAAGAACCGGCTCCTTCAACCTCAACTCATAACTTTTAACATTAATTCCTAAACTCAATACTTTCCATACCATTTTTACTTGTATATGGATGGTATACAAAAATGTTCATTTTCACACAAGAAATACAATACAATGCTTGAAAACAAAGCATTGGAGCCATTATATATACCATTATAAAATATATATATATATATATATATATATATATATATATATATATATATATAAAGAAAAGTTTCAGTATATGTTTTTAGGTTGCAACAATTTGCATATATATATATATATGTGTGTGTGTGTGTGTGTGTGTGTGTGTGTGTGTGTGTGTGTGTGTATTGCAAATTAAATGAACCAATTGAATATTAGGTTTATTTGCAACATTGACAAACTTTTGGTACATTATCATTTTCATTGGCTAATCTAAGTTTACATAGTAACATAGTATGTGCGGCTGAATAAAGACTTTAGTCCATCCAGTTCAGCCTGTTTATCTCCTTCCAGTGGTCTAGTAGCCATATCTGGAAATGTTATTACATGCCAGGAAGGCATCCAGGTCACTTTTGAACTCTTCATAACTACCTCCTCTGGTAGAGAGTTCTATAGTCTCAATGCTCTTACAGAGAAGAATCCACTCCTATGTATATTTTTCCATTTTATTAAAAAAAAATCAATATTGAGATAAAGCTAATGGTAATGTTGCTATTTTTATTATTTTTAATTAAATTAATATTATTACATATCACACACAGTATTAGTTATAACAATGTTATTTTTTTTAACCAGAGATTCCTTATGAAACATACATTTACTGGCTTTTCAACTATTTCTTTAAATTATTTTTTTTCTCCTTTTTTTTAAAAAAACACATACCAAAGAAATAAGCATAGGAGCTGAAGTCTTTATTGGAAGAAATGAGTGTCTGGCAGGTAAGGCGATGCTCTCCATCAAGAAGTCTCTGGGGGTCATTTGTGCTCCATTGAAGTGTTTCCTTTTGCTCTGACCTCTTACTGACCTTTCTTACTTTTTTCAAGCTCCTCAGTGGGTGATGTGCTGCTCAATATCGTGGGATAAAGATTACTGTGGCTCCTATAGTCGCTATATGACTTATTTTAAGGGTGGCTTCAATAACATATTGATATTACTAGCTATAGCAAGGTGCTAGGTTTAGTCTTTTAATATGTTAATTGAGCACATTATACTACAATCTTGAAGGATCTGGAGCATAGATAATGAGCCTGTAGCTGTCCATTTGCTTCCAGTGTATTGCTGGCCATCCACAAGGAGATAAAGCTGCCAGATGTGACTATTTTCCCGTAGATTGTACCAATCTGATTGCTATTCATTTCAACATAGATAAAAAGAATCACTCATTAGCTTCCACTTACAATCATTTGTGATAATAGTAAGAATATTTAAAGGAGCACTATCGCGAAAAAATGGCCCATTGATAAAAATCCATATAAATATGCTGGATGGTGGGAAGAGGAGTCACTTTTACACCCGGCATCAAGAAATATCCAGCCAGGCTTGTTTTTCTTTCTTTTAATGGAAGGAAGAGGACATCCGGGTGACAGACTCTGTCACCCTGGATAGACTAAACCAGTCACCCCTGAATTTTATTCTCACCATGAGAGAATAAACCACAAGCTTGGCAGGAGTTTTATTCAGTTCGGGTGTATAAGTGACCTCTCCTCTCATTACCTGACGTGTTCATATGGATTTTCACAATTTTGTGCTAGTGCCCCTTTAAGAAGCTCAAGTTACTATTACAGCTCAGGAGCTTACTTTCCAGCTAGTCATATATGGAGCATCTGACTTTTCATTCCCCGGAGCAGTGTTCCCCAAAACCTCTCCTGGTGAGCCACCACCGGGTCATGTTTTGTGGATCTCCTTACAGAGATCTGACTTTTCATTCCCCGGAGAAGTGTTCCCCAAAACCTCTCCTGGTGAGCCACCACCGGGTCATGTTTTGTGGATCTCCTTACAGAGCGCTCTATAGTTCTGTCTGAGCACTAATTACTTCACTTGTGCATTCGTGTGGCGACCTGTTGGTGGCTCTCAAAGAGAGGGTTGGGGAACTCTGTCCTAAAGTATCAGACCCATGGATGGGCTAAAAACTCCATCAATGACCCCTTAATGCAGCAGGTCATGCTGGTGGGTGCTCCTGTGCTTTCACTTATGAAGACATATTTGAGCGCATAGAGCAGCATTATTGTCCACTGCTTAACACTGCAGTGGAGAACAAGGGTGGACATTAAAAGAAGGGCTTTACCCACACAGTTGTTTGTAAGGCTTTTCGAGCAATGGTACAAATTTATACTCAGCATCCATCATTATTCAGAACATATGCTGTACCTGCCTATGCCCTCAGATAAGGCTACAAGAACATATGAGATAATTTTGGCACTGTTTGGCCAATTTTTATTTTAAGTATTTATGTAGCGGGTTTGTAGGATCTGCTGTCTGATCCTTTTTTGTTCTCCCAAGCTGCAAGAATTGAGGTCTCTGCAAGACATTATTTCTTTGGAAAGGTTGGGAAACTATTTACCGAGACAGATTTTCAGTAAGGCTTGTCTGTCCACCTTCAAGTAGTATGAACCATGTAAATACTGTCTGTTTATTGGTATTGGCAAATAGGATTTTATTGGTCTCTTAAAGCACTCAATATTTAGCCTAACATGAGTCTCTCCCTAAGTTGCTTCTGACTGTTTTGGTTCTCCCAAGTCTCATTAATCATACAGCTATCTATCTCAGATCTTGTGCTCTTAAATGGCAATGCCTCAAAAATATGTCCACAAGTGGAGTAGATGGCCAGGTAATTATTATTAGCTCTACCCAAGCATTGCACCCCAGGACCTTGGAGAATAGAGACCTAGGAGACATCAAAAGATTATTTAATTGGATTGTTATACATGGTTCTGCCTACTGCTAAGGATCATGGGTAGATTGTTGATGTGTACGCACCTTGTAAATACTTTCTTATATAGGAAATGCTTTTTTCTTTAAAGTGGACCAACACCCTGAGGTGATCACCTCACACACCGCGGGACATCCGAGATCTCTGAATGGCCGGCGCGGGCGCGCACACGTCAAGAGTGACGCGCGGGAGGCGCCGACGGGCAAGCTGCTTGTCCGTCGCTGTCAATCAGCTTGTCCGTGGCGGGGAGAGGTGAGTTTTGGGGGCTTTCTGGGGGGTTTCACACAGCGGGGCACCCCGATCGGAAGTGGACCAATACCCAGGATAGTCAAAATCCTGGGTGTTGGTCCACTTTAAACAGTCAAAGGTTTTCTTCTGGCCACATTAACACCAAGGTGTATTCAGTATAGCATGGGTCCCTCCCCCCTCCTGCCCAGACTCAGGAAAAGTGTCTGGGATCCCCATGGCTTACAGGTAGAGATGAGCAAATTTTCTTGAAAATTTGATTCAGATAATTCAAGGAATTTCCACCAAGACAATTCTGGAGAGTGTTCTGCATTGCTGCAGCATCCTCGCTTGTGCTCACTAGAGATGAGCCAGACAGGGGACAATCCGCTTGGGAAGCACTCTGGCCACTCAGTAGTTTCAAAAGCCAAATACAATTAAAGTCTAAGGGAAGAAAAACTCAGGTATTTGTTTATCACTTTCCTTTATAAAAAGAAGAGTGTGTCCCACCGCCATGGGCTACTAGCTCTGTGCTCCAGACATAAGGGCAAGAAGTCCAGGAGCCAGAGGCCACGCGTCCAGCCTTTGGTCCTGTAAGTCTACTAGCTCCTCAGCACAAGTGGAGATGCCACAGCAATGCAGAACTTATTGCCGAATATGACTGCCACAGTATGGATCCTGAAACCATGTTGGTTTAACACTTTTGCAGGGCTAAAAGTTTTCTAGCATTTAGGTCCAGTTTGGGTCCCCTTAAAACTTAGCTTCTCCTTCTCTACATTCCAGTTACTGTAACTCAAGCTCTTCGATAAATCTAGATTTTATTGCTTGTATTAAAATCAATCCAACCTTTTGACCCGGCTTGTAGCTTCCATTATCCTCTCCCTGTCTGTTAATTCTCCTTCTTCACATCCATGGGGGGTGACTGATAGACAGGCAGGACAGTTGGGAAATACAGTATAGTGCTGAGTGATACAACGACTCTTGACAGATACCTGGGGCTGCTGAGAGATACAGGGACACTGTGACTTCTCCATCACAGTCATCTTTGATTAAAAAAAAAGGTTGGTGCCAGGCTACTCTCTATACAGGCCAGGGGTGTTTTGCCTTAAAGACCCTTTAACATACAGAGTGCAGTGCAAACTGAAAGGTGTAAATGTAATGATTGTAACATGTCCAGTTTGGCAGATAGAGGATGGATTTGTGTATGTTTAAGATCTTTTGTGCCTGGTGACAGAGGAAACACAAAAACACAACTGCGTGGATACAGACATACTTAGTACTAGAATGGTAACCTTAGGGTGGACCATCAAGTCATACAGTAAATCACAGCATCACTTGAGATAATGTGGTTGATTTGGGTCTTACATGTTGATGAGTGTCTACAAGTACCATACTTTCTTTTTTGCTGGAAAACCAAAACTGATTTGTTTTACTAGTTGTAGTATAGTTATATAGATGTTGCAGCATAGAAAAGATGTATAGAGGAAACACACGGTGGGTTGTTACTAGAGAGAAGCTTAAAGTGGACCAACACCCAGGATTTTGACTATCCTGGGTTTTGGTCCACTTCCCCGGGGCACCCGATCAGGGGTGCTCCGCTATGTGAAACCCCCAAATCTCCCAATAAAACTCACCTCACCCCGCTCCTACGGCGCATGCTCGGCCGCTCGTCCAATCAGCGCGCTCGGAGCCGCCAAGGTATGTGCGTCAAAACGACGTCTTGCCTCAGCGGCTCCAAGCACACTGGTGGCTGCATCTCGCGTTGGACCGGAATTCAGGTAAGGTTTGCAGGCGTCCTGGGGGGTTTCACACAGCGGGGCATCACGATTGTGAAACCCCGCAGGGAGGGATTGGATCGACCTGGGAATCTTATAGATTCCTGGGCCGATCCTGCAGGATGTTGGTCCACTTTAACAGGGGATTATTTGGTTCCGGAGCTGTCCATCCAGATAGTCTCCAGTGTCCAGAATTCAGTATTCAGTTGCCTTTTTATAAAATAAGAGTGCCCCACTTTCGTAGGCTGCAAGCCCGGTGCACCAGGCATAGGGGCTAGTAGCCCAGGATGCAGTGGCCTTTTCCCTTCAGCCCAGGTCCGGTGCTCTTTTGAGAGGCAGAGGCACATACATAGTATCATTTAGGAGGAACACGGCCTATTGCTTCTGTGTTTTAGATGTCTTGCTCTAATTTATTCATTATTATGATTTATTATTTTTGTTACTATTATGTGGTGTCAATCACATTATTTTGAGCAGCAGATGATATCCATTATTAACCACTGTGTGCGGCACCTACAGCAGCTAAATGGTCTGGGAGTGAGGTCAGTAAGGTGCTGGTAAGTTACAGGTATTTAGAGCCATACTGACTTTAGTGCACCCCACAGCTGCTATCGTTTGTGCGGGGGAGGATCCATGGAGCCAACATAACAATCAAGGTTCCAATTAGGGGGCCAGGGAAGTACCTGGAAGTCTTGGTCATGCTTTTCCAACCAATGTTGGACATTTATAGCCGTGTGACATTTTGCGTTTAATACAAATGTTGGCTTTAAGGAGCTGCAACCTCAAGCAGATGAAACCAATAGGCACTGGACATACACAGGCCACACCAACCCACCAGCCAGATTAAGGAGTACGATCAGCGGTGTGGGAACCCCGGTAAGGAGAGTGTGTGTGGTGAAACAGCAGCTCCGTTAGTGGTGGAGGGCGCACACTGCCTGTTATGAGGCTCTTTGGGGGGTTCTGTACACTGCCTGTTATGGTCTTCTTAAGAAGGGTTCTTCACACGGCCTGTTATGGGCTTCTTGGGAGGAAATGCTGCACAGTTATGGAGTTTTTTGGGTGGGGGAGGGGTTCTGCCCACTGCCAGTTATGGGTTTTCTGGGGACGATTGTTCACACTGTCTGTTATGAGTAACTTGAGTAGGGGGGTACTGCCTGTTGTGGGGTTCTTGGTGGGAATTCTGCACACTGCCTGTTATAGTTTATTGTGGGGGGATCTGTACACTGCCTGTTATCACTGCCTGTTATGGGGTTCTTGGGGGGGGGGGGGGATTCTGCACACTGAATGTTATGGAGTTATTGGGGGGAATTCTTCACACTGCCTTTTATGGGGTTCTTTGGGTTATTCTGCACAATGCCTGTTATGGGATTCTTTGTGGTAGATTCTGTCTCCACACTACCAATTTTCCTCCTCTAAAAAAAAATAAATGTGATGAAACTCATCAAAACATGCAATACAACTGTGTAAATCATTATGCAGGAAAGCAGAATTCCCATACTACAGCACCTTAGACTACAAGATACCAAAGGTGCAAACCTATTACTTCATACAAAAGAAAGTTGTTAGAAGAAGCATTAGAAGATCTCTCCCATGTGATGGTCACAATCTTAGTGATAAGTATGTGACAGCATGGCCAGATAAAGCGCGTGAGAATGATTTTCATGAATAAACACCCTTAACCAATCTGACCAACCATCTATAGGCCCAAATAAAATGCAACAATGAGTTTATCTTAGCGGTTGATGTACAAACATTGTCACCTAAAATCTCGGCTACTGTAGTCTGATTCGGGACATTAACATAGATAATATGACCATATCAGGCGTCAAACAGCCATTATGCACTATAATTGTCTTCCCTATTGCTCTAGACGGAGCGGCTGTCCTGAGCATCTGCTGGGAATCAAACTGATGCGGCCAAACCTTTATTTTGTTCTCAGTTTCACACGTTGCCTTGTCTCGAATTGGCCACTTATTATGACTGCCCAGCATGAAATGAGTTAAAATCATGCGCTGGGCTACCAGCGTTTATTTAGGTGTTGTTGCGGAGACACAAAGATGAGCCATATGAGGACCACAGAAGCCAAGAAGGGATGATTTGAGGTAGATCAAAAACCTAGTTTGGTCAGCCTTAAAGTGGACCAACACCCAGGATTTTCACTATCCTGGGTGTTGGTCCACTTCAGCAGGGCATCCGAGATCAGGATGCCCCGCTGTGTGAAACCCCCCCAAAAGCCCCAAAAAACGTACCTTTTCGGCGACGGACAAGCGACGGATAAGCCGCCGCAACCGCCTCCTGCTCGTTCCTCTTACAGGGCGCGCGCCGGCCATTCACAAACGGCGGGCACGCGCACTGCTAGAGGGGCGCGCGGGAGGCGGCGGCGGCTGATCCGTCGCCGATAAGGTAAGGTTTTTGGGGGCTTTTGGGGGGGTTTCACCCCGTGGGACATCCCGATCTCGGATGCCCCGTGGTGAGGGAGGTGATCACCCCTGGTTGTTGGTCCACTTTAAGAGTCTAATAGACTCCAGGGCAAGATGATTCATTGTCACTATTGTGAAAACTTCGGAATCAGGATAAAAATGCAGCTTTCCGACGATCCCACACCAGGCCTATATGAATGTCTGGCGCAATGTGTGTACAGGGCTCACTCACTTCTTGTAGATCTTGGTGTACGGTTGCCAAAAGCAATAGATTGCAGGTAGTGAAATCTGCTTCCCTAAAACATACATTTGCTAACATAAGACAATATCTAAAAAATCTAGATCAGCTCAGCACGTTGAGGACATCATTCTGGACATCATATACACTTTCAAGAGGCAAAAAACCCTTTTTCTTGTAAATACAATAAATTGTATTATTGATAGTTTAAATTAATATTAGTACTATAATTATTTGGTATGATATAATTTATATTAATAATTGTATTATTCATATTTGAAAAATAATAATGTTATTATTAGAAATGTAGTATTATATTAACTGATTGGACATTAGGAATCACTCTATAATTTGACAGAAAACCTTATAGTCATATTTACATTATTCCTTTTCTTGGTTTTCCTCTGTGCTGAGATATTATAGGAATACGCTTTAAGCCACTGAAAGGAGTGCACCTGAAATATCCAAGGACGTGCGTTTAATTAAATACAAGGACATTTGGAATTATTCCACATTTCATACATGTTCTAACCACAAGGAGAACAGAAAATGCTTTTGATAAAAAAATTTGTCTAAAATGTTCGGGTCTGTATTGATAACAGCATTTTTAAGGCTCTTGTTTTCATAAAGGCAACTACTGATAACACTGAATGAAGCCCTTACCCAGCCTCAAAAGCTGACTGAACTACTTGCACCCATTTCCTTATTTTTAACCCCTTCATTGCACAGAGGAATATCATTTTATATTTGAGTGTGAGTTTTGTGCGTTTTTCCTTTGGAATGTAGATAAATGCTTTGTATCCAAAAACCCTTAGGTGTTTTACACTTGGATTCTCATTGTACCACAGTTCATATGGAGTTTTTCCACTATTCTACAAAAAAACATGTTCTGCAAATTAGTGTCATTGCTGCCTCCCCCCAATAATTCTGTGGTAGTCCAGAGTCTGTCAGCATGCATCTGATCATTTCAGTCAGAATTCAGTTCTTTCTTTCATCTACCTCATTTTTCTCTGGTGTGTATGGGAATGTCTTTTGTACTTTGTGCCCTCTGAATTCACCTCTATTGTCACTCTGAAGTATGAGAAGTTTCCTCTGAATTTTGTTACTTCTCTTTACTACATAGTCCTGTAATTTGTATTCACTCTTGTGTTGCATTAGGTAAGTCAGTGGTTCCCAACCCTGTCCTCAAGGCACACCAACATGTCATGTTTTTTGGATCTCCAAATAGCCAGCTCTATTGCTCTGCAGCTGCACTAATTACTCCACCTGTGCATCTTTGTGGAGATCTGCAAAACCTGGCCTGTTGGTGTGCCTTGAGGACAGGGTTGGGAACCACTGAGGTAAGTGACTGTGTATCTTCAAAAGTCATCTATGTACCTGTTGCCTCCAGGTGTAGGTGGGTTTAAGGGCCCACATAGTCTCGCCTTTTCCTTCACTGTGTTGAGGTGATACAGATGGTCATCCAGCTTGGCGCTCGCTATGGTCTGCTTGCCGTCCAGGATAGAAAACTTGTCACCTTGAAGTTTTACAGTGAGTCCTTTGGCTGTCAGATGCCCGCATTGAAATGTATGGTTGCCTGTCATTTTACATGTGGCATTTCAGTTCCCTACACATGAATCAGAGATTGTGGCTTTGACTTTTGCTAATTTGCTCTGCTTTCCATATAGTACAGTCTCTCTTTATGTGTCCCTGTTTGTTGTACCTAAAGCACATCCTGGTTTCCTTCTGATGTGTCTCTGTGTTTGTAGTTTTAAGAGCGGTCCTGGTTTTAGTTTCTTTGCTGATACTCATCTATG
The DNA here is from genome assembly GCA_027917425.1 of Gastrophryne carolinensis. Taxonomy (NCBI): domain Eukaryota; kingdom Metazoa; phylum Chordata; class Amphibia; order Anura; family Microhylidae; genus Gastrophryne; species Gastrophryne carolinensis. Next base: position 600,177,820 of record CM051235.1, read on the forward strand.
AGTCTGGTCTTTACAAATGCTAGTGTCTCAGGCCGTGTCTCCAGTGCATTAATCAGTGGGGTGTTTGTCTCGGGGTAAGCTGCACAACAACATGGCTGTGGCGTGACTGTGTGTTATATTCTCACCAACTGATCTGAGTTGTATGATTACTTCCAGCATGGCATTTATATGCTTCTGCATATACTGTGGCTTCATTCAGTCACTGGGCCCATAACCTGTTGCAGAGTGATGAAGCTTAGCCAGCTCAGCCTGGTTGGCAGTTGAATTTGCCAACCACTGGAGGAAGTACTTTCCTACTACATCATCATAGGGGCGGGGTTTTACATCAAAGCCCAGTTCCACAATCTCGCCAGCCAATAGGCTGCAATCTGGCCGTGCAATCTGGTCGCTGGGTTGGCTTGTTAACTATCCTCTTGGGGATTAAGCAGTGCTGGGCGACAGCTGTGCATCTGGTCACTCATATATAACAGAGTGAAAGGGGAAGACAGGACAGACTTTTGCACGTGGGCCAAATCTGATGACACTGCAGGTCAGACTTGGCCTGCAGGCCAGAATTTGAAACGTGTGCCTTATAGCATGAAGGTTTAAAGGGACTGTAAACCCAATAGCATTTAGAAGGCAGCAAGAAGCTCCTCTGATGCCTGTCCTATCTCCTCCATTTCCTGCATCACATGGTAGAAACCGTAGCAGGGCTCCAAAGTTTAAACTTCATCCATCCAGGACCAAGGACCAGGTTGTCGCTCCATCAGGAAACTCATTTGGTACATTTTATTTTGCCTGCATATTAGATTATAATTTTAAATATTATTTGGGGGGGGGGGGGGGGTTGGGACTTCCCCCGCACCTTAATTCAGTAAGTGGCACCTGCGAACAACAAGGCCTGGAGTCCTACAAATTACCTTCCCCTTACTTCTTGTCTTGCTATAGGGTCCCCATTTTGCACAACCCACCTCTGATCTAGAAGGAGGCACCAGGGCATCCTTGTTAAACATCTAGGTTTAATATCATTGGCCCCTACACTTCCCCTGCATGACCATTGCCCACCACACATACCCCTTTTTATGGTTTAAATAGACCGGGTCTATTTGCACAGCCATTCAAGTGTCCTCATTAATTTAGAATTTAATTTTTGCCATTATGACAGCAAGACCTGGAAAAGGAGGTGACAGGAGCAGGAGCTGGTGGCAATTTGACCAGAAGGCACCAGGGCAACCTTGCTAAACCTCTAGGGTTAACCTCATTGGCCACCGTTGGCTTAACCTCCGATACCTGGTTAGCTAGGCCCCTACACTTCCCCTGCATGACCATTGACCACCACACATACCCCTTTTTATGGTTTAAAAAGCGGGAAAAAAAGCAACAGCTGCAGGTGCCTGGGGGCATGGCACAGACAGGGACCTGTTTTTGGGCAAAATAGCACTCGGTACAAGAAGGAAAAAAAATCTGCCTCCCCTATACTATGGTGTTGCTGCTGACCCAAACCAATATGTTCAATGCAGTGCCCCCAACCTATGAGTGAGCCCAATATGAGGGGGATAAGAGGCCTGCTGCATGGCCGGCATCACTAACAGTTTCCCTGACACATCAATGGAAAACAGGATAGCTGGGATAAAAGCACCCCTCAATGACCTTGGCACCCAAGGCAATGTCCTGCTCACCTGTCCATAGAAACAGCCATGGTCCTCCAATGCAAACAGCAACCACGTTGCATAGTACAACAAAAGGCAGCCACATAAGATCTGGTGGGGGGCGCAGACCCCTAGACCACCTACTTGGATGCTCCCTATTAATGGGCAACAAATTACACATTTTCATTTTTTCCATGGCTTTGGGAACATGAACGTAGATTTAAATGTGCATTACAAGCGCCATGCGGTTGTTGGTCCGCTTTAAGTTCAAGTGATTTTCGCTGTAAATAGATAATTAAGCACCAATTATGTTTATCAAATATGTAACAAGATAAAGATTTCTAACACAGTTTAACAAGTGAACAAACTTTAAAGGCTCTTCCAGCTGACTCTCTATCATAACACAAAAGGGAAAAGGCAAGAATGTCTATATCAGGTCAAAGCAGGTCCCCAAGGACTATGAGCCAAGTGTTGGCCTTTATGTTGTGGAACTTCAAGGGGGAGGCAATTTATCTGAGAAAACAAAACTGTTAAATAACTTGAGGGCTAATGAGAGATTTGTTTTTGTCATCATATCAGCATGAAAAGTTGGCTGGGAGATTTTGAAAGGGGACAGCTTTTATGAATTTAGTTGGGCTGTTTTATCCCCCCTGGACATCTCAACTACGGATTCCCCTCCACCTGAATTTTCATAGAAAGCCCAAAGAAAGGGAAAATACTAGTATTGTTAGAGTGAAGCCACCAGAGGTGTGATTCAAATTTTTAACTACTGGTTCCCTAAACATAAAGTTGTCATGTGCTGCACACGTCTATAGTTTTAAAATAAATGTTTGCATACAATCTAATAAAAAGCAAACTGTGTAATACTAAACTAAATTAAAACGTGTCTAAGCAAAATTAAGAGATTGTATAACTTTTTTGTGCCAATTCTCCTGGGTTCTGAGAACTGCTACAATTTTAACAACTCTGCTGAGCAAGGTCAGAACCAGCTGAATCCCCCCCGGGAGCCACCCCTGGATGGAAAGTTGGGGTGTTGGCACCTGTAATCGCTTCCCTCAGCGGAGCCGGGGCACCGTGTCCTGAAATTCTTTGGTTTGATTTTCTAGATGTGGTGACCAAACTGCCAAAGCCTGTGTATGGAGAAGGCATAAAAAGTCACTTGGGGGGGCGTTCACTGAGCAAGAACTCGATCTTTGGATCTGGTAAGTTTTATACTACTGGAGTAAGGCAGATTACCTGGGTAGGACAAAAAAAATGTTTTTTTAGTTTTATGTCTGTATAATGGGGACAATTCAGAGCCTGGTGAGAATGATCACTCCTTTTTAGGAGAGAAAATTGCTATTCACTTTCATTGTCTACCTTGGGGCTGATTCAGAGCCAGGTGAAAATTTACACCAGGTAGACAATGAAAGCGAATGCCTTTTCCTAAAAATGAAGCAGTATTCTCACCAGGCTCTGGATCGACCCCCTCATAAGTCAATATTACTTGTAATATGTAATTAAAGTGAACCAGGTTTTTTTTCAAGACTGGGTCTACAAATATATCCACCCCTTGGGTATTTTAAATTGGGTGGCCCCCTTAACAATAATTGGAAAGCAAAAATTGAGCCGAATTATCCCCTCCCATACCACCAGCAGACAATATAGTTTGCCAGGTGGGTGTGTACTGCTTTAAAAGAAGAAGGAAGGTGAGCATTGAAGCCTGATTTGGTTTTTTTTAGGGTTTTTAGGGATTTTTAACTAGAGGGACTTCCCAATAAGTGACCTACTGGGGGTAGGGCTCTACTGGATCTAAAGACTTTTTAGACGTGATGTCCACTTTAACTGTTCTTAAAAACTGTTCTGTTCCAGATGATCTGTTTCTAAGTTAGTAAAGGCCATATGTTTAGTAGACCACTTACACTACAGGCTGAGCTCCTAAAAACAGACAGTGGTCTTTGCCCCCTGCTGAGCAGCTGTTTTAACTGGTAATGGTAGAAACACTTGACTGGTGGATATCAAAAGCAAAATAGAGAGGTTGCAAGTCTGTCACCAGAGTGACCCATGGCTGACATCAAGTCGAGAAGGAATGAGCACCACGTAGCCAAAACATTTCATACGTAGAATCTAGACCTTTTAATTACTGTGTATACTGCTCTTTTTTTTACAGTGGTAGAATAATATGGAGTAGGATCAACCCAGCGAAAGCTGTAGATATGTCTGAATGTATTTATTGCATTTACAATGTACTAACACATTTTGCAGTATTAATATGAAAAGTATTTAGAACTGGTGTCTTAAGTTCCTAACTCCAAATGGCCTTTCTGTGTTTTATCACAAAGACACGGGATACTTTTGATAAATTCAAGTCTGGATGCTAATAAGTATTTTAAAGTGTTGCTGTTCGAATCCATGTTAAATTCAACCATGTTTTTTTTATTTAAAGAGAATTTTGGTAAATTTGTTCAGTTTTATTTATAAAAAATATTTAATTCCACAGTGTATCTATAAATAATGGCCCTCTATAACCACCCCTTTCATTCTAAAAAAAACATTTTGTATACAATGCTAGAATATCCACTTTAATGAAAAAGAAAATGGGACACTTTCGCAGTGTTCTAAAAAAATGTTCAAGTTCTTCAAGTGTCTCTTTATAAAAGTCTTGTGAGATAGATATGTAAAGGTATTTGATAGTTTTAAAGTGATTTTCCAGGCAAGGAAAACAAAAAACAAACTCTATAGTCATTTTTTGTTCTCCTGCAAAATATCTTGTTTAGTCCGGAGCTGTGGACTGTGGACCTGATCAGCAAATCGATCAAGCCTAGGCGGCAGACTAGAAACGTCATCTGCAAGGGACGAAAAGTGAATATATATATATATATATATATATATATATAAATATATATAGTTTATTAGTTTTTTGTCTGGACAGCATTTTGAATGTGACCAAAACCTTTACAGATCAGGTTTGGTTCAAACAGAATTTTCGGGAAAAAATTTGGTGACTCTTTTAGCTTTATATTCAAAAATTATTTATGTTACAACTCTAATAAGGTGCTCAACGGCTAACTATAATCCTTTGTTAACATTAATAAAACATAAATCTATAAAAATTGTAAGCGGGCAAACAATCAGCAGTGACGACAACGGATTTGAACAGCAAAACGGCTTTTATTCAGCAAAGTTCAGTAGATAGTCCAAATTTGCAGCATAAATGCAGTAAGCAAAAAGGGTTACTTCACCAACCAAAATAGTCCTGGGCTGGGTACTCCAGCAAGCTGATCAATTCCAGTCCACTTTACAGGGCATATCAGACCTCTGCTCAATGTCCAGTGCTATCCTTCACCACGGTGCAGCTCAGCCTGGGCTCACTCCAACAGGCTGGTCATAGACAAAGGAAAGGCCGTGTGCTCTCTTCTTATACAGGCTTCACCTGTAATCAGCGTGCACACTTGTGGAGGGCCTTAGAACATGTAACTACCCGTTAGGGAATTGGGGAAGTGACCTGGGTCCTGAAAACCCGGCCCAGATTGTGCTTTATACAGCCAAGCAGGGGAGAAATAGACATTTTGATACAATTTACCACAAAATATATGAATAGTTGCAATGAAAGAAGGTCAGTAATGGCAGAGTTCCACTTAAATATTACAGATCGCTTTTTACATTTTGTGCCCTATGGTCCAAAGTTACAGCGTCAGAGATTCATTTTGGTTTAAAGCAGATTGACTCAAAATATGGAATGATTCACAAATTTGCGTGTCATCCTTGCACAGGGGCCATGCTAATCTTCTCTGTAGCGTTCCAATTTTAGAATATATGTGCTGCCGAAGCATACTTAAATATTACAGATACTACAGAAGATAATTGCTCTTTATAAATTAACAGTAATAATAATAAATAGATATTTACTCTTTGGAACCTTTACAGTGCAAGCTAGTATTTTAAAGTGAAAAAGTTGCAAAAGTTTACAGGTTGTTTATTACTTGGCTAAAGTGGACCTCTGCCACAGTCACCTGAAAAATTGCTAGGGTTTAAGTGTCCAGTCCATTCTTTTAGTAACTGTCCCTCCTCTGGTGCTGAGGCAGGATGGGGGGGGGCTGTTGGGGATTGTGGGTTACACTAAAAAACCTTACGCTATCATCGGCACTTGGGCAAATGAATGGACAGACTCACCCCTCTAGGTTATTTCACTCTGTGTAACCTAAGCCAAGATGGGTGGTGTGGAGCAGTACTAGATTCTGAGCAAGGTAAGTTTTTTTTTGTATGGAGGAGACTCTGTGGACTCCCCCTCTATAGCATCTCCCAGCATCTAGAAGATCACAACTTGCTCATGAAGGAACACCCGACCTGGTAGACCCGCAGAGAGGATGATGTCTGGCTGGGACAGATGAAGGAAGAAGTGGCAACGGTGAGTTGTTTTTTTTAACTTGCAAAATGTTTTTTCTTTTTTAAATGTTTTTGAACTGAAGGGGTTAAAGGGACCCCTATGCCAGTTCACAGGGTAATAATTAACTATTAGCAATAATGATTAAACCGGACCTTCACCATGATTTATTGAAAAGCCCAAACCCTTAAAAAACTATTCCCCAGCATCTAAAGTTAATATATTTTACGTTTTTAGTCACTTATTATTCTTTCCCTCATTGGGCTGCAACTCTGTTCAGGACTTTAGGATACGGGAGCGGCCATCTTGACTCAGAGGCATCATACTTACAGAGGAGAGGAGTGTGGGATAAAGTGCAGGGGGGTGGGCTATAGCTGTGCTTTGGTCAGACAGAGCAGAGCTGGGGTCAGGAAAAGGTCAGCAATCCCAGAATGCAGAGCAGCACAGTCAGAAGACACTTCCTGATTGCAGGCTGCCTGTTGTTCCATGAGCCGCCATCTTGGATGTTTAAAGGCTCATAACATGCAGTAGATGTAGGTAGGATGATTTTTAATATGAGCAATCTGTATGTACAGGGTGTGGGAAACATATAAGATAGACTCTTATTCAGAGTGAAGGTCCGCTATAATAATACAAATTATTATTTTTTTATTAACAACAGCTATTACTATTTCTAATAATGTCCAATATAGCACATTGGTAAATAGCGGTGTATTCAAAATATTAATAATTTGGAAGAACCTGGAAATGGATTTTGAGCTTCTAAAACAAGAACATCAATGTATTCTATTACTTTATTTAAAAGCATTCACTGTTGAACAAGACCCTAAACCCCCCACCCCACCCCCTCAGGTGCTTTGACATTAAGAAACAAATGACCTACCACTTCCTTTTTCTCACCTTGGAGGCTCTACCTCTAGTCACTCCATCATTTATGAACATTTCACAGCCCTCCATACATGGCTGTCTCCTGTTTACACCTCCTCCCTCAGCATCTCATTGTCACCTAGCGCTAACTTCCTTTATCTGACTCCTAGAACATTACTCCTTGATAAAGGCTGTGGACAAGTCTCAGGAATGAACTGATCCCAAACCAAAAGTTTTAGTGTGACAGGTCAAAACATACTCTTTGGCCATGACGCGATAAACTTTACTTAAAGTGGAACAAAACCTTCTTCCCCCATCCGAGTACCTTGGGCGATGTCTCAGACTCGATGGGGGCTTGGTTTAAAGAAAAAAAACATTTTAAAGTTTATCATTTATACTGGCACTCGCTGACGGCACTCACTGACCAGCTGAATAGCACATTCGGTGATGCCATGGGCTGGCTTGGGCCAGTAAATTCCCTGGATGATTTTTAGCTGGTGTTTAGCTTTAAAAAAAAGGAGAGGGCAACGAAAAGTCACTTTTAAGCGGTCTAGCCTCATTACTTGCATGAGTTGTGTGTGTGATAGTTAACGAGGATGGAGGCGGCTTTGGCCTGCAGGGCAAGCTTGTTTAGAGAGGTGAGAACAGCCAATGTGGGAGATGCGCCGGGACTTTTTCAGCTCTGCAATTAGTGTACACAGCAGGTAACAGTCACAGTACATATTACCTGTGATCAGCTGGGTGGCTGCTAACTGGACTGTAAAGCGAGCTAGGCAGGGCCACCACCTGGGCAGGCAGAAGGTCTGTAAGGATGCTACTCAAATGGGACTTAGCTTGGTTTATTCTTCATTCTTAAAAGATGAAGTCAAGTCTAAAGAGGCCTTAGTTCCTTATACTGTCCCAGCAGAGTTTGGGATGCCCCAATGCACAGCACCGGTCGACAAGCCCGAAGACACTTAGGCCCTTATTTAACAATGGATAGGGCCAGGTAGCGAATGGTGAGCGAACGGTAATGACGGTCACCGCCACGAGTACGCCGGCTCCCCTCCGCAATCACACATTTATCAAGCCGATCCTGCTTAGCGACTGACAGAGCGCCAGATAGCGAATCATTCATCATTATTCCAGCCTCACCCCACAGCGCCAGCAAGCGACCTTGAACAGCGACAGGTATGACCTCTCGCTACCTGGCGCTCTCCAATGCATTTCAATGGAGCAATCTTTAAATATTCTTAATTAATTGCTATTAATGTTTTTTTTTTTTTTTTTTTTTTTTTTAAATGTCAAAAATTCTGTGACCACCTCTGCAATGTTAGATATTTTTTTTAAGGTAAAAAAAAAAAAAATTGTGCAGAATTGATATTACAGGTCTGATATTAATGTATTCATATTACAAAATGTTTTGAAAAACATGTTTTTTTTTATCCAAAAATATGGTTGTTTGGGGGTTAAAAAACTACTTTTAACCCATTGCAGCCAGCGCTCTGGGGTTTAAACAAGCATTTCACAGCGCGAGAATTTTTGGAGCGTGATTTGTTAATGAATATGCTGGGAGCCGTTCGCTATGGCCGTTCGCTGTCATGCGCTCCCATACAGCGCGGAACCTGTCAAACAGCGACTCCTAACCCCGTATTCAACATTACCGCACACCGACTGAGTCGCTGTCAACAGCCGAACAACGGCCAAGCACAGCGAATACTAGCGGGCGCTGTGAAAATAACGCTACTGTCACTCATCTGTCGCTACCTGGCGCTATTAATGAATCGGCCTGTTACTACTTCCACAATCAAGAGATGGAGTCACCAGCCATTCATATTCGCTGTATGTGTGTTTTCTTTACTATCTCACTATCCGCTGTGGTCATATGCTCAGGTATCAGTATGTTGGGTATGTAGAGCTGTGCAGTGGAGCGTCCTGATTTGAGATTCTCTATGCTGAAAGTGTTTGGGACAGTCTAGAGAGAGTATATGCTTTTTAGACTGTACTTACTGTTTAAAGCAGGACTAAGGTAGTGGCACACTGGGACCAAAACTCAGCCTGTGATTTTACCAGCTCAGGCAGCCCTTGACCAGTCATGACATGCTTGCTGAGCCCCCCTCCCCAATGTGCTTCCTGGCCAGTCAGCGAGTGTGGTCCTAGGGTGAGGCTGTAACACTACATGTAAAAATTATGGCTGGGGTGTAGGTGACCAAGTTGATGGAACTAAACTTTAGTATTGTATAGCCAATACAATGCCCCTGTCCCCACAGCTGCATTGGGGAGTAGAACATTGCCTGGGGTTTCTTGGCTGAAGGGGTGCAGTCGGCCCAGGGTCCGGGGGGCTTGGAGGAAGGTTATGGGTGCAGGCATTTTATGGGAGTGTAGAACGCAGCTCAACCAGCCACAAAGTAGTATGGGCCACCAGGTATTCTCCTGGATGACCCTATGGCCACTTTGCCCCTGGCCCCAGGGAAAAGATTCAAGGGCTGGCAACTGGCCTTCCCCTGGGACATCCCAAGTCGGGATGCCCCGCTGTGCAAAACCCCCATGGACGCCACAAAACACACATGCTTCGCGCATGACGAGCAGGCTCTAGCCCAATCAGAGCTGTTTGCCGTGCAAACGAAATGCTCGACAAATGGCTCTGTTTACGCCAACTGGGGAAAAAAAGCATCTGCATCTCCAGCAACGGGCGCAATACACCTCCCAGCCAGGAAGAAGGTGAGCTTACTGGTTTCCTCGTCGCTGTAAACGCCAGCGGCCACATTCCCAGCATCTTTGCGCTTTGGATGGGAGTGCGCCCGCTGCTGCGCCCCCTAGTTTTCCGAACATTAGATTTGTATGGCAAAGGGCCTCTGACTGAAGCCCTGGTGCATGCACCATTGGATCGGGGAAAGTTGAGAATTGGGATGCCCCAGGGGCAGGGAACAAAACCCAAGATTCAAAATCCTGCGTTTTGTTCCGCTTTAAATACAATACCGCATCTCCCCATGCTCGGTGCCTGGGAGTCATTCTGCACTCTCATTCAAACCACATATTCACTCCCTAGCCACCTCCTGTCGCCTCCTACTTCAAAACATCTCCTGCATCCGTCCCTTCCTCTCACCTGACACCACTAAAATGCTAATGCACACCCTGGTCATATCCCGACTGGATTACTGCAACATCCTTCTTTGTGGCTTACCAACTAACAGACTGGCACCACTCCAATCTATCCTGAATTCTGCAGCTCGCTTCATCCATCTCTGCTCCTCTCTGCCAATCCCTGCACTGACTGCCAGTTCCACAGCGAATCCTGTTCAAAGCGCTAACTCTCGTCTACAACGCTCTCTCCAGCAGGGGCCCTTGCTACATCTCATCTCTAATCCAACAATATCAACCTAGACGCAGCCTTCGCTCTGCTGCAGACCTTCTCCTGTCCTCCTCCCTGGTCACCTCCTCTCATGCCCGCCTCCAGGACTTCTCACGTGCCACTCCAATCTTCTGGAATGCCCTCCCCCACCCAATCCGCCACTCCACAACCCTCAAAACCTTCAAAGATGCCCTTAAAACTCACCTATTCAGACAAGCATACAATCTGGCTTAAGCAATTCATTAAAAGGCACATACCATAAAGCTCAGTGCTGTTTGTGACCCTTCCCCCTCGTCTCCACCCCTCATCCTTTAGACAGTAAGCTCGCAAGGGCCGGGCTCTCTCTCCTATTGTATCTTGTATTCAGAATATCCACTGTAAACTGTAATATTGCATTTATAATAGTCTATGTACTGTATGTTTCTACGCTGTCTGTAATTACTACTTTGTACAGGTCTACGGAAGATGATGGCGCTACATAAATAAACAATAATAATAATAAAGCATTTAAACTTCCAATCAGAAACATAATAGCGTTACCTGTAGGAATACATCATCTTATATCCTTCAATCTGATGATAAAAATGTTAAAGATATCTTCCAAATTCCTCTTAAAGACACATGCCCGTGATTTCGAAAATGGTTTTAACTGTACTTAGGGGATTAGTCTATACAGAGAGAGGTTTGGCCGTTCTCCTGCATATAAAATAAACTCGTTATCCCAATTAACATGCCACTGTCGCTTTCATCCTACAGAAGCCGTGCCCTCAAGGGGGATCCTGTGCAAAAAAGAAGTTGTGCTACAGGCACAAAGGTCAACCTATTTAGCATGAAATTAACAACTGTACAAAACATTAAAAGTCCATGTTGTACCACTAATAGGAACAAAAATCCCCAAGCAACTGGGATACACATGTTTTCATTCACATTCAAGTGGGCTGTTACATGAAACTTTTTTAATATATTTTTTTAAAGGGTTTCTGGCTTTGTCAGACTAAATATAATGACCTTGTACACTCCTAAAGAGGGAGGCTTAGAAAGTTTCTGTAACACTTGTCCTGGAGCTTTCTATATGAGGTTCATTTATGCCAATGGCTTTATGGGGATGGACCTGTTCAACACCTCCCTAGGAGACCAGAGTAGTGCATCTAACGGGGAGGCCGATTCATTAATAGCGGCAGTTGAGCGACTGTAGCGGCATTTTCAGAGCGCCCGCTAGTAGTCGCTGTGCTTGGCCGCTGTTCGGTAGTTGTTAGCGACTCAGTCGGTTTGCCGTAATGTTGAATATTGGGTGAGGAGTCGCTATTTGACAGGTTCCGCGCTGTATGGGTTAAAAGTAGTTTTTTAACCCCCAAACCACCATATTTTTGGAAACCAAAAAAAACAAGTTTTTTAAAATAATTTAGTAATATGAATACATTAATATCAGACCTGTAATATCAATTCTGTACAATTTTTTTTTTCCCTTAAAAAAATTATCTAAAATGGCAGAAGTGGTCACAGAATTTTTCACATTTAAAAAAAAAAAAAAAATTAATAACAATTATTTATTAATATTTAAAGATTGTTCCATTGAAATGCATTGGAGAGCGCCAGGTAGCGAGAGGTCATACCTGTCACTGTTCAAGGTCGGACGCTGGCGCTGTGGGCTGAGGCTGGAATAATGATGAATGAGTCGCTATATGGCGCTATCTCAGGCTAAGCAGGATTGGCTTGATAAATGTGTGATTGTGGTGGGGAGCCGGCGTTCTCGTGGCGGGGCCCGTCATTACTGGCCGCTCACCAGTCGCTACCTGTCGCTATTCCTTCATAAATAAGGGACTAAGCTGCTCTCACAAAATAGCCAATCAGATTGCTACTTTATCTGGCTTGTATAAACATACTGAATTTTTGTGGGTCATGCCGGCCTATTGTTTCCTATAAGATTCAAACTGAGCATGCTAAAAAGCCTGTAATCAAGGTAAGACCTTGGACCTACCAGAGGAAATCATTCTTAGAGCCCCACCATATGAAATAATAATTAAGGTCCATTGATGGAAATCATTCTTAGGTCTCACCAGAGGAAATCATTCCTAAGGCCAATATTTCTCAAGCCCAATTGTTGTCCCATTGTCTCAGGCTACATGTTACACTGTCCCAAACTTCAATCTATTTTCAAAAAGACCCTGTAGTTTCTAGGCTGACAAAAAGAAATTGTTGGGCATAGGCATGACCCAACAGAAATATGTGGGACATGCCTATGCCCAACATATTTCTTTTTGGCAATTTAAACACCCTTGAGTTTGAACAGGCCTTCTTCCTAAGGTCAGCCTAGACCAACACAATTTTAAAACTAGTTCCTAAGTTATTTGTAAAAATATTAGAGCATAGGAGATGCAGAGAAAAAAATGAGGAGAAACAGTGGGTGTGGCAACAACGATGTGATGTAAGCACACTGTGTGCTTTACATATATAATAGTAAAAAATATAAGCGCATTGTTGTGCCTCTAGTTATTACTGCCAGCACATGTGTGACCAGAAAAAGGGGGGTGAGAGAAGCTGCAGGCTAAGAGCATCTTCAGTCTGTCAGCACATAGTGTGACCAGAAGGAGGGAGGAGGGTGGGGTTTCATAGCTGCAGAGAGAGGCAGCCAATCAGACGTCTGGGGAGGTGGGGGGTGTTTCCGTTCTTGGTCCACTTAAGGTTGATTGAAGGACCAGGTTAGCAGGGTGGAGATTGAAATCTGAATGAGAAAGCGATTTTCTCACTAAGTAGACCAACATAGCAGGAAGGAGAGTGCTGGAAGGAATCAATGTAAGGTAAGCTACTGATATATAACTTTTGACTTGTCAATCACTTTAAAGTCCCTGTCCAGGCATGAACTAACTTCCACCTACCTTATACCCCATGTAAAATCTCAAATTATATGTAAAACCATTGTTTTTTACTTCAGTTACTGAGCCATCACTGAGCTGGGAAGGACACTGAATTTAAACATGCCTGGGATAAGCACACATCTATCCTAAGATAAAGAGAACATACAGTATACACATAAGGGCAGACTAGATGGACCGTATGGTCTCCTTCTGCCATCAACCTTCTATGTTTCTATGTTTCTATGACATTTCATGGCACAGTTTTATGAGTCATGAGCATGCTCTGCTGTGGTCAGAGACAACTGGGAGACTACGGTAGCTTGCCATGTTTGCTCACACTGAGGACATCAAGGGACAGGGTTGTTAGACCACTTTTCTGTGTGGTGAGAAATAAAATTGAAAGAAGGGGCAAACTTTGGAGCACTGTTAGAGCTTCTACCCCGCACAGAAGGAAATGGAGACCAGGCACATGGGGCAGGTTTTCAAGTAAGCTGCATGCTGCCTTATTTTTTTCTGTTGGGTTTACAGTCCCTTTAATGCCCATCAGAGGGAACCTTTCTTTGGGCCTTACTTATTGAGCCCACTGTGGGAAATCACTTTTGCAGCCCATCAGAGGAAATGATTCTTGGGTCCACCAGAGGAAATCTTTACTCAGGCCCACTGTAGGAAAGTATTTTTGGGGCCCAACAGAGGTCATCATTCTTGAGGCCCAAAAGAGGAAAATCATTTTTGAGGTAAACATCAGGAACTTTGCATGTACAATATCTACTGTACCTGTGTAGCTATCATGTGTGCTGCCACAGTTTTAAATTTAACATATACTGGTAGGTTATTGAGGGGCCCAGTCTCTATAAATCCTATATTCTGTCTGCGCCCCCAAAACATATAATGTGATGCCCCTAGCCCCTAGAGTTTTAGTTTCCTATAGTCTGTATGGATGTTGCGCTAAGCCTGGTTGCCTTGGGGCCAGAGGCTCAGTTTAAACTAGGGAACAGGCCATCATGCATAGGTTGAGAGGGGGGCCCAGATATTGCTGCTGTGTGGGGACCAAAAATTCCAAATGGTGAGCCTGGCAAGCAATACATGCCGGGATCCGTCATGCTGGGAGCCATGAGGGACAGCGATGACCGTGCAACCAGATTTAGAGCATGGTCACTGAAAAATGGAAGGGACAGGAGGAGTAAACGTTTGAAGACTGCTTTTTTGGTCTCTTTAGCCCCCTATATTAAGCCTAACATGGCTCTCTCCACATACTGGCTTGCGACTCTGTTTTGGTACTCACCAAGTCTCACCCCCCATACAGCCAGAAACATCCCTCCTAGTGCTGATGAGAGCCTAAAGCTCGAAACGCGTGTCCACTAGTTGGATGTTTGGCTGTGTAAATTTAAAGTTAATCCTTGGCATTGCACCCTTAGCATTTCTAAGGGCCCTGGATGGCACAGAGACATAAAGAGAAGATTTGCATAGCTCCGCCTGCTGCAAGGATAGATGGGTAATGCTATCTGTCCTTGTATAGGGTACTATGCAAATACTTTCCGTTCTAGGGAAGCTTCTCTCTTTTTTTACCTAAGTAGAGGGTTTTTTGGTTTCTTTAGCCCCCCGTATATTAAGCCTAACATGGGTCTCTCCACATACTGGCTTGCAACTCCGTTTTGAAGACTTCTACAGCATCTACAGCGCACTGAAAGCACATGGGACAGGCTTCTGATGAGCTCCTTGCTGGTATATTATTGCCATTCCCTGGACTGTCCTTTCGAATATGCTCAGTAAGCCTTAAAAGGTTTTGCCTTAGTTCTTCCCATTCAATGGCTAGCACGATGCAACACATTACTGCTGTGGTGGTCTGGCAAGACAACAAATAGCAATGGGAGATCCACTTTATATGTCCCTAAATCACATACATAGAAGGATTCCTTACACATCATTACTTGTACTGCCATGTGCCTGTGAAATTAATTAGCTGTGGGTGACCATTAAAAAGATTTATAAGGCCTGCATACATGACTGTTTTGGGCCACCAAGTTGGGAAAGGTCACTGGTCATTGGCTGGCAATGCTTTTGGCCTTACACAGTTTAACAGCTGCAAAATAATTTCATCTGTTGCCAGATAGGTTACGGTCTGTGGTTGGTGTTTAGTGAAAGCAGCTGTGTGAGTGCCAGGAGCCGGGGGCCTATGGAATCCGTGCTGGAGACTGTCAGGTGGGCCTTTGGTCAACAGAGGTCAGAGCGTGTTGCAAAACAAAGCAGTTGAACCCAACGCAAGCCTGAAGAGCCTCTCGTGCGGCCCTAAGATCTGAGCCAGCTGCTGCAACGCTCAGTGCCATTTGACACTCAATAACTTCATATGGCAAATGGATTGCTCCCATTCAAACACAGGTTAACTCTTTAAAGGCCAACTGGAAAGCTCTCCAGCTCCTAATAAAACTGGAACAGCACAAGTGGAAGAGGTCAAGTGAGGTTACATTGGAAAAGTTACATCAACAATACTGACCCGGCTTTTGAGAGAAGGATAAAAAGAGGGTTGGCTGCTTCAGTTACTGAGTTCACCAACTGTGCACGGTCAATGGCACTCCAGCCATATTGTGGCATCAATGAAAATCAGTATATTATATTTATTGGCACTAAATTGAGCTCTGTAAAAAAAATATGGTCATGGTTTGGACCTGCTTTATTTATCAGATAACTGGTATTTGATAAGGGATGCTGCTACAAAATGCATTGAATCCAGGGTACCCAACACCACATATATGGATGGCATTTGTATGTAAGTTTTAAAACCTTTTTTAAATAAAGAAATTAAAATCAGGGTCCAGTTCATTCCCAACTACCTTATATGACCAGTTGAGTCTGTGATCATGACCATGCGTTTTCTATTTCTATTGGTACTTTAATAGGCATCAGGGAGACCCCCTGGGTAGTTATGGGTGACTAGTGCCTGGGAGAATCTACTGCTTCCATTTTTCTTTTGGGCATAGTTCTTCCATTGCGCTCCCACGAGATCAAGCTAGGACCTCCGGTGGAGGAGAGACAGTATAAAAGAGAGGCAAGGTGAAAAATGGCAGACCGAGTTCCTGGGTTGGTGTCTGAGAGAAACCATGTCCATTGTCCGGTGTCTGGGTGAAACCACGTCCATTGTATGGGGTTTGCCGGGACTGCACTGCAGGGGCTGTATGCAAGAGACACTGAGGTGAGCTCCGCCAACCCCAGGGTTGGTTGTGGGTCGAGTCTGGGCAGTTGGGACGGACGGACTACCGCAGTATCCCCATCAATCCACCCAGCGTGAAAAACCTCAGCTTAGAGGTGCTATTGCAGTGGGGTGGACTGTGCCCAGAGCACACTAGAGACTTCACCTTTTGTTTGAAGAGTTCAGTCTTAGCAGCAAATGAGCTATTAAAAATGCTTTCTGGCATCAGTCTATGCAATTGGTGGCCATTGTGTGTCCTACCTTTTTTTTCACTTTCAATCGTTTTTTATTGAAAATTTAGCAATAAAGGTTAGAGAAATAAAAATGACATTCATTATTTTGTAGACAGGTTAGATAACAATGAGATATCACACTTCTTGAGCATAACATCAATTTGAGAGCAAGTGTTATGGCCTGTTTAGACGGAGCAATTATCAATCGTAGAAAATGTATTGGTCGCTCGCTGGGTGTTGCTCAGCTTTAAGGAGCAGGAGAAGGTAGTCAATGGACCAAGGGTCATTTTTACTTTTAGGTCTGCTATAAAGGAAACCAGACAAGGAGCATTTAAGCTTCAAGCTACACTGGTGCGGCCAGTAACTACAGTTCGGGACACAGTGAGCCCGCTGTGGTGAGACCTACATTTAGCAGCCGGGGTTGACAAGCAAAGGCAGAAGTGTTCAAGTGAGATTGCTTGACAAACTGAGGCAGTAATAGGAATGAGGTCAGATCTAGCGGGACTTGGCACTTAATCATGGTCAGACAAGCACTGGTTGGCAATAGGTAGCGGCAGTAACACACTTGACACTTGGCAGTTTGTAACGCGACAGCGGTCAGTAATAAGGATTGGCTCAAGGACATGGTCAGACAAACAGCGGTCAGTAATAAAGCTTGGCCCATGGACATGGTCAGACAGACAGCGGTCAGTAATAAAGCTTGGCCCATGGACATGGTCAGACAGACAGCAGTCAGTAATAAGGCTTGGCTCATGGACATGGTCAGACAGACAGCGGTCAGTAATAAGGCTTGGCCCATGGACATGGTCAGACAGTGCTCGGTAATAATGCTCGGCATGTTCATACAGGCAGTGGCCAGCAACAGGACTTTGTACTTGGACATGGTCAGACAGACAGCTGTCAGTAGCAAGGCTTGGGTCATGCGTCAGACACTAACAGTGGTTCCCAGGATGAGAAGTAGGGAGTTTGGTACCAGACCATGACAGTTCCCTCCAGCTCATAGAAATAATCAAGCTGTTTATTTGCAGTGGTTTGCTTGCAGGAGTGTGTTGGTGGGAGTAGCTACTAACGTCTGATCACAAATAGAAATGCCAAGCTTAAATGGAGGTGGGGAATGCAACATGTATTGAGACCTTACCTCTACCATAATGCTGGCAATAGGAAGATCTGGGAAAATTATCAGTGGGCTGCACTGCTTTAGGGACTGTTGACCTGTTGACCTTCTGCTTCTTACACCTCTATCTAATTCCTGCATTCATATTCCCACCCCAACTTAAGTACCTGGCTTAAATGCTCCCCCAGCTATGAAACCCCAACCCATGCTCTGCTTCCAGTGCTATAGGCTCGGGTTCATGACTCTAGGGGGGCATGCTGACCCCTGTCACATTATCTGCCATTACAATTTTAAAGATTCAGTACCATTGCTTTGGCTATAATCAACCCTGCCCATGACTTGTCACTCAAATACTATAGCCTTACCGTTGGAGTGCACTTAGTGACTGGCCTGAGAGCCCATTGGGAGGGAGCTCAGCATGGATGCCACAGGCTGGTCATGGACTGGCTGAGTAAGTAGAATACTGGGCTGATTTTTGGATCCAGTCCACCCCTGATGGGCTGGGGATAACAATATATAATTTCCAAGAGTTTTGTGCAAGTCTTACTGAATTGAGAAAGACTGACGGGTGACTAGTAAAATAAGGAACATTCAGTTGCATTGACTGATCTGGCCCGGTTCACTCCATCCCAGATAGTGGTTAGATCTGAGTCATATCATCTGGCATGCCACCCGCTGCTGTCAGCAGGTGGCATGTTGGTCACCACAATGTGGGAACTGGCATACTTATCCCCTGTCACCCGCCAGGGGACGACCTCTCTTATGGTCCGTTGGCCCTCCTGGATTGGCAGCCGCTGGTGTTGACATGATAAGGAGATGCAGCCACTGGCATCTGTAGTAAAGGGGGACACAGGTCCCCCATCCTCCTTCCTTGGTTTTCCACCAAGATAATTCCAGACAGGGGAGCTTCTATACCACAGACTAGGAGCCTCTGTGGAATTCCCCATGTAACTAATTTCGTCACGAGGCGAGGGACATTGACAAGGATTTCCCGGGAGAATTTTCTGTTATTTCCAAGGGACCCCTATAACCATTTCACATACAGTATTGAATGCTGGATACTGGGGACTATCCGGCCGGAGAGTTTCTGAACCAGATTGTACCTGCTCTTCAGTAATTATCACTACAGAAATCCCACAATGTGGATGAAAACAAACCTTTACCTTAACAGACCAGACTACAATTTTTTTCCAGTGTCATCCTAATAGCAAAATAAGTTTAGAATAAAACAATGGCCAACTTCAAAAATCACATCTCTGCAGTGGAGATGCAGTTTCGTTGCACAGCTATAATCTCAGCTCATGCCATCAATCACCTCTAGCAGCACATGTCTACATGTTACAGGGACAGCTCATATGAGAGCATATTCATCAATCAATGGCGAAGTCAGCTCCACGGATCCAACTGTGAGATTGACAGACAAAGCCAGAGAAGATTTAGTGAAGGCCAACGCACACGAAGAGACTTACCGAGATCCTTAAGAAGACCATTATACGGGTCTTTGTAAAAAATGTGAACCAGACAAAAAACAAAAAAGGGGACCGCACCCACTAACTTTCTAGTCAAGGGTGTGCACAAACTAGGGGTGGAGGCACATATGTGCACCTACTGCATATCCCACCAATATAGAGAGTCCCACACTCCCTTAATCCACACCCTATAGTGAATGGCACCACTCCGTTTTAATAAACACTTAATATAACTTTATTCAATTGTTTCTACTATGTACATACATAAAATTAAAAACATTATTAAAATACATATATATTACACACAATCCCACCAAAAGTGGGGAAAGGAGAAAGGGGGAGGGGGAGGACCAAAAAGTGTGGAGGGGGGGGCAGGACAACACTAACCAGAGTGTCCAGATAGAAAACGCCCTTGTGGCTAAAATAATTAATAACATATATTGGTCTGTTGCTGTTTTTAAATGCCCATTGCTGCCTATCTACCAGTGCCTATCTCATAAACCTATTACTATAAATATAAATGTAAAACTCAATCATGTGCAAAAAAAAAATTAATCAAATATTATTTACATAAAGTGCTAAGTGCCATAAATCACAAACTGTTATTATTCATCCTCAGGACAGCCGTGGGGAAAAAAACAGACACGTACATAACATGACACAGTACCTCAGATAATCCAGTCACCAGCCACACAGACCCCCTCCTCTCCCAGCCGACGCGTTGCGTGACGTCTCGCGTCACTTCTCCAGGGCAGGGCCAAGATACCGATGCCCACATCCCCCTCTCCCTTAAGTACTCACCACTGCCCGTTCCCCCGCCAATCACGGGCCGCGTAATACGGTGCAGGACGAACGCGCACCCGCCGGAAGCGCGCCGCCCAGCAGCCGCTCACGTGACACACGCCGGCCGGACGTGCGTCACGGAGCTTGCGCTCCAGATACCGGAAACGCCCTGCCGGTATCAATGGAACGCAAGACGCTGGCTCGGTCTGCGGGAGATGGAAGACTGGATAGGGTGAGTATACCAAGTGCTAGCTAATGACATTTAAACATACTTTTAACTAACCTGGACACCAATGTATGTACATTGCATTATCTAATGAATTATTACTATTCACATATAACACTATTTAAACCACCTATTTCTACATACCTAGCAAATCATATCTGTATCCTGGCAAGTGAATTAGGCACCATATTATTATCTCTATCTATTATAACATACCCGGACTAGGCTTGTTCATTTTTATATACATTCTAAAGTTAAAGCCTCTACCATTTCCTAATTCCTCAGAATATCTCCATTTCAAGCATTCACCTATACCCTGAGGTCAATATACTCCTTTCCTTTTTTCTTTTTTTCTCTTTACCTACCAACCCAGTGCACAGAACAAGGGTGTCAAAATAAACCGTCGTATATATATATATATGTGACAATACCAATATGTCCCACATATGTCCATAACAGGACTATGAACCCCCTACGGGAACCAATCACTGCTGTGTCGTCCATGTTTAGGTAAACATGGACCCCCCTTGCTGGGTTACATGATGTTGTTTTTGGAGGAGTTACGATGGATTTATCATCTGGACTCACAGGCCCCCACAGGATTGAACGAAGACCTGGCTTTTACACCGTTTTTGGGGAGGTGATTTTATATTCACATCTTGTATTAGGTTAGTATTTAAGTTTATTTATATATGTTAAGAAAGGGTAAGTTGGTTGATACTAGGTTCACATATTATTTTTTTGGGGTCTTTGGGTTTGTTGTTAATAACACAGTTCACAATTATGGTATTCACATATATATATATTTTATTATTTTTTATTTAGATATCAGAGCACTGTTTTGTATATTAACACCAGGTCGTACATTCAAGGAAGACATCTCCTGAAGTAATGAAAAGTTGGGGCTGGAATAAGTGATCCTTGGAGTCACCTTCGTCACTCAGTAGTCTGCATTTGAATGTATTTAA
Source organism: Gastrophryne carolinensis (assembly GCA_027917425.1). NCBI lineage: Eukaryota > Metazoa > Chordata > Amphibia > Anura > Microhylidae > Gastrophryne > Gastrophryne carolinensis. The sequence goes on from CM051235.1 coordinate 600,198,841, forward strand.
AGAGCAAAAACAACATCATGTAACCCAGCAAGGGGGGTCCATGTTTACCTAAACATGGACGACACAGCAGTGATTGGTTCCCGTAGGGGGTTCATAGTCCTGTTATGGACATATGTGGGACATATTGGTATTGTCACATATATATATATACGACGGTTTATTTTGACACCCTTGTTCTGTGCACTGGGTTGGTAGGTAAAGAGAAAAAAAGAAAAAAGGAAAGGAGTATATTGACCTCAGGGTATAGGTGAATGCTTGAAATGGAGATATTCTGAGGAATTAGGAAATGGTAGAGGCTTTAACTTTAGAATGTATATAAAAATGAACAAGCCTAGTCCGGGTATGTTATAATAGATAGAGATAATAATATGGTGCCTAATTCACTTGCCAGGATACAGATATGATTTGCTAGGTATGTAGAAATAGGTGGTTTAAATAGTGTTATATGTGAATAGTAATAATTCATTAGATAATGCAATGTACATACATTGGTGTCCAGGTTAGTTAAAAGTATGTTTAAATGTCATTAGCTAGCACTTGGTATACTCACCCTATCCAGTCTTCCATCTCCCGCAGACCGAGCCAGCGTCTTGCGTTCCATTGATACCGGCAGGGCGTTTCCGGTATCTGGAGCGCAAGCTCCGTGACGCACGTCCGGCCGGCGTGTGTCACGTGAGCGGCTGCTGGGCGGCGCGCTTCCGGCGGGTGCGCGTTCGTCCTGCACCGTATTACGCGGCCGGTGATTGGCGGGGGAACGGGCAGTGGTGAGTACTTAAGGGAGAGGGGGATGTGGGCATCGGTATCTTGGCCCTGCCCTGGAGAAGTGACGCGAGACGTCACGCAACGCGTCGGCTGGGAGAGGAGGGGGTCTGTGTGGCTGGTGACTGGATTATCTGAGGTACTGTGTCATGTTATGTACGTGTCTGTTTTTTTCCCCACGGCTGTCCTGAGGATGAATAATAACAGTTTGTGATTTATGGCACTTAGCACTTTATGTAAATAATATTTGATTAATTTTTTTTTGCACATGATTGAGTTTTACATTTATATTTATAGTAATAGGTTTATGAGATAGGCACTGGTAGATAGGCAGCAATGGGCATTTAAAAACAGCAACAGACCAATATATGTTATTAATTAATTTAGCCACAAGGGCGTTTTCTATCTGGACACTCTGGTTAGTGTTGTCCTGCCCCCCCCTCCACACTTTTTGGTCCTCCCCCTCCCCCTTTCTCCTTTCCCCACTTTTGGTGGGATTGTGTGTAATATATATGTATTTTAATAATGTTTTTAATTTTATGTATGTACATAGTAGAAACAATTGAATAAAGTTATATTAAGTGTTTATTAAAACGGAGTGGTGCCATTCACTATAGGGTGTGGATTAAGGGAGTGTGGGACTCTCTATATTGGTGGGATCTTTGTAAAAATTAATATAGTATTGGGGAATTCCATGCAGGAATGTTGAAGTTGCTTCAGTATTTTTGGTAATCTGGTTTACAGACCTTATGCAGAAGGTTCCGGTACCAAATCTACCACCTCTCAGGCTTATAGATAATCCTGGTCCTGACAGACAGACGGACAGAAAGATTGAAAGACTTATTGATTAATTAGAACAATATAGTCACTGTATGTTGCCAGGCTAAAGTAACAGAGGAGTGGAGTAATTAGTAATGTTCTTTCTATACCTTTGGAATCTGGTATGGGGTAAGCCGACACTGGTCACTGTGGTTTCCTTTACAAGAGGCCGTCTGTGCATGTACTTTGCTATATTCTTAGATCAAACATATTTAGTTTCCTTTTCCTTTAGTGCCATTATATCAGTGCTCGGCAGGAGGGACGGATTAAGTGTGGTGGAGGCCCCTGGGCACAAAATCTGGTGGAGACCCCATATACAGTATTTTTTTCTCCTTTAAAATAGTAGTCCAGCCAAGTAACTGATCGGTGGTTGTCTGGCACCCGCCTACTTACTGGAACGTCAGATCGAGTCCCTTGTGCCACCCTTGTGCGGGTGCGTGCTGTTCGGGAACTCCTGCTTTGCCATTCTGGGTGGGGGGTAGTGTAGTCACCCAGCTGGTCCAGCAGATAACAGTTCCCTGCATTGAGCTGCCAGCGGCTGTGCTTGGTGGCTTATGTGCAGTGAGCAGCCACCGATTAATAGCTCTGCACACACCCAGCACTGTAGCGTTGCTTCTCTAGACTCTCCGTCTTGTCCTGTGGTGGCTTTGTCTGCAGGTTTGCAAAAACAAAAAAAGGCTTGCCAGGGCGCGGGGGCCACCACTGCCGCCTATAGCTTTGTTGCCTCCCTGCGGCCTGTCAGACCAAAGGCCGAAAAGCCGCCTGGACCAGACCATAACCCAAAGGTTGGTGGAGGTCCCTTTGCAGGGCAAGTGGTGGAGGACACGAGGCACACACCCCTTGCACCCCCCTCATAATACGGCCCTGCTCTGCGTTGCCCCACCATTCTTCCTTCAGGACAATACAAGAAATTGTCACGTGGGCCATGTTACTAAGGGCCAGCATGATCTAGCATGGATCTCTTATTATTATTGTTATGGTTGGTTTATACAATATAGCACCATCGTCTTCATTTGAACAATGTAGGGTAAAACATACAGTATAGAGACAGTTACAAACATGGCGCTACAGAGGTCAAAGTAAATGTTTTGAAAACTAGACACAATCCGAGACAGAGAGACCAAAACCCATCAAAAACTAATTAGCCAATCTTCTCCCTGATAGTCCATAACTGGAAGCAGTGTTGGACTGGGATACCTGGGGCCCACCAGTAGAAGGAGCCTACCCCACATTTAGGTGCAAGTATTACAGGCTTAAATTCAGGGTTCATGCACAGAAACATTATGCCAAACTGTATTGTCGGTATGTGTGCACTTAGGATGACACAAATAAGCTATAAATAGTTCAGGTTTTGGTGATAAAAGCCCTCAAAGGGGCCCTAGCACCAGGGGCCCACCGGGGATTTCCTGGCAACCCTGTGGGCCAGTTCATACCTGCCTGGGAGTAAATAATGCATGATGCAATCTGGCAATCACTGGTCTTGCCATGCAAAATGGGGAATGCCACAAGAGGCCATCCCTGGGGTCTTTTAGATGTACCACACAGATCATCTTGTTTAAAGTGGACTATCATTTTTTTTTAGACTCCGAGGCTGCCCGAATCCCTCTCCATGGGGCATCATTATTTGGGGGAGCTCCGCTGTGTGAAACTCTTCTGAACGCCGTAAAAAGGTACCTTTCCAGCCATTCCATGGCACACACACAGGCCAGGGCCACATCCCTTGCTTATCTGTATGGTGTGACGACTATGATTAAGGACTGGGAGTCCGAAACGGGTTAGTGACATTACCATTCACCCATGTGCACCAGGACTTTTTCTATTACTGCTTTTAAGGTGGGGGTGTTATTATTATGGAGATGTTTTTAACTGATGGATTAAAAGTAAACTTTTACTCAGAGAAGTGCAGATTACCCACATTTTTACAGTGATTCTAAGTGGGCTTGGGACCACCCACGGTCGGGCACCTCAAATTGAGTGGTGAGCAGATATATTTTGCTTGTGAGAGCTGTATGGTGTACATAAATGTTCACATCATAAAGTGCAGATTGGTTGAGAGCCCACGCATACACCATGGGACCAGCAGAAAGGTGAGTTTTGAGGGCGAAAAAGTTATAAGGAAACATTACGTGAATTAAATCTGTTTAGTCTTGAAAAAAGACGACTGAGGGGAGGACATGATTAACTTGTATAAATATATAAATGGGCAAAAATATGGGGAAACACTATTTCAGGTAAAATCCTCTCTAAAGACAAGGGGGCGCTCCCTTCGACTGGAAAAGCATCAACTGCTGACAGCTTCAAAGAAGGATTAGATGCTTATTTAGAAGAAAATAACATTAACAGTTACTATTAGCGGTTATCAGTAAAAAAATAAATAATTAAAAATAAAACATAACTTCCCCTACCCCAACACCTTTGGTTGAACTTGATGGACATATGTCTTATTTTATCCGTATTAACTATGTAACTATGTAACTATATAATTTTCTGATTGCTTCCAATTTTCCAGTTACATCTAAATCAACATAAAATACAAATTCACCCGTGAAAAAAAACACAAAAACAAAAGAAACATTTCCACTAGGTTTAAGTACCTTCTGTTTCGGCTTCCAGCTTCTTCCCGGCCATTTTCTTTAATTGAGTTACACGTGTTGTTTTTTCATTCTTAAGAATGGATTCTGGGATTCCAGAACCTGGAAATCACCATTTTGTTCTGCTTCACTCCCTTCTAGTGTTACAAGTGCCGTCTGCATATTTTCCAGCGCAGGCTGCACGGAACACGCAGACACTGTCAATCTTCATCAGGGAGTTTCATGTTAAATGCCGAATCCTAGAGCTGATCAGAGGGACGCTCCCGCCGCGGTAACTTCAGATGAGAAAGGCGGCCGCATAGCTATTTCCAGTAACTGAAATACTGTGAATGGTCTCATAAAGGCTGAAAGATATATGGAGGTGTGGTTTACATCTCACAGGGTGGTGGGATAATGAGCGTTTAAGTAGCAGAAAATGAGTTTAAGCGCAATCGTAGCTACTAGGCGTTAAACATTAGTAAATGCAATTTGTTAAAAAAAATAAAGTTACGCAGCTATTACATTTTTAGGAACATCACAATCCTGAAGGTCATGCTGTATTGTCTTGAAGATACATAAAAATTAGAGACGAGTACATTTTATGAAAAATAAAATCGAACTATTGGCTGAAATATTTAGGATCGTTTCAATCAAATTTTTATGTGTTACTTACTTATCTGTCCTTGTTTCTTGAGGTGTTGTCGTTGGTCCATGTCAATGTCCACGTTTGCCCCTGTAGTCCTCCAGTGGTCTTAGGTGGTGAGTGGAGTCCTTCCCTGATGTCTTTCTGCCTCAGTGATGTCATCGGGGGGCTGTGTGGTGGAGCGGGCCAGATCAGTTTTCTCACATTCTTCAAAGTTCCCTTTTGGCATCTTTGTTTTGGGTGTGCCGGTCCAACTTCGGGGCCCTCTCCCCTTTCCTTTAGGATTAAGGGCGTGTTTCTTATGTCAGCAAGGAGAAAGCGCTGGAAAGACTCGAACTGTGCCTCCACCATCCACCTGAGGAAGTAGGAGTTGTTCACGGAATGCGTGGCTGCTTTGGATGCTGGCAGGTGGTGGGGAGACCTGGTGACTAATCTGTAATTTTTAAAGTGTTATTGAATTACTGGATTGTTTAGGTTATTGGATTTTATATATATCTTGTTGATGGTTGTTTAGTGCCTGAAGGGGGGCCGGTTTAGGGGGTGAGCTCCCTTTGGGAGCAGCATACTTTCCACCTGTTGTGATATATGGTTTAATATAATGGTGCATTGATTGGACAGCACAGCTTATTTTCACAGTAGATATTTCTATAGTGAACCTTTGCACATTGCACTTTTGCATAATCCTTTGCACACTTTTGCACAAAGAATATATATATATATATTTATTTATGTATTTTTTTTTTAATTTTTTGTTTGTATGCATTTGGAATATGCTAATATTGGATTTTTTGATTATAGATGAAGTATTGATATTTCTCCCCACCATCTATGCATCCGTTATGTTTGCCTGTCTGGTATGTTATCTGTTATATGTTTTTTAGTGTTTTTAATATGTTTTGTCTAATATGTCATGTGGATATTTATTGAATAAAATTTGATACTGGCTTTTTGATTTAGATTGGTGTGCCTCCCTTTTTCTTTGTTTCCACCCACCACCAAACACCCCCAGAGAACCTAGATGGACTACAGAGGCAAGCATGGACATCCAAGGACATGGACCAGTGACGACGGTGGGGACAATTCGTTTTTTTAAGGGTTTCAGGAAAAAAATAAATCAGCACAAATCCCCAAGAATCAATAGAAATTCGATTTTTCCTGAAATTTTGGACGACTCAGTTCGCTCATCTCTGATAGTAACCCTCCAGACAGCTTTGTCCCTGGTCCGTGACACCCTAATAAGAACACATTCCCACCGCAGGTAAAATCTGCTCTTTTAAACAGGAGGAAACATAATAGCGTCACACACGTGCACACCAATAAGGGGTCATGTACCACTAAAGCCCCCCACTAGATAGAGCTGGCAAAAAGTAAGGATCTCTTAATTGTATTGTATGCCAGCAATGGTAGGGGATCTTTCAGTGTGCCACGGACATGGACCCTTCCTGACCAAAGTTGCCAGTAAGGAATTTGGTCCACTTTAAAGGGACAGTCCAGGCTAAATAAAGAAACCTCACTTAAAGCTGTTCCACAAGCATTGTCTACAAAATTGTGACAGGCTCAAGGGGGGGAACAAATTGTTGGAGCCCCCTAACCATAGACCCCCACAATCTTTTACCTGAACCTTGATCAGCCAGCGACAGGCGCCTCTGGCAGTCACGTCATACAGGCCTAACTGGTGGCTGGGAAAGAGAAAACAACTCCGAACCACATGGCTGCATTCTACTTTCGGTCTATGAGCAGCCCCCCCCCCTTCCCGAGCCCGTTAAACTCCCTTCCCACATCCATTATTTAGAAAATATACCATATACTGCTGTGGGCTGAGCTGGTCTAGTTGCTCCAAAGCTGAAAGTGTCCTTTTAACCAGCTCCCGGTGCACATCTGTGCCTATCTACCTGTGATAGCACATCATCAAGTGATGCACCATACGCAGCAATATTGGCTTTATATTATAAGGATACATGGTTTGAACACATGATGTGGCCTAAGGACAATCGTTACTCCCATAAACTATGAAGGAAGAGGTCGCTATAGTGCAGACAATGGTTAAAAGTTTGGTTGCCTGACCCGATGGGCGAAATAAGGGTAATCCCCTTGCTAGCACTAAAGTAGCACACAAGCATGTTAAACCCGAATAACACCCTCAAATTCAAACTTCTGCATCTGGATAGCGCACCCATGCTATGCAGATTGCTGCCCAAATAATTGTCTCACCTTGTTTATTTCTCAGAAAAGTCAATTTTATTGACCCTAATGGCGGCTACTGGGCGACCTATGGACGCAAAACCGGATGTCCCACAGGCCGGCAAAACGTTCCTGCTGTTATTCCGGTTTAAGGAGACACAATATAATGGCAGTTGAAGACCCCTAATACTGTGAAATATGGGGTCAGAAAAGCATGTAACTAGGCATTATTCCCCTGTGTGTCAATAGAGACTTGGCAAGGCAATTGGAATAAGACAGTAACATACATACTAGTAAAATATACATCATAACATGGGATCAGATAAATGTAGGCAAAATAATACCCAGGTTTTCATGTGGACGGGTCTCTGGTGAATACCCCTATGTTTGGGGGTATACAGCTTCTTCCAGGTAGTGATTCCCTTGGAGCACTCGAAAAAGTGGTCTGACAGCTACACTGTCCCTTGGTAGCTGTCTCATACCACAGAAGAACATGCTCACGACCCAGAATTTGAAGTGGAGAAATCAGCTTTGCTTAGAATACATAAGGTATTTACTTATAGTTTTGCTTTGAAATGGCTAGTTTTACACAGTTTTGTAGGAAGATAAGGTAGGAGGAAGTTAGTGGGACTTTAAGGCCGCCAGCTCTCAACTTTAGACTGTAACCATTCCCAGGCAAAGGCATAAAAATAACTACCTTTTAAATGCTTAATATGTGTAGAAATAACCTGGAAGAACAAGTCTGGACAGAAGACAGACAGAGAATACAGAGAAATTTCCCCCTAGAGATAGGCTGCTTCTTATTGGAGATCTAGCACCACGTTTGTCCCCAAGAAGAATTCGATTTTGGGTAATGACTACCACCTCTCCTTTCACTCCCATATTATCCAGGACTAACGCTCGGGTAACACTGGCCACGCAGCCCTGTTTTTTACACTAGGCCAGAGGTTTCTAACCTTTTTCCCATCAAATACCACTTTCCATTTTCCAGTTATCTCAGTTGGGTGGTATGTGTGTTGTTGGTCACCTAAAACTGTGCTAGAAATGCACTAAACAGCCATTTGAAGTGCATGAAAATGCACACAAATAGTCATCATTTGAAGCAGTTTTGTACTTATTGAGCCAAACAGGTTTGAGTAAAGTATACTGTAGATAGCAGATGGGGTTGGGGAGCAGATCAGTCTGCAACCTCTGTGAGTACCACCTGAAAGATTCTTGAGTACCACCAGTGACACCCATAACACTGGTTGGACACCCCTGCATTAGGCCAAAATGAACCAAGGCTATTTTAAAGCCTGGAGGGCATCAACAAATAAAACAAAGGGAGAAGAAAAGCCAGCACTCTAAGAAGTCAATTCTATTGTAATCACATCAACAAAGTTCATAAATATTAATATTGCACATATTCTTGTCCATATAGTGGTCCAACGTTTCGGGGCTCAGGGACAGACAAAACAAAAAAAAATAGCAACATACATAAGAACATAGTATTATACTACTAGAGTTGGAAAGAAAAACCTCCATCTGGTTGGCACTTGTGGGTTGTCTGTCACCTAAAACTGTTAGAAACGCACCAAGTAGCACAAAAGTGCACATTAACCCTTTTGTTGCCAAGCACGTAACACCTACGTGCTGGCTTGGCTGGGCCTTAAGTGCCAAGCCCGTAGGTGTTACGTGCTTGACTTTCCTCGCTTGTAGTTTAAAAAGTAAAAACAACAAATACTCACCTGACCCCTTGTTGGATCCGGCCGGGTCTCCTCTTTAATTTGGTGCCATCCGATCCCCCGTGGGGGGTCGGATGGCTCCAGGAGAGCCCCCGGAATAGGCCCCCCCCCCCCCCGCTTCTGCAGCAGCAGCTTCTAACTGTAAAAAAAAAAAAAAATAAAAATGACATTCACTTACCTGTGTGTGCGCTGGCTCCTGCTGTCCCTCCTCTTCACCTGGGGGGCCTCCGATCCCCCCCCCAGGACTTACAGATCTTCAGGAGAGAGCCTGGGAGGCTCTCTCCTCTCTTCTTCACGATGGCGGCCGCCATCATGCCTCTAAGCCCCGCCCCCTTGGGGGCGGGGCTTATGAAGTCATCCCGGCCCCGATCTCAGGCTTCAGCCTTCTCAGCTTCTCAGATGCCGGTGATCGGCACAGGGGAAGGAGGTGACAGGAGATCCTCTGATCTCCTGCCTCCTCCTTCTCCTGTACCGATCACCGGCATCTGTCAGCACAGCATCGAGGGACAAGAGCTTGCAATCGAAGGTAAGTACAGTAAAAAAAATTTTTTTTTTTTTCTAATAAAATACTTTTTATTATTGTGTGGTGTTTTTTTTTCACATTAACCCTTTGTGAGCTGGTAAGGGGTCCATGAGACCCCTTATACCAGTTCACAAGGCTGGGGGGGTGGCAAGTCACCTGCCCTAGCGGGTGGCTTGCCATTAACCCCCGCACCCCCATTACCTGCCTCCCCAAAGGCCAGGGGGGGGCAGAAGAGCCCGGGCCCACATAGGCTATGTGGGCTCGTAGGCTGCAGGGTGGGGGGGCCACCAAAGCTGGCCCCCCCACTCTGTGCCTACAAGCCCCCATAGCTGGTCCCGGGCTGGTTACTTTGGGTAAGGGGGACCCCGCGTCATTTTTTTTTTTGGATTTTGAAGGGTTTTTAACCCTTCAAAATCCAAAAAAAAATAGGGTCCCCCTCCCCGGGAAGGGGGACCCTATGTCATTTTTTTTTTTAATTAACCATTTGTCATCCAGCAGCTATAAAAGGCTTCTGGGCAGGAAAGGGTGTCTACCTATACATATGTGGTATCGCTGTAACCGGGAGAAATTGGGGTTTCTCACGCAATAAGATTTTATTGACAAACTTACATTTTTTATTACAAAAAAACTCTACAAATTGTAAAAAAATGTTTTTTTTTTTCTATTTTTTTTCACACATTTCACCCAAAAAAATTGAGAATACACCTAAAAAATACAAACAAGACATTTCATGTTAAAGCCCAGACTCTGTTGAAAAAAACAATATATAATTTTCCTGGGAAATCCCTGGAAATCCCTTCAAAAATGACAGTTGAATATGTGTAGCGCAAAATGGTGAAACATCGTCTGGCAACAGGGAGTGGCAAATGCTGCAGGTAGGCTGGCAGCGAAAGGGTTAATAGCATCACAGCAGTTTGGAGCAGTTTTGTACATATTAAGCAAATCAGACTTGAGGTTGAGGAGGATGGGGAGTAGATCAGTCTGAAACATCTCCGAAAGGGTCTCAAGTACAACAAGCCATACCCATACCCCTGCACTAGGTCAAAATGATAAGGGGCTATTTTAAAAATTATATAAAACCAGCAACGTACAAAAGAGAATAGTAATATACCCGACTCAAAAGAGTTGGAAAGAAAACCTCCACCTGGGTGGTTCTTGAGGGTTGTCTGTCACCTAAAACGTACCAAACAGCCATTTGAAGTGCACAAAAAAGCACATTAATAGCATCGCCATTAAGAGCAATTTTGTACTGAGCAAATCAGACTTGAGGTTGAGGAGGTTGGGGACAGACCAGTCTGAAACCTCACAGAACGGGTCTCAAGTACCAAAAGCTATAGCCATACTACTGGTTTGGAACCCCTGCACCAGGCCAAAATTAACTGAGGCTATTTTAAAGCCTGGAGGGCATCAACAAGTACAGCAAGAAACGTACATCAAAGAATAGTATTTTACTCAAAAGAGTTGGAAAGAAAAACCTCCACCTGGGTGGTACTTGAGGGTTGGCTGTCACCTAAAACGTACCACAAGCCATACCCATACTACTGGTTGGGAACCCCTGCAGTAGGCCAAAATTAACTGAGGCTATTTTAAAGCCTGGAGGGCATCAACAAATATAACAAGAAACGTATATCAGAGAATAGTAATATAACCAACTCAGTTCAAAAGGGTTGGAAAGAAAAACCTCCACCCAAAGTAAAGTGATGTCTAGGTGAGCCATGTCGATGATGTCAATGAAAATAGCCCGTGTACACGAGACGTATTGTAAAATAAACTGAGCTAAATGGGCACATCCTTAAAAGAAATTCACCAGCCTTTGATACCTCCAGTTGGTTTATATTAGTAGCAAAATGTTCTGGAAAAATCCACCGAGGTTCCCTGCTTATTGTTTCATTGTTATTAGTTCAAGAAGCTTTGCTGAGTGATGAAAAATCTGATTTTAGTCTTGGCAGTTCACCAAAAAAACGAGAAGGAACGCTACGAAAATGACAGGATCCCCGAGACGTCTCTTTTTTTTATTTCGCCATGCAGGTGGTAGCAAACTATTAAACACTTTGCGAGGAGAAGGTATAACTCAGAAATCACCTGTTAAGTGCACAGTAAATCTATATTTTAGGATTTTTAGTGATCTTAGCATACAAACTGAATGGAAAAATGTTGCGAGGTTGCCTAGCAACCAAGAATGTTACGGGCAGGTAAAATGACTGAGGAGGAGAGAAAAAAATTGGAAAGGCATGGCCCCAACCGTCAAATGACTGGACCTGTCACATTTGATAGTACTGTTTTAAAAAGAGATCTACTTCAAAAATATTTTTCCAACCTATGTTCACTAAAGTCAAACTTTTCTCAAAGAGAACCTGTCATGATAGCAATACATGAAGATTTTTGTTGAGAATCTCGATCTTGGTAGAGTATTAAAAGTCTGGTTAGATTAATCGATGCTGCATCGATGTACATTGGATACTGCAGCCCTAATGCAAAGATCCTGTGTAAGACTGACCCACCAAAGGGTCTCAAGGAGGACCCCAAGTGCTTACCCAAAGCCACCATCAGGACATTATAGGAGGTCCAAAACCAACACAGTGCTTCTGGCTTGCCTAAAGTATTCAGGGAGCATATTATTCAGTAGGTCACTTTTGAAATGTAATTTATTTAAGCAACCGCCGGTCCACAATCTATAAGATTTTAAGGCCAGTGGTCTCTCCTTATTTGTTGGACATCCTGATTTAGTATGCACCTATGTAAGAAATCACCAGATCACACGTATGCTCACATCGTCAGCGACCACACACACATGTGTGGACCACAGCCGCATCTCAGGCTCCTCCCAGCTGATGCCCGTAACCCTGCCGGGCATTTCTGATTGACTGGCGCAGATATGCAGAGGAGTAGGGTAGCAGTCAGGGGCTTGCACTCCATTCACTTTACTATGCCAATCTAAGGTCAGAACAGCATTGTAAAAGATGAATGGAGTGCAAGCCCCTGATTGACTGGCAGCCCACTCATGCGCAATCACTGGAGTTGTAAGTTTAATGACATTCTCAAACAGCAGGGCATTACCTATGGGGATACTTAGCTGAAAAGGATTGTTCCTCTTTAATTTACCATCTCATTTTACCATTATATCATTTTATAATTTGCAACAATGTGATCTTGCATTATTCCTATACAGCTAAAGGGTGGGTCCCAATAATGATCTCCTCTGGTGGGCAAAGTTACAGGGCCCAATGCAAATAATGTCTGTTTCGAAGCCCAACTTAGCACTTCCTCTACTGGCAAAAACGGATCTAAAATTAATCAGCATCCTTGGTTTAGATGAGGATTCTTTCCCCATTTAGAAAGGAAGCCTTGGACAATATTACTCAACCTCTATGTGCTCTAGCCAGCAAGCGAGCTTTCGACATTATTACTGAACCTCTATGTGCTCTAGTCAGCAAGCGAGCCTTGGACAATATTACTCAACCTCTATGTGCTCTAGTCAGCAAGCGGGCCTTGGACAATATTACTCAACCTCTATGTGCTCTAGTGAGCAGGCGAGCCTTGGAAATATTACTCAACCTCTATGCGCTCTAGTCAGCAAGCGAGCCTTGGACAATATTACCCAACCTCTATGTGCTCTACTTAGCAAGCGAGCCTTGGACAATATTACTCAACCTCTATGTGCTCTAGTCAGTAAGTGAGCCTTGGACAATATTACTCAACCTCTATGTGCTCTAGTCAGCAAGTAAGCCTTGGACAATATTACTCAACCTCTATGTGCTCTAGTCAGTAAGTGAGCCTGGGACAATATTACTCAACCTCTATGTGCTCTACTCAGCAAGCGGGCCTTGGACAATATTACTCAACCTCTATGTGCTCTAGTCAGTAAGTGAGCCTGGGACAATATTACTCAACCTCTATGTGCTCTAGTCAGTAAGTGAGCCTTGGACAATATTTCTCAACCTCTATGTGCTCTAGTCAGCAAGCGAGCCTTGAGCAATATTACTCAACCCCTATTTGCTGCAGTGGCCTATTCGATTTTTGGTGGCCAGTGGGATATACTGGGCTGGAATTTTCAGCACTTTGCGCTCCAACCCATCCCCGGCTTTTTTTTTATTTCTTCATTAGCTGGAAACACTATATTTCCACCACCACCACAGCATCTTGCTTTGAGATGCTCATCTACCTAAATCCCCATGAAAATGCCGTCATTCAGACAATATTGGGTTTGGAATTTGCTGGATGGGTGTGTACAGTGCCATGTATGACAACTTACTTTATGACTGAGACACATTCACTGAGCTCTGTAGGAGCATGGAATTGTGGGCTTTCTTTTCTCAGGCATTTCCAAGAGTTGAATTTTAATCAAGAGGACAGACATTAGAATTTTTGGAAAGTTTGGAAAGTTGTGTGGTCATAAAAATCCCCTTAATGATGCAAAATTTCTCCCCCACTTTGTGCTCTAGTGGTTCACATGCCCTCTGGTGCCAATGGAGTTTGCTAGGTGGGTACAGTGCAGCACCTTCCACTTCCAAACAGTAGATTGGCTGCCAGCCAAGGACCACACACACACAGAACATTGCAGGAACATAGGTCAAGTTTAGTTCCCATTTTCAGTGCATTATCTAGTGGTTTTCCAGAACAAAAGACATCCAAATTTAGTGTGGGATACAACTTTTTTATGGTTTGGGTTTCTTTAGTCCCTCCGGATGGATTTTATTCCTCAGACATTACACAATTTGTATTTCAAAGTTAACTTAACAGATAATCTATGTAAAATCATCAGATGTGGACCAATGCGAAAAATCAGCCTGGCCAGCTCAAAGTATCTCCACTGAGCACTACCTCCAACGTGCTTCCTAGTTGAGGAACAAGGGTGATCCAAGGCTTAGACTAAGGCCCGATCTGTGTGTGGTAAGGGTAGGTATAATGCTAAGGCTTTAGCATTGGGAAGCAGGACATGAGTGTCTTGGTTATGGGAGAAAGAAAGTATTAGGATGAAAGGGGCTGAGGAGTAGACAAAAGCATAGGGTGGAGTGAGGTGTTAAAATAGAAGCAACAGTTCAGCGAGGGGGGGAAAGTTAGTTCTGTCACAGGCTGTGGATGAGGTGAGCTACGGGCGGGATCTGCACCCAAAGCAGTGAAGCCCAGCAGGAATTCTTCTAGCCCTTCCAGTCCACCCCTAAGTATCACCAACTCGTATTGGTGGTGATCAGTACAAAATATGGTGTTGTCAGTATCACCCGTCCGGGTTAATCACCAATGCAGCCTTTGGAGCAACATAGACCCTTAGGTTACTTTCACACTGTGGCGATTGCTGGGTGCTTGTGATGTGCTATCACAGAAATCTATGGGTGCTTTGACATACCGGCGGGGTGATTACCCTGCAAGTGCATTGCAAGTGGAGTTTTTGTAGTGATGGCAATATAGCAAATAGTGACCGCAAACGTGGTCAATCGCCAGTACACAGGAGCAAGGCTATTATCACTGATGCTTTGCCTTACCAGTGTAAGACCAGACTTATATGCAATCCCTTGTATTGCTTGCACTGTGACAATGTTAAATCCAGGGCCAGATTATGAGGGGGCGCAAGGGGCGCGCACCCCGGGGCCTCCACCACTTGCCCTGCAAAAGGGGCCTCCACCAACCTTTGGGTTATGGTCTGGTCCAGGAGGCTTTTCAGTCTTTGGTCTGACGGGCCACGGGCCAGCAACAAAGCTATCAGTGCCATTGTTTTTTGTTTTGTTTTTGCAAACCAAAGCCACCACAGGGCAGGATGGAGAGTCTAGAGCAGCAAAGCCGCCATCAGCAACACTACAGTGATGGGTGCAGAGCTGTCACTGCACATAAGCCACCAAGCACAGCCGCTGGCAGCTCAATGCAGGGAACTGTTTTCCGCTGGACCAGCCGGGCGACTACACCCCCCACCCAGAATGGCAAAGCAGGAATAAAAAATCCTGTATCTAGGGCCTCAACCAGATTTTGTGCCCAGGGGCCTCCACCACACTTTATCCGGCCCTGGTTAAATCACACACAAGTAGTCAGTTCTAGTCAGTGTAAGATCTAACCAGTTAACTAATTGGTTAATACTATTATGCAAAGCTGAGATTCAATGTGGCTGACCTGGCTTCACAGATCTCACTTGGCCATGGACTTGGCGGTGGTGCTTAGTAGGGATGAGCGAATCGATCCAGACGAACTCGGATTCGTTCCGAATTTCATGAAAAATTAGATTCTGAACGAATCCGAATTTCCCCGCGATTCGATCGATCGAAGTTTTCCTTTAAACTCCATTCATTTCAATGACAGGCATTCTAAGATGGTGGAAGCACATGTCCAGACATGTCCCCTGGGGCAAGGTATGATGGGACACTCACATGCAGCCTATCAGCAGCCAGGAAGCCCGGTGATGTCACAGCACTATATAAAGCGGCGGCCATCTTGCTTGTGCGCATTTCAGCGTTCTATTGCGGCCAGAGCACAGCTCCTTACAGACAGGGACAGAGTTAGAGATAGGTAGGGAGAGAAGACCCACAGGGACCCACAGAGTTCCAGGGAGAGCCAGGGAAAGATAGGGAAAGATAGTTAAAAATCTGAGGCAGGGACAGCAGAGCAAGTGACAGGGAAAGAAAGCTTTTTTTATTTTCATTTCAATTCATTTTCCAGATCAGCTTTAAATTCCTGGCCACTGTGCATACCATGTTGGCAGTGGCACATTTAACATTTATTATATCTCGATTAGTTTAATTTTTTTTGTCTGCTGTACAAACCCCAGCCCACATGGGCATTCCATTTCAGCAGGTGACCCTATCTTTTAAACCAAATCCCACACCTGCACCGAGCACCCCGTCTGTTATACTAAATAAGCGTGCTTCAGCCTCAGCTGTACTAAGTTATTTAATTTTGCATTGCTTTCTGTCTGCTGACATTAAACCTGTGTCTGGGGTATCCCAAAATTGCAACAAGCACCCCGTCTGTTATACTAAATAAGCGTGCTTCAGCCTGAGCTGTACTAAGTTATTTAATTTTGCATTGCTTTCTGTCTGCTGACATTAAACCTGTGCCTGGGGTATTCCAAAATTGCAACGAGCACCCCGTCTGTTATACTAAATAAGCGTGCTTCAGCCTGAGCTGTACTAAGTTCTTTAGTTTTGCATTGCTTTCTGTCTGCTGACATTAAACCTGTGCCTGGGGTATCCCAAAATTGCAACGAGCACCCCGTCTGTTATACTAAATTAGCGTGCTTCAGCCTGAGCTGTACTAAGTTCTTTAATTTTGCATTGCTTTCTGTCTGCTGACATTAAACCTGTGCCTGGGGTATCCCAAAATTGCAACGAGCACCCCGTCTGTTATACTAAATTAGCGTGCTTCAGCCTGAGCTGTACTAAGTTCTTTAATTTGGCATTGCTTTCTGTCTGCTGACATTAAACCTGTGCCTACCAACTTCGGGGTGTGATTCATCCAATTTTTGGCCTCCTGCAGCCAACTCCAGTGTCCCCTTCACGCAATGTTTGGGCTCCTGCTGCTGCTTGCAACTCCAGGGTGTGATTCATCAAATTTTTGGCCTCCTGCAGCCAACTCCAGTGTCTCTTTCAAGCTATGTTTGGGCTCCTGCTGCTGCTTGCAACTCCAGGGTGTGAGTCATTCAATTTTTGGGCTCCTGCAGCCAACTCCAGTGTCTCTTTGCAGCAATGTTTGGCCTGCTGCTGCTGCTTGCAACCCAGGGTGTGATTCATCCAATTTTTGGGCTCCTGAAGCCAACTCCAGTGTCTCTTTAAAGCAATGTTTGGGCTTCTGCTGCTGCTTGCAACTCCAGGGTGTGATTCATCCAATTTTTGGGCTCCTGCTGCCAACTCCAGTGTCTCTTTAAAGCAATGTTTGGGCTCCTGCTGCTGCTTACAACTCCAGGGTGTGATTCATCCAATTTTTGGGCTCCTGAAGCCAACTCCAGTGTCTCTTTAAAGTAATGTTTGGGCACCTGCTGCTACTGCTGCTTGCAACTCCAGGGTGTGATTCAGCCAATTGTTGGGCTCCTGCTGCCAACTCCAGCGTGTCTTTCAAGCTATGTTGGGGCTCCTGCTGCTGCTGCTGCTTGCAACTCCAGGGTGTGATTCATCCAATTTTTGGGCTCCTGCTGCAAACTCCAGTGTCTCTTTCAACCAATGTTTGGGCTGCTGCTGCTGCTTAATTCATCCAATTTTTGGGCTCCTGCTGCCAACTCCAGTGTCTCTTTCAAGCTATGTTTGGGCTCCTGCTGCTGCTGCTTGCAACTCCAGGGTGTGATTCATCCAATTTTTGGGCTCCTGCTGCCAACTCTAGTGTCTCTTTAAAGCAATGTTTGGGCTGCTGCTGCTGCTTGATTCATCCAATTTTTGGGCTCCTGCTGCCAACTCCAGTGTCTCTTTCAAGCTATGTTTGGGCTCCTGCTGCTACTGCTGCTTGCAACTCCAGGGTGTGATTCATCCAATTTTTGTGCTCCTGCAGCCAACTCCAGTGTCTCTTTAAAGCAATGTTTGGGCTGCTGCTGCTGCTTGCAACGCCAGGGTGTGATTCATCCAA
Organism: Gastrophryne carolinensis; assembly: GCA_027917425.1. NCBI lineage: Eukaryota > Metazoa > Chordata > Amphibia > Anura > Microhylidae > Gastrophryne > Gastrophryne carolinensis. The sequence goes on from CM051235.1 coordinate 600,216,595, forward strand.
TTTTTGGGCTCCTGCAGCAAACTCCAGTGTCTCTTTCAAGCAATGTTTGGGCTCCTGCTGCTGCTTGCAACTACAGGGTGTGATTCATCCAATTTTTGGGCTCCTGCTGCCAACTCCAGTGTCTCTTTCAAGCTATGTTTGGGCTGCTGCTGCTGCTGCTTACAACTCCAGGGTGTGATTCATCCAATTTTTGGGCTCCTGCAGCCAACTCCATTGTCTCTTTTAAGTAATGTTTGTGCTCCTGCTGCTGCTTGCAACTCCAGGGTGTGATTCAGCTAATTTTTGGCCTCCTGCTGCTGCCAGCTCCAGGGTGTGTCTTTCAGGCACTATAGGGGCCCCTCATAGTGATGGCACTTCAACTCTCTGCAATTGTGCTGCTCTGTGATTCTATTAGCGATGCCTCTGATCTGCATGTCCTAATTATTTACAGTATTATTTCACTAACCCAGCCCGCATCCTATGCGTGTTACAGCAAGGCAGAATGATTTACAACCCTATTGAGGCTCTAGGAAGGTCAGAAATAGCCATTTTTAATAGCAATTCGTCGCGAATAAATTCGGACCGAAACAAATTTTGTCTGAAAATTCGTCGAATCAGCCGAATCGAATTTTTCAAAAATTCGCTCATCTCTAGTGCTTAGGAACATCCAGCTCTGTGCGCTGTGAGTTTGTGAGTGGCAGTGGGATGGCATAGGGCATCAGGGGGGCATTTAAGGGTTTCAGTAGCTCAGAAAAGTCTCTGCCAAACAACCATGTGGTAGGTCACTGCATACAGGTAGTGAGGCTAAAGCTCCACAACAGGATCACAGAAACTAAAATGGAAACTAAACCGGCTCTAATCCTGGGCCTAAAAATCATCCAAAACTAGAAACATAGAAACATAGACGGTTGATGGCAGAAGGAGACCATACGGTCCATCAAGTCGTCGATTATGTATATACTGTATGTTCTCTTTATCTTAGGATAGATGTGTGCTTATCCCAGGCATGTTTAAATTCACTGACTGTCGATTTTTCAACTACCTCTGCTGGAAGTTTGTTCCAAGCATCTACTACTCTTTCTGTAAAATAATATTTTCTAACACTGATCTTCCCTCTCACTAGCTTCAGGTTGGGCCCCTTGTTCTATCATTAAGTTTCTTCTTTTAAACACTTCGCTCCTGAACCTTATTCAATCCTTTCACATATATAAAGGTCTCCATCATGTCCCCTCTCTCCCTTCTTTTCTCCAGACTGTACAAATTAGGTTCTTTAAGTCTCTCCTGAAGTCTTAAGTTCCACCATCCACCATCTTTGTTGCCGGCCTTTGGACCCGTTCTATTTGAATAATGTCTTTTTGCAGGTAAGGTCTCCAGAACTGCACACAGTATTCTAGCTTTGGCCTCACCAGGGCTCTATACAGCAGCATCACAACCTCCCTCTTCCTACTAGTGATGTCTCGAGCTATGCAGCCGAGCATCCTGCTTGCTTTTCCCACTGCCTGGCTACACTGTCCACTCATCTTTATCTCTATCAGTAATCAGTATCCCTAAATCTCTTTCCTCCGAGGTCCATACGGTGCTCAGAGCAGGGATTCCTACAATGAGAATAAAAACTATACTACCTGTATACTGGCAGCACTCATTAGTGATAACTAAACCAGAGTTTTATATGATTTGCTCTTCCTGTTGTAATATAACAAAATAAAAAATAATAATAAAAAGTATTTTGTTATTTCATGGGTAAGAAGCAGATCAATACTGTGTACTCCAAAATGTCCCAGACTTGGAAGTTGCTCGTTATGATGTCAATTGTAAAGCAAGATTTTCATACAACTTATAAAACCTTGAAAGAATGATCCGTAAAAGAGTTCCATGAGATCAATGTTGTCCGGCAGACTGGAGGCCTCATGGGGCCTTGAACCGTATTAGGTGACAACGTGTAACCAGAGCATCAAGGAAACTTTCAATCTCTCAGTGTATCTTTGTCCTGACTCCACTGTCACTGGATATGCAGACATGAGGAAGCGGCATATGTAAGACCTAAGGTGGTTGGTGAGGATAGGCTTACAGGTGCAATGCAGCCACATGGAGTCAGCTGTTATTTATGACTTATTTGTGACCAATGCATTACCGCAAATGTATCTGAAACTAAATTCAAATTGAAACATGTTTTACAATTCTCCTCTTAAAAAGTATGTAGGTTAAAACAAGGGATTTCTTTTTTAGATCTGGATATAGCTTCTAGTAAAGAACCCCTTCTTATCGCCATAGAATGTATTATGCACATTGATTAATGTCATTTAGCAGGGAAAATAAAAAAACAAAAGGGTAATTGCCTTTTGTCCTGCGTCGCTGGTCACTGCAGGTCCTTCGGAACTCACCCGATCACTTTATCGTGGCCGTCCGGAGCCTGAAACTCTATTCTCTTCCATGACAAGCCATGCCATCAGTCACAGGGGGTGTTGCCACACCTCCTCCATTCACTACAATGGAGAGGGGGCAGGCAAGGCTTTGCCCACTACCTACGTTGCAATGAATGGAGAGGGCGTGACCACAGCCCGTGATTGATGGCAAGTCACAATTCGGTTCCCGCCACCTACCGCTCCTTCCGGAGCCAGGCCCCAGGGGCGGGATTGGTGGTAGGGGCTCCAATAAAGCGATCAGGAGAGTTTTAGAAAGCCAGACCTACAGTGACCAGTAGAGCAGGGCAAAAGGTAAGTATCCTTTTGTTTTTTTTCCCTGTTGAATCACTTTAAACAGTTTCCCCTTGTCCTTTGGCATGCTCGACTAGAAATACCAGTTTTTTATTTTATATATATATTATCACCTGCATCCGTCCCTTTCTCTCACCTGATACTACTAAAATTCTAGTGCATGCCCTGATCATCTCCCCCCTAGACTACTGCACCACCCCCCTCAGTGCTCTACCAGCTAATAGACTGGCACCCCTGCAATCAATCCTCAACTCTGCTGTCCACCTTATCTACTTATCCTCTCGTTCTTCTCTGTCAATTAATCCACTGGTTCCCGCTTTCTAAAAGAATTCAGTTCAAATTACTAGCCCTGACTTACAAGGCTCTCTACAGCCAAGCCCCTTCATACATTTCATCACTAGTCCAAAAATACCAACCAGGTGCAGTCTCTACTCTGCTCATGAACTTCTCCTGTCCAATACTTTGATCATTTCCTCCCTCTCCGAGTCCAGGACTTTACACGTGCTGCCCTTTCTCATACAATTTGTCCCTCCACTTCTCTTAAAATCTTCAAAAGCGCCCTTAAAACCCACCTGTTTAGAAGAGCCCATCATGTGACTTAACCCACCCGTCTTACAGTCTTATCAGCCCACAGATCATTGCCAGTTGTTTGCTTTGAGCTATGACCTTCAGTCATACAGTTTTGCGAAAACCCAACACAATGCAATGCATTGATAACCAATGCCGTGTCGTAAATGAATAATGGATTATGGCAATAATCTGGCTTGTGTCACATTGGTCAATACATGGAAACATTTCAAAGCCCTGCAGCAGTTTGATATTTCTTACAGTAAAGAGTCCCTTCTTATCCTCATAGAATGGCCTATGGGCGTTGAGTGAACAATTTTCTGTCACTTGGAAATAGAATCGTTTTTAGCCAGGTTTTTTGTATTAGCTGTGGAATATTTTTATATCTAGGCCTCACTTCAGCAAGAGGTGAAAAAAAAATCTCATGGTAGTAAAAAAATCACATTTACCAGCTTGGAAGGCAGTGAAAATCAATGACACTGTTTTCTACAGTCTAAAAAGGAATAAAAAGTTCACTGCTTTTCTTAGTAGTAAAAAGTGCGACTTTTATTGTCTTCCTAGCTGGTGATTCAATGCTTCAAAAAAACTAAAAATCTATTGGCTTTGTTTGCACCATTTCCAATCTGCCTTTGTTTGCATTAAAGTTCCTGTCCAGGTACACACTTGCTTCCTCCTACATTATCCTCCTTTCAGAGCTGGGGTCTAAGCTGGGAAGGGCATGATTCAAGAACATGCTCTGCTGTGGTGAGAGTCAGCTGTGGGAACACTGGGGTTTCCGTTGTGGCTCGCACTGAGAGCAGCAAGGGACAGAGTGGATGTTAGAGCACTTTTTTTGCGTGGTCCAGGAGGAATAAAATTTAAAGGAGGGCCTTTGTAGACATGCTATGGCTTCTACCCTGCACTTCAGGCAATAGAAGAGAGGCATATGGTACAGGCATCAGGTGAGCTAATTGCTGCCATATTATTGCTGTTGGGTTTCCAGCTCCGGTTCTGGTTCCCTCACTATTGGTTTGTACAGGGGTATTATTATATCTGTATTCCAGGTTTTAACACTACGTTTTCATATCGTTTCTCTAACCTTGTAAACCTTTTTGGCTGCTGCTTGGCATTGGGTGCTGCTGCTCAACATATTTATAATAAGAACGTGCAGATCGTTCTCCAGCTCTTTTCTAAGCAAAAGCCCTTGATTTTATGTATATGGGAAAGTTTTAAATGCAGACATTAAAATTGCACATGAACTGTAAGCCACGACTAGTTTTGGTCTTCACTGCACCCCTGGCCATTAAACATTTCATGGAATTGTTTTCTTAACTTAATAGCATTTTTAAATCTTGCTACAATATAAAAATCAGTTTTGTGCACTCGTACAGTCATCTGCCAAATGTCACCTCAGATTATATCGACTCGATTCTTTTCTAAAAAGCCCATTACGACTTCCCTGTAGTACTCAAATTGGTTTTGTTACCTACTAAAACATAAAATACACAGTTATGTCATTGGCGCAGCAGTAACGTGAAATTCCCGGGGTTCCCTCAGCACAGCCATAGATACTTCCTGTGCCATATTAAGTTTATTGTTGCTGCAGTGAAATTGTCAAGTGCCTACCAGTTTGAATACGAAGAATATAGTCGACAGAGCCCACCATCCTTGGCTTAGTGAGCCAATGGCACTGACGCATAGAAGACATTCAAATCTTGGCAGAGACTTTTTGGAGAGCGTTTCTTTCCAATTGCTTAAAACTTGGAACTGACCTCAAACTCCCAGAAAGCCTTAAGGAATGTGTTTTTCATTTTCTTACACTGTAAAAATAAAAACACTTGGAAGTGTACAGAATGATAGCTGGTGTTAAATGTTATTGTCTACTGAGATAAATGGTCTACCACTAGACCAAGAAAAATAATGACCTTACCCCCAAAAAAAAATCTACCACATTTACTCCTTTTGGAAAAATTCTGAGTTGAGCACTAAAAATATACAGACCCCAATTAAGTAAACTTAAACCAGACAACACCTTTACAAGAAACAGTGCTCATATACATCCCTCCCCAGGGCAATTCAGATTGCTGCACACAAAAGTTATTTTACCTTTTTGTAACTGCTGCTGTGGTCAGATTTCCATCCTCAATGGTATCTTATGGATCTGCCACTGGCCTAAAAAAAGGAGGTGCCGCTCGGTTTCCTGGTTCTTTGCATTGTAGATTATGTCATACAAGTCTAGGCAGCAGCATTGCTGGGATGTTGATAAAGGAAGAAGCCTCCCGGGTGGGAGCTGGATGATCACCTGTATCACCTCCACACATTGAAGGAAAAGGTGAGACTATGCACCCATAAACACAATAACTGTATACACATGTGGCACAAGCGTTTATGTCACAGACACCCAGAATGCATACGATAACTACAAAAAAGGAATCTGAAAAGGATCTAACAGTATCCACTTGTCCATTTACTGTTAAATGTGAATGTTGCATTGAATCCAAAGCTACAAGAGCAACACTAAAGTCAGTCAGAATAGATCTTCAAGACCACTTGACCTTATTCACAGTGGTGTATGTGGTTCCCTAAACCCACCTACACATGGAGGCAACAGGTACAAAGTGAATTTCATAGATGACTATTTAAGATCCACATTCAGTTATCTAATGCAACACAAGAGTGAAGTTCTTGAACAATTACAGGACTATGTAATAAAGACAAATAACAAGTTTCAGAGGAAAGCTCTCATACTTCAGAGTGACGATGGAGGTGAATTCACAGGACACAAAGTACAAGAGTACTTAAACAGGAATAGAATAGAGCATCAAAAGACAGTGCCATACACACCAGAGCAAAATGGGGTAGCCGAAAGAAAGAACCAAACTGACTGAAATGATCAGATGTATGCTGACAGGCTTTGGGCTACCACACAAATAATGGGATGAGGCAGCAATGACAGCCAATTATTTGCAGAACAGACTCTTTTCTAGGACAGTGGAGCAAACTCCATATGAACTGTAGAACAATGAGAATCTACATTCAGAAGTAAAAATCACCAAACAGAGCATTTGAATGAATCTTTGTTGGATACAGTGACAATGTTACAGGTTACCGAATCCTAAATCCGAAAATAGACAAGGTTACCATTAACAACAGCATTTTGTTGAAAATCTGGGAGACAATGTGATGATAGCAGAGGAAGTAAGAACAGAAGAGAAAGCTTACAGTGATCAGCTACCATCGGTAACTCCTGAACAAACAATTGAAGTGAGCGCAGAACCTACCAGTACTGAAGAGCAGACACAAACAAGCTTAGTCACAGAACCAAGGCGCTCAACAAGAGAAAACAGAGGTAAACCCCCTGTATGTCTCTCATACAAGGCAAACACTGCCAGTGCTGATGAACCTGCAACTTGGGAAGACATAGCTCAGCTTTCAGAATGGGAAGCCAGTAAATGGATAAAGGCTGCAAAGGAAGAGATACAATCCATGCATAACACCAAAACATGGACACTTACAGAACTACCACCTGAAAGGATAGTCATAGGCTGTAAATTGACTTTTAAAGTGAAGTACAATGCAGATGGCATAGTGGAGTGATACAAAACAAACCCATACCCAAAGAATATTCTCAAAAATATGGAGAGGACTATGATGAGACTTTTGCTCCAGTGGACAAACATGCTAAAATAAGGACTTTGCTGACAGTAGCCATCACAAGCAAAATGCAAGTGAAACATTTTGATGTTTCTACATGGTGAGTTAACAGAAGACATACATAAAAAGTCTACATAAAACAACCACCAGGATTCAAAGATGAACAAAGGCCAGACCTAGTATGCAAACTTCAGTGAAGTATTTATGGTCTAAAGCAAGCCATCTAAGCATGGAATATGAAAATAAATGAAGTTAAGACTTTCAGAGGAGTGAAGCAGACCCCTGCTTATACACAAGGAAATTGATAGATCTATGTGCTCATTTATGTGGACGATATCCTGATTTGTTGTGTAAGAAGGGGACGAAGCAGAAATACTGCAAACCCTAAGTCAGCACTTTGAGACCGGGGATCTTCAAGAGCAGGGACTTCTTGAGTTACTTTATTGCCCTACTGAGAATACAACAGAAGATATATTTAACTTACCAAGCTCCTGACCACTGAAAGGCACCTGAGGCTTACAAAGAAGATGGGTTTAACAGACTAAGCCTCAGCTGTTGAGAAGGGGTGTTGGAGATACTGTGCAACAGTGTACAGTTTGTTTCTGTATGTTTTATGCATCTATATTGCTAGGTTAATGCAGTTTACATTTATGGCAGTAGATGGGCTGTTACATGCTTCTATGTTCAGTGTCTGTTGTACAATATCTACTGCATGTTGTGTTTCCTGTACATTGAGGTGATCTCTATGACTTCTTTTTCCTGTCTGTTACATTGAGGTCATCTCTGACTTTTTCTTCTACTGTCTGTGTTATCCACCATGTAAGGTGACCTCCTTTTACTACACCCATGTTCCAGTAAAGTTACACCACAAACGTCTATCTGGATTTGACTCTGCTGCACCCAACATTCACACTCTGCAACAGTTTACTGTAATTCTTTTTCTCTGTAAATAGATAATTAAGCAACAGTTATGTTTGTCGCATACTGCATGTAACATATTTTGTTTATGTGTTTAAAGTACATGTTTTTAGCCATAATTGTGTGTTGTGTGCAGGGCTATGCCATATGCATAAATTGTAATAAATGTGGGTTGGTAATATTAGTGCACCCCATTGTGGCTTATGTAGACACTGTTTAAAATGCCTGCTTGCTTCTTGTTAGCCACACTATGCCACATTTATACTGTGGTGTACAGACTGCCGCACACTGTGCCTACCATGGCGAGCCTTGCTTGTTCAAAATGGCACCGCGTGCCAAACTTAGCAAATCAGGTCCCTAGTCACTATAATTTTTATTTTTTCCCTATATCTTGTAACACTGTGTAGCTTAAAGGAGCTCTATTGCAAAATTGTCTAATACTAAATATCCATAAAAACATGCTAGATAGTGAGAGGAAGGGTTCCTTTAAACTTACCAGATAGTGGGGCAGTCCCCCGTTGTGACATTTTGTCCCACTGCCCCCCCCCCCCCCAAAAAAAAAAACTCTGGGGACACTTTAATATCCTGACATTCTGTCTGGTGAATTTACATCTAAGGCACTCCTTTGGCTCATTGGCTGGTTGTAGTTGAATGTATTGATTGGCTGAGCATTAGGTCAATCACCATCCTTTACGGACCGCAGATATCCAAGTTGTGCTTTAAGCGTCTGCCCGGGAGTGGAGCTACAACTACTTACACACATAGGAGTAGCATAGAATGCTGCACATATATGTTCCTCAAAAGCCCAAGGTTAAGCCACACCCGCAAACCACATCAATTGCCCTGTAAAGTGGTATGTTCAACGTCCAGAGCGTCCATAATCCTCACCATTACTCACGGGAATAAAGTCCCGTGATTGGCCTGTGGGCGGTCACTGGGGCAGGTCATTCCGGTGGCCAGCGCTGAGGACGTGACCATGGCCCACATGACTGCCCGACGGCCAGTCGCAGGACTCCTTTCCTGGCCCTGGCTCGTAGTGAAGGTGAGGATTACGGGTGTTCTGGAGGGTTATGTGTGGGGGAGACTCCAGCATTCTAGATGCCCCCCCCCCCCCTCCCCCGAGCTTCTTTGGATTAGCTGACTGTGGGACCAACCCCCATTAAAGGAAAAACGGGTGTTGGTCCGGTTTAAGCCCCCCAAATAAATGTCATTTTAGGTTACTTTGCAATGCTTGTGTGTTTCTTCTACTGAAAGGAATACAATTCAGAGTTTTGTGAGTGTGTCATTCCACTTTAACAGGTGAGAACAGTCTTTGCCCTTAGCCAACATGTGAAGAACAACAGCGTTAACCACATTTATGGACTGTAAACCCAAAATAAAAAAGTACAACTGTCTTTCTCTATCTCTGCCACGCAGCAGCTCCCAGTCTGTCTGCAACTCACAAACCTCCTGGTTTTCGAGAATAAAAGACGCCACAAGCTCCAGAATTTTTTGAGCCACAACCATAGCACACTGTAGGTCATGGCCCTGCCACTCCTGTCAATCACTGTGTCCGTGCACAGCCCCCTCCAAGCAATTCTTCATGTATTTAAAATGGACCTTCAGCGTCATTAAATGAAAAGCCCAAATCCTTAAAAAATGTATCTCCAGCATCTAAAATTAATATATTTAACGTTTTTAATCACTTTTTATTCTTTTCCCCACTGGCCTGCAACTCTGTTCAGGACTCTAGGATACGGGCACCTCCATCTTGGCTCAGTAGCATCACATACTGAGAAGAGGAGAGTGATCAAAAGTTCATGGTGCGGAGTTACAGCTGAGCAGAGCTGGGGTCAGGAAAAGGTCAGCAATCCCAGAATGCAGAGCAGCACAGTCAGACGACACTTCCTGTTTGCAGGCAGCCTGAAACTCCATGGTCTCGCCATCTTGAATGTTTAAAGGCTCATACATGCAGTAGATGCAAGTAGGATTATTTTTAATGTGGGCAATCTGTGTGCAGAGGGTGTGGGGAACATATAAGATCATAAAGGACATAAGGCTCTTATTTAGGGTGAAGGTCCGCTTTAATTCATCGCCATGATGTGATGGACAGGACCTTCTGTGTTGGGGAGAAGGTGAGTGCCTGTTTGTTTTTTGTCCTGGGTTTAGTGAAATCTGCCCAAATCATTGCATGATATGTAAAAGCATCTACACACTTTAGGAGATCTGCAATAGCAATACTTAGGGGGCTAATTGAGAAATGATAATGCCAGGTAGTGCCACGTAGTATCGGGTCAACGCTGGGCACTGTATGTGAAAACCACATTTAAGAAACCCAATCTGGTGAGCACCTCTAACAGCATCATGTAGCGCCACATGTATCACTAAAGGCGGCTCACAGGCTGATTTATCATTAGCGGCAGGTAGCGACAGATGAGCGTCTGTAGCAGGCATTTTCAGAGTGCCCGCTAGTAGTCGCAGTGCTCGGCCGTGAGTCGCTACTTTATAGCGACTCAGTCGCTGTTCAGTAATGTTGAATACATTGTGAGGAGTCGCTATTTGACCAGTACAGCGCTGTATGGGAGCGCATGGTAGCGACCGACTCCATATTCAGGAAAAAAACATCCTCACAAATCTCTGGCGCTGAAAAATGCTTGTTTGAAGCCCAGAGGCAGGAGGCTGTGTGTTTAAAGTCTGTATTCTAAGTATGTCACACACCCCGCTTCAAGAAATTCATAACGTGTGGGTAATACTGACCTGTAGAGGGCGATATGCAGAGATGCCAGGAAAAAAGAGAGCCCCTCCCGGTCCATAAATATCTGGGACCTCCCACTCATTACCCAGTCTTCATCTCTGCAGACGGCGAGCAAGTCAGAAGATGTGGTCTCCTCCTTGCACAGGGGGATTTCAGGTAGCCGGGATGACTCCCGGCCCTTTAGTTATCTATTTCCACCCGGATCTCTTTTTTTTTTTTCTGTTACCTCATGCCTCCCAGCCTAGGCTGACGGTCTGGGTGAGGGTAGAAAAGCACCCTTGGTGCTTAAGAGCAAATGCTCTCCCGTGAGACCCTATATAAGAGGGTAGGCGGTCATCCGGGACGGTGACCCCGGTTTGGGATGCCCCGTCCCTTGGCCTTACACTTTGGGTGGTCCCCCCCTTTGGGTAATGCCCCTCTCTCTAGCGGGATAGCGGAGGGTAGGAGCAGGGCCCCTTATTCGGTGTTAGGTCCAAATTTTGTAATGTATTACTTTATTAAATTATTCTCCCAATAGTTATTAACTTATTTATTACTTCATAACAGCGTGTATTTCTCTGTCAAAACGGCGCTGTGGCCGCCATTTTTATGCTGGCTTTCTCCCTGAGGTAAAAGGGGCGGGGCCGGGCTTTAGGCGCGAGCCGCGGCCCCCACCCTTCTATTTGGCGCTGATGCGGCTTGGTTTCTGAGCGAGGAGCGTGGTCGGACGTCAGGGTCAAAGCCACGGCCCGCTCCACTCCTTCTGTCTATTCTGAGACCGGCGCCGCAGCTGCACATGGCTGCGGTGCCGGCCTTTTTGCTTTGTCATGGCGGAGGGGAGCTTCTCCCCTCACGCTTTCACTTTTGGGGGCAGGGCTGGGCTTTCCAGCGCTGCGGCCCGCCCCTGTGTCTCAGGCACCGCTGAGGTGCTTTTCTCTGTGCCTGTTTCCTCAGAGGGGGCGGAGCTTGGCGCTTCGCGCTATGCGCGCTGGCCACACCCCCCTTCTTTCCTCAGAGCTGCTCTTTACCTCACGGAGAGAGGAAGCTGTCTTCAGTTCCACAGTGAGTGGCCCGGTGGGCCCCCTTCTGTCCCATCACCTATAATTATATATTTTTATGTCATATATATATATATATTTTATACTCCGCTTTTCTTATTAGCCTTTTATATTATGTCTTTCAGATATAACCTACAGTGGTGTTAGGGGGTTTCTCCCGGTCCTAGGGTCCCTGGGTTCTTAATTGGCTTATTGCAAATCCTCCCACTTGGGACATTAAAGGGGCATCCCGGGTTGCTTATATGCGTAATTCCCTCGGTCATTGCGACCAACTATAAGTTCACCTTATGGAGGCATCCCCGGATACTGGGCTCGGGCTCCCCTCGGGGCAATTCCGGAAGTGTATGGGGTGTGGGGCATCCCTTACTGGCGATGATGTATATCTGTGTATACTATGCGCACAGCAGACTATTGCGCGGCAGTCCGGACCCCAGGCGTCTGGTTCAGCACCGCCGGTCTCTCCTCCCCCCCCTCCCAGTTTGATCCGTGCCCAGTCTGACGTTGTCATGGGCGGGCAGTTGCAATCGGAGATGTGTGCCCGATTGGCCAATCTTGAAAAATTATTCTCCAGCACGGTCACCAGAAAGGCTCCGGCTAAGAGAAAGCACTTGTCCCCGTCTTCACCGGCGGCCGACTTGGATGATGTTGATAATCTGGACTGGTCTGATTACTCCCAACTTGAGGAAGGGGAGGTATATGACGAATCAGATAATTCAGACGATCAGCAGTTTGTGGGTGCTGATACCGAGCGGGGCTTGGGGAGGTCTTCAGATACTCCTAATGTTCTGGCTCAGATGTTTGAGGTTTTGGCTATTTCTCCTCCTGAGGTGGTTCCACAGCAAAAGGGGGAATTTTTCGAAGAATCTAGGCCGCGCTTGGAATTTCCTAACCAAAAGCATTTTGATGGGATTATTGCTAAGGAATGGGAGAGGCCTGCCCAGCTCCCAGGTGTCCCTCAGGGTTGGGACAAAAAATATCCCTTTCCCTTGGATACGGTTAAGCATTGGGCGTCCCCTCCCGAGGTGGATGCACCGATTCTGGGTTTATCCAACACTACTGTTTTAAATTCTCCTGCTCCACGCTTAAAGATGGTGAGGATAAACGCATTGACCAAATGGTTTGTCATGGTTTTGCCAGTGTTGGGTCAGCCATGAGGCCGGTTTGTAATTCAGCGCTGCTGGTGGTGGCTACCAGGTCGGTGGTCAGAGACCTGTTGACTTCTTTAGATCCGGATAGTGACGAGTTCCTTGGCCTTAAAAGGTGTGAATTGTTTTTGTCATTTGTACTAGCCGCCTTGGATGACACACTGATGATGTGTGGCAGAATGTCGGCTCTATTGGTGACTATTCGGCGTTCGGTTTGGTTGCGCCAGTGGGCGGCTGATTTTGTGTCTAAAAAGTCGCTGACCGCTCTTCCCTTTGTGGGATTACGGCTCTTTGGTGAGAAGTTGGATTCAGTTGCCAAGGGTGGTAAGTTACCTCAATGCAAAAAACAGCGTCGTCCCTTTCGGGGGGCGGGTTCCTTTGCTCCTGTTTTCCCCGCAGCCAGAGGAGATTCCTGGAACGGGGCAGAGGACGTGCCTGCCCAGGATACAGCTGGGGCTCTAAGCCCAAACCCGCTGCCAAGCCAGCTCAGCAATGAGGGGGCGCCCTCACCCATGCGGGCGGGTGGGTGGATGGCTGCAACACTTCTCCCAGATCTGGGACCGGGAGGTCTCGGACAGATGGATCCAGGAAGTGGTGACTTCCGGCTACAAGCTGGAGTTCGAGCTCCGGCCCCCTCCCAGATTCCTCAGGTCTCGGGTGCCTTTGGACCTTCTGGCCGCGCAGGAGCTCCAGGCGGCAGTAAAGAGTCTGTTGGATATGGCAGTTATTTGCCCAGTGCCCCCCTCAGACAGGGGTCGGGGCTTTTATTCCAATCTGTTCACGGTGCCCAAGAAGGACGGCGCGGTTCGACCCATTCTGGATCTAAAGATCCTCAACAGGTTTGTCCGTCCGCGGAAATTTCGCATGGAAACGCTGCGTTCAGCTATCCATTCTCTTCGGCAGGGGGACTTTCTGACGTCCGTAGACATCAAGGACGCCTATCTGCATGTGCCGATTTTTCCAGCGCACCAGAGATTTCTCAGGTTCGTGGTGGAGGATCGGCATTTTCAGTTTGTGGCTCTTCCTTTCGGCCTTATCTCGGCTCCAAGGGTTTTCACCAAGGTGCTGGCCGGGGTGATGGCTCTCCTCAGAGCCCAGGGTATTCGCATTGTCCCTTATGTGGACTACCTTCTCATTATGGCATCTTCCTTCAGCCAAGCGGTATTGGACACCAGAACTGTGGTGTCCACTCTGGAGAGATTCGGGTGGGTGATCAACTACCCCAAGTCCTCCCTTTCTCCGCCCAGGTTAGTGCCTTTTCTGGGAATGTCCCTGGATACTTCCCAGGCCAGGGTGTTTCTTCCTCAGTCCAAGGTTTTCTTGATTCAGGAGTTGGTTCGACTCCTCCTGTCTATCCCTCGTCCGGCCATCAGACTGGGGATGAGGCTGGTGGGATTGATGGTAGCCTCCTTCGAAGCGGTTCCCTTTGCTCAGTTCCACACAAGGACACTCCAGCTCCATCTGTTGGCGGCCTGGGACGGGTCGCCACTGTCGTTGGATCAGTCCTTCCTGATGACCCCCCGAGTTTGTTGCTCCCTTCAGTGGTGGCTGGATCCAATCAATCTGTCGAGGGGCAGATACTTTCTGGCCCCTTGTTGGGAGACGGTCACCACAGATGCCAGTCTATCAGGATGGGGGGGTTCTGGAAGGATCGTCAGTTTAAGGGACTGTGGGGGCTTCAGGAGGTTCACGAGTCCATCAATGTTCTGGAATTGAGGGCCATCAGGAGGGTTCTGTTTCGCTTGACTCATCAGTTGCAAGGATTGCCGGTTCAAGTCCGGGCGGACAATCGGACGGCGGTCGCCTACGTCAATCACCAGGGAGGGACTCGCAGCAGGAGTGCCCTCAAGGAAGTGTCTTTGATTCTGGCCTGGGCGGAGACCCACGTCCCGTGCATTTCAGCAGTTTACATTCCGGGAGCGGAGAACACGGAGGCGGACTCTCTGAGCAGGTTCTCAGCTCGCCGGGGGGAATGGTCTCTCAGCCCCAAAGTGTTTCGCTTGATTTGTCTCAGGTGGGGGTCCCCGGTGGTGGACCTCTTTGCCTCTGGTCACAATCACAAACTTCCGACATTTGTGTCTCTCTCACGGGATCCACTGGCTCTGGCAGTGGATGCCATGTCTCTGAACTGGAGGGATCTTGAATTTCTTGAAGCGGGGTGTGTGACATACTTATAATACCCATGTTACAGGTGAGTATTCACAAAATGGTATTTTTTCAGCATCTATCCACTAGTAACAAAGCGAAAACATATGGAATTACATTGTAGCAACATTGTAACATGAACACTTTAATGCCAGACCTGTAATGTTCTGAGGAAATATTTAAAAAATGAAAAAATTATGAAAAAAATGTTATTTCAATGCAAATAATTATTTGTGATTTTTTTGAAAAAAAAAACAGTTTAAAGAGAAGAAAAGGATCGTCCATTGAAATGTATGGGAGAGCAACAGGTAGCGAGAGGTCATACCTGGCGCTGTGCAAGGCTGAACGCCGGCGCTGTTCGCTGAGGCTGTGAAAATGATGAATCAGATGCTACATGGCGCCATCCCAGTCACTAAACAGATTCTGCTTGATAAATGTGTAATTGCGTGCTGTGTCCGACGTTCACCAGTCGCTATCTGTCGCTACCTCTCATTAACCAGGCGCTACCTGACGCTATCCCTTCTTAAATAAGGGCCTAAGTGTATAGCGCCGGTGCTCTAGGTTCAGCAGTGCCATGTAGTACCTGTCGCTCAGTGTCGCTCTCCTATAAATTTCAATGGTATTTCATTTGGTTGTGTTTAAAGAGCGTGTTGCCAAGTAAACTTTAAAACTTTTCTCTCAAATCATTGTGTGGCCTCTCCTGCCCGGCAACCAACCACTTTTATATATTTTTTTTTTTTTATTTTTATGCAGAATTGTACGTGCAGGTCGCCCATTGCAGTGTCATTCTCACAGTGTTAAAACAATGTCATTCCATATGTTTTCACTCTGGTGCTGGTGGATATGTGTTGAGAGACTTTGATCACACAGCATCTGACGCTCTACGCTGGAGCGCTCAGTTTTAGAGCGCCGATGCTGGTTGTGTGGAGTTTTTTTTTTAATACGGGCTTCAGCGCCCAGTGCCGGATACACTTAACTTATGCTACCTATTGCTCACTGCAGCGTTGTCCTGTTGTTAGATGTAGCATAGTCTTGGGCGCTTTGATCTTGGGACACCACCTAGCATTCGCGATTGGCTCTGCAGTGAATCAGAGTGCTTCTACAGCGCCCTCCAGACATCACATTTATCAATGCTGGACAGGATAGCAGAGGAGTAGCTAGGCTTTCTGGCACCCAGGGCAAAGATTCGAAATGGCCCCCCATCTGTGCTCAGGCCCCCCTTTGGCGCCCCTCTGACCTGCTGCCCCCATTCCCCCCCTAGTTACACACCTGCAGGATAGTACAGCACCACTTGTCCGCCCGCTAAGCTCGGTCACGGCGCCACACACCCGCTTGCATCGTCTACTACCGGTCCCTCTAAGCACCGCTACACAGACGCCCACATGGCACTATGTGGCGCTAGCCTTAAATCAGCCTCCACATTATTCCAATACAGGTTGGCTAGAGAAATTCGAGTTAAAGGAAAAGTCCACTTTCATGAAAGTGTGTGGAAGTCAATGAGAGCACTCTGGACTGAGACTATGATCTTCCGCTGGACGGGAGAGCAACGTGTGGCACTGGAGGTAAGTCGGTTATCTCGTGCCTTCTGGCACATATACTTTGAGGTCTTTAGGAAAATTCTACAAAAGTTGAGTTTTCCTTTAAGCAGTTCTTGCCTGTCAAAAGCCTGTCTCCAGGAAAAGAAAGAAGAAAGTTTGTCTGGACTTTTTTGAAGCAGGGTGTATAAGTGACTCCTCTTGCCATCTAGCCTTTTTATGTTGATTTTTATTATTGGACCAATCTTTCAAGATAGTGCTCCTTTAACAACTTCTTTTAACTTATTTCGGTAAAATTCTGCAAATAAACATTTTATGCTTACACACAAATTTGGACTCACTGTGCAGAAACCATTAAGTAGACAGGTTTTTATCATTGCCTTTCTTAAGCATATTGAAAACGATGCCACGAGTGACATTCTTCTACACTTAAGGTGGCAACCTTATGCTTGAGTGTTATTTGTGACACCACTAAAATGGCAGCTCCCAGGGGAACATGACACAAACTACTTAGATAAATTCCGAAAGTAACTTACAAGCAAAGTTGGTTTAAGTGCGCTTGACTGCTTGCATCTTGTATAAATATACATGGGTTTTCACAGCAAAAAACAACGAAGAATAACACTTAGAGAATACAAACTAATTGATTAATCCTAAAATTGAGTTTATTTTCTTTCATTTACCCATTTTAAAATGTTAACTTAAAGCTCTGTCACTTTATATAACTTTGTGTTTTTATTTTAAATTTATATATAATATATATATATATATATATATACCGTATATATATATATATATATATATATATGTTTTCCAGTTCTTTTACAATTATTTGTTCCTATTTAACATTACTTAAGCTATTTCTAATCAGGACATGTTACATATACCAAGTGGTTAATCTTAATTAAGTTCATTTTCTTTCATTTTTCCATCTGAAAAGGATCTAAACATCTAAGCAATTTTATTATAGTAAGTGTGTATTTGTGTATAGATTTTCTTTTTTCAACAAAATATTAATTTCTTTATATTGAGAATTCTATTGTATTGAAACATGTAATATATAAAATAGTTGATTCATTAACAATTGAAGTTGATTTTCATTATTCAGACATCTAAGCTTAACTTCTTTTATTTAAAATAAATATCGGGGTTTAATTCTAGCTCTTTTTTCATGCTATTGTTGCATTTTGTTTCTTTGCTTAATGAACGACTTTTTGCAATTATTTTATTTCATTTTAAAATTAGAGGCCGATTCATTAATAGCGGCAGGTAGCGACAGTTGAGCGACTGTAGCGGCATTTTCAGAGCGCCCGCTAGTAGTCGCTGTGCTTGGCTGTTGTTCGGTAGTTGATAGCGACTCAGTCGGTTTGCCGTAATGTTGAATATTGGGTGAGGAGTCGCTATTTGACAGGTTCCGTGCTGTATGGGAGCGCATGATAGCGACTGGCCCTAGCTACCGGCTCCCACCATATTCATTAAGAAATCACGCTCAAAAATTTCTCGCGCTGTAAAATGCATGTTTAAACCCCAGAGCGCTGGCGGCGATGGGTTAAAAGTAGTTTTTTAACCCCCAAACAACCATATTTTTTGAAACCAAAAAAAACAAGTTTTTAAAATAATTTTGTAATATGAATACATTAATATCAGACCTGTAATATCAATTCTGTACAATTTTTTTTTACCTTAAAAAAATTATCTAAAATGGCAGAAGTGGTCACAGAATTTTTCACATTAAAAAAAAAAAAATAAATAATAACAATTAATTATGAATATTTAAAGATTGTTCCATTGAAATGCATTGGAGAGCGCCAGGTAGCGAGAGGTCATACCCGTCGCTGTTCAAGGTCGGACACTGGCGCTGTGGGCTGAGGCTGGAAAAATGATGAATGAGTGGCTATATGGCGCTATCTCAGTCGCTAAACAGGATCGGCTTGATAAATGTGTGATTGTGGTGGGGAACCGGCGTTCTTGTGGCGGGGCCCGTCATTACCGGCCGCTCACCAGTCGCTACCTGTCCTTCATAAATAAGGCCCTTAGTGTTATTGCCAAAAGGATCCAATTTGTAATCTAATATATATTAATAAGTTATATATTTTTAGAAAAATTCAATTTGCTCCTGCATTTACTCAAAGCTATAACACTGCTTCATCAATTTTCTAAAGGTAGCGGCCATTTTGGAACTCCCTTTCGAAGCATACCAGCAATGCTTCTGTCTGGATGCAACTGGCAACTCGCACTGACAGTGCACAGTTACAGGAAACCCAGCAGCACTTCCTGTTTGCAGATGGCCTGTAGCTCCAGGAGACGCCATTGTTTTCAAAATTGACCACAGCAGGGAATAGAAAAGATAAATTAATTTTTATGTTCAGCAATCTGCATTGCCCTGGAGAGGGATGAATTGCCCTGGGGAGGGATGCATGTGTTGGTCAGTTTACGTTTAGACTGTCATTATCAAAATGTTCATTAAGAGGAACTCTAGTCAAAGCTGATTCGAGTTCCTTTCCCCCCTCACAGAGGATGTGCTAATTTGGATGCCCCACTGCACATACCCCTGCTAGAAAGCCCAGAACCTGCTCATACTCACCTCTTCCATATTGTCTCCTGTGGCTATCATTCACATAACTGCCAGAATCCAACTGTATCTGCCAGACCAGTAGGGGCACTGATGTGCAAATCTTATGGGCAGCTTGCAATTACACGAAGATGTTAAGTGCTGAGGAAAAGTAGTGAGAATAAGCTGGCCTGTCTCGGGCTTCCTAAAAGGGGGATGTACAGCTGGGTAGCCAACATGGGATGCAACAGTGTTGCAAGAAGGAAGAGGACTGGAGTTCCACTTTAAGTATATTATTTTAAATATTAAGTATTTTTCCTCTACATTTGACCCATGCAGTGAGACAAACACAAACAGTGAGTGTACCCGTGCACAGAGCAGTGGGCAGCCTTAATTAAAGTGTGCAGGGAGCAGTTAGGATGTTATGTGCCTTGTTCAAGAGAGTCATGTCCCAGACAGAAATCAAGCCTGCAACCTTAAACTGGACCAACAGCCTGGCAAATTTGGGAAAGGAAGGTAGCGGCCATTTTGGAGCTTCCTCTCCCAACTGACATAACTGAAATGCACAGTAACAGGAAGCCCAGCATGACTTCCTGTTTGCAGGTGGCCTGCAAGCCCATGAGCGGCCATCTTGTTTTCAAAATTTATCCCAGTAGTCGTTAGAAAAGGGTAAATTATTTTTGACGTGCAATAATCTAAATTGCCCTGAAGATGGATGCATGAGGACTGTTTGTTGTGTTGGTCTGGTCTAATTAATTTTTGACCGTTGGTCCACTTTAATTACTCGGCCAAGACTACCACTTAAAGTGGACCGATTCCCTCCCCCTGCTGTGTGAAACCCCCCAGGTTGGCCATAAATGAACCTTCTCTGCCGGTCCACATTCCTGCTATCTCTCTAGCAGGATGCGTGCCCGTGCCAGGCATTTTTGAATGCCTGGCACAGACACGCTTCCTGTTTGGGGGGAGCTGGGGCGGTGGGCAGCAGCACACTTGGATCCGCTCGCCTTAAACGAAGGCTTAGACGAGCTGACATGAGCGGATTCGAGAGCGCTGATCGGACGAGAGGCTGCACATTCGCCATAGGACCGAGGAAGGGTGAGTACGATCGGGCAACCTGGGGGGTTTTACACAGCGGGGCATCCCCAATCAGGGTACCTCGGGGGCAAGGACCAAAACCCAGGATAGTCAAAATCCTGGGTTTTGGTCCACTTTACATCAGACTGTGTGAGACACACCAATGTTATTTGCAGCCCTTAATAAGTGATATGCTATGTTATAGATATATGTATAATGGTTTTTATATTGTTTTTATTCTGTTGTGTGAATTACTCCTGATTTTTGTTGTGCTGAATATGTTGTCTTTTATGATATTTATTTAATACCTTCTTTTTAAAATGTTGCGATGGAGATAAATTGTATTATTTAGAGGGGTCTTCTATATTTATGTGTCATTGAATTGAAGTTATTGCTTTAGATACATTGTCTAGGGGTTCTTTTTGTATGGGGTCTAAGTCAGTTAGAGCAACAGGAAAATTATTTAGCGGATCCTGCGTGTGTCATGTTTTGCAAACTGAAAAGGTCAGCAGTTCACACTAAGCTTTGAAGAGATAGACACAAAAACAGTGCATTTAGTGCTAATACTGGAAGCAAACAAATAGAGGCTCCAGACTCCTTAGCTAACCTAAATGACACAGGGGACAGCTAGTGGGGTATGGAAAACGCATGTGAAGGAAATTATTGTCATACTTGAAGATGATTTTTCCATAGTTCCATGTTACGCTCTTCTACACTTTTAGG
The DNA here is from genome assembly GCA_027917425.1 of Gastrophryne carolinensis. NCBI lineage: Eukaryota > Metazoa > Chordata > Amphibia > Anura > Microhylidae > Gastrophryne > Gastrophryne carolinensis. The sequence continues at coordinate 600,237,350 of CM051235.1, forward strand.
CATCGGCCCGTTGACAACAGTGTCCGAGTAATATAACCCCAATTTCAAGAAAGTCAGACAGTTGACTGTACAAAGATGTAAAGACAACAAAGAAGCAATTATTCGGAAGTCTATATAACCATATTTTCTTTACATATCAGAAGTTGAAATTGTTCCGGGGTCATGTCTACCATTCAGGGTCATGCTAAAGATCTGGTAAAGCAAGTTTACTGATCTAAAGCTTACACCTGAGTTAACTTTTAGCTAGCACACACTAAAATATTCTGTATAATTTTTTTGTTCACATTTTCAGCTTACCTGCCCTTTGATGAGGCATTTTACAGGTGTAAAAATGCCCCTTTACAGGTTGGGTAATGTTTAAGGAAATAGGAGAAAATAAATGTTTTTTGAGAAATGTTTGAGTGTTCAAGTGAAAAAGCTTCAGTTCAGATGTAAGCTTCACTTCACACCCAAAGGTAAACTTGCTTCACCAGATCTTTAGCATGACCCTGATTGTGTAGCATGCCCTCTTCTTTTAAGAACAGTCTGTAATTGTTCATGAAGTGAGCAGTTTGAAGAAATGAGGAGTTTTGGGAGAAGAATATTGTTCCATTCTTGCCTGATACAGAATTCTGGCTGCTTAACAGTCCTGGGTCTTCTTTTCGTAAAGCACCAAATGTTTTCTATCTGTGGTTGGGGCTAGGTTGGGGCTGCTGGTTGCACAGTTCAGCACTGCCACTCATTGTCTGCAAAGCCATGCTGTTGTGATAGATGCAGTATGTGGTTCTGCAGTGTCTTACTGAAAGCCGCTAAGCCTTCCCTGAAAGAGATGTTTTGTGGATTGGAGCATGTGTTGTTATAAAACCTCTATATACTGCTCAGCATTGATAGTACCTTTCAAGATGATTAAGATGTGTGAATTTCCAACGTCAGAAGCCCTATGCAATCCCATACCCCCATTAGCTTTGAAACTGATAACAAGCTTAGTTGGTCCCTCTCCTCGCAGTACACGAAATCTATGGTGTCCATAAAGAATTTCCAAACTGATGACAGAACATATGAAATGAGCGGTGGTGTTTCTGAATTGTGTTGATATATGGCTTCTTCTTTACATTATACAGCTTCAGCTTGCATTTTAGGATTGCACAGCAATCAGTGTATACAACTAATGATTTTAGAAATCACTCCCAAGCTCAGGCAGTGAATTAAATTGCTAAATTATGCCTGTTCTTAATGCAGTGCCGCCTGAAAGCCAGCGATTGTAAGAATCCTATATTGACCATTGGCCTTGTACTTTGTGCACATAGGAGGGTTGTCTATTTCCAAGGCAGTATTTTATGTAGACAACATTATTCTGCTGCTCTAGAGAAGATACATTTACATTAAAAAATCCCCTCATCATTTTGGCAGCCAATCAGCAAATGACATGAGGTCTGGGCAGGCATGAGAATGGTACTTTCTAACAAAAGTACATCGTTCGTCACTGAAAAAGTCTACTAGCTATATCTAGCAAACTTTGCCCACTGATCCCAATTCTAATGCTAAGGTTCAGAAATAGGATAAACTACCATTGAAAATAATAGGTAGAATATCACTTATAAAAAAACAACAGTAATCTAAAAGGAAATCTATTGGAGGGGCAGGGGACACAAATCTCACCCTAAACTAATCTCAGATGGCTTAGGGGCACCAGACCTTAAAACATACTATAGAGAGCGTAATTGTGCCGGGATCTGGTTAGAACAAGCTGTTACATCACAATCTATGACATAACGGCAATGAACTTTAAACCACTAGCCATCTAGCTAAGGAATATTTAACACTACCTCTCTAGGAACTTGCCTGGACAAGTTGCACTTGTTGATTCACAAGTATATTATCTCCCTAATCATTTAATTTTGCCAGCCTTCTCTCTCAGAAGCAGGGGTGTAACTTGAGGGGATGCAGTGTATGCAATCGCACCAGGGCCCAGAAGTTCAGGGGGGCCCCATCATTGTTGATCCTCCTCTGTATTTATCATATTTGTGCTCACTTGGCATCATTTAGAGAAAGGAAGCCCCATTTGTTTCATCTTTTTCAGTCTTTAGTTGTCTAGCTGTATTCAGTTGAGTTAAAAAACAGAATACGTTTTACTGTATGAGCCATGATGGGAGCCCCATTTAATGCTCGCACCAGGGCCCTGTTACATTTAGTTACGCCACTGCACAGAATTGTTGGAATGAGGTCTTATCTTAAACAGCCATGCTGCAGCTCTCTGTAACAAGCAGGCTGTGATTTGTTCCAAATGTCTGTAAAAAAAGGAAGGTCATCTCCATGCAGCTAAAACTACTGAGAAGTAATATACCTCCAGCATAAGATTCATTTTTACTGTCAGTAAAATCTTAAGAATACAAAGAGGCAGGAACAGCTATTCATGCACAAGAATTGATGTGACCAACACAGTTTGATGCAAGAGGGTGGATACAGGCCAACCTGTCATTGAAAAAAAGGTGGTCATGAAGAAATTCAATTCAGGTGCTGGATAACATAGGAGGGGATGGATCAATAACTTTATCCAGAAGCATACCAGGATAGGGGACTGTAAACAGAAAGTACAGTCCCCAATTACTTTATTCTGAATGTGGCTCATAACCACTTCTCGGTGCTAGATGTGGCTATTAAGGTGAGAAGGGTGGGTTGATCAAGATCACTTTCTATAAGAAGTATGAGTTAGGAATACTTCTTCAGTAGAGCAAAAGAGTGTAGAGTCGGTAAATATTTATTACATGAAGTTCGTCAAGTGTTGCTTGAAACAGTTGGTTGATCAAGGCCACTTGGTTTCTAAAAGAAGGATGTTTTAGAAAGTATTCTTCAGTGGGGCAAAAGAGGGTAAAGGTGGTAATATTTAAAATGTCCAGTGCTGCTTGAAATGGTTGGTTGATCAAGGTCAATTGGTTTCTATAAGGACTTCTTAGGAATTGCTATGTGGCTGCTTTAAAGCTTTAAAGCGATTACACAGGCACACTCTAATCTCCCATTGTGTCTGGCTCCGCATGGCAATGTTCTGATTTTTGTTTTCCTCTTTAAAAACATATATTGCCAGAGTCATTTAAAATTTTACCTCATTTAACTTATGTTCCTAGTTTCCTCTGGGAAAGGAATGTCACCAACAGAGGTGTGTCAACTCGACACAAACCTCAGGATTTATTTGGTGGTCCAGAGCAGGGCAGAGGAAAGAGGAAGAAGAAATTCCCCCTCCTTTCTGTGACCAGATCAAAAAAGACAGCATGGAACTGATACTTCATCGGGTTAGCTGGTCAATCTGTTTAACTTGCATTCGTGTATTGCACAGCTAACTGTGTTCACAGACAATGACTTCTGAAAGTATTCTCTGAGCCATGCATAGTTTTGCATTTCTGATTCATGCCTGTTTTTAAATGTATTTCTGTCTTAGGGCAAGTAAATCACAAGCATCCAATACTGACTGTCAGCCTTGTGCACATTAATTTAATGATATAATGTACTACTGATGCTGGTATATTAAAACTCGTATGTTTAAAATTACGTTTACGTTAAAATGTCCCAACTATGGTTTTAGATGTGTTGCTGTTGCCTGAAACAGTTGGTTGGTCTAGGTCACTCGGTTTCTGTAAGAATCTTACGGGGAGGCCGATTCATTAATAGCGCCAGGTAGCGACAGATGAGCGACTGAAGTATGGTGCTATGAGCGCCGCTAGCGTACGCCGCGGGCGGTAGCGATTCGCTATAGCAGGCCTCCTCAGTCGCTACCTGGCGTTGTTGGGAACAACGCCTACATTGCTGAATATGATGTTGGAGCTCAGCTTTGTAGGCGCTGTCAGTTTGACCACGCTATTCAACACAGCGCCTGCACTTTGCTTTGCTGTGGGCTTGAAATCAAGTACCTTCAGAATTAAACACATTGCAACATGTTTCTTTTGTTTTTTTTTATTTTGTTTTGAAAAGCAAAGAAAATTAACTTAAATGTTCAAGCAAATCAAAAAGCCTGTCATGCTGCATTTCGGGGTGCCTGAAAAAGATTAAAAAGTGCAGTTAGTATATATATTTAAATTGGCTTTTTCGCTGTTAAAAAATATTGCATTAATTGGTAACCAACATTTGGGTCCAACTTGCACAACAACCCTAACTGTTATGTTGTTCAGCTTCCACCCCCCCCTTATAGTGGTTTTGGTCATCTTACACCCCCCTTATAGTGGCTTTGGACATCTTACACCCCCCTTATAGTGGTTTGGGTCATCTTACACCCCCCTTATAGTGGTTTTGGTCATCTTACACCCCCCTTATAGTGGTTTTGGTCATCTTACACCCCCCTTATAGTGGTTTTGGACATCTTACACCCCCCTTATAGTGGTTTGGGTCATCTTACACCCCCCTTATAGTGGTTTTGGTCATCTTACACCCCCCTTATAGTGGTTTTGGTCATCTTACACCTCCCTTATAGTGGTTTGGGTCATCTTACACCCCCCTTATAGTGGTTTGGGTCATCTTACACCCCCCTTATAGTGGTTTGGGTCATCTTACACCCCCCTTATAGTGGTTTGGGTCATCTTACACCTCCCTTATAGTGGTTTGGGTCATCTTACACCCCCCTTATAGTGGTTTTGGTCATCTTACACCCCCTTATAGTGGTTTTGGTCATCTTACACCCCCCTTATAGTGGTTTTGGTCATCTTACACCCCCCTTATAGTGGTTTTGGTCATCTTACACCCCCTTATAGTGGTTTGGGTCATCTTACACACCCCTTATAGTGGTTTTGGTCATCTTACACCCCCCTTATAGTGGTTTGGATCATCTTACACACCCCCTTAGAGTGGTTTGGGTCATCTTACACCCCCCGTTATAGTGGTTTTGGTCATCTTACACCCCCCTTATAGTGGTTTGGGTCATCTTACACCCCCCCTTATAGTGGTTTTGGTCATCTTACACCCCCCTTATAGTGGTTTGGGTCATCTAACACCCCCCTTATAGTGGTTTGGTTCATCTTACACCCCCCTTATAGTGGTTTGGGTCATCTTACACCCCCTTATAGTGGTTTGGGTCATCTTACACCCCCCTTATAGTGGTTTTGGTCATCTTACACCCCCCTTATAGTGGTTTTGGTCATCTTACACCCCCCTTATAGTGGTTTTGGTCATCTTACACCCCCCTTATAGTGGTTTTGGTCATCTTACACACCCCCTTAGAGTGGTTTTTGCCAAATTATGATGGGAGGTCAAATACATTTTCCCGGTAGGGCAGTACTTGGATTACAGTGAAGGGTAGTTAGCTTACCGCAAAAAAGGAAGTGATCATCCTTTCCCTTAGCTCATCGCCAGTCTGGGTGTCCTCACTTCTTTCTGCGGGCAAGTTGGGGATTTCGGGCACCAGTGCTGTCTCTTCAGGGGATTGAATTCTGTGGCATATACATATATTGTGGAGCACACAGCAGGCGAGGATGATCTTGGAGACCTTCTGTGGACTGTACAGCATCTCTCCTCCTGGGCGTGCCAAACATAGAAAGCGTGCTTTCAGCAGGCCGATGGTTCTTTCCACAATGCTTCGGGTCTTGCGGTGTGCTGCATTGTAGCGTTCATGGGCAGAGGTCTGTGGGCTCCTGACCGGAGTCAGCACCCACGTTCTCTGCCCATATCCCTTATCCGCTGTTGGAAAAACTCAAGGAGAGAGACAGCAATTAGTACTAGTACATGTTTTTGTTTTCATTTTTAATAATTTGGCTGACTAGGCCACATATTTTAGGCAAAATACTTTGACATGGTTAATTATTTACCCAGTAGCCAGCCAGCTGGCATTTCGTTGTTCTCAAACTTCCGGCACAGGACTGTCCGCTGCAAGACGTAAGAATCGTGGCATGAGCCGGGGAACCCCGATCTCACCGCCCGCAGCTTCATTTCATGGTCACAGACCACCATGATGTTTAAGGAATGAAATTGTTTTCTGTTTCGGTAATACAGCTCCTGTGCACGGGGAGGGCGGAAAGGGATATGTGTACCATCAACGCACCCTAGCACATTCGGGATCCCTCCCATTAGATAGAAAGCATGTTTTATTTTGGCAACCTCCTCCTTATCCTCAGGAAACTTGATGTAAATTGGGATCAAATCACAAATCGCCAGAACTACCTGGATTAATATGCGGCTCATAGTAGCCTGGCTGATCCCGCTGAGGAGGGCAGAGGTTGCCTGGAAGGTCCCTCGTGCCAAAATATTCAGAGTGGCACACAAGCGTACTATGCCTGGAATGGATTGAGTGCGTTTGGTGGATGGCTCGATTTTGTGCTTAATCTGATCATATAGGGACTGTAGTGCAGCACGATTCAGACGGAAGCGGCTCCTGATCTGCTCGTCACTTAAGTCCCATACTGAAAGGCGGATTCCAAAGGAGCGGGGTGCCCTAAGCCTCACAACACCCCGCTCCCTGTCCTCCTGCTCTTCCAGCATACGCATACATCCATCCACCCAGACACCATACATCACCCTCTTATCCATCACACACACACTCAACAGATATACAAAATCAAACAAACAAAAACAAAAACCACAAACACACCACACACACAAACAATCACACTCCTCACACACTCACTACAATGCAGCTCACCACAAAACCAGAAGTATAGTGGTCCAAACCACCAGCCTGCTGAAAAACAGCTTTCTAAGTTAGGCACAACCAAGAGGGGAGTTGCTGCACAGCCCACAAAAGGCCCCAAAATCAAGCCTCACTTGCTGTATGCTCCACAATATTTGCATATGCCAACAAAATCAATCTCCTAAAGAAACAGCACTGATGTCAGAAATCACCCAACAAGCCACAGAGAGTGAGGACCAAACCCAGACAGACACTCAAATGAGCTAAGGGAAACAAGCACCACACCACAGCCTTTGCCACAGTGTAACAATACCAGAAGCTTTCAAAATCCTTCCATTTATACTTCACTTTCAAAAAGGACAGGTCCGCTTTGCCGCCTTTTGCGTTGCTCTGCTATTTCCGGGCGCCAATTAGCTGACCCAGGTGTGCGTGAAACGGAGTGCGCACGCGCACGCTAGTAGCGCTACTAGAGTACGTGAGCCGAAACTTGCGTGCATTAACGGACATGGCAGAAAATTCAGTGGTGGGCCAATGAAAGGTAAGCTGCTGTTTATTTAAATAGCCGTTAGGATAGCCACATGTCACAAGTGTTTAATATACATGAGTACATTGTTGTATTTGGTTGTGTGTTGTTTGGTTAATAGGTCTGTAATTAGTTAATTGGCTAACACACATGCTTCAGTCAGTGCAGTGGAGGTGTGGCTACAAGCACCTGGCCAGTATGTGTGAATCTATTAAGTGGACTGGTTTGTGATTGGCTGTTAGAGCACATAAAACCTGGCCAACCCAAAGAGAGTGCGATGCCATTCTGTAGTCTGCATGCGTGCTTGTTGGTTGTGTATTGGTGTGTGTGTGCAGCTACAGGATGGAGCCAAATTCAGGACACCTGCCGGCCACAGCAGGCCCAAGTAGGAGTGTGGTGGGTGCTGTGCGCAGACCTCCCTTACGGAAAAGGGCCCAGCCTGAAGGTGGTGCAGCACCCCAGGCTAAGCGCCCAGGTGCCAAGAGGGAGCCTGAATTTAATTTGGCGGAGAATAATCATCTTGTGCGCCTTACCCTTGCTAAATGGGAGCTGATATTTGGCTCCCAAAGCAAGTCAATAGGCAAACAAGAAAGAAGCAAACTGTGGGATGCCATTGGTGTTGAGCTTAGTAGCACTGCTCCACACCCACGTAGTGGCCCATCCTGCAGGAAACGCTTCTACACTTTGAGAGGGGCCCTTATCAAAAAGATGAATCACGATCTTGATGTGGACAGTGGGACCATCCAGGCTCCAAAGAGTACCTACAGGCCGTATGAGGAGATGCTGAAGGCCAAAATTCCACTTGCTCGGCTGCAGGGTGTGGATCCTGGGGATGACACCACAGGTTGGACTGAAGGTACATATTTTCTGCATTTTTTTCCAGCTAATGTTAATGTATGTGATTTGCATTTTCTCTTTCTGGCCAACTAACAGTAGGACCTGTGAAGTAGCACATTATACCTCATAAATGTCTTACTTTCCTGTCTGTTGCTTTCTGCATAGGTGCACATGGTGCTGTCCAGGATTTGGCTGAGGACACACCAACTCCTGCCCTTCAACCAACCTCAAGCCTAACCCAGTCTGCCATTGAAGGTATTTAACACTAATTTAGGTGCTGGTTGTTTGGGGACCAAATGGGTGTGGGTGCACCTCAAACAATAGAGTGGGGCACTGTTGAGGATTAATAATATGGACCTGCGGCCTAATTTCACGGCCACTTTAACCCTCACAGCAACTAACTAACAAGGCCCTAACATGTGTAGCTATGTTGGAAGCCAGAGATGTGTGGCCATATATCTGCATATACATGTGGAAGCCACACTGGCCTTGATTAGTGAATATTAGTGAATGAGCTGCTCACACACACCTTAATGCATGTTTTATTTTTTGCCGCACATTACCAATGGCTCAATGTTTGCTTTGTTTTTGCCTAGCTGCCCCGCCATTGGCCCCAGCATCTCCTCAGGAGCCAAGCTACTCTTTGGATGTCGGTAAGTGCATGTGTCAACCTTGCTTTATCCGCTTTAACCCAAGTGCATGTGTATCATTCCTCTTTTTTATTTGTAGGCCAAGTGACTGGTTCATCTTTGGACCCCACTTCCGATGTTGCAGGTCAACAGGACCCTGTTGGTGTGTATAGCAATAAATAATGTATCCTTTATGCTGTTTATGTTACACTGGTTCTATTTGGTTAGTCTAATAATCTACATGTTTGCTCTGTCAACTTGAAGATGCCTATTTTGAGTGCTTATTCCATCCCCAGGGTCAGTCTAATAGTTTTTGGAGTGATTGCAATGCATTTTTTTAAAAATATTTTTAGACAAACATTCACCCAAGTAGTTGGAGGAATATTTTAAGACATTAATTGTGTATTTTAGTTGGCCAGAATATCGGAAGTGGCTGTCCGGAAAGGGCCCTTCACGTTCAGGCTGCCAGAGATGAGGGTAAGTTGTTTTGGCTTGATGATCTAGTATGTATTTTGGCTCTACTTTTGTGGCACTTTCTTCAGGCAACTTGTGTTTCAACATGTATTTTCCAGGGCAAAGCTCGAGTGAGGGCCCCACTCCAGACATCTGGGAGATTGCGGGTATGTGTAATTTTAGCAATGTGTCTGATCTTATTTGGCCCAATTATTGCCTCATATTCCTCTTACATACATGTTAGCAATCTGAGTTTCTAATATACCTTTTGGCTAGTGTGTAATCTTGCACTTTGTGGAGGTATGGGCTCGAAAGGCTATCCATGTTACATTTGAGTTTTGTCCACTGACCTACTAACCTGACTTTCCTGTTTAGCATATGCCAACTTGCCGGATATCTCGGATGTGGATTTGCCCCTCTCTGGCAGCGATACCCCGCTCCTACCTGTGCCGGACGACACGGAGGTAACATGGCTGATTTAGAGGACCAATAACCACATTGCCATGTTCGTGGGTAGGCGATGAACCAACATGTCACATTTCCTTTCTTGGTCGTTTTTGCAGGAGGCGGGACCAGAACCCCAAGCTGGGACCTCTTCCCAAGTGCCATGCGGCCAAGCTTCAGAGGCTCAAACAAGGGTAAGTTGTATTGTTACAGTTTGGGCAAATGATTTGAAGGGGCATAGCTGCATTGGTTCTGTTTGACTAAAATGTGGTTTTCTATTTTGTTAGCCTCAAACCACAGCAAGAGGAGGTGTGGCACCAACCAGTCAGGATTTTTATGAGCTAGGGGTCCGGATGCTGGAGGACTACAGTCGCCAACAGCTGCGTGATGGAACTAATGAGCGCATTGCGGCGTTGGAACATCAGGTGCTGATGTGTCAGCAACAAAATGAGGCCCAGCAGCGCCAGATCGACCAGTTGCTCCAAAACCAACAACATAACCAGGAACTTGGTCGCCTCGGCAATCTAATGGAGCAATCTCTCCAGCGACAGGACCAAACTTTGTTGTTGATACAACAGCTCATACAACAGCAGTCTATTTTTTTTACTGCACTGTTGTCCCCCAACACTGCCCCTAGCAATGACTCCCAACCTCCCCGGCCACCCAGCCAAGAATATTAGTTTGTGGTTATATTTTTTTTCTGTAAATAGATTTGATTAACCCACCTCTAAATTGTGTTTTTCCTAAGACATAGCTAAGAACACAGTCAGGGATGAGTATCTTGATCTACATATGTAAATGTAGTCCCAAATTTATGCCACACATTTGTGACCATAGCTTACTATGGTTTACACATTAAATGGCTCCAAAGGTATGGCAAAATTTACACACAAATGGGTTTGTAGACACTTAAACTATGCTTGACAAGGCACAACACTGTAATTATCAAAATATAAAAATTTTTATTGTAAAGGTGGGCAACAGGCCCAACATTGGCCCACAAAGGGGCTCCAACAAGGGGCCAGTCATCCCCCCACCCTAACGACGCCGCCGCCTCTTCTTGGCCAGCAGCATAAGGCGAAGACGCCGGATCGACCGCCACAGTCTGCGATGCTGGTTTTCACAAGCTGTAGAGATTTAAAAAAAAAACAGATTTAATAAATGGAATGTGACCTCAACAGACACAGATGTAGCAATGTAATGTCAGTGGGTCCAAATAGCTGACACTCACATTAACATTGTTGCCCACTGTGCCCTTAGTTGTTAACATTATATGAGTACTAGTGGCTGGCTTAAATGTGGCCACCACATCCCAAGCATACATTTACTCTTAACTCTTGGGAAGCAAAGAAGGTATAAGTCCCAGTGTGGACATTTATGTGTTTAGTCACAGCCAAACATCAGGGCCTAAGTCCTAACGAGTAAACTAGTTTGTCCCAGAATCTTAGAGGTCACGACCTAAGCAGGCCCATTTGGTTGTGTCTAAACCACAAATTGTCTCTATGTGGCAAACTCAAGAATGTGAGGCAACAATCAAGCATGCAGACAGGCATGTAGGATTGTTGCCCAAACACATGTAACCTAGATGTGTGTTAATTTAACACATAGGTACATTGTAAATGTCTGCAGATTTGACTATAAGACATAGGGTTCACAAGTCTTAGGCATATGAAGTGGGATGTACTCACCATCGCAGCTGTGGCGGGGGCCCATGCTGCTGGCCGTCCCTGGAGCTGGGGTGGGGAGGATGGTCACCGGCTCCGTCTGCGTAGCAACATCTGTCAGGAGAAAGCAAAAGAGATAAGCAAAATTAGTGGGCCAATGACACCTGACTATTTGACATCCATCTGGTTAGGGAGTCTGAAAAATCAAATGCTTGCATGGTTACACACATGTTGTCCAACATTAGCATATTTCCTGGTCCCTGAGTTCATGTAAATTATTTATGGTTGCAACATGGACCCCTAAAGATAATGTGCCAATAACCTTGACAGTGCAATGTTAAGGACTAATTTGCAGTTGATTGTCGAATGTTACTAGTGTGCAACATGTGTTAGCCGGAACAACTTAACCAAATAACACATTTGCTGGCCCCCATCATGGTGTGGGTAGAAACATAGGGGTGGTTGCCAGTTGGATAACACTGTAGTGGGGTTCGTGATGTTAATGTACATTATCAAACCAGCTTGTACTATGGACCAGGAAACATGTGTCTGTTAAAAGTGGGCCAAGACCCAGGATTGATACTATTCTGTGTTTTGGTCCACTTTGGCAGAGCACCACAATTTGAGTGAGACACCGTCCGCCGCCGCTGCCTTCCGCACATCACTCCTCCAGTGTGTGCGCACGCGCAGCCCATTAGGAAACAGAGAGCGCAGGCGCACACACATCTAGAGGGGCACGCAGGAGGCTGCGCCGGTGGCTTCTGCCACCCCCAATGAGGTAAGGAGTTTGTGGGGTTTTTCTGGGGGGGGGGCCTGGGTGAGGGAGGTGATTGGGCAGGGAAGCTTCGAGATTCCAAGCACAATCAACAATGGGTGTTGGTCCACTTTAAGGAATGTCATAACATAGGGAATGTGATGGATAACAACAAACACTTACCATGACTATGCCCGTGGAGAAGGCATTGCCAAAAGGCCATGGAGGTGCCGCCTATATGATGCCCTGCAAATTAGAGAGGAATGGCAAGGGCTAAGTACAAATGGCCAGATGAAACCTGTCACAGACTAACAATGACAAAATGTGCACTCACCAGGGGATGATCCGCCACTTGAAGCCCAGGGAGGGCTCTGAGGAGGAGGCGGGGAGCCTTGGCTCCTCACACTCTGCTTGGAAGATCCCCCAGCCAAAGGGCCACGCTCCTCCCTCTCACTCCCTGCTCCTTCAGGGAGTGTGGGAGAGTCCATTCCTTCCACCCCACTTGGACTCCCCACTTGAGAGTGGCCCCTTGGCTGGTGAGACTCCTCAGAGTCAGAGTGTGAGGAGCTGAGGCTTGATCCTGCCAGCCCCCCAGCAGCACACTCCTCTGGGGCGTCATCCCCTTCCTCCCCTGGGTCCTCCAAATAGGATCCGCGAGAGGGACCCTCCCCCGATGACTCCCCCGAGTCCGCCTGCCTGGTTCGGGGGAGGAATCCCTTCCCACGTTTCCCCAGGGGAGGACGCTTATCTGTGTTGAGGGGGTGAAAGAAAATAATTAATATTAAGACCACAAATGGACACAGCTTAGCAGATTATTTAAACAAAAGTATAAACATAGCATAAGCTTAAACTTACCTGATGCGTAGGCATCATATAGGCGGTACACGCCTTCAGGGTCCCGGCGCTTGAAGTCCGACCACTTTTGTTGTATTGCTCGGACGGAGAGCTGGGTGTTGAAGCGCCGGGACACTGTGGCCTTCACCTCCATGGCTATTCTTTTTTTTCCCCCACGGGCATAGTCATACTGCTTGATGCAGAAATCCTATGAGAAATGAAAAACAAACACAAATCAATACATGACATCAGAACAATGGCATAAACAGTTATACTGAGACCAGATTAAAGTGGACCCACACCCCGGATTTTGACTATTCTGGGTTTGGGTCCACTTTGGTGGGGCACACCAATCGGGGGTGGTCCGCTGTCTGAAACCCCCTTGGAAGGCCAGAAATACACCACTGACCACGCTCCCACGTGACTGCGCCAGGCTAGCACAGCGCTCTGCGCCGCTGTGGTATGCGCATCCAAGGCCGTTTGGACGTGCATACCAGCTCAGCTGCCTCTGAGCGCCGAAGGACACATGTGGCGTTTGACTCTAACAGGGAGGGCGCCTGCGCAGGCCATTAACAAATGTCTGGCGCAGGGGACCACCCTGCTAGAGGGAAGCGCAAGACGCATCCGCAGCTCACGCATGCACAGATGGGACGGGGCTGAGGTAAGGTTTATGGGCCTCCAGGGGGGTTCATCCCCGCAGGACATCCAGATTGGGGATGCCCCGCGGGGAGTGATCAGATTGGTCCTGAAAACTAATAGATTTCAGGGCCAATACCCCCTGTGTGTTGGTCCACTTTAAACATAAAATGCAAGAAAAACATACTCACTTTGATCACCTGGCCATTTACGTGGCTATCCACGCGCATGCGTTTTTTTTTTGGCTTGCCCAGGAGGGGAAGGGGTGGGAGGGGTGTTAGGTGGGGGAGGTGAGGTAGGTGGGGGAGGTGGGGGAGGGGTGGTGGGGTCAGATTCGGAGGAGGAGCTGGGGAGGCGCTGAATCCGTCTCCTGGGCAGCATGGTGGAAACGCTAAGGAGGAAACAGGAACCGGATATGACCAAAGCGACAGGGAACCAAAAAAAAAATAAAAAAAAAAAACGCTCCGCGCACCAGGAACAAGCTAATATCAGCTATGTGCAAGCTAAGTGGCGGAAAAAGTAAATTGACGCATTACAACAAGCTATTGGCCTAAGCGCTAGTCATTTTTAGCTTTAGGTGGCTTTGAAACGCAAAGGAGGAAACCGGAACCGGATATGACCAAAGCAACTGTGAAATAAATTTCTAAAAACAAGCTCCGCACACCAGGAACAAGCTAATATCAGCTATGTGCAAGCTAAGTGGCGGAAAAAGTAAATTGACGCATTACAACAAGCTATTGGCAAAGACGCCATTAATTTTTTTTTTTTTTTTTTTTTTTCTTTTTTTTTCCACTCAGTTTTTGTATCTCCTTCTTCATGTGAGGTAGCTCAAATGTCGAGCGTCATTATCATGATGGACATGCCTAGTCGGAGGTACTTGCTCGTCATTGTGGAGTTGTTTCGATCGTCGTGGAAAGATTTTTTTTTTTTTTTTTTTTTTTTTTTGCTATATATTATCCCCTATGTGCCTCCCTGCCTCCCAACCCCCTTATTTCCCCCTATCCGAATGACAATTATTCCCTAGTCACTTCGATATACTGCCAAGTCCTATGAGGAATTGATTTATCAAATCTCTGTAAATAGGCCAGTTTGTTAGTACCAATTCGTTTTTAAGTTCCAGTATTATAGTTTTATACCACAGCCCTTTATCTGGTGGGTCAGTGTTGGCCCAGCGCAGCGTAATAATTTTTTTTGTTGCCCAGATCACCACCGACCCCAGTCGTTTTTTCTCTGTGGGCCAGCTCTTGGGGAACAAATTCAATAGCCCCCATCTAGGGGTCATGGTTATTTTATCCCCTAACATAATTTCTAATTTTTCTGTAGCAATCTGCCATAGGAGTTTTGAATGCTTACACTCCCACCATAGGTGCATTAGAGTTGCCGGTACCTGGCTGCACCACCAGCAATTATAAGATGGGTATCTGTCATTGTAGTCCGCAGTAAAATAGAAGCGAGATATGAATTTAGTACAGAAAATTCTTAAACCAGGAGACTGAACTAATTTGATCGCTAGATAAATATTAGTCCACTCGTCTTCATTTATCCGTGTCCCCAGGTCACATTCCCATTTCTTAGTATACTCTGTTAGTTTATTTGTCGTTAGTTTCTTTATATGGTTGTAATAAAATGAGATTCTATTTGGTCTTTGTCTGCTGGAGAGAAAAATCTCCTGTATTGCTGTTGGTTTAAAGATCTCAGATGGAAGGGTCAATGTTCTGATATAACTGGCGGCTTGGTGTTGAGCTAAGGTGAGTACGTGAGGGTTGTCTCTTAGCAGCAGCCCTCTCGCTGGTGACCAGATATGTGCTATTCTTGTATGATACATTTGTTTTTGTTTTGTTATGTACACATTATGTTTTCCCTGAGGAAAGTCACAGTTAGTAGTTAGTGAGCGCATCATATCTGGGAATGGGAATAGTGCTTTGTCTTTCAGAGATGTTATTAGTGTCGAGCATATATTATTCACAATGGGATTCATATGCTCATTGTTTCGTGTTATTTCCTGTAGATTGTTATGGTTACATGATGTGATCGCTTCTAAGGATGCTGGGTATATCTCTATACCTGGCCATTTTGTGTTGTGGTAAGTTATTAGCCATTCGTCCACTCTTTTGAATTGGGCGGCCTTGTAGTATGCACTGAGGTCAGGGGCTCCCATCCCTCCAAGCTCAGGTTGTCTGGTTAAGTTTTTATATGCGATGCGATGTTGACTATTATTCCAATAAAAAGCAGCGAGTTGTTTGTTTAGCTGTTGTATAAAGCAGTACGGTAAACGTATTGGAATGTTTTGCAGTAAGTATAGAAAATGTGGTAAAAAAAACATCTTGACCGCTGCAATTCTTCCGAGGATATTTAACTGAGAGTTTTTCCATTTCAACGTCTGATCTTTTAACAGTTTTACTAAGGGTATATAGTTTAGGTTAAATAGTTGGTCCAGATGTATGGGTATGTTTATTCCTAAGTATTTCAGGTGTGAGGTTTCCCATTGAAAGTTATCTGCCTGTTTCAGAGTATCGATTTCCACCTTGGGGAGAGCAAAAGGCATTATGATCGTTTTCTGATAGTTCAGTTTGAGATTTGCGTACCTGCCAAATTCCTTAATTATGTTAAGAGCTTTAGGAAGTGATGATAGTGGATCCTGGAGTGTTAATAGGATATCATCTGCGTAGGCTAAGTATTTTATATTATTGCCCCCTATTGAAATTCCCTTAATTGTCGGGTCGTTAGTTAAGATGCTCAGCAGTATCTCAAGATGCAAATTGAAGAGGATGGGTGATAAGGGGCATCCTTGTCTGGTTCCATTAGACATATTTATCGGTTGAGATAGTATGTCGTTGATGTTTAATCTGGCAGCCTGATTTTTGTAAAGTGACATGGTTTTACCTAATAGGTTTGGGCCAATTCCTAAATGGGTTAATGATTTCTGGAGGAAAATCCAGGAAACACGGTCAAACGCTTTTTCTGCGTCTAGGGCCACTATAACCGCTTTTATACGGTGCGTTTGTATATGATTGATTACGGATACTGCTGTGGCAATATTCTGGTATACCCCGCGGTTTCGCATAAACCCCGTTTGATATTGTGAGGTTATGTCTTGGGCAAATAGTTGAAATCTATTTGCGATGATTGTGGACAGGATTTTTACGTCAACATTTATCAGGGAAATTGGGCGGTAGTTTGAACATTGGCTTGGGTCTTTGCCTGTTTTTGGGATTAACCGGATTATAGCGGTATTCATTGTGGATGATAGTGGATTTTGCGTATCAATATCATTTGCTAATCTAAGAATATAGGGCGTTAATTGTGATTGAAATGCTTTAAAATATTCTGCCGGGAAGCCGTCAGATCCGTTGGATTTGCCAGGCTTCTGTTGTGATACTGCAGTCTCCACTTCTTCTAGAGTAAATGGCTTATCCATTTCCTCCATTATTTCTTGCTTAAGTTTAGGGGTGTTAATGGTTTTAAGGAAGGTATCATAGTCGAGGAGTTCCTCCCGGGTTTTAATATTATAGATTCCCTGATAAAAATCCTCAAATTCGCGGGCGATTTCTCCTGGGAGGTACTTAATATCACCATCCTTGTTGCATATCTTGTCTATAAAGTTATTTGCCCTGTGATCAGTAAGATGATCAGCCAGGGTTTTCCCGCCTTTACCTAGATTTAATTTTTTCTTTAATTGGTTCCTTACTAATTCTTTTTTTTCAAGTGATATTATATCGTTCAATTTCTGTCTTTCTATACAGAGATTCTTGTATACGTCTTCTGATAGGGAGGTCTTATGCTCGTTTTCTAGTTTTGTAATATTTCCTAAAGTGTCGTTAATTATCTGCTCTTGTTGTTTTCTCTGGCGTGCAGCGATAGAAATGGCTATTCCTCTTATATAGCACTTATGACATTCCCACAGGGATTGTATTGAGGTGTCCCGATTATCATTGAAGTTGAAGTATTCTGTAATCGCAGTTGCAAGTTGATCTTTAAGCACTGGTTTATCTAAAATATTGCGGTTTAATGACCATATTCGCTGTTCTCTGGGTGTGTTATTCCAGGCAAGAGAACATGTTACTGGGGCGTGATCAGACAGCGTTATGGGGCCATGTATACAGGAGAGTACATCTGTGAGGAGGAATTGGGAGATGAAGATATAGTCTATGCGTGAGTACACATTATGTGCCCGGTTGTAGCAGGTATAATCACGGGTGTTGGCATGAAGGGTACGCCACGCGTCAACCATTTTCAATCTTCTGAAGTTCTGCCGCAGTGTTTGGTTCCATAGTGTTTCTGACAGCTTCCTTGGGCCTCCCGACGTATCCAACTTGTTGTCACTTATAAGGTTGTGGTCCCCCCCCCAAATAATGGGTCCCTTTTTCACTGCGTCCAATTTTTTTATTACTTTATTTAAGAAACGCTTTTGACCCTGATTGGGAGCGTAGGTGCAGACTAAAGTGCAAATCTGACCTTTCAGTTTGCAGACACTTATAATTAAGCGTCCTTCATCATCTCTATGGCTTGTTAATTGTTCAAGAGGACAGCGATTTTTGATCAAAATCGCTACTCCTCTTTTCTTTTTATCAATTGAACTAGTTATGATACTTCCAAAGTCCTGAAAGGCAAACCTTGGTGTTTTACTACTCTTAAAGTGTGTTTCTTGTATGAAGCATATATCGATTTTTTCCCTTAGTAATTCTTTCGTGATTTTGCTCCTCTTATAAGGGGAGTTAGCTCCTCTGACGTTATATGTGCATATTTTCAAATCGCCGAGCAGGCCTTGCCTAGTTTGGTTATTGGCCATTTAGTGTGTTCTGTGATTTTTTTTTTTTTTTTTTTTGCAGCAGTTTGTATCATCTGCTGTGGGTTTCTTCCTATTATGTTTGTTTCTGTCGGTTTCTTCCTATTATGTTTGTTTCTGTCATTTTCCCTTTGTGCGTTATTTGGCTTTTTATGGTGACCATGTATTTTCATAGTGGTGTTATTCCATGTCATCCTTTTTTCCTCCCACCCCCTCCCCTCTTTCCCCTCCTCCCTAGCCCGCCCTGATTTAGGCTTACCTGAGGCTTTGTACGCCTCCATTCTTCTAACCCCCACTATTGTAGGAGTTTGCCTAAATCCTCCCCACCGAGTTGCTCCTGTGAGGGTTTAATATATTTATTCATAGTTTTGTTTCTGAATACGTATGAATATCATCACGATTTCTACCCCGTCACCTGTTCCATCACCATTTTTTTTTTTTTTTTTTTTTTTTTTTTTTTTTTCCCCTTTCCTTTTTTTTCTATCGTCATCTTTCCCTACATTACTCCGCTGTTCAAGTTCTGCATTGCAAAGGTTACATCGCCAATTCGATTAGGCGTATAGTTAATGATTAGACCAGTCTTCAGTTAAGAGGTTCTGTGGGGATAGCTCCCTAGTTCCCGGGCTTAAGTCCCATTCGGGGATTATTAGTTTTGGTAGGCCAAGGGGCGCAGTAATCTTGTCTATGGATTCACCGTCCTTAAGGAGAAGGGTTTTACCATCCCTACGGATCTGTAGAGTCAGTGGTCCAATCCATCGGTATCGTATATTAGCTTTAATCAGACTGTCTGTAAGCGGTTTTAGGATGTAGCGCCTCTGCATAGTACGTGCTGAAAAGTCTTGAAACAGGTGAATTTTCATATTGTCTATCTGAAGGTCTTTGTGATTTCTTACTCTATCTAGGATTTTTTCCTTCATGGTATAGTCCGTTATTCGACACAGGACGTCTTGTGTATTAGTTCCCGACATTGCCCTTATTCTGCCAGCTCTATGGCATCGATCCATTTTTACTTTGTCATCTTGTTGAAGGACCATCTTAAAAATTCGTTGTGTTAGTGGTGCTAACTCATCTCTGGTGATCCTGGTAGAAATACCTTTTATTTTGATATTGTGTCGTCTTGATCTATTCTCCAGGTCATCTACTTTAGAAACTAAGTAGTCAATCGTTTTGTTGTGGGTTGTTATTAGCTCTTGGTTCCTTTTCCGTTCACGGGCAAGGGTGATGACGTCTGCTTCTAAGATGTCTATTCTCTGCATTATACTATTTAGGCCTTCTTTGATCTGGCACAGTTCTTCGGCTATCGTTTCCTTGACTGTCGTTTGGACTGAGTGTACTAACGATTTTTCAATCTCCGTCAGCTGTAGTTCCATGGCGCTTTGCGACTCTTTAACGTCAGCTACTTGCCTTTCCATTGAGTTTTTAAATTCTCTTACTTCCCACATGAGATTCTGAACTGTTTTACATAGCTCCTGCGTACCAGTCTCGCTCGTTTCCTTTTCTTTTACAAAGATTTTTATTGTGGTTCAGCAGAAGGTAAAGACAGTATGAGTACATACAAATGCAATAGAGCATGACATGTACAGCATGACATAGGTTGGAGGTGCAGTTAATACATTCTAACGTTACAGTAAAGCTTATCGAGGACTTCAAGTGTCAAAGAAAATATTTACATAGAGGTGAAGATCTTGATCAGTATATGAGAGAGCTTAGCTTAGGAGACATATCCTTGAGTTATAACTGGTGCTTTCTGGTACTCTCTGATGTAAATGACTATGAGAATATTCCAATGTGTACATTGACTGGTACATAGTGTGCTCCATTACAGCACAACCTTTACTCATTGAACCGTAAGGATGAGTTTCAAGGCATAGACAGGGAGACAAGTACAAAGACAGTTGGACTAAAGACGGAGACACTAGGACAAAAGGGGAAGGGAAGGGGTTGGGTAAAGGTGAGTGGAGTGAGGGGGAGCAGCTCCTGGGTTGAGGCGAGGAGTAGATGTACCAAGGGGGGGGAGAACCCACCCGGCTTAAAGGGTAAGGAAATAGCCTGTTAGATTGGAAATATCGGGTCTGCGCCCCCACCCCCCAGTCCTGTATGCTCTATCCATGGCTGCCAGGTATCATAAAATCTATCATATATATCCCTGGATATTGCCGTTAGTTTCTCGTTGCACATGACATCGGCTATCCTACCTCTTATCTCAGTCCATGGAATGGTGGGAAGCCTCCAGCACCTCGCGATTGTCACTCTGACCGCCGATAGTATATGGAGAATCAGGCGCCACTGTGTTTTAGTGTAGTTACCTATCTTTAGAGAGAGGAGGGCTTCCCAGGGATCCCCGTGAGCCACAATTTTCAGGATGTCAGAAATAAGTGTATAACACTTTTGCCAAATCTTTTGCGCTATCGGGCAGTCCCACCACACATGGAGCATTGTGCCTCTTAGCTGGCATCCTCTGAAGCATAGGGGGGAGGAAGAGGGGGAGAACCTATGTATGCGGTCGGGAGTATAATACCACCGGAACATAATTTTGAAGGCGTTTTCCTGGGTGAGGGCGTTATAGGAAATTTTATTCGTGCACCTCAGGATTATTTGCCAGGTTTTTAGGTCTTTCTCCTCCCCCAATTCCTCCTCCCATTTCACCATGTAGTTGTGTTTCTTCGTAGGGATCGGGGCTACCATGGAAGCATATAGGCTAGATATCAGACCTCCCGAGAAGTGGTCCCGAATACATCTCCTTTCAAAATCTGTGGTCCCAAAAGGGGGGGAGGAGTTTCTCAGTAGCTTTTTAACAAAATGTTGTATCTGAAGACCCCTAAATATTTCTGTTGGAGGGAAGTCATTGTTGGGCGAGAGACACTGTATACTTTTCAGGCCCTTTGGGGTGCACAAGTGGTCGACCAGAGTGTAATTGTTTCTTTCCCACCAGTCGAAGCTCTGTCTATGGGAGAGTCCTGGGGGGAATGCCGGGTTACCCAGAAGGGGAGATGCTGGTAGATGGGGAGAGGAGAATATATGTTTCATTTTGTCCCATATAGTTAGCGAGAACTTAAGGAGGGTGGGCAGGGGATCAGGTCTGGAAGGCCTAGGCGTCCAGAGTAGGGATGCCGGTGTCGTGCTTCCACAACTTGCAGCATCATTAAGAACCCAAATTGGTCTGTACTGAGGTGCATGCAGGGCCACCAGTGGTGCAATTTGTGCAGCCACGTAGTATTTACAAAGGGAGGGAAAGGCTAGGCCTCCATCCTCCTTCCTGCAGTATAGAATGTCTCTGCTGATTCTAGGTCTCGAATTCCTCCAGGCGTACCGGAGGATTTTCCTCTGTAGAGATTCCAGTTTTCCCCTAGGTATCGGAACTGGAAGAACCCGAAAGAAATATAAAATTTTGGGGAGATATGACATTTTCAACGCTGCAATTCTACCCAGCCACGACAGTTTCAGGAACCACCAAGACTGTAACAGTGTATCAAGGGATCTAAATAGTTCTGGGTAGTTCGCCCCGTAGATTGCGTCTAGTTTATTAGTCAGCTTGATACCCAGATAGGGAAGCTTCCGAACCCAGACCCACCCAAAGTTCTGTAAAAGGAGTTTTTTGGTCCCTTCAGATAATGAAACGTCCAAGGCCATGGATTTAGAGGGGTTAAGCCGAAGCCCTGAGATTCTACCGAAGTCTTCCAGTACCTCAATGGCGTTCGGCACCGAGACGTGTGGGGAGGAGAGCATAAGGAGCATATCATCAGCAAACAGGGATATCTTTTGGTCCCTTCCTCCCCATGGTATGCCCCTAACTGATGGGTTCTGCCTGAGTTTCTCCGCTAGAGGTTCAAGGGCGAGGACGAATAATAAAGGGGATAATGGACAGCCTTGCCTGGTACCCCTTCTTATCTGGAAGGCCTGGGAGCTGTATCCTGCGTATTTCACCGTCGCCGTGGGATTAGAATAAATGGCTGAGATCCAGGAGAGGAGACCCGGTCCGAACCCCCATCTCTGAAGTGATAATCGGAGGTATTGCCAGGACAGGGAGTCGAAAGCCTTCTCCACGTCAAGCGAGAGGAACAAGGTCTCGAGTCTCTGGGACCCGGCCCCCTCCAGGAGCTGTAAGATTCTTCTGACACCATCTCCTGCCTGTCTCTTGGGCACGAATCCCACCTGATCTCCATGTATTATATCTCCCAGGAAAACATTTATTCTACTGGCAATAATCTTAGTGAGTATCTTCAGGTCTAAATTGAGTAGAGAAATAGGCCTGTAGTTCTTCCAGGATTGCAGGTCTTTACCGGGCTTCGGGATCATGACAATTGAGGCTCTGAGCATGTCTGGATCTAATGGGTTCCCTTCCTTGATGTGGTTGTACAGTCTGGCCAGGCGCGGGGCCAAAAGAGGGGCCAGCTTTCTGTAAAATGTAGCTGTGAATCCATCAGGCCCGGGCCTCTTGTTGGGCTTCAGATCTTTAATAACGTTGAGGACTTCCTCAACTGTTATGTCCTTGTCGACCAGGTCGCGTCCACCCGAGGGTATCGGGGGCAACTCAATATCCGCAAAGAATTCCCGGACCTGATGTTCACTGTAGGGCTGAGGGGAGTCATACAAGTTCGCTAGGCCCGCAGAGAACTCCTCAACAATAATGTTAGGGTTATTAGTGATGGTACCCCTGCTTGTTTTGAGTCTAACTGGCTTCATAGTACGTTCCTGGCACTTCAGTTGGGAGGCTAATAGCGTGCTCGGCTTATTCGCGGACACGTAGTATTTCTGTTTGGTTCTTCTATATCTACCCTCTGCACTCGCTATTTGTAGAAGATTTAGCTCGGTTCTGGTTTTCTCCAGTGTACGGAGTCTAGCCTGAGTAGGATTTCTTTTGAAGTCAGAAGAGGCCTGGTCATAATGAGCCTGGAGCGATTGCAAATTGGCCAGCCTTTCTTTCTTTTTTCTCGTAGCCAGAGCTATAAAGTGTCCGCGCATGACCGACTTAAATGCACCCCACACCATAGGAGGAGCAGTGTGCGGGTGGTCACTGATGGAAAAGTATTCTGAAGCTATAAGGCTTGCTTCTTCCACCAGGGTTTTAGAGGAGAGGAGAGAGTCGTTTAGGGACCAGGATGAGGGCCTTGGCCTAGTAATCAGAGAGTTGCAGGACAGTATCATCATGTCGTGATCCGACCAAGGGATCGGAAAGATCCTGACCCGGGTGACAGAGGGTAAGAAGGCAGGCGGGACCAGAAAATGGTCTATTCTAGTAGACAGTTTGTGTGGGGCCGAGTAATGGGTGAAGTCCCTTGCATGGGGATGAAGAGCTCTCCACGCATCCAGCAAGGAGTGGTTGTCTAGCAATGCTCTAAAGAGCTCTCCATCCTTTATAGAGAGGGCGTTGGGAGGAAGGGACCTGTCCAGGTGCGGCTGTATGGTCAAATTAGAATCACCACAGACAAAAACTGCTCCCTTCTGATGGTCCCTGAGGAGAGAGAAAATATGGGACAGGAAGGGCAGCTGTCCAGTATTTGGAGCATAATATGTCAAAAAAGTGACCTCGGCATCCTGGAGAGTTCCCTGGAGGAGTAAGTATCTGCCGTCCGGGTCTGGTATTTGTTTGGTGCAAGTAAAAGAGATGCCGTTACGGAAGGCTATAAGCACCCCTCTCTGTTTACGCCTGGCGGTGGCTTGGAAGTATAGTGAGAATTTGTGGTTTAGTAATTTAGGGGACGACCCAGAAGCAAAGTGGGTCTCCTGAAGGCAGACCACATCTGCGTGTAATGAATTAAACAGCTGGAAAGCTCTAGATCTTTTGTTTGGGGAGTTCATGCCCTGAACATTTATGGATAGTATTTTAAGGGCCATGATCAGTTATATGAGTGAGGCCGCTGATGTGTCTTGAAGTGTGTGACTGGGTTTAGGGCTTTTCCCCCCAGCGAGGCATCAGGGAGGGGGAGGGGACTATGGAAGGGGGAGGGAGAGACTGGGGAGGGAGACATACACAAAGACAAAATTACATATAAGCCAATGTTATGGACATTGAACCATTGGACATGAGTTAACATGTCTTTGACTTCCGTAGCCTGGGGAAGAAGATCCCCGCGGGAGGAAGTAGAAAGGAGCGCGCGGAGCACAACGGGAGGCTACAGTGAAATATTAAAGAAGACCCGTCAACCGGACGGCCTCAACATTAGAATGAACAACATAACTATACGTGGGGTTCCACAACCGACAGCCTGCGGAGCCCCATGTTATTACGGGATCGCCCGCCAGGCTGATCAGGCATAGGGCTACAGCAAACAGATCCCATGGGGCCGTCGCCTGCTGCCGGCTGCCAACCCATATAATGCTAACCGAGTATAAACTGGGCTAACAGGTAGTGGTAATAATAACAATACTTTAAAAGGAACAGTAAATAACGCTGGCCAAAGGGGAGACCTGAAATATAAGAATTGTTATGTCCCTAAACCGGATAAACATAATTTAACATCAAATCAGGAAAACTAGCCCAATCGCTTGGGCTGCGAGGCTAGAATTGGTGGGGACCGTTACTCACGGCCCAGCTACGGATGAGCCGGGTGCCGTCTTCGGGGGTGTCCTTCGTACTCGTGGATGCTGGGCTGAGGTCAGGCGAAGGCTAGGGCTCCAACATGAAATATAGCAGGCCAACCTCACCCGACCAGCAATGCCCGCGCGAGGTCCCGAGGCCTCTGTGGTAAGAGGGTCTCCCATGAGGCTCATCAAAATGAAATAGAGGGTCAGGTAACAGACCAGGGGCAGGCCCCCACTCAAACAGGCTGGAATTTTTGGGCTATGAGTCTCTTCATTGCCTGGGAACTTTGGGTCTGCTTGAGGGGACCCGAGGATGGGCTGGCCCGCGGGATGTTTCGCTGGCTGGACCTCGGGGTCTTGGGAGTGGAAGGAAGCGAAGGAGGAGACATGTCCGTTTCGGGGACTTTAAGACCAAGTCCTTTAAATTTAGTGAGGAGGTCTGGGATAGAGGTTGCATGAATCTGCTTTCCTTGGAATGAAAAGGATAACTTAAAGGGGAATCCCCATCTGTAGCGGATGCCGCTTGCTTGTAGGATTTGCAGGTATGGCTTGAAGGCCCGTCTTTTGAGGATAGTGGATTGGGAAAGGTCCGCAAAAATCTGGTAGTTATGAGACTGATCGGCCAGGGGTGCTTTATCCCTAGAGGCTCTTAGGACCGCCTCCTTTGTTTGGAAGAAGTGAAATTTTACTATAATGTCCCGTGGGGGCCCCTCTGCCGGCCTTTTAGTGAGGGCCCTGTGCGCCCTGTCCAGCTCTAACCTTTCAGTGGGGATCTCAGGAACCAATTCCTGTAGTATGGCAGTGACTGTTCCCAAGGTGTCCTCAAGGGATTCAGGGATGCCCCTAAAGCGGAGATTTGACCTTCTATTGCGGTTTTCAAGCTCTTCGTTCTGATTCTGCAAAAGGGATATTTCCTCATACAGCTGCTCTAATTTGTTGCCCTGTTCCTCCAGGACCACTGTGACATCATCCATTCTGGATTCCAGGGAGTCTGTCCTGCCACCCAGCTCTCTGATCTCCTTCAAGAGGGTATCTGTGTGCCTGCTGGTGACAGAGGTGACCTCCTCTCTTACTATTGCCCTCAACTGAGAGAGGAGCTCCTGGCTGGTGGATGTGCTCAGGGCTGCACGTGGTGGGGGGCGCTGGGAGGCTGGGGGGGTAGCGGGCCAGCTATCAGCCGAATCTATGGACAGATCCTCACCCCCACCTACCCCAATCTGGTCGTCCTGAGCTGGGTCCTCGGTGGTGTTCTCCTGGGGCCCGGAAGGCTCCGCCGCATGCCTGGACGCCATCATCAGAGCCGCCGCCGCCGCCGTTTGTTTGCGGCCGTCCTTTGCAGCTCTTTTTCTCCCTCCTGGAGTGTTCATGTTCCTCTGCAGCGGTACGCCAGGTAAGCAGGGGTCTTGGGACTGTTAAGTAGCGTGGTAACTGCTGGGTCTGTGCTGCTATGTTGGCTGGGCGCCTCCCGTTGGTGCGGAGCTGTGGAGTCAGGCGGCCATTCCCCACGTGCACGCGCGCGCGCTCCGCTCGTTTCCTTTTCTATTATTTTTTGGTTGGATTCTTTATTTGGAGTTGTTTCCTGTGTACGAGATGCACCTTTTTTTATTTTCTCTTTTTGCTTGGTCTGTGTTCGGGTGTTGAAGGCGGCAGCATTCCGATCTGTTGCTTGTTCCATTAGTGATATTTTTTCATGTGCCATATGGATCTGTTGGAGATGATTATGGATCTCGCCCGGTGTATGTGGTATGGATGCCTCATAACCTTGTGGCATACGAGGCGGTGTACCTAAGTTTGATACTGTTGAGTCCATATTGTTGTTAGTAGGTTGGTACATTCTGTTCGGGGTACGCTGATTAAAGGTAAGGATGGAAGTTTGCTTAAGTTCACTGTGTTTTGTTTTGGAAGTCATCCCTTCCTTCGGATACAGATTCGCCGCTCCTCTTCCTTTTTTTTTTTTTTTTTTTTTTTTACCGTATTTCTGCAACGGCTATTTTGCCAGCGGTGGGGATTTCAGCTAGGTTATCAGAGAACAATCGAAGGTCTACTGGTCTCGGCGGCGAGGCCTTGTGCCAGTCTATAGGAGCAAGGCCTCTATTTCAGAGCTAAAACCCATATGCAGTTGTTAATTGTGGTGGACATTCACTGGGTAGTCAGCGGGCAAAGTAATATCATTTACTGACAACCTAGATGTTGCCTTAGTAACGTTCAGCGGGATGGTTTAGAAAAAGCCGGATATATTGCCAGCCCAAAAGAAGTAACCCTAATCAGACCGTAGGAAATTAGAGGAGCGGCCGTATTATCGACTGCCCTATGGGTAAGCACTCCTGTTGTTTAGTTGCACCCTTAGCAGTGGAACAGGGGTCTGGCGGATGGGACAGGTAGTGCAGTTACCTAGCTGTGGTAGCGTAGGTACTACTGTCACTCTGGCAATCAGTCAACATTAGCGACTGAGGGAGGCCCCTGTATAACTGCAACAGCAGTTCTACTCCCGGTCTGGAGTATCTGTTGTCTTCGACTGATACGGGGAGACCGGATGGCGAGAACTGGCGTCTGTATGGTGGTGTTTCCACTGGAAGCTGGATAGGGAAGGGCTGCCCGAGCGGCACAAATAGCCGTGGTGTTATAATTTCCAGTGCGATAACTTTCACTGTGCAAGAGGAGGCAGTTTATGGCACTGATAGCTGGAGGGCTCCCTACACGAGGTATATTATCGGGGGGGCTAATTTAGAAACAGCCGTGGTAGGGGGGCTGCGAGGTGAGTAAGGGTTGTCTCAGGTATATGGCCCGCACAGAACTGTACATATGATGTGCAGCGGTATCATATGCTGGCTGTTTACTTAGTACTGGTGTATAATGTTATATACTTGACTTTCCAGTTGCTGATGTAAGATTGAGATGGTTTCCAACTGCCTTGAAACCGCACACCTAGTTGCAGCTGGGAACTAACCGTGGATGCTCAAAATTGGGATCTTGGCTGCCAGGTAATATGTTGGGAGTGTATTTTCACTGCCTCTGTTGCTGTGGTTGCCGGTATGCTTTAATCTCCCTGCTACCGGTGGCGTGCTTGTCGCTAATGGTAACGGTAGGCAGTGTATTTTCACAGCCTCTGTTGCTGTGGTTGCCGGTACTCTTTAATCTCCCTGCTACCGGTGGCGTGCTTGTCGCTAACGGTAACAGTAGGCAGTGTGTTTGCAGTGTATATTCACTGCCTCTGTTGCTGTGGTTGCCGGTACGCTTTACTCTCCCTGCTACCGGTGGCGTGCTTGTTACTAACAGTAACTCCTAGGCGGTAACTCCCAGGCGCTATAGCCGAATGGTGTTTTACCGGGGCGGCTATTTCTAACCCAGACGTGACGAGGAGCCTAGCAGTATGAGCCTGTTGACTGCAAGATTAATGTAATCCGCGGCGAGGTGCCCGGCAGCCCTTAGGCCGCTGGCTGCAGGATTAATGTACTCTACCCCCGTAGGTGAGCCCAGCCAAAATGTGACCGTTGGGTACCGTCGGGTACCGCGATCAGTGTACCGGCTGCATGATGCCAGTGTCTTTATCTATGGATCTGTCAGGCAGCTTAAAATGAAGAGGTGCAATGTTGCCTATGCCGCTATTGCGAGTGCTGGCATCCACAGGATCCACAGCTATGGGGAGGCCTGCAGCGGAGGTCGGTTGGCGTTGAAGGTAATAGCGGCAGCCCGATACGAAATAGCACTAACTTGCATTTATTTGCACTTACTTGCTCACTGCCGCAAGGAGCTATCCACGGGAGCCCTAAATCAGCCTGGGTGACGACGGTAGGTCTGTGCGGCGGGTAGACGGCCGGAGCGGGGTCGATGCCGCTGGCGGTGGCGGTGGCCGGTGGCGGGTATGCGATCGTGGTCGAGTCAGAAAGTGATCATCCGGCGGGCTCAGCGGGGAGCTCTCCCGGACATCATGTACAGCTCACAGGAGCAGAAACCGGCGGCGACGAGCGGTGACGTCACATCCTCCGGAAAAAGTAAATTGACGCATTACAACAAGCTATTGGCAAAGACGCCATTAATTATTTGCTTGATTTAGCAGGGGGTTCAAGATACTGTAATGCATAGGTCCTTGAAAACCAAAAAGCTTGGTGCTTAAAAATACAAATCTTATTCCTTCATAAAATCATCACACAATAAAACTATCCACCTACATGATAATGTGGCACACAGGAGAATGCATAACGGGTTGTTATGAGCTTGTACGCCTGAATAAATCCTGCAGAATGTGGACATGCACGCTCACAACTACAGTGTATTCATTAAGAACGACTGGGGTCGCGGGAAGTGAATTCCTTGAAAATGGCAGAAGGGCACATGTATGAACAGCACAGCGCAGCACAGCGACGCTCGCACCGCCACATAGCGAATCAAAACAGCGACTGCACAAACTCTGACCACCACAGATTCATCAAGGACAGGGCTGCCGAATAGCTTGGGCGCTGACAATTTCGAAGAGCGAACGTGAGCGCCAAACATGACTGACTAAAAAGTAGCTTTACAAGCCCCGTGTGTTGTGAAAACAAGCGATTTTGAGCCCAATGAGTTTTGTGGGAGGAGATGCATTTTAGATGTCACTCACAACATTACAGTGTAAAAATAACAACTTTCATCTAAAAAAGAAAAATAACAAGACAGATTAATAAAACATATCCCAATAAACATGTGTTGAATTTTGTGCCAAAGACAAGAACACAAAAACCACTTAAAACAATCATTGCAGCGTCTGCCATTGAAATGTATGGGAGAGCGGCAATATACCAAAATTAGGCTAATGGGACGTGGCCCACCGACCTAAAAACAGGAGCACCAACAATATCAAAAATACCAATTCAATTTTATTTATTGAGAATCAAAAATGTCAAAACACTAGACATAACAAACACTTTACAACAACAACACATTAAAAACACTGCGAATCCCCAAAATTCATCCAGTGCTGCCTATGCAGCAATTTATTTCTGGGTTAACTCCTAATTCCCAGCACGTATGATGATATGTAAGGCCCTTATAATAAATCCAGCCTTTTGTGCCGGCACAAAATCCCAAGTAAATAATCCCTAATAAATTAATTATATTAACGTGACAATACATAAACAATCATAACAACAATGCAAATAAAGGATACACAGCAATACCGATCTCCAATGAGCTAAATTACTAATAGTGCAAAAATGCATTTAAAGTGACTAAGTGCAGAATTATATATAAAGTGACTGAGTACAACAATTAAGTATATATCCTCAAACATTGGTCATGGATACATGTGCGCAAACTACAGAATAATACATCAAACAACACAACAACCTATAAAAACAAGGGCATACAGACCAATATGAAGCCTGACAACAGGTCAATCACGTGCAATGTGGAGTGGGGAACAGCAGCGGGGACACCTACGATCGCGGCCGCCCGTGCCCGTGGGAGAGCGGCAGGTAGCGCCAGGTCATACCTGTCGCTGTGATGGGATTAGCAGCGGCGCTGTTCGTTGCAGTCGGCTACATGATGAATCCCGCGCTAGCCGTCGCTCTCGCCGGCGCTAGCCTCATTTAGCTTGATAAATGCGTCATTGTGGCCGACGCCGGGCGTACTTGAGTCGGTAGCCGCCGTTAGCTGGCGGGACCTGGCGCTCGTCAGACACTACCTGGCGCTATCGCTTGATGAATAAGGGCCTAAGTGTTCCTCAGTGGAGCAAAAGAGGGTAGGGGTTAATATCTAATACATTGTTTGCCTTTTGATTCCTGAAACAGTTGGTTGATCAAGGTCATTTTTTGAGCATGAGATGCTTATACATCACATGAGAAACAAATATTCTTACATGATGTACTTTATCTACATAATCTATAGGTGATAATGCAAAGTTCTGGATTGGTGGATGCATGTGTTTAGCCTACATCACTGGCCATGTAAAAGATTTAAACCTCATCAGCAACATAATATGAGCAGGAATTTTAGGGTTACAGGAGAAATAAATCATGATTTAAAAATGAACCAAGTAAAAGTCATCACCTAGTCTTGAAATAGGTCAGTGTTCCCCAATCTTCTCCTTGAGAGCCACCAACAGGTTGTGTTTTGTGGATCTTTAAATAGTTGGCTCTTCAGCACTTCTGTTGCACGAATTACCTCACCTGGGCATCTGTGTGGAGATCTGCAAAACCTGACCTATTCATGGTTAGCGACAAAAGAGTTGGGGAACATGGAAATAAGTGAATAGTTTAGTACATTAAACTGATCCTATACCCAGAAAGAAAGTTTATGTTGTCACCTTCTATCCCCAGCCCAGTGCCTGGGTTTTTTTTTTACTAAAGCCTTTGCTCAATGTTGACAACAACAGGAACTGGACGCCGTCGGCCATATTGCTCCCTGGCCAAGCAGCCCCACCCCCTGATGCTTCTCAGTGATGATACATTCAGTTACAATACACACAGCTCAGCATTGGCGAGCACTGAAATTGGACCTAACTGCCAACGTGTGACAGTTTATTTGTAACTGAACTAAATAACATAATACACCACCATGCTGCTTCCTGTTGTTAGGGCGAGCACTGCACACCCATCTAGCAGCACTTCACTTACCTCCATGGCTGCATCCAGCCATCATCCTTTTTGCAGCACTTCCCTCATGGCTGTTCCTAGCTGTCTCCCTTCCCCCAATGCTTCCTTCTCACACCTGCGGGTTCTTTTCGAAGACCTTTTCTCCAGCTGAGAGGAATTACTCCATCGGAGATCGGGAGCTACTCGCCATCAAGTTGGCGTTGGAGTGGAGACACCTCTTAGAAGGTTCTGCCCATCAAGTATCCATCTATACTGATCACAAAAATCTATCTTATTTAGAAACTGCCCAGCGATTGAATCCACGACAAGCTCGTTGGTCGTTGTTTTTCGCTCGATTCGATTTTCAAATCTACTTCCGGCCAGCCGCTAAGAACAGCAGGGCGGACGCCCTTTCTCGCTCCTCTGACATGTCTGGTGTAGAATCCACCCCACAACATATCATCTCGCCTGAATGCCTTGTCCACTCTGCTCCCGCTACTCTTGTACAAGCGCCGCCGGGAAAATCCTTTGTGCCAACATCGCCAACATCGCAAAATATTAGAATGGGGGCATTCTTCCCATGTAGCCGCCCATGCCGGTATCAGGAAATCTTGTTCTATCATTTCTAGATATTATTGGTGGCCTTCTTTTGAAAAGGATGTGACCGAATTCGTTCAGGCCTGTACCACCTGCGCTCGCGACAAAACCCCTCGCCAAAGGCCTGTTGGCCTACTCCGTCCTCTTCCTATTCCGTATACCCCATGGACACACATTGCTATGGACTTTATTACCGACCTCCCTTCTTCGCATGGCAATACTGTTATTTGGGTGGTAGTGGATAGGTTTTCTAAAATGGCGCATTTTGTTCCTTTGCCCGGTCTCCCGTCGGCTCCTCTGTTGGCAAAATACTTCCTGAAGCAGCGTCTTTCGACTTCATGGATTACCTTCACACATTGTCTCAGACAGAGGAGTGCAGTTTGTGTCCAAGTTCTGGAGAGCTCTTTGTAAACAAATGAAAACTAAATTGGACTTTTCCTCCGCTTATCATCCCCAGTCTAACGGCCAGGTGGAAAGAGTCAACCAGATTCTCGGGCATTATCTTCGCCATTTTGTTTCTGCGCGTCAAGACTATTGGGTCGATCTGTTGCCTTGGGCGGAATTCTCGTATAATTTTAAGGATTCTGAGTCGACGAGGAAGTCCCCGTTTTTGGTGGTGTACGGCCGTCAACTCCTTCCGCCTCTGCCTTTATCCACGTCCTCCGGAGTGCCCGCCGTGGATGACATCACACAGGATTTCTCCACCATCTGGCAAGAAACACAGCGTTCCTTTTGTCAAGCTTCCGCCCGTATGAAGGTTAGCGCTGATAAAAGGAGAAGAGCTCCGCCTGTTTATTCTCCAGGAGATAAGGTGTGGCTGTCGGGAAAATACAACCGCTTCAAAATTCCTAGCTACAAATTGGGCCCCCGTTACCTGGGTCCTTATAAGATCAAACAACAGATCAATCCAGTTTGTTATAAGCTACACCTACCAACATCTCTGCGAATTCCCAATTCTTTCCACGTTTCCCTGTTGAAGCCAGTTATTGTCAATCGATTCTCTCCTAAAACCTTGGTGCCTGCCCCAATCTCTGGTACTCAGGATGCCTTTACGGTGAAAGAGATCCTGGCCTCTAAGCTCTAAGATATTTTTTAGTCGACTGGGAAGGCTGTGGACCTGAAGAAAGTTCTTGGGAGCCCGAAGAGAATATTCTAGACCGTAGTCTCATCTCGGATTTTCTTGGCCCCAAGAAGAAGGGGAGACCCAAGGGGGGGGTACTGTTAGGGCGAGCGCTGCACGCCCATCTAGCAGCACTTCACTTACCTCCATGGCTGCATCCAGCCATCATCCATTTTGCAGCACTTCCCTCATGGCTGTTCCTAGCTGTCTCCCTTCCCCCAATGCTTCCTTCTCACATGCTCAGGTGCGCGCATGTCTCCGTCCACTAGAGGGCGAGCGCACTAGATTCCTGAGATTTAAAGGGCCTGTACAACACTGATTGGTGCCTGGTCATCCAATCCTGCATCCACTTCTCCTATTTATTCTTCTTTCTTCCTTCAGTGCCGGATCTTGGTCTCTCCATGCTTGTTGAAAGTCAGACATTCTTGGATTGCTCACCCGTGTACCGACCTCTGCCTGTCCCCGACTCTGAACCTTTGCTGCTTGCCCCGACCTCGGCTACTCACCTTTACCATGAATCTGTGCTGCCAGCCCCGATCTCTGCCTGTACTTACTACGCCTTTTGCCTGCCACTTGTGTACCTCACTGAACCTCGGCTGACTGCGGGACTGGGCCGCTGTTGGGGGGTAGCGACCTGGGGTCACTCGCCGCACAAGACCAACCTGCCTTGCGGTGGGCTCTGGTGAATACCGATGGCCCCTTAGACTCCGCTCCCCTGACACGGTACCCGCCATCGGTCCCATAGTTAAAGCGGATCCACCCCCGAGTCCGCTCCACCCGGTCCGTGACACCTGTTAGTGTTTTTATAGATATTGAGCAAAGGCCTTAGTAAAAGAAAAGAAACATGTCCTGTTTAGGGGGCACTGGGCTGGGGATAGAAGGTTATGACATAAACTTTGTCTCTGGGTATAGGATCACTTTAATAGAGATGCCAAAAGCATATGCTAACGGACACAGCTTTAGCTTGAGTGGTGCCCTGTTGAAGATTTCAGGATGGCGCCCACCCAAAACCAAACACACAAACATGTTTCATCAATTTTCTGAATTCTAACAGATATCAACAAAGTATATAGCATGACCTGAATTCGACCCCAACACCACCATACACACACCTGCAGAATTTCCTAAGACCTACCCTTTGTTGCCCTGGATGGGGGCAGATTGCAGGAGCCAGGGTGAGTATAAGCGCACAGTTCCCAGTCTGCACTCAGGTCAGTGCCACATCTCCCAAGTGCATTGATTTTAAGAGTGATCCACTTGTACTCTCAATAAAAAAGTATTGAATCCCTTCTTGAAAATTATTGATTTTGTGCTATGGTCATTGGCAACTATGGTTTGAGGAAGATTTTCTTTTCCTCGCCATGAGTACTATTCGGCCTTGAAACTTCCCTGTCCAAGCAGGTGACTTGACATAACCGCCTCCCCATTACCTGCATCCACAAAGGCCAGGGGGTTGCAGATGTGCCCATGTGGACTATGCGGACAGATAGCCTTCAGGGCCAGGGGCCGACCACTTGGTCTCTGCACCGTGCCCCCATAGCTGGTGCCTGGGCTGGTTTTACTGGAGAGAGGGGACCCCACACCATTTTTTGTAACCCTTAATAGTGCGCTTAGTAGTTGTATTTTATTTGAAAACCTCATAAAGTACTCTTTTCATTTTAGAGTGTCTCCTGGGCAGGAACGGCTGTCTACTGATACATATGTGGTAACTGGGAGGAATAGGGTTTTTACACGCAATTTGATTTTGAAAAACTTACATTATTTTTTTTTAAGATGCAACAAAATGTAAAAAATATCAATTCTTTTTCACATACTTTACCCACAATTATTGAGAAAGTATTGAAAAAAATACAAACAAGGCATTTCATGTAACAACCCAAACCTAAACTGCAAAAATCACATGTGTATATCGCAAACTGCTGAAAAATGTCCATGTCTCTAGCTAAGAAAATTCCTTGTGTATTTGTATGATTGTACTAAATTAAACGGTTCAGATTCTTTATCTGATTTTTTCAATTGTTTTCGAAATTATGCACAAAATATCACTGTTTGGCCAGCTACCATTACTTTGATTTTGTTTTTTTTATATTCAAGATTTGAAACTGAGATTGGAGAATATCATATTCTGAAGAAGTCTAAGCTTTGCTGTCAAGAGCATCACTCCAGTGCTATTTCTCGTAATTGAATCTATAAAGCAGCTCTATTAGTTCTGACTAATATCAACATCAGCCCTTTTCCCATCTCCATGGCCTGGAGGCACCTTTTATGCTGTGGGTATAAACGACATGCTCATTCCCATGTAACACATCTTAGTGAATTTGTTAAGAAGTTTCCAAGTTAATGAAGAGCAACAGAAGCGCCTGAGGCCATCGAGTACTGCTCAGCCATGGAGAAGCTGGTGTTGACTTTTCAGAGGACTATTAATACCAAGCCTGTCTGGAGCTAGAGGGACACACCGAGGACTAGAGT
Organism: Gastrophryne carolinensis; assembly: GCA_027917425.1. Taxonomy (NCBI): domain Eukaryota; kingdom Metazoa; phylum Chordata; class Amphibia; order Anura; family Microhylidae; genus Gastrophryne; species Gastrophryne carolinensis. Next base: position 600,272,749 of record CM051235.1, read on the forward strand.
CTTCCCATCACAGACCGGCATGCCAGAAGAATTTTAGTGTGAGAAGTATGTGACTTTGTTTTCACCATCCACCTTGTGATTTAGTTTGTTTTCTGTGAGCCTTGCAATATTTCCCAAGTGACTAACAAAGGCCTGTGCACTGAACATCTTAAAAATCCCAAATGCCCAACTTCAATGAACTTCTACTGAGTTTTACGAGGCATCCTGGTGTGTGGGAAGGCAGGGCAAGAAACGTAAGCAAAAAAAAAAGTACAGAGGAGGAAAAAAAAATCTTGTTGGCATTGTGATGTCCGTGCGCGTAAATACATTGGAAGACAATTAAACCAGTAATTAAACAATTAGACAATTAAAATTAGTAATCTTACCTCTTCCCAAAGCATCAATTGTGGGGAAAAATGTTCTCAATGTGAGAAATTACAAAAAAAGATAATTGTTGTTGTAAAGAAAATCTAAACATTTAAAATACACACGTCTTTATTAGAAAGTGTGCACAACTAGATGTTTAGGGTTGAAGGGGTATTACAATTAGGGGGTTACTTAAGAAAGGATAGCGCCAGGTAGCGGCACGTAGCAGCGGGTGAACGCTGGGCGCTGTAGGCAAAACCACATTTAAAGTGGACCAACACCCAGGATTTTGACTATCCTGGGTTTTGGTCCACTTCGGCGGGGCACCCCGATCGGGGGTGCCCCGCTGTGTGAAACCCCCCAGAAACCCCAAAAAACTCACCTCTCAACGCTCCCACGTGAACGCCGCAGCCAATCCCCGCCAACGTCCAGGCGGGGGACAGGAACGTCCAAGCCGCTTCCCCCGCCGCTGCCTCCCACGCGTCACTCTCGGCGTGGGAGGCGGCGGCGGCGGAAGCGGCGGCGGATCAGGTAAGATCTTTTTGGGGTTTCTGGGGGGTTTCACCCCGCGGGACATCCCGATCTCGGATGTCCCGCGGGGTGGGAGGTGATCGGCCCGGGAATCTTATAGATTTCCGGGCCGATCACCCCTGGGTGTTGGTCCACTTTAAGAAAGCGATTCTGGTGAGCGACTCTAACAGCGCCATGTAGCGCCCGATGTATTATTACAGGCGGCTCAGCGTATAGCGACGGTGCTCTAGCTTCCAGAGCGCCAGGTATCACCTTTCTCTTAGTGTTGCTCTGCCATACATTTCAATGTCCGTTCATTTGCTTGTGTTTAAACAACATGTTTGACATTTTAGATTTTTTTTTTTTAGAAACTTTTTTGAATTTTTATATTTTTATGCAGAATTGTCATTACAGGTCTGGCACTAAAGTGTTAATGTCACAGTGTTAAAACAATATCATTCCATGTTTTTTCGCTTTGTTACAAGTGGATATGTGTTCAAAAACAGACTTTAATCACACAGCATCTGGCGCTCTATGCTATAGCGATCAGATTTAGAGCGCCGACGCTGTGTGTGTGTCCTTTTTTAATAAGTATGGTGTGGAGCGCCGAGAGTCGGTCGCACTGAGCTGGCGCTACCTTTTGCTCGTGCAGCGCTGTACTGGTGTTAGACGGCCCAACACACATCACATTCATCAATGCCGGCCAGGTTACTACAGCGACTGAGACGCTCTGTTACAGCGCCCGATACCCGCTTACAGCGTCTACTAGCGGTCGCTCTAAGCGCCACTATACAGACGCTCATCTACCGATACCTGGCGTAAGTAGTGAATCAGCCTCCACGTGGCCCTGGGGGGAGGGGTTAGTAATTCCATCTGGCCCTGAAATTTGGTCCTGATTTTACCTGCATAACAGAAAGGATAAAGGGCATAAAAAGTTAATAGATCAAAAATAAACCAAGATGTTTAAGCCCAATTTATTGATAAACATTTAGGCATCAATTCAGTTGAAAAGAACTCTCTTGGTAGTAAAAAAAATCACTTTAGGTAAAAAAAGTCTGCGAATGTCACTGTTGCTGTATCACCAGCTAGGAAGACATTGAAAGTCAATGGCACTTTTTACTACAGTGTAAAAAAGCGTAAAAAGTTCTTTCATTTTCTTAGGATTAAAAAGTTCCATAGACTTCCATTGTCTTAATGGTGATTCAGTAACAGTGAAATTCTCAGGCTTTTTTCACCTACTACTAAGATTTTTTTAAACTATTTTTGGATCTAGGCCTTTATTTTAGCTAGAATGAAAAATAGTCACCGTGCCCTGTCTACAGGTAACATATCTGGCTTTTAAAATTCTCCCCAGAAATGTTGTTTTAGGGGGGGTCCTCGTTCATGACATACTAACTCATACCCGCCAACCATTGGTTAGTTGGCAGTAGAGAGACACTTTTTTACCCATGGAGCTTCATCTAAAAGGTGCCCAGAATTTCTGCACAACCACAGTGCTGCATGCCTCATATTGGTGAACATTCAGCTACCTCACTTGCGTACAGACATTGTCAGGGATTTTTGACACTCCAAAAATGATATGTCAAATCAGGATGCCCCTAGGTCAGCCGTAGAGTTCTATAGGCTCTAGGCCTGGGCTTTAACAGGTTTCGGTTTGCTTTCAAATGTTTAAGGGGCATTTTTGTTTAGGCAACAATTTGACCTTTAAACAGTCTTCAACATCTTTCCCCCTAGTCCCCTTGATCTTGATATTTATATACACTTGTGTCCAAATCTCATGGAGAGCTGGGAAAGCAAGAGGCCCTCCAAGGCTGCCCATAATTGTCTATAGGTGTCTCGGCTGAGCTAGTACATGGTTGTACACTTCAGCCCTAACCTAGAAGTGCAGCTCCCGGCTTCAGAAACCAGGGAGAGCGATTAGTGGTACATGACTAGGTCAAGGTAAGCAGAAGAGCCTTGCACCTTCTATGGCATCCATGATCTTAGATCTGAGGAAAAAGTCCATGAAAGTAGTAGGAGTCTTTCTTATCAAGAGGTTTGCCACTGAAGTTGTAAGCTCAGACAGGGCCACCATTAGGGCAGTGCAATCATCAGCACTGTATAGGGTCCTGGAGTACAAAGGGGGCATGACTTCAAGCTATGTGATAGCCTCACCGCCTCTATGTGCAACACTATAGGTATGAGAATAACCATAGATAAGCTGGCTCACACTCTATCAATAGATGTGTAGGTGGGGCTCTCGTAGCTTGGTACTGCACTCACAGAGGTGGCTTAAAGTGGAACAAAACCCTTCCCCCAATCCCTGCACCCACCACCCTCCCTTTCCAGCTCAGTTGGCTCAGCTTCGTTTTAAAAAAACCTTGTTTTTCCACCACTGCAGCCACAATTTTGAGATTGGACACTTCTCTGACTCCCTGTTCCTGTCCCAGCCTATCTGAATAGCTAGGCACAGTGTAAGAGCTACAGGGTTACCATTAAAGGTGAGTTTACCAACCCGGGCATCCCGCTTTAGGCTAGTGCAATGGTGTGCAATGGAGTTCTATGTTTTTAAGCACATTTATAGGAATTTTAAGAGTTATAGGACTTGTTTATGGGGCTCTTTTAAGAGTTGTCTGTGTCCACTAAAAATTGTGAGCTTACTGATGATGTGATATTAAGCCTGATTCCAAGCCTCTCCATGATTTTGCACAGAAGCAAACTCGCAGACTGGGATTTTGCGAATGCTTATATTCTTCTAAGCTAAGAAATTTTCTCGGACAGGCGTACAAGAGCGTAAGTTTTGGTTTTAGCCAAGTAATTATGTACTTGGCCGGCGAACTTGCATCTTAAGCCTGTACCTGTAAGAATGTACCTGTTTCCAGTCGTATGTTGCCGCGTCCTTGGTTCTCAGTGCTCTGTGTTTTTTTCACTTGCATGCCGGCATACGCATAAGTGTTTGTTTTTTTCCTTTGTTGAACCCTACCTTTCGGGCATCCCATGTTTGTGTGCATCCCCGCAGTGTGACTCACCTTCTTCCTCCTGGTTCCTTTTGGGGCATTCCATGTAGTGTGTGTCCCCAGTGTCACTCACCTTCTTCTTCCTGGTTCCTTTTGGAGCATCCCATGTAGTGTGTGTCCCCAGTGTCACTCACCTTCTTCCTCCTGGTTCCTTTTGGAGCATCCCATGTAGTGTGTCTCCAATGACACTCACTTTCTTCCTCCTGGTTCCTTTTGGGGGCATCCCATGTAGTGTGTGTCCCTCACCTTCTTCCTCCTGGTTTCTTTTGGGGCATCCCATGTAGTGTGTCCCCAGTGACACTCACCTTCTTCCTCCTGGTTCCTTTTGAGGGCATCCCATGTAGTGTGTGTCCCTCACCTTCTTCCTCCTGGTTCCTTTTGGAGCATCCCATGTAGTGTGTCCCCAGTGACACTCACCTTCTTCCTCCTGGTTCCTTTTGGGGGCATCCCATGTAGTGTGTGTCCCTCACCTTCTTCCTCCTGGTTCCTTTGGGGCATCCCATGTAGTGTGTGCCCCAGTAAGTAAACTCCTAAGTATTTTTTTTCTTTTTTAAAAAAAATGTAGCTGGAAAATTGTTAAGAACATTGTTGTTAAAACTTTGAAACTTGTAAAACATTTGAGGCCCATCTGTGCCTCGCCCAGCACTCTGTTCCGTGGCACCTATAAAGACAAAAGAAAGGTCAGCTTAAACACAGTTCTCCCTTACAAATGCTCATTACTTATTGCATCCCAGTTGTTGCCCGTTTTAGGAAGCCACCCCCCGCCTTGGCACTTGGGACAGAAAAGCACAAAACACAAGCAGGGAGTTCCTTGCCTTACGGTGTGTGCTTTTTGCTGCCCTACCTGAGTTCTCAGGCTCTGGTTGGGACTCCAAACCCAACACCTGGGCCTCCTCCTCTTTGGATTGTTCCTGGGCTGCTGGTGGGGATTTCGAAGAAGAGAATGCAGATGTTGGCAATTTTCTGGGGTTACGCATTACTCGCACACCCAATCTTTGCAGTGGCACTGGTCAGATCCTTATTCTTCGGAAGGGCTTTATTCTCTGCCAGAACTCTGCCAGAACACTAGAAGGGAAGCACAATTCTGTAACACAGCTCTGCATTAGTGGGCCTCTGTGCATTCACGTGGTCTGCCACCTCCAATGCCAACCTCCTCTTGGCGTGTATGTTAGGCTTGAAGTGGTAGCACTCAGTCACAAAAGTCTGCAGTGGCATGCGACGTAAAAAAGGTCACTTTAGGTGCATGTGTTCCCCACCAGTCTTTTGCAGGATCTGTTGCTTTTTCTCCAAGCATGTATGCTGCCTACTGATTGGGCAGGCCATTTACAACATATGGGGCCATAAAGTTCTGATACCCCAAACATGGTTTACCCTTGTCTCACCATCCCAGCTCTAATCTCCCTGTAAACTACAGCTTGGTTTCTCAGATACATGAGCTGCATAGTCCCTTAAAACACTGATGGCAAGTTTGCAGGTACTGCAGAGATTATTAGCATTCCATAAGCATCTGCATGCAGCCGTATTATAAAAAATATATTACGTCATGCAACTGCGGACCGTTGAAAGCAGATTATTTTTGATTAAGTTTGAGTTGGTTCACTTGGATACACGTCGATGATTTTAATCAGCCTAAGTACATTGGAACAAGCACGTGTACATCAATGCAATTTATTCCAACATTAGCCAAGGCAAGTCTTTGGACCTTTAGGAGTCAGCGTGCTTTCTGCTGCCAGGGCTGTACTTAACATAACTGGTCATTACATTATAAGTCCATCACATTTAAAAAGCCTATCAATCAGAGGCTAATAAGGCAAAGGCAATGTAGGGAGAACCATTTCTCATGGCAGCCACTTGGTCTACCTATCTTTGATCTTAATGTAAACTGAAACCTGGTTGTTTGCCATAGATTACGACACTTTGCACACCATCATTGCTCTTAGCACTGCACCATTGATAAAGACTATTTTAAATGGCTTCTTATATGGTTCTCATTGTCCACCCAGTTGTGTTCTCCTCTAAGCATATCTATACATTCGCATAGATAAGCACAAGTAGCAATACAGAGTTGGCTGCTTCACATTCATGGAAGCATTGTCAGGACTAGGCCAGAAGGGTCTACAAAGAATGATAACGGTAGGAACACCACTAATGCTAGCCATCGAGTTTGATTTGTCCAAGAAATCTTTCCATCTTGAGTAGATTTTCCAACGAAAGCCCTCCTTTCAGCTATGTTCACTAAAGTTTGCAATTTTGCTTAGACTAAAGCGCATATTCCAGCTAAGATTTGTCCTCTCAAGCTCACCATCATGCTTAGATTTGCCAGCTAAGGCCTATCATCTAACTTATATTTGCCCAATAAAGCTGGCAATTTTTCTTACGCTTCTCCCCTAAAACCCACCACATTCATCTTAGATTTGTCAGCTAAAGTTTCCAACTTTTTTTTAGATTTGTCCACTAAGGCCAATAATTCACCTTTGTTTTATCCAATAAAGTTCACCGTCTATCTTAGATTTGCCCTCTAAAGCCCATCTGCCAACTAAGATGTGTTCACTAAAGACCATTATCTAGTTTAGATTTGGCCACTAATGCCCATCATCTAGCTTAGATGTGTCCACTAAAAACCTTAACCTAGCTTAGATGTGTCCACTAAAGCTCATCATCCAGCTTAGATGTGTCCACTAAAGCCCATCATCTAGCATATATTTGTCCACTAAAGCACACCATTTTGCTTAGATTTGACCACTATAGCCTTAATCTATCTTAGATGTGTCAGCTAAAGCACATCATCTACCTTAGATGTGTCCACTAAAGCTCACCATCTTGCTTAGATTTGCTCACCAAAACTACCCTTTTCCCTTGCTCCAACTGCGCTGTAAACAATGCCATCCGCATCCGCTGCATCTCTGAGCTGAGGCGTGCTCCAGCACCCAGTTATTAAGATGGGGACAGGAACTCTCCCGAGTTGAAAGCAAACCTGTGGATGCTGGCGTGCATCACCCAGCAAATTTGAGACTATTCTTCTATTTACAGGGAGACATGCTGTGGCAGACTGGAGACAGAAATCAGCCCGGGATTTTACCAGCACCTGGCCTACGCATGATCAGCCAGTGGCATCTCTGCTGCTTCCTGGCCAGTCGACCAGTGTGCTCCAAGGCTGAGGCTAAATCCCTAGGGGGAGGACATGGGCTGGGGTTGCTTGGGTGAGGAGGAAAAGTATGGGAAGGGGATGCAAGGCTGGTGGGGAGGCAGGGATTTGATGGGAGTGTTAGTAATAGTAACCAAGGCAGTGTGGCCCACTGGGCATTTGATCGGGTCTCCCTATGACCACTCCACCCAGGGGGACATGGCTACGTTGGTAGAAAAAGTTCAGTTCATTTAAAAACAGGGCCGTCTCCGCACACAGATGGAGGGGGGCAATATAAATAAAGCAGGTTTTGGACCGCTTTGACATAACCCCCATAGTCTAGTCTAGGCAATCAGAGCTCAGTTTGGCAGCCCTATAGCAAGACCATAAAGGATATCACTAGCCAGCCCAGTCATATCACAAAAGAACACATTGGAGTAATATTAAAAAATGGGGCCACACAGGTGGAGCGGGGCAATATAAATATAGCAGGTTTTGGACCACTCTAACATAACCCCTCCTAGACTAGTCTAGGCCAATTAGAGCTCAGTTTGGCAGCCCCATGGCAAGACCATAAAGGATATCACTAGCCAGCCTGGTCATATGACAATAGAACACATTGGAGTAATATTTAAAAATGAGGCCGCCACCACACACAGGTGAAGGGGGGCAATATAAATAAAGCAGGGTTTGGACTTTAACATAACCCCCATAGTCTAGTCTAGGCCAATCAGAGCTCAGTTTGGCAGCCCCATTGCAAGACCATAAAGGATATCACTAGCCAGCCCAGTCCTATCACAATAGAACACATTGGAGTAATATTTAAAAACAGGGCTGCCGCTGCACACAGGTGGGGGGGGGGAGCAATATAAATAAAGCAGGGTTTGGACTGCTTTAACAAAGCCCCCATAGTCTAGTCTAGGCCAATCAGAGCTCAGTTTGGCAGTTCCATAGCAAGACCATAAAGGACCAGCTCAGTCATATCACAATAGAAAACATTGGAGTAATATTTATGCTTGCCAAACACAAGGATCCAGGCCTCCAACGCTATGAAAAAGCTACTAATAAAGCTTGATACTAGGGCCATTAAGGTCTCGAACTTCCAATGCTCTCATAAAGACCTTCGCCCCGAACAAAATCACTAACAAAATTAGATCCATTACTATACATAAAAGGAAAACTTCAACTTTGCTGGGAAGGAATGGTAGGTCTCTGGTAGGTCTGCAATGCCACCCAGCTTTGTGTTGCAGCAATTAGCTATGGCAAGCAAATGTTTCTTTGCCTGCAGGGTGTGGAAGGGTGATTCCAGAACAATAAGTCACACATTTGTATGTTTCTTAGTGGATATAAAGCAGAAGTTAATATGTGGAGGAGCGCAGTATATATACAATGTTTATTCTTTCAGCTGTTCGTTATAGCCAATTTAGGACAGGAGGTGATATTCTCTCTGCCATAAAGCGCCACATCAAAAGGGACACAGTTGTTATGAGAAGTCCTTTGGCAGCAATGTGCAGGAGAAGGTCATACAAACAAGTTGTGTGGGAGCTATCGTCTGCCGCTGACCACTACGGGGGAGGCCGTGGAGTCGCTGTGTTTGTCTACACATATTAAGGCGCTTTATTTGACTGAAACTGGGAAGGGTATCGAAATGTCACTCAACGCTTAGATCAGGTCATCGACCTAAGTGAGCTTCTGTTTAGGAGTTGTGTAGTTTATGTTCAGCAGTTTACTGTTAACATTTTTAATTATACAAAATGTATTATTATGTATTAAAGCTTTGATTGTCAGGCAATGTCACAGTTTCAGCACCATGCAACACGTAGAACAGAGGAAAGTGAAGGTACTTCTGCCAGATTTCAGGTACCCTCTTTCCAAAAGGGGCAATACAAAGTAGAAATAAAGGATAGTCAAAAGAAACAAAAAATCAGAAATTAAGAGAGATAAGACTTGGACAAAAAGAGACAAAAGTGAGGGCTAGGGGAAGAGGAGGTCACTGATCAGGTGTAGCAGTAGTGATCATACGACCACATCGGGGCCCATAAGGTCAGGGGGCCTCATCTTTGTTGTTTCCCCCGTCTTTTTTTCTTAGATTTGTGCTGCCATTGCAGCATGTACAGAAGAAAGTAGCATCATTTGTCTTTGCTGTTTAGGCATCTCGAGATACCCCAGAAACAGGGAATCTTTTTGATGCCAAGGCCAAGACTTGCAGACGCATCCCCAGCATACTTCTAACTAGGTGCACACCTGAATATCCGTGGTCAGCACCCCAAGGGTGGGGATGCGGCAGACGGCACTTGCTTTATTCAGATTTCCTTGCCAATCTAACATACTGAATAGAATGAGCATCACTGAGTGAACCGCACATGCACCGTGGGAACCTGGAAAAGGTGAATTAACATGCAATCCTGAGTGATACACAGAGCGGGGGATCCCAAATCCCAAGAGATGACTCCGTTGGGCACGCATTTGCCATGGGTTCACCAGCACGTTAAGAATATTGGGCAAATGGATGGGTCTCAAACACATAAGTGTATTACAGATAATAATTGTTATAAACACCAACAGAATTGAAATAGCAGCAAGTCATTAGTCCAATACAGGTTTGCTCTGGAGACATGACATTTCATTCCAGCAGCTCTTGTTATTTTGCTTGTGGGCAATGATAGGTGATGTACGCTAATCTAAAGTGCAAAATCTGGAAACACACCTGGTCTACACCCCTGGCAGTGGGGGATACATGGTGTGCTTAGGTCTTAGAATTGTCCCACCTAGGCTTAGAGCAAGTTGTACCGGCAAAGGAAGACCCATTTAGGAGTATAAAAGTAAAGAAAGTTGAGGGTCAAGCTGAGGTTGGAGCAGGTAGTGGGGAGAAAAATGGTCAGTGCGGGCAGTTTAGTTTCTTGGTCTATAACAAACCAGGTCATATATGGAGTAGCAGACAGAAGCAGGGTCAGTCATGTCAAGGGTCAAAGAGACTGAAGTTAGGAAAACAGGGGCATCTGAAAGAGTCTTCTAATGATGAAAGGGTTCTCACCATCATATCACAGCACTCGCCCATTGCGTACAGACATTGACTTTTGCCTAGCTATTGCCTGGACGTGATTGCACATGATGGCAAATTATGGATTGCGAAAGATGAATCAATTTAAGTTTTTTTTTTTTTTTACCCTGGACATTTTCACAGTACCCCCTTTCCAAAAGTAAAATGATATATTCCAAAATAACGGTCACCCCTGTTTTTTCTTCCTTGCAGTAAAAGAAAAAAACAAGCTTGGCTGTATTTGTATTTCATGCGGGTTCTGTCGGCAAACCATCTTCTTGCCAACTAGCTTGTTTTAATGCATTTTAATATTAGATTATTTTTCCTGATGGATGTTCCTCACAATTTTCCAGAAGACCCCATATGGAATTGAACAGTAGATCATATGTCATCAGTGAATCCGGTGTCTTGCAGTTATACTGAAATACTGCACAGGTGAGTCTCATCAATTTTCCAACGAGGTAAGAATATTATTTTAAGGTTTGGAAACAACAGCACCCTATGGGCCATGCTAAAGAATTCATCATTTTTTTCTACATAGCCCATAGGGTTCTGCTTTTTCCCAAAAATATTTTTAGTTTAATCTCTTGTTTATTAAGATTTTCAAATATAAAGAAACAATACAAGTATAAGAGAATAGGTAATACAGACATAGAATCAATCCGGGCTCCCGCCCCACCCCCGCCTCCAGACACAGCTGGGGCGTCGTCAAACCCCCCGCCCCCCCGCCACCCCTGTAAGACATTGTAGAAATTAACGGCACACTGTGTTTGCATCTCACACCCCCGATGGCGAGAGCCAGAGTTTCTAAGGAGCGAATTGACCAGACACCATTCATAGAAAGGAGAGGGTCAACAACAGGAGATGTGCCCCTCGTCCTTTTGAACACGTATGGGTAAGTCACCTGAACTGCATCATGTCGAACCAAGCCCGTCCTCCCTGACTCCCAGAGCCCAAATCAGGGTCTAATGCTTCCTCCCCCCGCCAGCCACCAGGACGGCAAGGGGGCCCGGGGCATGCGGGCTCCGACGGCGATCCCGCCACAGGGCACAGGGCGTGACCGAAAAGTGACCAGAGGAGGCGGATCAAGATGAGACGGAGGGAGGAGAGGAAACCCATCATGCAGATAATGGGTGAATGGGAGAAACAAGAGAAAGGACAAGACAAGAGGGTAAAGGGAGAGAAAAAAGAAAGATATTTTAACCTCGCTGGTAGAGGTGATTTTTGGGGGGAAAATTAGAACAAACATTTTTATGCACTTTTGTGTGTGTTACCCCTGGTAGATTGGCTCTGGTTCGCCCCCTCCAAGATACCAGCAAGATCCAGGTCAAATTATCTGGCATGCCACCCACCAGTGCTGGCAGGTGCAATGCCAGCCATCACTACCTTTTGAACTGGTATAGGGGGTTACCAGTTCTGCAACAGATAAAAAATATAATAAAAAGAAAATACATACATAATATATATTGCACATGGAGGACATGGAGTTAGATTCCCCTGGAATCGCTCCAGTGACATCATTAATTATATGGGGGAATTCCACAGAGGCTCCTCTTCTGCCCTATCCCGGCAGCCTAGCTTGGCATGATGCTACGGAAGGAGGAGAGTGGGCCTGTGTCCCCACTCACTACAAATGGGGGGGGTGGCTGCAATCGCAAACTGGTGGACCTGCAGAGAGGACACCCCTGGACATCCCTGGAGGGGCAGATGAAGGATGAGGCGGCAACAGAAAGTTTGTTTTCTTTTGTATTTTTAACTGTTTGTGAACCGGAAATGGGTCCCTATAATAGTTTTCACATTGTGGTGGTGGGAGCTATTGTATCCAGCTTTCATGAGTACCAAATGCCAGGGGACTATACTATATAGCCATACTGGGGACTATTCGGATTCTGAACCAGATAATCCCCGCTCTGGCTCATCATTTACATATAAGGGGGTCTTGTTATTTATTTGGTGGAGCAAGTTGCATCAGCGGTGTGGCTTGCAGTGTGAATTGTAACCTGCATCTCAGTGAGCTTCTTAATTTTAGCAAAAAAAAAAGAGCAATAAAAAATGTTTGCTCCAGTTTTTCCCTAAAAAAATCACCTTTACCTGAAATCAAGCATTTTTACAAATGCAACATTTAATTTTTCCATTGAGGTATGGGTATTTTTTTTAGGATATTAGAAATAACAGGGCCCTATGGGGTATGCAGAAAAAAAAAATTATTCTGCATAGCTCATAGGGAGCTGTTATTTCCAAACTTAAAAATGTATACTTTTACCTAATTGGAAAAACTATGTATCTCATTTGTAAAATCGCAGATACAGGCCTTATCAACCCCCCCCCCCCCCCCCCCCCGCGGAAAAAAGGACACCAGCTAGCATTTCTTGCAATAGCGTAAATGAACGAAATTTACGTAAATATAGTCAAATGAATTGAATTCTGAGCATTTTGTAATCCAAAGATCTGGGACTCTGTCTCTCCCGCCTGCTGCCAGTTGCCACACCATAGACTTCCATGTAAAGCACAAGGCTACGCAAAAAACACGATATTTGGCTGATGCGTCACTCCATGCAATCCTCAGAATGCTGGGAGCGAGCGAGCGCTCACTCACATGTGATCCGGGACAGAGTGTCTGATTGGCTATGGGCATCTGGTGTCCACCATTAAGAATTTGCAAGGGCAAGGACATGAACCAGGCACCAGGACCATGCGGCAGCTCAGCAGGCAGTTAAAGAATTACCATATTTGCCGGCGTATAAGACAACTTTTTCCCCCTGTAAAACATGCCTTCCATTGGGGGGGGTCGTCTTATACGCCGGATGCCCCCGCTCTCATACATACTAACACACACACACACACAAACACACACACACATTCATTCTTACCTGCACTTCCTGGCTGTTGCGCGCTGGTCGTCGGTGGGCGTGCCCCAGATGGCCGGCGTCCATTGTTTTCATTGGACGGCGGCCATCTGGGACACGCCCACCGACGGCCAGCGCGCAACAGCCAGGAAGTGCCGGTAAGAATGAATGTGTGTGTTTGTGTGTATGAGAGCTGCGGTGGCGGTGGCGGCAGGAACAGCAGGGACGGGCAGACCGGCCCTCCGACCATCGGTAAGTGTGTGAACGGCGGGGCGGGGGGAGGAGGGAGTGGGGCCACTCGCTGGCTGTACTGAGGGATGCCCCCATGCCTGTACTGAGGGATGCCCCCATGCCTGTACTGAGGGATGCCCCCATGCCTGTACTGAGGGATGCCCCCATGCCTGTACTGAGGGATGCCCCCATGCCTGTACTGAGGGATGCCCCCATGCCTGTACTGAGGGATGTCCCCATGCCTGTACTGAGGGATGCCCCCATGCCTGTACTGAGGGATGTCCCCATGCCTGTACTGAGGGATGTCCCCATGCCTGTACTGAGGGATGTCCCCATGCCTGTACTGAGGGATGCCCCCATGCCTGTACTGAGGGATGCCCCCATGACTGTAAGAAGCCAGAAAGTATGACTGTAAGAAACCACCCAGGGACTCTGGGGAAGGGAATTAACATGAAATAAAATCTGATGTTCTTTTACGTTTTATTTGGTGTGCGGAAGAGGGAGTAGTCTTATACGGTGAGTATATAACAAACTCTATATTTTGAGTGGAAATGTTGGGGGGGTTGTCTTATACGCCCAGTCGTCTTATACGCCGGCAAATACGGTAAGTCAGTGGTATGGCAGAATGGTGGTACGGCAGAATGGTGGTGCCCATCGACCGGGAATGAAGACACCGAGGACAGAGAAAGAGCAAGTCACAAAATCAAAGGAGGCAAAGGTCAGTACCAACAAAATAATTACTACATGCCTGTGTTTTTTTTTTGGGGGGGGGGGGGAACACTGGCTGGACCAGCCCTTTAAGGGCTGGGAGGGGGAAACATAAACACAAGAAACAGTGCTCATATATATTTCTCCCCAGGGCAATTCAGATTGCTGCACAAAAACATTCATTTACCTTTTTGTAACCCTTGGTTGCTTGGTCAATTTTACAACCATGACATACCATGGAGCTGCAGGCCGCCTGCAAAGAGGAAGTGCTGTTGGTTTTCCTACCTCTGTGCATTGTGGGTTATGTCAGTTGAATCTAGGCAGCAGCACGGCTGGGATGCTTGAAAAGAAAGTTCCAAAATGGCCGCTACTAGGAGAAATTTAGTGAGGTGGCATTCCTGCTGTGAGTGGGTGTAGGAGCAAATGTAACTGCTGACAATGATTCAGCATCGTGCATTCAGATCGGGCAAGGGGTTTTTGGGGAGTATTTTATTTTCAATTGCGCAACACTGTTGGTCCAGTTTAAGGGAGACTGATAGGGGGTGTGAGCACTAAAAGTGCATAGGACAACATGAGCTAGGACCAAAGAGTCCTCCTGCTGCAGCTGATGCCTAGCCATGATGATCCCTATGGGCAGGGTCGGGTTATGAGGGGGGCCCAAGGGGCGTCCACCCCAGGGCCTCCACCAATTGCCATGCAAAGGGGGCCTCCACCAGCCTTTGGGTTATGGTCTGGTCCAGGAGGCTAAAGGGGGGTGGCAGCCGCTCAGACCATTTTATAACTAACCAGGGAGGTGCACATTAGCAGGGCAATTAGAATACAAAAGTCTTAAAGGGGCCACAGCACTCAAACCAGTTAGCTTGCTGACCAACCTACAATCTGTCTCTAAACTAGGTTAAAAACAGGGGGCTCGGTCACACACATCTGCAGAAGTATGCTTAAGCTGCACCACCAGCGCCAAGGTGCCCCTGTGAGGTGCAGTCCTAACTCTAGTACTAATTCTAGTCTCTAAGAGCCCCATTTGGGACATACAATGCAATAGATAAATTGGGAGCAGGCTTACCTGAGGTTGCCCTAAACCTCAAGTGCAAGCCATGGGGTGGAAGGGTCAAAGACCTTGCAATGCAGCCTGGTCCAGGAGGCTATTCATGGAAACAAAGCTATTGGCGGCAGTGGAGGTCCCCCACACCTGGGCAAGCCTTTTTTGTTTTAGCAAACCTATAGCCAAAGCCACATGTAAATGAGGAAGTGATTACTATAGCGCCCCTTTAATAATGCGGGCTCTGTGTAATTATTGACTCTTGAGAGACTTCCCAGGATCTCCCGGCATTCAGTAAGACGCACAGAGAGGCATTCTCACCAGCACAGAGCGGCGGCTTGCCTATCACATGAAATCAGAAACAGGCCAGGCGATGTAGGCGGCTGTGTGTTTTCAATTAGGGGAGTGTGTTTGGCTGTAATGACAGGTGCAGGGCTCGCTTTAACAAATACCAGCCATCGCACTCCTAGCAGTCAGCACAAATTCCACCTTCTCCTTAACTCGTCCGCATTTTCACTGTACATCACCAGCCTATATCTAAGAATGACCTAACTACAGGCCAAATTAACGCCAAAATGAGCTGGGCCCCTTCGGCAATGTCATCGCCATCTTGTGGGGAAACGCAGAATTGTCTTTGTTTATTTTTGTTTAAACTGACATTTAAAAATTTACGATGACATTTTTTTTTTATCGATGCCGTAATTGTAATTTGTGATTTTCGGCTTCGATGAAATGTTATGTAACCCAGAATGCTTGTTGTTGCAGTGGCGACTTTCTGCCGCACTGAGCAAAGGCTGACCTATTGATCTCTTGTCAAGCTGGTGTGGTGCTGTGTGTACATGCATTTAATGAGTTTGGTTACACTTCCTTAACTCTTCCCTAGCTACAGTGAGAACGATGTGTGATAATTAATCTCGCTGGAGCCAAGAAATAGGCAAAAGCAGAACAAAAAATAACATCATGGGGAGGGATAATGTAACAAGAGCAATTGTATATTGGAATTTTTTTTTTTTTGTACACTAGTGTTGGAAGATAAAAGACTGGCCTCACTGTCTTGTTACAAGAAGAAAGCCTTTAAATGTGCCCTCACAACTCAATTCTTCAGACAAGCATATAATCTGGTTTAGGCAACTCCTATAACCTTCAAATGGCACATGCCGCCCAACTCAAGCTCTACCACTTGTGATCCCTACCTTTTGTCTCCACCCACATCCTTTAGACTTTAAGCCTCACAAGGGCAGGGCTCTCTCTCCTACTGTCTCCTGCGCTCACAACACTTGGGTTGAACCTCGTAGCATCTGGTTTTGTATTGTTCTCTATACTATAAAGTGCTATGGAAGATTATGGCACTACATAAATAAACATTAGTAAAAATAATACTAATAAAAAAAAGGGTCAGCATCAAGGATCCTAAAAAGTAGGCATAAGCAATTTAATAGTACATACTTAGATCAAAATTCATAACGTACAAAATCATTCATATTGAACCTGGAGATTAAAGGTTTTGTATAAATTAGATAAAGTAAGTACGTATCAAGAAAACACTAACTTCCTCAGTTACTTCACTGAGGGCAGGGTTATACCCTTAGCAGTTGTAGCAAGGTGCTTTGGGGTCAAGGTACTGCAGAGACTTTTAAAACCCTTAAGTTTAAGGCAGGTTTTGGGTTTGTAAAGGTTGGGTATCAGGCTTTGACATGTTTCGCCAATGGGACATCATCAGAGGGTGCATGGATTCATCCTGCTAGGCTGAAGGGGCTCAGATGTGAATAATCTAGGGAGAGAAGTGAGATAGTAGTTAGTGATAGTAAAAACCATGGGATGGTGACACCATAGAGGGACATAGGTTACCTTGACTGAGTAGTTGGCGGGAGGTGATCTCTTGTTTGGGGCAATCAGTGGGAGCCAGGTGCCGCAGCTAGGTGAAATGGGACAAGGTCAGTAAAATATTGAAGGTTGAGGCCAGAGGTTAGTAAGGAATAGTGAAAGGGCCAGACCAGACTGTGTTTGTTCATTGGGAGGGTACTGGATACGTGGTGTCAACAAGGTGCTGTCAGGTGGGCCTGTAAATGGAAAAAAGGAAATGGGTGACATGTTCCAGGTAATCAGGGTGCTGGGGTTTGCAGCTGGTAATGTGAATGGGGACCCACGTTTTGATAAGTGAATATCAAGTAACAAGCGTAGTCCGGTGGCTGGAGAATGGCCCGTGGACCTCGAAGGTCCAATACAGGTCCCTCAAGGCTACTGCAACTTGCAACTGTCCTGTGTCCTGTGCAACCAACCCTCACCACACAAGGGGGAGCAGCCTAACCGACCAAACTTACTGCCACAGTGGAGGGAGTGCCGCAGCTGTTGCAGGGGTTAGTCCTATAAAATTATTTTGCATCTACATCTGTCTTGGGCAAAATAATTCTGCACCTGTCCTGGGAAAAAATTCTGCATCTGTCCTGGACAATATAATTCTGCATCTGTCCTGGGAAAAAAAATTCTGCATCTGTCCGGGGAAAAAAAAATTATGCATTCGCATGTGTCCTAGGTAAAATAATTCTGCGGCTGTCCTGGGCAAAATAATTCTGTGTCTGTAACCATACATTTGAATTTTGTTCTGCAGTTGTTATTAACTGCCCCTTTGAAGGCATTCAGAATGGTGGTGTGTCCCTCAATAAAAATGAGTTTGACACCCCTGCACTAGTATTTTTCCTAGGGAGCATCCAGATTTGAGATGGCCACAATGTAAGTCGCTAGGGACCCCTCCCGACCTGTGCAGCATACTCACCTATTTACAGGATGCTGGGGTGAACATATGTGGCATTGAGCAGACCACTCTGCTCTGCAGTGGTATCCCCACCTGATACCAACCTGATAGTTAGTAGAGCAGTAGAGAAGAGGTCAAACGATCTCTTCCTCTTAGATGGAAGGAAAACATCAGGGTGTTGGTCCACTTTAAGGAACTAAAGTCAAGTCACCACGTTCTCATTCACTTGTACTGCAGCAAATGGCAGCCAATCATGTGACCACCAGAAACCATTCAGGTTCGATGTGCAAGCTCACACGAAAACCTGATTGGTCACTGGCAGTCACGTGATTGGCAGCCATACAATGGTTGAAGAAGTGGTAAGCATAGGCTGCATCCCCCACCCCTGGGCATCCTAATTGATGCCATTATGAAGCTAAAAAAAACAGAGAGACAGTCACTCCACACTCCCAGGTGGGTAACTGCATGCGGTTCACATGTAGTGACTGCATCGGGCCCATGCAGACAAGGGCCCCATTATTGTTGCTCCTCTATTTTTATTTAGATTTGTGTTTATGTATCTTGTAAGGATACTGCACAAGCAACCCCATGGCCCAGTTTAATGTCTGTTACCAGGGCTCAGTCAAATTTTGTTATTCCTTCCCCCCAGTGGGGGAAATGGGATAAAACCAAAGTCATCTTTGACATTAGGTCCACTTTACGGATTAAATCCCTGGTATTTAGTTCTTGGATTGCCAGGGTGGTACTAAATTATCCTAGTATCCTGGATGAGGGCTCTGTCCTACATGTTTGATGAAATTGCTCTAAAAAAGTTATTTGTTCAAGAGCCTTCGACTTGCTACCCATACCAATCCATAAGAAGGGGAACAGAGAAGAAGCCAGTAATTACAGGCCAGTTAGTAGCTTAACATCTATAGTGGTCAAATTAATGGAAACACTCATTCCCATCTAACATTTCCCATCTAAAAATGAATGACCTGTTGGACCCAAAACAGCACGGCTTTACTGAGGGCCGATCATATCAGACCAATCTTATTGATTTCTTTGACAATGTCACTAAAGTGTTAGATGAAGGTGGTGCTGTGGATATCGCCTATCTGGATTTTAGCAAAGCCTTTGACACTGTACCACATAAGGAGCTCATAGATAAGTTATTGAAGGTAGGACTCAATACCTGGATAGTTCAGTGGATTTCCAGTTGGCTGAGGGATCGGTATCAGAGTGTTGTTGTAAATGGTGTGCAATCTGAACAAAGGCGAGTTACAAGTGGTGTGCCGCAAGGCTCTGTCCTGGGCCCCATTCTTTTTAATATATTTGTAAGTGACATAGGAGAAGGCTTGGTAGGAAAAGTTTGTCTGTTTGCTGATGATACAAATGTTAGTAATAGGGTGGATATTCCTGGAGGTGTCTGCAACATGGAAAATGATTTACCTTTACTGGATAGATGGTCAAAACTGTGGAAACTAGAGTTTAATGTCTCTAAATGTAAAATCCTGCACTTGGGTAGAAGGAATCCCTGCTCTGAGCACCGTATGGGCAGCACTGTGTTAGCCAGGACCTCGGAGGAGAGAGATTTAGGGATACTGATTACTGATAGCTGCAAGATGAGTGGACAGTGTAGCCAGGCAGTGGGAAAAGCAAGCAGGATGCTCGGCTGCATAGCTCGAGGCATCACCCGTAGGAAGAGGGAGGTTGTGATGCCGCTGTATAGAGCCCTGGTGAGGCCACAGCTAGAATACTGTGTGCAGTTCTGGAGACCTTACCTGCAAAAAGACATTATTCAAATAGAACGGGTCCAAAGGCCGGCAACAAAAATGGTGGAAGGACTTAAACTTAAAACTTATCAGGAAAGACTTAAAGAACTTAATTTGTACAGTCTGGAGGAAAGAAGGGAGAGAGGGGACATGATTGAGACCTTTATATATGTGAAAGGATTGAATAAGGTTCAGGAGGGAAGTGTTTTTAAAAAGAAACTTAATGATAGAACAAGGGGGCACAACCTGAAGCTAGTCGGAGGGAAGATCAGGAGCAATATTAAAAAATATTATTTTACAGAAAGAGTAGTAGATGCTTGGAACAAACTTCCAGCAGAGGTAGTTGAAAAATCAACATCAACAGTGAATTTAAACACGCCTGGGATAAGCACACGTCTATCCTAAGATAAAGAGTACATACAGTTACAAAGGGAAGACTAGATGGAGCGTATGGTCTCCTTCTGTCATCAACCTTCTATGTTTCTATGTCTAGAGCACTGTTTCTCAACCAGCAGAACACATTCCCCAGGGAGTACATGGCAATATTCATGGGTGGGGTTCTGACAGATCTGGTATATAATATTTATCAATAAACATTATTTTTCTCGCCTTTAAATGAGCTACAAGGCATGTGAGCTACTTTCTGGTAATTCTGGTAACAGTTATAATTGATCCCCTTTGGGGGTACACAGTTGGCAGGGGTGCACCTGTAATGAGGCCACGTCAGGCACTGCAGTCAGTGACTGGAACTGTTTTCTTTCATTATGTTTTTTTAATTTATTTCATTAGTGGTTTACTGGAGATCAGGGGCACCATTGAATGCTGTCATGCTTTTAAAGTGGACCAACACCCAGGATTTTGACTATCCTGGGTTTTGGTCCACTTCGGTGGGGCACCCCGATCGGGGGTGCCCCGCTGTGTGAAACCCCCCAGAAACCCCAAAAAACTCACCTCTCCCCGCTCCCACGTGAACGCCGCAGCCAATCCCCGGCAACTTCCAGGCGGGGACAGGAATGTACAAGCCGCTTCCGCCGCCTCCCGCGCGTCACTCTCGGCGCCCGCGCGCCCGCGCCGGCCATTCACAGAGGGCCGGCGCGGGCGCGCGCACGTCTGGAGGGGCGCGCGGGAGGCGGCGGCGGCGGAAGCGGCGGCGGATCAGGTAAGGTCTTTTTGGGGTTTCTGGGGGGTTTCTGGGTGGGAGGTGATCGGCCTGGGAATCTTATAGATTTCCGGGCCGATCACCCCTGGGTGTTGGTCCACTTTAAGTCACTGCCTGGAACTGTATATAGTAAGCCCAAGCTATATGGCCCACTGTTTAAGAAACTTGGGCCCTTATTTATGAAGGAATAGCGACAGGTAGCGACTGGTGAGCGGCCGGTAATGACGGGCCCTGCCACGAGAACGCCGGCTCCCCACCACAATCACACATTTATCAAGCCAATCCTGCTTAGCGACTGAGATAGCGCCATATAGCCACTCATTCATCATTATTCCAGCCTCAGCCCACAGCGCCAGCGTCCGACCTTGAACAGCGACAGGTATGACCTCTCGCTACCTGGCGCTCTCCAATGCATTTCAATGGAGCAATCTTTAAATATTCATAATTAATTGTTATTAATGTTTTTTTTTTTTAAATGTGAAAAATTCTGTGACCACTTCTGCAATGTTAGATAATTTTTTTAAGGTAAAAAAAAAAAAATTGTGCAGAATTGATATTACAGGTCTGATATTATTGTATTCATATTACTAAATTCTTTATAATTTTTTTTTTTTTTGGTTTCCAAAAATATGGTGGTTTGGGGGTTAAAAAACGACTTTTAACACATCGCCGCCAGCGCTCTGGGGCTTAAACATGCATTTCACAGAGCTTGAATTTTTGGAGCGTGATTTTTTGATGAATATGGTGGAAGCCGGTCGCTCTGACCAGTCGCTATCATGCGCACCCATACATCGCGGAACCTGTCAAATAGCGACTTCTCACCCAATATTCAACATTACTGCACACCGACTCAGTCGCTATCAACAATCGAACAATGGCCAAGCACAGCGACTACTAGCGGGCACTGTGAAAATACTGCTACAGTCGCTCAACTGTCGCTACCTGCCGCTATTAATGAATCGGCCTCTTGGTAAAACAGGACACTCTTGCAGGCTATTAGCCAACACCTCTAAAATACAGAAACAATGATGTTGCCTCGTTGCGGTTGCATCCCCTGCACCCACCATACGATACGCCACTGGCGGTGGGTCAATGACATGGAAAGCGTGGGCTCCTTTGATTACAAGGGTTCTCATTTTACACATGCTTTATTAAGACAAGATGTTTGTTTTCGGTCAATATTGACCCTAAACATATTTTGGTGATGCATTGTTTGTTTGCTTTAGATTAATGGTAGAATTTCGCCACACTATGTATTTTTTTAGTATTTTTTTAGCGTCTGCAGATAAATAATGTTTTGCTTTGGTTTAGGCCTGGTTTTGTTATTTGATTTTCTAGGGTTAGTGTGTGTACCAATTACTTTTGTGCCATTATGTTATTAGCTTAATAGCTTATACTAGCACAGCGATACTCAACTGGCGGACCGGGGTCCGAATGCGGACCTCGGCACCAGATTTCCGGACCCCGGCCCTGACCTCAATTTGTAATACTGTGGGGCCAAAAAAAGCTCCTGTTTTTTCCCAGTGCCCTTTAGGGTTTTGGGATGGGGGCAAGCAGCTTTTTTTTAGTTTTGCCTGGGGAATCTATAGGCCCTCCCCCAGTGTGTGTGATTTTTAACTATCCACCATTCCCCCCTCCGCGACAGCCCTCTGTCCGGACCTTCACCTCCCACCAAATTCCTTTAAATGGACCTTTACAAGAAGTGGTTGAGTACCCTTGTACTAGCAGTTTCATTTGGGTTTTGTCCCCCTTTTTACCTAAGGGGGTTATTTAAGAACGGATAGCGCCAGGTAATGCCTTGTAGCGGAAGGTAGCATCTGGTGAACACTGGTCGTACCGGGCGATATCCCGGTAGGCCGGCGCCAGCGAAGGCCGCGACCCTGAATACAACATATGCTGGAGGGTGAGGGACTTCCCTGCTGTACCTGTAGCTGCCTCCACCGTTCTCATACACACACACACATTCATGCTTACCGGCATTTCCTGCCTGTTGCGCGCTGGTCGTGAATGGGCGGCGTCCATTGTTTTCATTGGGCGCCGTCCATATGGGGCACGCCCACCGACGAGCAGCGCGCAACAGCCAGGAAGTGCCAGTAAGCATGAATGTGTGTGTGTATGAGAACGGTGGAGGCAGCGACAGGTACAGCAGGGACGGGCAGACCGGCCCTCCGACCATCTGGAACCAACGGTAAGTGCATGGGCGTGTGAGTGGCAGGGCGGGCGGGGGATGCCACTCACTGGCTGGCTAGATCCCATAGGGACCTATATACCTGTCTTTGTTAATAGTAAGTATATCTCTTTTCTTATCATTGGAAATGGAAGCTTGAAATCTCTCTCTATATATAATTAAAGTATGTCTTTATTATTTACAATCATTGTATTTGCTATGTTTGTAGTCATTCTGTATGTGGACATACAAGACTCTGGCCAGTCTAACGGCAATAAGACATTTAAGGTCCACTTTATTTGTACCAAAAAAAACTGTATATGGATGTTACACTGTAAAATATATTTAGATTTTTTTCTCCTATGTTGTGTTAGAATATTATTACTATCATGAAACGGAAATCAAAATGTGGCTTTAATGTTAATAATTCCTAGCTAACAAAAAAAAAATCCCACATATTGATTAGAGGCAGTCTGGTTCTGGTGGGTATGTGAGTGGCGGGGGGGGGGATGCCACTCACTGGCTGTACTGAGGGATGCCCCCATGACTGTATTGAGGGATTTCCCCACTGGCAGTAATGGGGGATGCCCCCACTGGCTGTACTGAGGGATGCCCCCACTGGCTGTACTGAGGGATGCCCCCACTAGCAGTAATGGGGGATGCCCCCACTAGTAGTAATGGGGGATGCCCCCACTAGCAGTAATGGGGGATGCCCCCATTAGCAGTAATGGGGGATGCCCCCTACTGGCTGTACTGAGGGATACCCCCAATGGCAGTGATGGACGATGCCCCCATGACTGTATTGAGGGATTTCCCCACTGGCAGTAATGGGGGATGCCCCACTGGCAGTAATGGGGGATGCCCCACTGGCAGTAATGGGGGATGCCCCACTGGCAGTAATGGGGGATGCCCCCACTGGCTGTACTGAGGGATGCCCCCACTGGCTGTACTGAGGGATGTTACCACTGCCTTTAATGAGGGATGCCCCTCAATAACTGTAATGTAGGGATGCCAGTCATTGGCTATTAACAGGGATTCCCCTCATTGTCCTTAATGGAAGATGCCGCAACACACCTGTGTGGGATGCCCCTCACTCACTGTAATGAGGGATACTACTTACTGGATGTAATGAGGGATAACGATCACTGCCTGTAATGGGGGATTCTGCACACTGTCTGTAATGGGGGGATTTAAGCACACCGTTTGGTTCAGAATATTTTCTTTCTTATTTTTGGTCTTTAAACCGTGGGTGTGTGTTATGGAACAAAACATGACATTAAAATACTATACCGGGCCAGGAACAGTGCAGCAGGGCCGGTGTGCCCCAGAAAGTCCCGGGCCGTTTTTTAGCCCCAGGCCGCCCCTGCTGGTCGATGTACGCAAAACCACATTTAAGAAAGTGAATCTGGTGAGCGCCTCTAACAGCGACATGTAGCGTCACATGTATTAATACAGGTGGCTTAGCGTATAGCACTGGCGTTTTAGGCTCAGGAGCGCCATGTAGTACCTCTCGCTCTGTAGTGCTCTCCCATACATTTCAATGGGCTTCATTAGTTGTGAATAAATAGTGTGGCAATATTTTTTTTTTTGCTCAAATCATTGTGTGACCTCTCCTGGCTGCAAACAAACACTTTTATATATTTTTGGGACTTTTTACATTTTTATGCAGAATTGTATTTACAGGTCTGACACTAAAGTGTTATTGTCCCAGTGTTAAAACCATGTCATTCCATGTGTTTTCACTTTGTTACAGGTGTATATGTGTTCAGAAAAAGACTTTGATCACACAGCGTCTGGCGCTTTATGCTACAGCGTCCAGCTTTACAGCGCCGACGCTGTGTGTGTAGTGTTTTGTTAAATATGGTGTGGAGTGCCGAGTGCCAGACGCACTGAGCTGGCGCCACCTCTCGCTCGCTGCAGCGCTGTACTGTTGTTACAGCGCCCAACACACATCACATTTATCAATGCCGGCCAGGTTACTAGAGCGACTGAGATGCTCTGTTACAGCGCCCGATACCCGCTTATAGCGTCTACTAGCGGTCCCTCTAAGCGGCGCTATACAGATGCTCATCTGGCAATACCTGGCGTTAGTAGTGAATCAGCCTCCAAGTCAAAAATCCAGAGCGCCTGTGATAGTGCCAGGTAGTGTCCCATCTATCATCAGCGCCGGGAATGAGTGCTGGCACTGAGTTCCCTACAGTGCCAGATAAGACCAGATGCTCACCCTGCACTGTGTGGCCTGATCCTATACATGTCAATGGGCTGGGTTGGTTATAATTGTTTTGGCTTTTTTTTGGGGGGGGGGGGGGCTAGTGCATGTGCCACGGGATCCCTGGCCTGTTTGGAATAGTTACTGTATGCAATTTTAGCTCTTCTGTGTTGCGGTGCAAACTTGTGATTTGGCCCATTCAAAACCTGTGTCATGTCTTTCAAGTGTCCCCAATGTAATTCCTGTTTTTTTTTTTAATTATTGTGTTGCCATCACCCCAGAATATAAAAGGGGATTGCAACAGGCGCTGAACACCTAAAATCCCCTTTTCACTGTGTTTTTTAGTAATGAATTTGGTACCTGCGCTCCCAGACGGCGCTAGGGGTCGCTAGCGTGTCGGCTGTTAACAGGCCTGCGCTAGCGCCCGGTGGACGGCTGGGAACTAGCCAATGCACAGCGCTGCCAGGCGGCTCTGTAGTGAGGGTGCCAGTGTGTCCCTACATCTTGCACTTTTTATTTAGGGATTGTGTTACATCAGGGCGTGTATTAATACTATCTAATTGTGTTTTAGCTGAAGGTTAGGCTCCAAAGATAATTTCCTCCAGTGGGCCCCAAGAATATTTTCTTCTAGTGGGCCCAATTTGATCCAGTCCGCCCCCAAATATTTAATATTAGAAGTAATAAAACGACAGCAGCCTATGGGGAATCCAAACAAATTTGGAAAGACTCCTTTTTAATGTGTTTGGATTTCCCATAGGCAGCTGTTATTTTGTAACTTCTAAAATAAAATTTCGACCTCATTCAAATATAATTTTAATCTATAATAAAGGGGGGTGGGAGCAGCTCAATCACTATTATTTATACAAAATTATTATTATTATTCAGGGCCTGGGAACTAATTTACAGCCCAGTTTAACCCTCTCATCAACTAAGAGGCCGATTCATTAATAGCGCCAGGTAGCGACAGATGAGCGACTGTAGCGTGATTTTTACAGCACCAGCCAGTATTCGCTGTGCTTGGCCGGCGTTTGCTTGATGACAGCGACTCAGTCGGTGTGCGGTAATGTTGAATACGGGCTTAGGGGTCGCTGTTTCACAGGTTCAGCGTTGTATGTGATCGCCTGACAACGAATGGCCAGAGCGAACGGCTTGCTTCATATTCATTAAAAAATCACGCTCCGAATTTGCTGGCGCTGTCCATTCCTTGTTTAAACCTCAGTGCGCTGGCGGCGATGGGTGTTAACTAGTTTTTAACCCCTAAACAATCATATTTTTGGATTGTAACATTATACATGTTTTTTGAATCATTTTGTAATATGAATACATTAATATCAGACCTGTAAGATCAATTCTGCACAAATTTTTTTTTTTTTTTTTTTTTTTACTTTAAAAAAAAACCCAACATTGCAGAAGTGGTCTCAGAATTTTTGACATTAAAAAAAAAAAAAAAAAATTATTACCAATTAATTATGATTAATTAAACATTGCTCCATTGAAATGCATTGGACAATGCCAGGGAGCGACAGGTCATACCTGGCGCTGTGAAGGAATTTGCAGAGGCGCTGTTCGTTCCAGGCGGCTTCATGATGAATCCCGCGCTAGCCGTTGCTCTCGCCGGCGCTAGCCTCATTTAGCTTGATAAATGCGTCATTGTGACCGCCGCCGGGCGTACTTGAGTCGGTAGCCGCCGATAGCTGGCGGTACCTGGCGCTCGTCAGACACTACCTGGCGCTAGCCCGTGATAAATAAGGCCATAAATATCAAGCAACAAACATGTCTAGCTATGTGGAAAGACAGAGATTTGGTTGCATATATCTGCAGATACATGTGGAAGCCACACTGCCCCGGCAAGGCACTCTGTGTTTAGTGGTCCCTACTCTTAATTTTGAGTCTCCAACATTGGGACATGCAATGCAGACAAATATTTGAGAGCTACTCACCTGGGAAGCTGATTTTGTATAAATAATATTGATGGAGCTGCTCCCACCCCCTTTGCTCAGTTTGAATTGCCATGAACACACACAGGGGGGGGGATTCAGCCACCATGGATCTCTCCCTGTGGAGTGTTCTAAAGGGAGGCTGGCAGCTTCCCAGGTGAGTAGCTCTGGCTGCATTGCATGGCCCAACTTTGGGGACTCAAAAATAAGAGTAGGGACCACACTAAACACAGAGTGCCTTGCCGGGGCAGTGTGGCTTCCACATGTATCTGCAGATATATGCAACCAAATCTCTGTCCTTCCACATAGCTAGACACTTTTTTTATTTTACATGATTGTCTGCTAAATGCGTGAAGAGCCCTGTCTGCCTCTGTAAATTCAGCCTCTCCAGAAAATTCCCAAATTAATTCAGATAACCCCTATAGTCTCTAGTGAATGTATGGTGATGCCCATAACCCGCGTTTCTGGTTTAGCTTACTTTCTGAAACTGCCTTTTTTTTTTTTTAAACAATGGGAAGTGTAAACTGCTGTCAGACATGGGTTGTGCACCTATGTGTATTTACTCACCAGACAGAAGCCATCAATAGACACGTTGGACCCACCAAATGACGCCAGAATATTAGAATACAATTCCTTGTACGCTGTTTTGTGTGGACGAGCGTTTGTATTTCCTGTTGGACTACGAAGTAATCCACAGATTACAAAACCAAAATCCCGACAGTCCTGGAATGCTCTGCCCCCGTTTTACACGGCGTGAAGAAAGTACTTCTAATTGCAGAAGCCAGCCTTGTCCGTGATATTAATGTGCAATTGCAGTTGATTGATGTTGTGTGTTTTTTCCCGCTACACAGATTTGGTTTTTTTGGCAAATTTACTTTCTGTTTTATCACAGCAGCCTTTTATCAGCATTTCAAAAGTGCTGATTTGTGACAGCAACTAATTTTACTAAAAATGAGGCTGCTTTATGTACAGGCCTTATTAGAGTTTGGCAGCCGGAGAAGAGGCCTCTTGGGTTTGGGGTACTGCTATGCTCTATGTTAATTGTCAGGAGCTTCTGCTGAGAGTCAGAATCTGATGGTTTCAGGATTACGTCACTTTAGCTGAAAAAAATGTATATACATAAAGGGAGAGCTGCATCAGTGTCCTGATATACTACAGAACATTAGAGACTGAATGTGAGGCTGAATGTGTTGCTATAATGGACCTTGACAAGGGAGAGGAGTGTAGCCAGTTTAGCTCCTAGTGAAGCAGTTGGTTCTATATTTTACAGTAGGCCTGGCTAAAGCACCTTGTGCCAAATCTAGGCCCACTACAGTGCACCTGCAATAAATGCTGAAATATGACAGGGGCCCTTTTTAAAGCTTTTTGGCACATTCAATAAATACAATTTGCTTTTATTTCTTAGTTCCCCTTTTGACGTGTTTTGCTTTGACATTTTCTTAGAAGATCAGTTATAGAAAGATTGTAATGGTTAGACACAATTGGGGGGACTAGAGTTAGACTTGAAAGGATGGCCCTGGCATCTGCTGCCAAGATCGACCCATAGCCCAGAGTTTAAGAACCTCCCCGTTGGGTATTGATGCTTGGGACTGAGCAGACAGACAGTGGTTCCCATGTCCAGATGGTACAGTGGCATACAGGAGAAGAGGCATGGTCAAATGTAGCTGAGGTTGAGGAATGGAGAAGGAAGAGTGGTCAAGCCCAAAGCAGTACAAACAGCATTTTGTGCAGATGCAATGGTTCCAATGCACCACACGTCTTGACAGAGGTGGGACACCACCTCTAAAGCTAGACTGCCCTGGCACCTGCTGCCCAAAACCCAAGACTAGACCTGCAGGCCAGAGGCTAAGAACCTCCCCGTTGGGTATTGATGCTTGGGACTGAGCAGACAGACAGTGATTTCCATGTCCAGATGGTACAGTGGCATACAGGAGAAGAAGCATGGCCAATGTAGCTGAGGTTGAGGAACGGAGAAGGAAGAGTGGTCAAGCCCAAAGCCGTACAAACGGCATTTTGTGCAGATGCAATGGTTCCAATGCACCACACGCCTTGACAGAGGTGGGACACCACCTCTAGAGCTAGACTGCCCTGGCACCTGCTGCCCAAAACCCAAGACTAGACCTGCAGGCCAGAGTCTAACTGCCTTTTAATGATCTTCTCTAGAGCCTTCCACAAGGTTTTGATGCTTAGGATGGCTCATGATGTGTCCAGGGAGGCAAGAGACTGAGCAGAGGCAGTGGTGCCGATGGTACAGTGTCAAGCCCAAAGCAGTATGGATAGCACTTTGCTCATGTGGGCCACAAACTGCAGGGACTAGAGTTAGACTGCTTGATAAGGGGGCACCTGGTTCCTGCTACGCAGGACCCAAGACTCGTGCTGCGCCTAGAGTCTAAGGAACTCTCCGGTCTTCTCTAGAGCCCTCAATAAGGGAGGATAGGTTTTGATCCTTGGGAGGTCCCAGGTTTTGTCCAAGGAGTCAAGGGACTGAGCAAGGTTCCCATGTCCAGCTGGTACAGCGGCACACAGAAGAAGAGGCATGGTTAGATGTAGGCAAGGTTGAGAAGTGGAGAAGGTAAAGGGGTCAGGGCCAAAGCAGTACGAATAGAATTCACGTAGACACAGTAGCCCTAGTGCACACAGAGACATTGCAGTTATGATAAAAAAAAGACACCTCTGATTAGCTATCTTCATATATAATAATTGCATCATTGTCTTATAAGGATCACGAAGGAGGGGAGGGGGATTGCCAGTTTAGTACAACAGGTCAGCTCCTAGTAAAACAGTAGGTCTGGGTCTGGTGCCAAGGCTTGCACTACATGGGCCCTCTGTTAAAGCGGATCTACACCCAAATGTGAAGCTTGCGCATTAGCACCCCCCAGTAGTGCGCGATGATCACCAAGCTAGCAGAACACACCAATCCCTCTGCTCACTGCTGTAGCCTGTATCACCCAGCACCGTTTGTTTTATGAGAAATTAAGCTAAGGATGATGGGAGCTGCTGGGAGGAGGTATAAATAAATTCTCACTTCTGGTTATCAAAGAACCCTTCCTAAATGCCTATTTCTCCGATGCCTGAACCAGGGCTTCCAAACAGTAGTACGCATACCACTGTCGGTACTTAAAATCCTATCAGGTGTTTGGTGAGGCTGCAGACTGATCTGTACCCCAACCAGATCTGCTGCCATCTATACTTTACTCAAGCCTGATCTGCTCCTTGAGTACACTGAGCCTAAACGTGAAAGAAAATATTTGAGTGCGTTTTCTGCAGTTTAAAGGGTAATTTCACTTTCGATAGCATTTTTTAAAGTTTCCATCATTGTGTGCCGATATGATTTGCTAAGCTTATCTGTTATTCTTTTATTTTTATTTGTTTTCAACTCTGCATTATAATGGAAAACAGCCGGATGGGTAAGTAAGGGCCGATGGGCTAGGGATCGGCCCTTTTCATTTTAGGTCCGATGTTCCTCTTTAAAGGAATTGTTCTCAAAAAAAGTCATAGCGAAATGTATGTTGGATACTTCTTGTACTTAATAGGGTTTTGTGTTAAAAGCCCTTTATACAATTATTTGGTGGTATCTGAATAGGATTACTCCCTAAAAATCCTGATTTTTCTTAAAAGAACGGTACCTCCATATCTGTTTTTTAATTTATCATGCCATGTCATTGAATGTTCTCATTTATCTATTATGATATATCTGTAATTAGTCAAAGAAACCAGTAAATTAGTGTATCATGTGGCCAATAATGTAGGTAGAAAATCTCCAGTTAAAGTAATACCATTACTACCATTACCATTAGCTCAACAATTTGAAAGAGTGAGCTTTTGAAGCTCTTTTAGGCATCTTCTTCAAGCATAATGGGTGGCTGCAATTTATATAATTGGATAATGCCTGAAGAAGAGGCCTAAAGGGTTTCAAAAGCTTACCTTTTCAAACTATTGGGATAACCAATAAATGGTATTACTTGTGTTCCAGAGCCCAAGAAAGCAATACCCAAATTCCTCTCCTTCCTCCATGGACTTCAATGGTATTTTTGTATAACATTCCTCCAAATCCGACATTTTTGAAAAACCTTCATCCAAACTGAACAGAATCATATTCGAGCAAAACAGTAATATGATATGATAGCTCCTACCTGTGCTTATGTGAATCTCTTGCTTTTGAAAGCACTTTGTTGATCAGGACCTCTGCGCCCAAGGTATGTTTGTGTACCTGAGATTGGGAAACCAGATTGTAGCCTCCCCCGGGGCATTGACTGGCGTATTCAAATTCCAAGTGACAGGTATCTGGAAACTGTTAAATCTTTGATTGTAGACCAGATAAAAGTAGATTTCTCAGACAAACCCTGGTAAGGAGCAAACAGAGGCATGATCGGGTTTAATGTGTAATCAATTTACTATTTGTCAAAGTTAAAATATATATATATATATATATATATATATAGTGATTTAATATGGTGGTTTTTCATGAAGGTCTAGTACCAGGTAATGCCTCATAGCGACAGCGTCTGGTGAACGCTGGGCGCTGTACGCAAAACCACATTTATGAAGGCGATTCTGGTGAGTGAACAGCGCCATGTAGCGTAAGATTCATCATTATAGGTGGCTCAGCGTATAGCACTGAAGATCTAGCTTCCAGAGTGCCAGGTATTACCTGTCGATACCTGTCGCTCTCCCATACATTTCAATAGTCGTTCATTTGCTTGTGTTTAAACAGTATGTTTGAGATTCTAATTTATTTATTTTTTTGCTCAAATCATTGTGTGACGTCTCCTGGCTGCAAAGAAAAACAAACTTTTACAAACTTTTTTGACTTTTTATATTTTTATGCAGAATTATCATTACAGGCCTGGCACTAAAGTGTTAATGTCATAGTGTTACAACAATGTCATTCCATGTCTTTAATCACACAGCGTCTGCTATAGTGACCAGATTTAAAGCGCAACGCTGTGTGTGTGTCCTTTTTTGATGGTGTGGAGCGCCGAGAGTCGCTACCTTTCACTCCCTGCAGCACTGTACTGGTGTTAGAGCGCCCAACATACATCACATTCATCAATGCCGGCCAGGTTACTACAGCGACTGAGACGCTCTGTTACAGCGCCCGATACCCGCCCGAATGCTGACGAACTTCTGTGGCAGAATTCTTTAGCAAAAAACATGAAATCATATTGAAAACGCACTTTTATATGTCGGCATTGGGGGAAGGGGGGGCTCAGAATATATGTGGGGTATCTTGGGAGTACCTGGGTTGTTTGAAAAGCTTAAGGAGGAACATTAGAGGTATTAGGGACCTAAAGTGGACCAAACCCCACCCCCAGGGCAGGCATACTAGCTCCCCCAGGGCATTCAGATTCAGGATGTCCCGCTGTGTCAAACCACCAAGGTCGCCCGAAAACTCACTGCTTTCCAGTCCAATGGCGCATGTGCAAGCAGTGGCAGGCATTTGTGAATGGCCAGCGAGGGCATGCTCCCTGTTAAAGGGTAGCGGGGGATGTGGCCGCCAGAGCACTTGGATCTGCTCGCTTAAGGCGAGCAGTTGGACGCAGAGGTGGGAGCGGATCCGATCGCGCTGACTGAATGAGTATGCACTGTAGGACCAAGGAAGAGTGAGTTGAGGTCGGGAGACCTGGGAGCTTTCTCACAGTGGGGCATCCCCGATCGGAGTGCCCGAGGGGCAAAGACCAAAACCCAGGAAAGTCAAAATCCTGGGTTTTGGTCCACTTTAATAAAACCTCCTCAAACCTGGCTTGCTCTGCCCCGGTTACCTGTCCGGTCAATCGCACTCCGGTATCCTTTGGTCCCGCGTCGTCTTCCATCGGGCAGCGCCATCTTGCCTACCTGTCATGCACTGCGCCGCCCCTCAGATCTCACGCATGTGCATTGACATTGCCTAGGCTGCAATGACACTCGCGCGCAGGTCTCACAAGATTTGAAGAGTGCGCAGTGGGCAGCCACCTAGATGCCCCCGCACCTGTCACTTTGCAATCCAGCATCCATTTAGTAGAAAATGGCTGTTGGATCTTTTAAGTCCATATTTACTGGACTTAACTACTTAAAGTGGACCAAAACCCACCCTGGTGTCTATAAGACTCCAGGGCTGACATATTCGCTCCCCCCCCCCCCCCCAGGCATCCAGATTCAGGATGTCGGGCAGTGTGAAACCCCCGAGGTCGCCCAAAAACGTACCTTCTTTCCCGTTCCAATGGCGCATGCATGAGTAGCGGATGCATCCCTGCTATCTCTTTAGCAGGGTGCGTGCCTGCTCCAAGCATTTGTGAATGGCCAGCGTGGGCACACTCCCTGTTAAAGGGTAGCGGGGGGATGCGGCCCCCAGTGCGCTCGGATCCTTGAGTAAAGCCCTTCGTATACATTCTGACTACAAATCCCAGAAACTTTCCACTGTAACTCATCAGCAGCTTTGGCCAACTCAAGCAGCAGTAATGACCCCCCCCATCAGTTACGATTAAGTAACCCCCCATCAGTTAACATTGCTAGTAACCTTTTAGCTGCTGGAACTCAAGACTTTGATCCCCTCGCCTGAAGAGGCTGAAGTAGAGCAGGATAGGTTAAACCTGTGAGCTCAGGAGTGTGGAGTGTCGTCTTAGGTAAACTCATTGTTTTTCCTCAGATTAGCACCTTGAGGACACTACCTTTGGAATTAACTAGACTTGAACTGTTTACATTTTAACATAAACTGGAAAACATGGTATGGTCCACAGCTATTAAAGTCCAAAATCGGGATGCCCCACTGTGTGAACCCCCCCGTAGGTCGCCCCATATGCTTGCCTTGCTTCCCGGTCCAACGGCGCATGAGTGAGCCGCATCCACATCCCTGCTATCCCTCTTCACAAATGCCTGGTGCGGGGCACGCTCCCTCTTAGAGGAAAGTGGGGGATGGTGTCACCAGCGTACTCGGAGCTGCTGTCCTTAGACAAAGGCTTAGACGACGTGACGTCAGCGCCTCCGAGTGCGCTGATTGGACGAGCGGCCGTGCATGTGCCATAGGGTGGGATTAAGTGTGGTGGAGGCCCCTGGGCACAAAATCTGGTGGAGGCCTCAGATACCGTATTTTTTTTCCTTTAAAATAATAGTCCAGCCAAGTAACTGATTGGTGGCACCCGCCTACTTACTGGAACGTCAGATCGAGTCCCTTGTGCCCCCCTTGTGTGGGTGAGTGCTGCTCGGGAACTGCTTTGCCATTCTGGGTGGGGGGTGTAGTTGCCCAGCTGGTCCAGCAGAAAACAGTTCCCTGTATTGAGCTGCCAGCGGCTGTGCTTGGTGGCTTATGTGCAGTGACAGCTCTGCACCCATCACTGTAGCGTTGCTGGTGGCGGCTTTGCTGCTCTAGACTCTCTGTCCTGCTCTGTGGTGGCTTTGGCTGCAGGTTTGCAAAAACAAAAAAAGACTTGCCCAGACGCGGGGGTCCCCCACTGCTGCCGATAGCTTTGTTGTTGGCCCCACGGCCCATCAGACCAAAGACTGAAAAGCCTCCTGGACCAGACCATAATCCAAAGGTTGATGGAGGCCCCCTTTGCAGGCAAGTGTTGGAGGCCCGGGGCATGCCCCCATTGCGCCAATCTCATAATCTGGCCCTGGCCATAGGACCGGGAAGAGGTGAGTTAACCTTTGGCAATCTGAGGCGTTTCACTCAGTGGGGCACCCCCGCTCGGGGTGCCCCAGGGGAAAGGACCAAAACCCAGCATAGTCAAAATTCTGGGTTTTGGTCCACCTTAACAGGTACTGTGTACACAACTCTAAATAATAAATAGGTGTCACTGCCTAGGTACCCTTTACTTTTATACCTCCTGAGTGTTATTTATTTATGTGTCCTCCACGCTTAAAGCGGAACATTAGAGGCCCTGGAGTCTAAAAAACTCCTGGGTCATCCAAGTTCCTGTCCTTGGAACACTCGCTCTCGCCCAGGTCTGCGCCATGGAAGCAGAAGGAAGTTGAGTGTTTGGGGAGACCTGGGGAGCTACACACATCAGGCATGCCAATTCGGGATGCCACCACACGGAAGAACAACACACAGGAAAGTGAAATTCCTGTACATTGTTCCTCCTTAATCCAGCAACTATATTTCCATAGAATAAATCTTCAGTTATGACTCTATTAATCAAACATCTATCCAATGACCAACATTAGCTTAACTTTTCTTCTAGTACTTGTTTATTTTTAACTTTTTTTGGGGAAGTGTGCCCCTGTAGTGTCCTTGAAGCATTCTTGGAAAGATAACAGCATTAGGCAGGCAGCTTCTGCTTTGCCAGGAGGAGGTTTGGGGGGGGGGGGGGGGCTTTGCTCAGCTCCAGTAACAAAGGCAGAGTTGTGCTGAGGTCATAGTCTCGGGCTGGGGTGGAGCAGCCTTTGGACTGTCACTCAAGCATCAGGTTGACAGGAGCTGGTTTTCTATCACTTGAAGATAGCGCTGATTGCTAATTCGAGGAAACAAAATGGCAATTGTAATTATGGGCTTTGATAAGATAAAAAGGCAAAAAAGAAAAAAACAGAGAAAGCAGATGGAGAGAAGGGAGATGCCATACAGGAAAACAAGGGGAAGGGAGCTGAGATCTGAGATTAAAAGCGTGATAGGCTACAGTATATTCAGCGCTGCCAATCAAGCCGATGCAGGTATGAGGATGGCGATTGTGTGATCGCTCCCAGAGGACTCCTGGGCCTTTCCGATGCACGCCTTGCCGACCTAATACAATCCCGGCTTATTGAAACCAAGACGTAGCAATAGGTTTAATGACGTCTCATTATTGCCATATTACACAGGTCAGCTCCTTTGCACTCCAGACTGGGAAGTGTGAAATAGCTCCTGTGACTGTTTTAATGGAGCCTGTGGCTGAATCCGTGCTCTCATAGGGTTAGGTTTACTTTATGTCATAGGGTGCAGGATAGAGAGCCTGTGCCACAGGGCCAGAGTTGATTGCAAGGTTTCAATCTCGAACTGGGGTGTCTGGGCCAGATTATAATTGGTGTAATGTTGCTTCAGGCCTCCACAACTGATGGGGGTGACAACTCCATTATTGGTCATGAGTAAGGACAGGTGGGTCCGAAACGCATAGACGTTTTGGATACTATCCCTGTTTTATGAGATTATCTGTTGGCACAGCTCTATTTTTAATCGATGGAAGCAAGTATTGGACATTTAACTGCTCATTTTGGCTGGCTACATCCACCCAGCTCCATTATCACCTGCATATAACCAGAGCTGAATTATAGAAAAGGTACCCCCCGGGGCCAGCACCACATAGGAGCTCTCTACTTGTTCCCAGTGAGAGGTGGTACTTGGGAGACCCCAACAATGGATCTTTGCATTTTGTTTGGCTCTGTTTGTGAGGTGAGATAGTGGGGGGGGGGGGCATAGTTGAAGGGAAGGGGCAAATAATCAACTGCTCCATATCATGGACACCCTTAAAATGGCCTTGCTTGGGCATGACTATAGGGGCCTACATTCATAATTACCCGCTGTTCCTTGGGGAAGAGAATTTTAGTGGGACCCTTTGCAGTGTGTCACCCTTCAGATTTGATCTGCTGCTGAATGTCCTCCAGTCCCCACTGCCACTAATCATCCACTAGCCCTTCATCTTACTAATTGTCTTCTGTTGCCTTCTCCACTGCTGCAATCACCCTCCAGTCCTTACTGCTTTCTCTGCTTCTACTAGTCATCCTCTATTCTTTGTTGTTAATAGTCCTCACTCCTTTCTGAGCTGTCATCAATTGCTCTCCATTCCGCACCACCTTTGATGATTGTCCTTTGGTCCTGGGGTCAGCTATAAGCAGGTCTGCACCAGGGAAACCAGCTCACTCTATGATCCTGCTGCCCAGTCTGAGCCCGAGTGGACCCTTGAAGATGCCAGGGGCCCCGGCACCCGCCCTGGTATGTTCTGTCAGCCCTAGGTATAATTGTTACTATATATTTGTGCTGCATCAGAAAAATATTGGGGCTGTGCACAGGAGCAAAACTAAGACATAGCTGACCAGGTTGTTCCCTAGCAATCAAGAGACAGAGCACGTGGCTGTTGGTACCATGTAAACTAGAGAGCTCAGGTCAGGGACCCTTTTAGGATGGCAGGCCCAAAAGTGGCCACTTACAAGAGCATAACTATAGGGGGTACAGGGGTAGCAACCACACAGGGGCCCATTAGGTTTGGGGGACATAATTGTGGGTCTACTGCCTTATTTATCAGATATTTGTCCTCATGGTTGTATTCATAAAAAAGGTTACTGTATGAGCCATGACCAGCAACTCCAGGTCTGTTTGGCTCCCATGCTTAGTGGGGATTTCCTAAATACCACAACATGGACCACAATATGTTCTGCACCACTCAGTTGCTGGTCACTCCAACTGGCAATGTGATGAGGCATTCAAGGAGGGCGATCCTTACTTCTTACTGCTTTAATTCTGTAGTTTTAGTCTTTCTCTCAGCATGAGGACAATACTAGAGATGGAAATGAGTTAGGGCACCTTTGGTCCAGGGATTTGATCTGGTTGCTAGTCCTAGAATGGAAGGTGCCCTATGCAAGACTGAAGAAAGACACCACACAGGGCCACCACCACAAATTTTGGGCCCTCTCTCGTAACCTCTGCCTCAAGACAACCAAGCTCACCTCAACATATAGAAAACTGACGTTCGAACAAGGCGCACAGCCATCACATATAAGTTATGGGAGGCAGAGGCAGATTCAGGTGCTGCCAGCAGGTCTGTGCCCTGGGGCAGTGCCCCTTAGGCCCCATACTGGAGTCAAATCTTTACTTGTCCTGCCACCACCCTCAGGACAAAACGGACAATGTACCCTCCTGATGCCCCCTAAAAAATAAATCTGGCAGAGGTGAGCAGGTGGCACTCCTCCCCCTGGGGTAATGGTCCTCCAATATACCCTGATTATCCACTAAAAAGCAGTCTGGCAAAGCCTGAGCTGAGCAGGTGGCACCCCCTTCCCCTCCTGCCAAATCAGAAGGAGGGTTTGGTGACCCATTGGCACCCTTAGGATGACAGCTCCCTGTGCGGCTACTCACCACAAAGGTCAGGCCATGTGAGTTTGCTGTAATTTGCCTTTCATTTTAATATTATCTTTGCAATAGAATCAACTCGAGATTGTCAAGTGTATGTCCATCATTACATCTTACCCCTATTTTATTATATACACTGAAATGCTATGATGGAGAAAATGTAGCAGATGTATAATCATTTTAGCACATTTACACTATATGATCAGCACAAACTGTTGTGTAATCCGTCTTTCCTATGTCAGAATAT
Source organism: Gastrophryne carolinensis (assembly GCA_027917425.1). Taxonomy (NCBI): domain Eukaryota; kingdom Metazoa; phylum Chordata; class Amphibia; order Anura; family Microhylidae; genus Gastrophryne; species Gastrophryne carolinensis. The sequence goes on from CM051235.1 coordinate 600,310,827, forward strand.
TTCTATATCATATATTCCTATATAAAAAAAGAAAGTCTGGAGGTTTGAAAAAGTCCAAAACAAATGTTCAAACTCATTAAACATGGCTGATTTTCTCGCATGTCATCATCTTGTGTCTTTTTTTTCTTTTAGCTTTAGTCATTGCCAGTCCGCGAGATGCGCATTGGAAATGACCCTCTGCATGCTTTGCTTCTAGCAGGAACAATATCTCCTATAACATGTCCTCACATGTTCCAGAAGAGGGAGGCCAAGGGGGAAAGCCCACCCGGAAAATAGGATTTTTACACATCTCTCTGCTTATTACTATTTAAAACCATTAGGGATTCTGATAATCCCTCCTGCTGCTAATTGAGTGCTAATCTTGTCATTTGAACCACATTAACGGATTCATTTAATAAGGCGGTGAAAAGAGCAATGATGACGTGCAAAGTGCACTCTCTCATAGCAACCAATCAGGATCAGCGAGCGCCAAATTGTCACAATTTGCGGTAGCTGTCTATTAAATTGTATTGTGCTTGTAAGCAAAAATCAATAACCGAGATCAATAGGGGAGAAGTGGTTAACATCATTCCGCTCCTTATTTTCAGTGTGATTGTACCATCCACAGGTGGATTTCTTGTTATATTGCACCATGTGTACAGCGTTATGGAAGATGATAGAGCTTTATAGATAAATAATAATAAAAATAATGATTAATGATCAGTTAGATCAATACTTACGTTGCCTGATCAGCAGTGATTCCTTCCTCCAGCTACTACCAAAGATGGAGGGGTTAACAGGGTCCATCCTTTCTGGCCATACACATGACTGCCACAACAGACCAGCACTTTCCACACCATAAAGAGTTAATGTGCTAAAATCATTCATCACCTACTACTTTTCCCCCTGTAATAGTATTTTAGGGCCATAAAAAACACAATAAATGAGGTGATCCATACACATGGCAATCCCTGGTCAAAAAAATGATCGAATTGACATGGAACGTATCATGCAATATTCTATACACCGTTTTGAAGACTCTGAAAGATCTTCAAAACATTATATTTCTGATCGAGATCATTTTTCTGATCGAAAACAATGAATCCTCTTCGTGTTGTTATGAATATTGAGCAAATGCGTAAAAATAAAAAGCTGTTTTGGGGCACTGGGCTGGGGATACAAGGTGATGACATAAATTTCCTTTCTAGCTATATGATCACTTAAAGAGGACCCAAACCGAAACTGGAGTCGTTCCCGATCCAATGCGGCATGTGCGAGCAGCGCCCACATCCCTGCTATCCCTTTAGCAATACGCATGCTCGGCATATATGAATGGCCATCGCGGGCACGCTCCCTGTTAGAGGGTAGCAGGGTATGCGGCCGCCAGCAGGCTTGGATCCGCTCGCAATTAGACAAGCTCCTGGACGAATGGGCTTGATTGGATCCGAGCGCGCTGATTGGATGAGCGTCGTAGGACCGGGAAGAGGTTAGTTTGTTCGGACCTGGAGGATTTCACACCCCCAATCAGGGTGCCTCAAGCAATGACCAAAACCCAGGCTAGTCGAAATCCTGGGTGTTGATCCCAAAAATGTGATCACGCTGATGAGATTTTATATGTCAAATTCAACCTATTCCCTTGATATTGAGCAGATTTTTGTCAGACCATCACAGTTTATCTATGTAAGATGAGAATCTACCTTTAAACTGAAGGTGATATCCAATCAGATTGGCCCTCACATTACCCAATTATTGGTATATTTATTGGATCTACCAGATCAATGTGATTAACCATGGTGTATAAGGGTCCATGGTATAAGATGTTGTAAATATTATTATATTACATCCTGTTTTATTTAACCTCTATTTAATGCGGACCTATAGTAAAGTCAATTTTCATGATCACCCACGAGCATCCAGTCCAATTAAAGCATACCCCCAGTCAAAACTTCTGTCTCTCACAGCAAAGGAACCGCATGGCTCTACTGTACATGCCCTAGGCCAGGAGGCGCAAGACCCAGCCCATACCTACCTTTTCCACATACCCTTCTATGGCTGCCACTTGCATGACCTCTGGCAGCTATTAAGGTTCGCTGGCCCCGCAGGTGCACAGTAATGCGCAGTCACATGGGACAGAAACCCCGCATTGGTACACGGAAGGGTGAGTAGTTTCAGACCATTTTTTGGCTTCCTGGTGGAGGGATGCACAGCGGGTCATCCAAATCACGATGCCCCTATGCAGGGAGGTTCAGTGGACCACCAGTCAGTTTCGACCAGAGGTCTTCTTTTAATTGGATTGGATGCCAGAGGATGTGAAAAGCGGCATACTTTTTTGACTATAGGTCCTCATTAAATGGGGGCATCCTAAATTGGGATGCCACCAGGAGTGATTCAGTGAACATCCAGTCAGTGTTGACTAGAGGTAATTTTTTAATTGGACAGGATGCCTCCAGATAATACTATAAAACACTATAGGTCTGCATTGAATAAAGATTGAATGTAACAGGGTGTAAAATAATAATAATTATATTTATGGTAATATAATATATATATATATATATATATATATATATATATATATATATATATTATAATATATATATATATATATATATTCTAATTGTTGGAGCATCCTAAATAATTAGGATACCCATGGAACAGGGTGTAATATTATAATATTTATATTTACGGTAATAATATATATATATATATATATATATATATTACCCTGTGGGTAATTCTAAAAGGCGACCTACAGTAATTTTTAAACTGTAGGTCCACAATAAAGCAGAACAAAACCCTGAACTGCCTTTTAGAATCCAGGGACATTTTGCCATGCCCCGCTGTGTGAAACCCCCAGATCGTCCGTAACAACTCACCTCTTCCTGGTCCGCGCATGAACTCTCATCAAATCTAATCGGCTCGGATTGCTTTCAATGGGGAGCACAAGTGGCTGCAGAATATTTTGACAAGAGGTCCACTTTAAAGATCCCTTTCAAAGCCAAAATTGGATAGGGTTTGATAGGGAACAGAAAATGTGTGCAGCTTTTTCCTGTCCCCGTGGGATCGAAATCTGCTGGGGAAAAGTTAAGCATCTGTTTACAGCAGGACTCACTGATGGTTTACATAGGTAGGTTAGGTTAGTTAGGCCCCCCCCTGTAAACGGGAGTTTAGATCATCTTTAAATCGAAAAGTAAGATCAGTCTATTCAGTTATTGTTTTTATCTTATAAAAACAAAGTTAAAACAAAAAACAAAGTTAAAAAGTTATTAAAGTATAGTTGGAATTAACCAGAAAAGGTATACATGGCTTTTTTTTTTTGCTTGAACAGGTTATATTCCCAGTCATTGTCCATTTCCAAATATATTTTGGTCAAACATTTGATTGGGCACCTTGGACCCTCAATAGAGAAAGCAAAACATACTCACCTAACCCCGGGACGTGTGAGGTGCATACGGGGAGGCTGATTTATTAATAGCGACATGTAGCGACAGTTGAGCGACTGTAGCGGTATTTTCACAGCGCCCGCTAGTAGTCGCTGTGCTTGGCCGTTGTTCGGTTGTTGACGGCGACTCAGCCGGTGTGGCGTAATGTTGAATACAAGGTTACGAGTCGCTATTTGACAGGTTCTGCGATGTATGGGTGCGCATGATAGCGACTGGTCAGAGCGACCGGCTTCCACCATATTCATCAAAAAATCACTCTCAAAAAATTCAAGCGCTGTGAAATGCATGTTTAAACCCCAGAGCGCTGGAGGCGATGTGTTAAAAGTAGTTTTTTAATCCCCAAACAACCATATTTTTGGAAACCCAAAAAAAAAAAAGTATTTTAAATAATTTAGTAATATGAATACATTAATATCAGACCTGTAATATCAATTCTGTACAGTTTTTTTTTTTTCCCTCTAAAATGGCAGAAGTGGTCACAGAATTTTTCACATTTAAAAAAAAAAAAAAAAACATTAATAACAATTATTAATATTTAAAGATTGTTCCATTGAAATGCATTGGAGAGTGCCAGGTAGCGAGAGGTCATACCTGTCGCTGTTCAAGGTCGGACGCTGGCGCTGTGGGCTGAGGCTGGAATAATGATGAATGAGTCGCTATATGGCGCTATCTCAGTCGCTAAGCAGGATTGGCTTGATAAATGTGTGATTGTGGTGGGGAGCCGGCGTTCTCGTGGCGGGGCCCGTCATTACCGGCCGCTCACCAGTCGCTACCTGTCGCTATTCCTTCATAAATAAGGGCCATGGCCTCTGCTCACCAGAGCAGGTGTGGGAACGAGCCCCTTGCTCACGCCATTGCATTTTAAAGAGAGCCCCCTGTTCTCAAGTGAGGTGTGAGGTACAAATCTTACCCCGCCAGGGGGCAACTGCAAGTGTGAACTGTGTTGCCATACAATCGGCACGGAGCATTTTTTTTTATAATAACACCCTTTGACTGAAGGCGATTGTGGCTGGATGTGAGGCTCCATTTAAATATCTATAGGCAAGAAACTGCATGTGTTTAGTTTCTCAGCTCCCAGCAGGGTGGAGGCGGCCATGTCACACTTCAGCCCTTTACAATGGCACGACCGTGTGGAGAGGAGGTGGCAGTGCTGGGCCTGGGTTTGTGTATTTGACTTGGGCTGGGTTAGCGTTTCGTCTGGTCTGCCAGGCTTCACCTGTGAGAGGCCGAGGAGGCCTATCTGCATGTGTATGAGGCCTAATAGCCGGCCTGATGAAATACCACAAAATTGCTTTGATTTACAAAACAAATAGGCCCATTGCCTCTACCTCTTTCTAGGCGAATGTGTATTTCATAATGGCTCTGATGTGGGACCCTCTCAAATAGGCCCCTCCTTGGTGAATAGAGGCAGACAAACAGTCGTTAAACAAGATGGCCAATACACATCACGAGGAGGGCCTGTGGTGGCTAGCGGTAACCCATAGCAACCCATTCACTGGGCTTTAGGCCCTGAATTTACCACAGGTTTATTACCAAGCTGTATAGATCAGTTCATGAGAAAATGCCTGAGAGTGTCACTGTTACTGAATCACTAGATAAATAGACAATGAAAGCCAATGGCAGCTTTTACTACAGTGTAGAAAGGAGTAAATAGTTCTCTACTTTTCTGAGGAGGAAAAAAGTGCCATTGACTTTCATTGTTTTCTTAGGTGGTGATTCAGCAACAGTGACATACTCAGGCTTTTTTCTCGTGAATTGAATCTTTTACTACCATGAGAATTTTTTTCTACCTTTATTGAATCGAGGCCTATATATATATATATATATATATATATTTACATACCTCCCAATTGTCCCTGATTTGGAGGGACTGTCCCTCTTTTGAGTTTTAGTCCCCCTGCCCCTCGTTGTTCTTAGTTGTCCCTTTTTGAGGTGTAACATGCAGATCTGCATCAATAAATGGTTCATTTGCCAAGTTTTTATTTTGTTCTGACTGTTATAACCTCATACCCATCCCTTAATGGGGGCGTGGCCTAATTTAACAAATGTCCCTCTTTCCCACCCTGAAGAGTTGGTATATATATTTATATTCCATATACGGTAATAAGCTACATCAACTTATACACTGTAATAACTCCTAGCAAACTATTCAGCTCATGAATGGACCCTGAACTCAAATAGCTATAGATATGCTAATTAGCCACTGCTAGCCTGGTTACTACAGGTAACCCCGCAGCCATCTTTAAATTGCACCTAAACCTTCCCCCTGCAACTCGGGGAGGAGGGGTTCTGGTTCATGATGTGGGAGGGTTCTTGGTCCGTGGGAGGGCAAAGATGATAGAGGTAAATGGAAATTTGCTGGCAAACGAAAGAACACCGACCATGGGATATGCTTTCCCTAAGCACTCCATGCACCCCCTTCTTGTTGACCTCTAGCTCCACAGTTAAACAAAATGACCCCCTCTCCATTGCAACTTTGGGATGGTCCTAGCCCAGACAAAGATGAATAAAATGGGTAGTTACAAAGCAAATTGATATATACATCCCCTTGGCACTCCACACACCCCCTTTATGTCAGCCTGCAACCCTACAGTTAAGCAGACCTATACTTTTCCTTGAAACTCTTGGAGAGGGGGGTCCTGGCCAACGTGGAGTGCCAGGGACAAAGATGATAAAATTAAAGCACAGACACCACTCAATAGGTTTTGCATTGCCATTTTGCATTGAACTGGCATACATCCTCTTCCTGGCCCCCCAACCCCACAGTTAAGGCAAACTCACTTCCCAACTCACCTTTACCCACTTCTTTCCTCCCCACCCCCACCCTCTTCTTCACACCTCACCTCTGCCCCCTTTTTCCCACCTCAACTCTGCTCACTTCATCCCACCTCACCTCTGCCCCCTTCTTCCCACCTCACCCCTACCCACTTCTTCCCACCTCACCCCTACCCACTTCTTCCCACCTCACCCCTACCCACTTCTTCCCACCTCAACTCTGCTCCCGTCTTCACACCTCACCTCTGCCCACTTCTTCCAAACTCACCTCTGCCCCCTTCTTCCCACATCACCTGTACCCACTTCTTCCTACCATAACCCTGCCCATTTCTTCCAAACTCACCTCTGCCCCCTTCTTCCCACATCACCTGTACCCACTTCTTCCTACCATAACCCTGCCCACTTCTTCCAAACTCACCTCTGCCCCCTTCTTCCCACATCACCTGTACCCACTTCTTCCTACCTTAATCCTGCCCACTTCTTCCAGCCTCACCTCTGCCCCCTTCTTCCCACTTTGACTCGATCCACATCTTCCCACTTCTTTGCTCACTTCTTCCCACTTTATCTCTACCCACTTCTTCCAACCTCACCTCTGCCCACTTCTTCTAACCTCACCTCTGCCCCCTTCTTCCCAATTCACCTCTTCCCACGTCTTCCCACCTCACCTTTGCCCACTTCTTCCCACCTCCCCCTACCAATTTCCTCCCACCTCACCTCTAACCTTTTCTTCCCACCTCACCTCTAACCTTTTCTTCTCACCTCACCTTTGCCCACTTCTTCCCACCTCACCTCTACCAATTTCCTCCCACCTCACCTCTAACCTTTTCTTCCCACCTCAGCTCTGCCCGCTTCTTCCCACCTCACCTCTACCAATTTCTTCTCACCTCACCTCTATTCACTTCTTCCCACCTCACCTCTACCAATTTCCTCCCACCTCACCTCTAACCTTTTCTTCTCACCTCACCTTTGCCCACTTCTTCCCACCTCACCTCTACCAATTTCGTCTCACCTTCCCTCTATTCACTTCTTCCCACCTCATCTCTGCTCACTTCTTCCCACCACACCTCTGTCCAGTTATTCCCACTTCCACTTTCCACCTGACCTCTTCCTACTTCCTCCCACCTCACCTCTACCAATTTCTTCCCACCTCACCTCTACCCCTTCTTCCCATCTCAGCTCTGTCTGCTTCTTCCCACCTCACATCTACCAATTTCCTTTCACCTCACCTCTACCCATTTCTTTCCACCTGACCTCTTCCTACTTCCTCCCACCTCACCTCTACCCAATGTGGCTCTGAGACCAGAAAAGACTGTGCAATCATGCTCTATCGCATACAATCTCAATAAAGCAGATAAAATATTTTTCAATGCACTGTATAAATATATAGAGAGGGAGGGTATCTATATAGCTGTGTGTGTGTGTGTGTGTGTGTGTGTGTGTGTGTGTGTGTGTGTGTTGAACAGAACGCGTCTCTTTAGAATACTTGGTGTTACTTTATATAGAGATGGTATAACCACAGTAATCCATTTAAGAATTACACAATGCTCATGATACGGAACTGGCTAAACCCATTAAGAGTAATCTGCTATTAGTATTACCGACAGCCTTGTTCCGTTATGTACCAACCAACAACAATACTAATGAATAACCCCTGAAGTCGCTAATCTGTCCTTGGATCATATGGGTAATGGCATTCATGATTATAAAGCCACACAGCAGTCAATCACAAGACAGCTTTGATTGATTACTACCCAAATTAGTAAACCAGTCCACTGGGGTATAAATGCATATATATATATATATATATATATATATATATATATATATTCTGCATACTTGCAAAAAAGTAATTAACATATATTATTTAGTTCAGGGATGCACAACCTGCGGACCGCATTGCCCTGAGATGTGAACCCTGTTAAGTTAAAGCCCAAATCCAGGCAATTTTTTATGTGGAAAGGGCTTAAAGCCAGCTTAGTGCTCCCTGTGACCCTCACTTCTGGTTTGGGCACTGTAGACAGGATGTGCTTTATTATCTATATTGTAATACTAGATATCTCCACCCTACCTCTTCCCATCTCACCTCTACCCACCTCACCTCTCCCCACCTCTTCCTACCAAACTCTTCCCATCTCACCTTTGTTCGTCACACCTCGACCCTCATCTTCCTGCCTCGCAGCTGTCTCACCTCTGCCCACTGCTTCTCTGCTTATATCTCACCTTAACCTCTGTCCACTTCACCTCTGCTTACCTCTTCTCTTCTCTATTCATCCCCACTACTTCCGCTCACCTCTGCTCATCTCACTTCTGCACACCTCATTTCTGACCAGCACACCTCTTCCCGTGTCACCTCAGCTCACCTCACCTTTGACTACTTCTATTCCCCTCTGCTCACCCTTCTCCCCTCACCTCTCCACATTCACCCCTGCTAGCCTCTTCCCATCATTCTTTGTCCACACTACTTACCTTTACCCACTTCACCTCTTCCCAACTCACCTTTACTCACCTCTTATTGCCTCAGCTCTTCCACATCAACCTTTTCCCTCCTCACCCCTACCCACATCCTTCTGCTCGTCTCACCTCTGCTCGCCTTACCTTAGCACCCCTCACCTCCGTTTACCTCAGCTCAGCTCAGCACACCTTACCTCTGCTCACCTCATCTCTGCGCTCCTCACCTCAGCACACCTCATCTCTGCTTGCCTCACCTCAGCACACCTCATCTCTGCTCGCCTCACCTCAGCACACCTCGCCTCTGCTCGCCTCACCTCAGCACATCTCACCTCTGCTTGTCTCACCTCAGCACACCTCACCTCTGCTCGCCTCATCTCAGCACATCTCACCTCTGCTTGTCTCACCTCACCTCAGCACACCTCACCTCTGCTCACCTCACCTCTAGGCTCCTGACCTCAGCACACCTCATCTCTGCTTGCCTCACCTCAGCACACCTCACCTCTGCTCACCTCACCTCTGGGCTCCTGACCTCAGCACACCTCATCTCTGCTTGCCTCACCTCAGCACACCTCACCTCAGCACATTTAACCTCTGCTCGTCTCACCTCAGCACATCTCACCTCTGCTCGCCTCATCTCAGCACATCTCACCTCTGCTTGTCTCACCTCAGCACACCTCACCTCTACTCACCTCACCTCTGGGCTCCTCACCTCAGCACACCTCATCTCTGCTTGCCTCACCTCAGCACACCTCACCTCTGCTCGCCTCACCTCAGCACACCTCACCTCAGCACACCTCACCTCAGCACACCTCACCTCTGCTCACCTCAGCACACCTCACCTCTGCACACCTCACCTCTGCTCACCTCACCTCTGGGCTCCTCACCTCAGCACACCTCATCTCTGCTTTCCTCACCTCAGCACACCTCACCTCTGCTCGCCTCACCTCAGCACACCTCACCTCAGCACACCTCACCTCTGCTCACCTCACCTCTGGGCTCCTCACCTCAGCACACCTCATCTCTGCTTGCCTCACCTCAGCACACCTCACCTCTGCTCGCCTCACCTCAGCACATCTCACCACTGCTCGTCTCACCTCAGCACACCTCACCTCAGCACACCTCACCTCACCTCGGCACCCCTCACCTCTGCTCGCCTTGCCTCAACACACCTCACCTCCGCTTGCATCACCTCAGCACACCCCACCTCTGCACGCCTCACCTCTGCACTCCTCAGCACACCTCACCTCTGCTCACCTCAGTAAACCTCATCTCTGCTCAACTCAGCACACCTCACCTCTTCCTGTCTCACCTTACCCACTTAATTCCACTTCACCTTTACCCACCTCTGCTCATCTTACCTTTTCCCACCTTAACTCTGTCTAAAAAGCATATATAATACTTAAAGGTTACAGCCTTTCCTGGGGCTCCCATGTCACAATCATGGTCCATCCCCGGCTTCCCTTCAGATAGATTGGGCACAGGTCCCTCAAACCAGAGGGAAGCATAGGATGTGGCCAGTGGATTCACATCAGCACAATTAAGGGCAGCCAATTGGTAATCCTCAATTTGCCAGCTGGGCGTGACTACAGCTGCAAAAAAAGCCATTTCTTTTAAAAACTGAGGCACCATTGAGACAGATTCTTCATCGCAGGTACTCAGGTAATGCCATCGGGTAGGAGGCTTGGTTGTCTGGGAAAGGCTTTTGTACTGCTATAAAATTATGTCTATGTAGGTTACACCAGGGTGCCCTGATATTGCCAGACACACAACAATAGTGAATAAAATGCATTTATTTTCCCATAATATCCTATGGGAGCAGCATGTAGTGCGCCACCTAAACCTGACATATTGGCCACTGCTGAGCGTTGATGATTTAGTAAATCTATGTTTTACAGAGCGGCAAGTATGCCAATTTGGAAAAAAAACTATGCTGCATATTTGCATGTCTGGCGTAAATTAGGCCCTAATTTTGAATGGGTACCCTGTAGAAATCCATCATTTTATCTGATATCCTGTATATGCATGACAGCCTCTAACAACATAAAAGCTGGTTACTACCCATAGCAAACATTATTTGCTATAATAGACACTGAAGAGTAATAGAGATCTCTTTTCCACATTTTTACATGTAAGTAATCTCATCGACCTAAATTAATATTTCACCTTATAAAGGAGATAACAAATAAAATAATACAAATAAATAACATAATGTGGTGTAAGTACTAGGCAGGCAAACTAACAAAGTCTATATACTCTTGTATTATGTTTCCTATTTACACCCTTTGCCAATGTGCCCTGCTATTTAGGTTATCTATATGTTATATAAAAATTATAGCACCTTCTACAAGACTACACTATAAGAATTTCTATGACTCGAAATACAGTCTTAAATTACCTTATTAAAAAAAAAGTAAATGGACACATATTAGCTGCTGTGTAAGTACTTTATACCCTGTGTCTCCATAAAGCACCTGATTTTTAGTTTTTTTTTTTATATAAAGGCCATACTAGCTTTCACAGGAATAAAGTACTAGCATCCCTCTAAAAACGCCTTGTAGCATATAAAAGACCTAATAAAATACATGAATAAATAAAACAAGATAGTGTAAGCACCAGGTAGGCAATTTGACACAATGTATATATACACACACACACACACCCACACACACACACACACACACACACACAGACACGGTGCGAAAGTAGTCTATACGGTTGCAAGAGATATTCTGAGTTCAATATTATTTGTTAATATTCAATGTCATTTATTGTCCTGTACTTGCATATTGTGATTTAATACATTTATTGAATTAAAAAATTGTTTTTATTTTTACCAATGAAAAATGTATACTTACTGTTGCATCTTCTATATATATATATATATATATATATATATATATATATATATATATATATATATATATTCAGGACTACCCTATATTTAACACTAAATAAAAAATAAATGCAAGAATTAGCCAAATTTAAATGGAATATATATATATATATATATATATATATATATACTCTTTAGCTACTGTTATGTACACCCTTTACACCCTGTGCCAAAGTATCTCTGTAAAGCATCAATTTTTTAGTTTGTTTTATAAATATTTAGTTTGTTTTATATATATATATATATATATATATATATATATATATATATATGTGCTACTGTCAAATATCTCCTTTGAAGTCTGTGTCTATGTGTCTTTGTAAAGCATCTAATTTTTAGTTTATTGTATAAAACTAAATACAGACACAGCAGATATATATATATATATATACTTTAGCTACTGTTATGTATCTCCTTTGCAGTCTGTGTCTCTGGTAAGCATTCTTTACTTTATTTTTTAAAAAAAATTACAATACCATACTCCTAAAAACGATCAAGGAACATAATTAGTATATGTATATAGAGAGAGAGAGAGACATTGTGTATACCCCCTTACAGTGTGTGTCCATGTGTAAAGCATCTTTCTTGCAAGTTTTTCGCAAGTCTTTTTTTACTTTTGTAAAGTCCAGGGCTCCCTCCAGCAGAGAGCAGAAGTTAGTAATAGTTTGCAGCCCTGCAGCCCTGGATGAGTGTTAGGAGGTGAGCTTGCTTTCTCCTCTCAGGCAGTAAACGTGTTTTTATATTTAAGACTTGTTTATTGTTAGTTTTCAAAGAAAAAAGGGAGCTAATCCAATTAATCCGTCTCCCAGTTTTACATAAAATACGGCCGGCCCAATACACAAAGGCCAGCGGCCAGTACACATAGGTGGTGGAGGTCTGTCTGGTTTCTCCGGCCCCTTCACACTTCCAGCCTTTCACACCCCCCCAGGCAGCAGGCATGAGATATAGGTGCCATCGCTGCACATTTTCACGGATTAAACCCACAGACATTATGGTTAATGAATGGCACTCGTTAGCTGCACCCAGCGATCAATGGGTGTTTATTATATTTCCTTACAGCCCTGACAAATATCGCTCCAGCTTTGACACAGTAGGTGTTAATAACAAGTATGTACAGAGATAGGTGTCACCGGCATGCGACCTGCAGAGGGGTGGAAGTGCTGGGACTTGTGGTGCAACACTCAAGAGAAAAAAAGAGAGAGAGTGTGTGTGTCACCAGAGAGATAGAGGATAGACAGATGGAGAAAGAGAAATGGAGCATGGTGACATGAGGGCAGACTGACACATGTCAGACATACAGACCTCATGGGCAAGGAGGACAGGGGCATATTAGGGTAGATATGGAAGGAAAGATAGAGAAACTAAAAGAAAGAGTATATTGTAAGATAGACAGCAAAGAAAGATATAAGGCTAGATGATGGATAAATAGTAGAGAGCGAAGAGATGATGATATATAGAGACAGAAATAAATGGAGGGATAGAAGCGACAGGTAAGAAAAGAAAGAGAAAATATATTGTGGTATAGTTAGGAAAGAGCTAAAGACAGATAATAGATATATTCGCTAGGCAAATAGATAGATAGATAGATAGATAGATAGATAGATAGATAGATAGATAGATAGAAGAAAATGATAATATCACAATAGGCATGAAATAAAGAGCTAAAGATAGAAGAATGATGGACAAGGAGAGAAGAATGATTGATGATAGAGGGAAGACATAGCTAGATACAGATGGATACTTAATAGAGATACATACAGCAGATAGAGGAAAGAGGGGATGATGATAAAGGGATAGACGTGAGAAACAAAGCTAGAAAGAGGCACTGGTGATTCATTGGTAGGTATGGAGGGAAAAGCTCAAGGTGAAAACATAATGGATCAGGGGAGAAAGAAGGAATAATAAAAGAGGGGAAGGCAGAAAATCAAGAAAGAGCAGGTTGAGTTGGGCACATAAAGTGATCGAGCTGATGAAAGTAACTGGAATTAACATAGAAGGCATCCCAGAGCTGAAGATGGAAGGGTAGAAAGAATAAATGTTGGAGGGGAAGACAGGAAAAAGCAAACGAGAGAGAGAGAATTATTGGTGGAGGGGAAGACAGGAAAAACGAGAGAGAGAGAGAGAGAGAATAAATGGTGGAGGGGAAGACAGGAAAAGGAAAGAGAGAACATGAAGAGCTGGACACAAAGAGAGATGGAGCTGGTGATAAGTGAAAGATAAACTAACATGGGAGATACAACTAAATATACATTTTATACCAGTTTTATATAGAGAGAGAGCGAGAGAGAGAGAGAGAGAGAAAAGATAGACGAAAGGAAAGGAGGAAAGAAAATGGGGCGTTGGACTCCTAGAGAACAGAGCTGATGAAAAGAAGGTAAAAAAGAGGAAATAATGAGGAGTTAATAAGAGAGACAGAGCTGAATGGTCGATAGATAGATAGATAGATAGATAGATAGATAGATAGATAGATAGATAGATAGATACTGAATGGAGAGGAACTAATGATAGAGACAGAGCTGAGAGATAGATAGATAGATAGATAGATAGATAGATAGATAGATAGATAGATAGTGAATGGAGAGTAGGACTTGTAGAGAGACAGAGCTGATGAAAAGAAAGTAAAGAGGAACTAATGATAGCGACAGAGCTGAGATAGATAGATAGATAGATAGATAGATAGATAGATAGATAGATACTGAATGGAGAGCAGGACTTGTAGAGAGACAGAGCTGATGAACAGAAAGTAAAGAGGAACTAATGATAGAGACAGGGCTGAGAGATAGGTAGATAGATAGATAGATAGATAGATAGATAGATAGATAAAACAGAGCAAAAAGGGGCGATATGGGGGATAAAGATTGATAGGTTAAAGACAGGTAAATATAAAAAGAGATGGGTAGATATGGATAATCGGATTATGATGTGAGCATGGTGATAGATTCTAATCTGTCTATAGCTATAGATATTCTTTTTTTGTGGGGATCTGCAATGTCTGGTGGGAGTCAGCAGAGCATCTCTGGGTGTTGCACTTGCTCCAGCAGCAAAGTGAGGGCATCCTCCTGGAAGGCAGGAGATACGAGGGGCTGGTTCTCCCCGGGACCATCCTCCACCCAGGATAGATGAGAAGCAAGTTTGACATTGGAGAGCTCAGGACAAGAGGAGGGACAAGAGGGATTGCAGGCGATGGGAGCTCTCAGTGCTGAATGAGACAGCAGCCAATACACACTCACACACACACACAGCCTCGGGCAGGGAGGTAGGCAGCAGCATCAGAGAGGCAGGCAGGAGGGTCGGCAGGAACCCCCCGAAGCACAGCGTGTCCAGCAGCCTGATCCAGAGAGCTTCACTCATCACACCCTCGAATCCTCACAAGGGCTGCCCTTACAACGTCATTTTCACAGGAAAAAAAAAAATATGATCCTCCCAAGAAGCTTCTTTTCTTCACTTGTGCTGAGTTTGGCTTCAGTTTGAAGCTGACAGCCCAGAGCTCCTGCATCTCCCTACACTTGGGACTTCTGCGACCACCCCTCGAGAGAAGACTTGGACAATTGTCATTGACTTGGACAGCTCCTTGGGTTTGCGGCAAGCAAGCTGGACTTATACTTTATATAAAACGCCTTTGGGAGAGCTTTGTTTGGAGAAGGTAACCGATCTTCTGGAGCTCCCTGTTTGGACCCTCAGCTTTGCCGGCATCCTGGACCGAGAGATGGCTAGAGGAGCTTGCTGGAGCCCCCGGGACTAGCTGCAGCTCTCTGCACCTACTACTACTTCTACTACTACTACTTCCCAGACAAGGAGCCCCTTTCCCCAGATTGCCTGCCAGACCCCCTTCCAGGGACTATCCTTCCACTGCACAGCCTCACCATGAGCTACATCAACTCCATGCTGGGATATCTGTAAGTACTACTGTGTCCTCTAGCCACACTTCCACCCAGTCACTACATCTGGCATCCCTTTAAATTCCCTTTCTCTTTCTATTTCTTTTTTTTTAGGTTGATGCACTTGTTTGTCATCTGCTTACAAGCTCAGGTAAGAATCATTTATTTTTCATTACTGTATCATTCAAAGTTATCTACAACTGAATTAGACCAGAATGACTACATAGTAGCAATGACATCACACTGCAGTGTGTTACTAAGCTAAGGCTTAGATCAATAGATATAAATGTCTATGCACACTATAAACTTCTCCTGCACTTACATTGGCTGGAGTGGCAATGTGTTGTAATTTAAAATGAATATAGTAAGACTTTATGCATTATATTTATAATAACTAGCCCACTTGCATCATTAAAATCAATGGGTATTTACTAAGATAAGGGTAAACTTACATTAGATTTAAATGTATATGTACACATTGAGCCTCTCCTTCTGCACTTACATTGGCTGGAGTGGCAATGTGTTATCATTTAAAATAAATATAGTAAGGCTTTATATATTATATTTATAATAGCTAGCCCAAATGCATCACCATTAGCAATGAGTATTTCATAAGATAAGGGTTAACTGACTTTAGATTGTAATGTATATCTACACCTTCTCACTTACTTGCATGGCAATGTGTTATCATTTAAACTCAATGTAATAAGGCTGTATGTATTATATTTAGAATAGTTAGCACAAATTAAAAACTACAATCAAAGGGTATTTCCTAAGATAGAGGTTAAATGACTTTATATTTAAATGTATATCCTCACTATAAACCTCTCCTCCTGCATTTACATTGGCTCCTGCATTTATTGAGTTATAATTCAAAATGAATATAGTGAGGTTTATTTTACACATTAAATCTAGGTGTGAAATACGTCCATAGACATACAATGCAGAGCATGGATCGTGTGCAAGACAGGTCCTCAGGGTATAACCCAAAGTTCCAGCTGCGGTAGAAAAATTCCACTTTTTATTCCAAAAAATCATTACGATCCACAGATTTATGACACTCCAAATGCTTTTCGATGCTGTAACAACTTTAATTTGGATTTGATCTTATGTCTAAAAATTCGACTTTTTATTTCAAAAATCACCCCAAAGTCACAGATTTAAAAGATGTAAAGTCAAACAGAAATGAAAGTTGAAACAGCATTGCAACATGCTCTGGCATCATACTGTGATGCCCGGAACGTCATGTCTGTGGATCTGACTTTTTTTTTGAATATTGGTATTTTGCACCACATTGTATGTGTATAGGCTTTAGATTGTAAGCTTACAAGCGCAGGGCCCTCCCTAATGTGCTCTTGTATCAATGTATATTTGCTGTTATTGAGATCTTTAAATATGTGAAAGTATTTAATAAGGTTCAGGAGGGAAGTGTTTTTAAGAAGAAACTTAATGATAGAACAAGAGGCCCAACCTGAAACTAGTCAGAGGGAAGATCAGGAGCAATGTTAGAAAATATATAGTAGTAGATGCTTGGAACAAACTTCCAGCAGAGGTAGTTGAAAAATCAACAGTCACTGAATTTAAACATGCCTGGGATAAGCACACATCTATCCTAAGATAAAGAGTACATACAGTATACACATAAGATAAAGAGTACATACAGTATACACATAAGATAAAGAGAACATACAGTATACACATAAGGGCAGACTAGATGGACCGTATGGTCTCCTTCTGCCGTCAACTTTCTATGTTTCTATGTCTATGTTATATCAGACCCATAATCCCCTAAGTAAATGATTAAATCTTTACCCTGTATGTCATTTCTACATTGTACAGCGCCACAGAAGATGATGACGCTTAACGATAAACGATAATAATGTTAATAATAACATGGGTGGATTGTTCAGATAGATCAGTGGTATTTACTGCTTAAAATAACTTTTAAAGGTTTATTAAACTTTTCAGATGATTTGAAGGTCAGTGTGACTACTACTATCTATTTATTGATGCACGTGGGCTAGCAATTATAAATATAATGTTATTTTTTTTTTTATAAAGCCTTACTATGTTAAAGCTGATCTATAACACAATGCTGCACCAAGTAAGCTCAGGAGAAGTTTATAGCCTAAATATAAACATGCATATCTAAAATGTAGGAGGAACATTTGATGCGCAATTAATATAAAAAAAGCAATCAGATGGGAGATATCTGCCGTATGGTCCACTGTCTATACCACCCCATGTAGCCATCTCCAGTGCTGGCAGCAGATTCAAAACATATTGCCCACATGGACATGTGGAAGGGGAAGGAGCACTTAAGGGGAAATTTAACAGCCAAAAAGACAGAGAGAATTCTATAGACTTTGTGAGGTATGGGCTGCTGTGTGGAACCAGAATCCCTGATTTGATGTGGGGATTTTAGTAAGAGCTCCCTTGTCACCCATAGAGGGATAGAAGATTCTCCCTCACATTTGTTGAAGATACATCTTTATAAATGTCAAAGACTAGAGCAATCTTGCCTGTGTCCAATAAAAGTACTCCCCATAGCCAAAGGGAGAATAAATCTCTACGTGAAGGGTTTGCTTAGCAATCTGCCAAATTTGTTACACCAGTGAATGCAGTTCCGCACATTAATAAGATAAACATTGCAGCTGTGTATATATACATATAAATCTATATATATGTATATGTGTCTCTAAATGTCAGTACTATGTAGACATAATGTATTTCTATCTTAAAAGTGCACCCACATATAAAAAACAATGCATATTCTCAAAATGTATTTTCGCTATAGGTATGTAACGTAATGATTAGAATAATTAGAAACGTGACAGTTTGCCCTAATCTCTTAGCTTCTGATGGGCATATATATCTTACAATGCATACCATAGAGGCACCTGTAGTTCTATAATCTGAGCTTAAGCTAAACTAGGCCAGCAACACATTAGACTGTGTTGAGGCTTCATCTAGTTGTACAAAGAAGTATCAATATAATAGCTTGTTTTATGTATTTCCTAAAGGTAACTGTTCAGTCCCCACCTAATTTTACACAGCATGTGAGGGAGCAAAGCCTGGTGACCGACCAGCTGAGCAGAAGGCTTATCAGGACCTATCAGCTGTACAGCCGGACCAGTGGGAAACATGTACAAGTGCTGGGCAACAAGAAAATCAATGCAATGGCCGAAGACGGCGATCCACATGGTGAGCATACCTGCGGGGCCAGGGGGCGGGGGTGAAATGTACTATGTTATTTCTTTAATGTCTATATGCTTTAGCTAGATGCTACCGATCAAAACATATTTAAATTCTTCATAGGCTGCTGTTAATTCCAAAATTCTAAAATCTAACATCTGCCCAAATCATTTGAATAATGGCCATTGTTGTCTTAGACAGTGGTCCTGCTATGCGATGTCATAAAACAATTCCTATTTAGCAAACCGATAATCAAAGTCCTGATAATCCTGTTCATTTTGTTATGTCAAAAGAGAAAAAAATAAAAAAACAACATCCACAATAAGCTACTAATGTTACTAGATGAGCCAATGCACCCTACCCCACACATAAAGAAAAGGTCAATTTAGGTGGAAGTCAACTGACCTACTAGACTTTGGGAGGACACCAATTTGCTCAAAGAAAATCCACACAGTGACAGAATACAAAACTATTTCATGTTACCTTTTTGGAATCAAACTTAAAATCCTAGGCCTGCAGGATACTTAAAATAGTCGACTGCTATTTTTTTTACGATCCTCAGCCTTGTTGATTAGAATCATTACAACAACGACAGTCCTTTAGCAGCAGATTAAATTCGGTGAGCTGTGTACTACAAGATAGAGTAGGAGATTATTTTTTTGTCCTTATGAGTCATTGCTTCATAAAGCTTGCACTCTAAATTTGGCATCTGACATATGATATCACATAACCTGTACAGTAACACCAGTTCTCGTCAACTATCCTAAAGGACTTAGCCACAGTACTCTCTGCAAACACATCCAACAGTTGTGGTTTGCTGGTCTTTATGAAATCAGCTTCAATGTTTTATTCATGTTGATGAAAATGTGGTTATAAAGTGACATAGGAATGATCAATGGAGGGGGGGGGGTGATGCAGGGTAAAAAAAACAACCCAACCCAAATAAAGAACCCTGACACTTAAAGAAATTTACAAATTTAAATGATGTTCTCGTTTTAACTGTGAGACCTTTTTAATAATCTGTAGTGTTCAGGTATAGATTTTCTATAGTATAGATCTTTTCAATTGAATCATATATATTGAAACATACACCTAAAGCAACATCATTTCTCATCAGCAGCGGTATGTAAAATCAAATAATTCTTTGTGGTTTAAAATACATTTGTGTTGAAAAAAAAAAATGATCTAAATTTGCAATAGCTTCTAAGACATCAAGGTTTCTTGAGACTGCTCCCCTGCTATTGTTGTGAATGCAGGCATGGGCCTGTACTTGAGAGACAAAGGTACTCTAAGCTCAGGCCTGTTCAGGTGGGAAGAGTCAGAGAGGCAGCTGTTAGTTTAGGAAGCCTATTTTTGCCAATCCGTGTCGTAAATTAAACGGACAATTAAATTCCGATCTTTGAAGTAGGCCTCGAATTTCCCTCAAGTTTTTTGTTCTTCGGAAATCTCTTGATACCAGCAAATCAAACAAAAGGATTTGTGCTTGTAAACTTCCTCTGTATTTCGAGAAATCTGTTAAATATAAAGGTAGATTTAATATTGAATAGAACACAGGGAATCCAATGATTACAGCATACTTCTCGAAACACAAGTTTGGCCGTCGATGTAGGAAAGTCATTTTTTTTTATATTTCATGTTTTGACAAATTATTACCAAGGGGAAAAACTGCTCTGTAATGTAAGTTCAATGTTAGACAAAGTGGACACAGACAGTCTGGTAGGGAAGGGGGTATGTCTACGTACAGACATTTTCCCACACGATTCATAAAATAAACCTTCATGTAGGATCAAAAAAGGAAACATTTCCTTTGAAAATTTTAAAGTAGGCAATATCAAGAAGAAAAAAAATATATACATATATCCATATTTATCAAGAATACATAGGCACACACAAACAATAAAAAGAGCTTATGAAGTATGATATAAAACAGAAAAAGAACAAGCTTTTTCTCAGATGTAAAGGTTTAAGAAAGTTGTAGTCTGTAAACGCTAAAAAGACATTCAAGATCGTTCTATATGAATCTCCAGAGAGACCCCTAATGTCTGGAAGAGCCATTAAAACTCTTCTTACTTTCACCTTTTTCAACATTTCCTGAATACTTTCTCCTATTCTCAGTGCTGTTTTGGGATCAAATGTGTCTTGCTGCATTTTTTCTGCATCAACGTAGCTACTTTCCTTCAAAGTTTCAGCTTGAAACATAATTTTACTGGGATAAAGCTGTCACTACAGCAAAATAATAGAAATGAAAATGCTAAGCTTTCCAAAAACATATCTCCAAAAAAAATCTCATGACCCCTTACTATAAAAAACATTTAAGGAGGAAATGGGGATGGGGGGCACATTAGTTTTCCAGCCACCTTAGTTAGCTATTAAATGCATTTAAGGTGAAAATATTCAGATTATGATCAAAATATAACAAGGTTAGCTGATGGAATACACAATTGCATATATATAAGATATACTAAGACAAACACATAAATATATATTTTATATGAACTAAGACAGCATAGGTACATGGGACAATTATTAAAGTTTTGAGAGTCTTTTTTTGCAATATAGGTATTGGGTATTACCACTACATTTAACATCTATTCTACGGGGTATTCATTAACTTTTGGAAAGGCACTCAGTATTAGGATGGAGAGGCCTTGAAAGCCAATCTAGATTACAATAGGGGTATTGCGCCAAAAAATCTCCACCTATTTGGAAATACTCTGCAGAATTGCTAACCATAACCAAACCCAATATGGCGCCAGAAATGTTTGAAACCCAAGGAAAGAAAAAGAGCCTCTACAAATAATAATTAATTACTTCCATTGGCTTAATTTGTACATTTCGAGCTTATATAAATGTAAATACCCTCTGGAAAACCTAATAAATTGCCTTATATAAAATAACTCATAAATCTTTGATGAGCCCAAAGTCTTGGTCCAATTTAAAAGCTTTGTGATCATTTCAAATTCCAAATGCATTTTTTTATTTCAAAGAAAGCCTTAACGCGATTGGTTTATTGTTGTTGAGTATAAGCCAATGCAAACTTCACCTTTACTACCTTAATTATATGATGGGGTCTCCTTTATTTAGAAAGGGGGTACCCAATGTAATTTCCTGTCTTGTCAGTAAAGCAACACACAAGGCCAAGAAGATCAAGACAAGATCCAGAAACAAATCGATATTCTTTAAGCTTTTTACTGAATTTCTCATTGATTTTTCTTTACACCCCCACTAAACTAATCTACAAGATATCAGCCTATTTTCACTGTCACCGTGAAAGCATTTTTATATGAAACCAGTTAACTGGCCAATAAATAATACATATTTTCAAAATATGTTATATAGTCCTTTTAGGCAGGAAATGTTTTTTCTGTTGCTCGAAACAACAAATCAGAGTCTTTCCTACAGTTGCATGATAGTTGGATTGTGATTGCTTAAAAGCAATACCATTTCTTTCCTTTCCCCTATAGACTTGAGTTTAGCAGATCATAAATACTATTTCATATAAGAGGAAGCCAGGAATCTACATCTAGTTTTCCATGCTCTGTGTGGGTAGATAGCAAAAGTTAAGCTGATCACCAGTCCCTCAATGCAAATTTACGTTTTGGGGGAAATAGCAAATATTCCTCAAAAAATAAAATAAAAATATTAATATTATTTCACGCCGCCATAATCACTTGCACAGTTGTCTCTCTTTTAATGCCATAATGTCCAAGAATAACTATTTGGAAAAAAGCAGGCAGAGCGCTGACGTATTAAGTTTCAATGCGTATGTGTGGGTGGGTTATTATTTTACTAACTCCTTTTTTTGTTAAGCTGCATTGACTCGATATTTGCATAATCAGGCTGAACTACGATCAATGATTCTGTTAAAAAAAACAGAAAGTAAATCAATAAAACTCAATGCGCAAGGTTGAAGCAAATTAAAGGGCATTTGCTATCCTCTGGGTCTTATTGGCTATTTCAGAGTTGATGCTTACACAGTAAACTAATTAAAAAAGAGATCTCAGATCATGGCATTGTTTTTGTAAACCTAGGAGAGCCAGATGACAAGGGGCTGTCTGATTATAAAATAAATGATTAATGGTGATAAATGTAGACACAAAACATTACACTAGCAATACTAAAAGCCAACGATTTTAGTTTGATTTATAAACATAAAATTTAAATAGACTAAATATAGTAATTGTGATGTCCTAGAATGACTGACAGTACAAATTTATTGTGATTAGCTTTGCCTGACTGCATAATAAATTCTTACTGGCCATAAATATAGACACCCACATTCATACTAGCAATCCCAAAAGCCTAAGATTTCAACATGATTTATACATATAAAAATGCGACATCTCAAATTAAGCAATATTTCGAAAGCCAAAGGCCGAAGCCATGAAATGAAAAGAGCATTTGCAACATCAACCTATAAGAATACTAGTTTAATTTTCATAGCGAAAACAACCCAAAAGCATCAAATAGCTGCAATGCAGTTAGCACTGAGCGGTAGTTTGCAAATTTGCCCAATTTTGTATTCTTGTAGAAGTGGGTATTTTTACATATACGTAAAAAATTGAATGCCTTTTTGTGGTTGTAGCAGACTTCTTTTTCTGAAATCTGAATATTAAATTGACGTTCTTTCTTTTGTCTCCCTACAGCCAAGCTTATTGTGGAAACAGACACATTTGGAAGCAAAGTCCGCATTAAAGGAGCCGAGACGGGTTATTATATCTGCATGAACAAGAAAGGAAAGCTAGTTGGCAAGGTGAGCTGGATTTAAAAGCATGACAAAATGTTGTCCTATGCCCACTGAGATGGAAGGCCTGTCAATGAGGTTAGGCATAATGAAAAACCTCTGGGGCGAGTATCGCAGTCAAGAGGCACAGAGAAGGTTTAAAGATTAAAAAAAAGAAGGGAGGAAATTCACGGTAAAAAACAATTTCTGATCAAAAGGAGCAGAAGAAATGGGAAAGGAACAGAGTAACAAAGACGAAATAAAAGAGTCAAAAAGAAGAAAAGCTGAAAGGGGAAAAAAGGGGGTGTTTCAAATTCCATATATCTTATTTAACAAATAGCCAAATTGCTTTGCTATTATGTACAATTACATGCTACAAGTATTTGGAATGTTAAGACACAAAGTTCAGACTGCCTCATCACTAAGCCCTGAAATCTTCACATTAGTCATGGTTGTTCTTTAACACCCAGAAACTGCTGTGAGGGGCTCTTTTAAAAAAAAAAACTCCACTTTCAAGCCATTATTGGCTCTAAAGATGTCTGTGTTCAATAAGGATTTTCATTCCTCGTATTCATTATTATGGGGGGGGGGGGGCAAGGGGGACCCAAGCTGATCAAAGTTAATACGCCCACTGCCTGCACATACCTGCTTTACAAATGCTTTTTCCTCCCAACCTTCCATTTCAGCAATTGACAATGACTTTCTGGTGGTTACAATGTTACAGTGCTGTACAACAACCTGTATAGGTCTACCCAACGTTTCAATTATACCGGAAATTAGAAATGGATTTGAATTTCTATCTTTCTGTGGGTATTTTAGAATTTCCATTTATTTAATTAAAAGTAAGCATTGTAGCAACCAATCAAATTGGATTAGACGATGATGCAATATAGTATTTTACAGGTCTTTTGCAACTGCTGGCCAACTCATTTTTGCATCACAAAGGAAAAGTTTTAATCTCCAACACGGAAAAGCCAAATAGCTGCACAGCATCGGTTAAAGTATTGATCTTTCCAGATCAATAACTGAGATATAATTCCGTTCCCTGAGTTATATATTAGTTCGGGGTTCCCAAACTTTTTTCATCGAGTACCACTTTCCATTCTCTAATTATATCAAGTACCACCGGGATAGTGGGATGCCACCCAACTAAAGACCATGGTAAAACATATGTACAAAACAACCATTAAAAGTGCAAAAAAGCACATATTTTTAAACATTTTTCGAGCAGTTCTGTACAGGTATAGTTAAGGTATAAATGTCAGGATATCAGGTTGAAGGTCAGTCTGCAGCCTTGTCAAGTACCACCTGGAGGTTTCTTGAGTACCACCAGTGGTACGAGTACCACTGCATGGGAACCCCTGTACTAGATCATTTGGACAAGTGTCATCTCTCATTAGTGAATATATGTTATATATAAATACATTAATATTTATGTACAAAACTAGAATATTTTTAATTTTTTGCATGTTTTAGCTATTTTGGATTGCAACAGCAGGTCTAAGTCAGACATTTTATGTGTTCTCATTTTACGATTTCGATATATTCTTACCTCTGTACTTTTTTCTTTTTGCAGACAAATGGAAGAGGGAAAGATTGTGTCTTTAGTGAGATTGTCTTGGAAAATAATTACACAGCATTACAAAATGCCAAGTATGAAGGATGGTACATGGCGTTTACCCGAAGAGGACGCCCAAGAAAGGGATCCAAGACAAGACAACACCAACGAGAGGTTCACTTCATGAAAAGGTTACCCAAGGGCCACCACACCACCGAACCTCATAAACGCTTTGAATTTATTAATTACCCTTTTAATCGGAGGAGTAAAAGAACTCGATACTCAAGCTCTCGATAGGAACCGTATAATGGTCCATTCCGCGGACATTTCAAAACAGACTACTCTATTCTAATATAAGTTTAAAAAAAGAAAATGTGGACTAGCGGTTTATATATAAATATGCCTATATATTTTTTGTTTTTACAGAAGATGATTTATTTTTCTATTCCTACAAGACTTTTTTTTTTAAAGAAAAAAAAAAAAAAGAACATCCTTATGGACCTACAAAAAGTGCGCTCTTCCTTTAGATCTTAGACCTTTTTTTAAAAATACTTAGAACATTGTAGTAAAGAATGAACCTGGGACCAAAAGTGCTACTTAACGATCAAAACACTTAACCAAAAAGAAAAAAAAAAACAAGAAAAACAGGACAAGGGCAAGAAGACTGAAGAAGGAACCTGACCTTCCTTTTTTTACCTTTCATCGACATCCGTTAGCGGATTAATTGATCACATATGCTTTTGATTATTTTTAAGAGCTGTTTATTTACCTATACTCTTTCCTTGGTGGAAAATTTCAAATTACCTGTCTCGAACAGGCTTTCATGATGAGCAAATATTTTTTTATTCCAACGAGGACAAATTTTGTTTTTGTTTGACACAAAAAATGAAATCTCAAGACTTGCGACTGCATGGTGGTAAAACAAAATGCATCCCAGTGGTAGAAATCAGTTGTAAAAATATAGTGATAACATTATTTTTTTCGAAACACTGTACAAATGTCAGTTTCCTGGCAAGACCTTTGTCCTTTTTTTGAGGATATGTGTAAATATTAATATTAATAATGGAAATATTTATTTAAATGTGTATTAAAATTTGTACTAGAATAACATGACTACATGTTTTTTGTCATATATATATATATATATATATATATATATATATATATATATATAGAGTTTTTCATGATGAGAGACCAAGGATCTTCCTAGGTCTAGCACTTTAAACCTCACAGGCTTTTTTAACACAAAACAAAGGCAATCCATACCTAAAGGTTCCTAACTCTATGATGATTAAGAGAAGGGATTATACTGGTGAAGCAATAGTTAAAGAGGTAGTCCAGCCACTCTACCCATCCAACCCTACTTTCCCCTATGCTAGGTCTGATTTGGGCAATAAAATAAAAAAAGCCTTGCCTCATCATATCATCCTATGATCTGAGCAGTTGACGGACAATCTTTAGCTGGAGCCTTTTCCACTGATTGGCAGGTGGGTCACGGAGTCCTTCGAGCAGTGCCGCCACTCTGATCATAGGATGATCAACCTCTTGCTTGGTGGGTGACAATTCCTGGAGCAGCGCAGCCACCCTGCTGTGGACTTCTGTTAAAAGGGCTGCTACCCTCCAGGATTGGAGTACAATAGCAGAGGTCAGGTGAGTAGTTTTTAAAAATGTTATCACCCGTATTGATCTTAGTGCAGAGGGAGTGGGATGGCTGGATAAATGTATCTTTAACATTATTTTTAGAGATGAGCGAACCGGTTCGGACGAACCGGAATTCGCTCCGAATTTCAGGAAATATTCGATTCGGCACGAACCCGAATATTTTGTGGTTCGTGCCGATCGAATTTTTCCTGAAATTAAAAAAAAAAAAATGCCGGCATGGTGGGAGCCGGCCGGCGGGCCGGTAAAGCCGGCCGGCCCGCTCCCACCATGCCGGCATTTAAAAAGAAAAAAAAAAAAGCATTTTTGCCGGCATGGTGGGAGCGGGCCGCTCCGCTGTCAGCGGAACCGGCCGGCCCACTCCCACCATGCCGGCATTTAAAAAAAAAGCAAACACTTACCTGCAGGTCCGGAGCGTGGAGGCCGGCGCCGCTCTCAGCTGTCATCAAAAAAAAGCAAACACTTACCTGCAGGTCCGGAGCGTGGAGGCCGGCGCCGCTCTCAGCTGTCATCTGAGGGCGCGTCATCAGAGGGGCCCTCTGATGACGCGCCCTCAGATGACAGCTGAGAGCGGCGCCAGCCTCCACGCTCCGGACCTGCAGGTAAGTGTTTGCTTTTTTTTTTAAATGCCGGCATGGTGGGAGCGGGCCAGCCCGCTGACAGCGGAACCGGCCGGCCCGCTCCCACCATGCCGGCATTTTTGATGGGGAACTTCGTAAAAGTTCGATTCGGCCGAACCCGAATTTCTTTGTGAAATTCGGCGAATCGGCCGAATCGAACTTTTCAAAAGTTCGCTCATCTCTAATTATTTTACCTGCCAGAGATTTTTGTACAAGACATTGTTAATTGAGAAAGGCAGTTAGACAACTGCCAAAACAGCAACTTCAGTAGCTTTGAGTTATTACTATATATATATATATATCATGACCTGTATGAAGGAGAATCTTTTTTTTTTTCACGGAGTACCACTTCCCATTTTGCAGTTGTCCCAGGTACCACCTGCACTACCAGTAATACAAACAGGAGGGTGGAGGCCCTACAGTATATTGGCCCAGCAATGCAAGCTCTTCTGCTAGCAATGCAATCATTCCAAGATGCTCCACTTCTGTAGCTTCTTCTTCTCTACTGGAGCAGTAATTTGTCTGCAGTGCTTCATGCCCCCCCCCCCCACACACACACACACATACACACTTTTACCTCCAGTGGCCTTGAGCACCAGAGGGGAACTCAAGGAGCTTGAATACCGCTGGTTGGGAACCCCTGCACTATTGCAGACAGCTTAGGCACTTTTATTACATTTATGTTCTTGTGAGTTAGTTAATATCTTTAGTGTGATGCTGGTCTTCATTCTGGCGTTTTTTTAAAAAAGCGATGGGCCAGAAGGGATTTAAGTGATTTTGTGTAGGGGTCATTTATTGTATTGCTAGACACCTCTGAGCAGGTTACTGGATCAGAATTGCTTTGAATTCTGAGAATACTGAGATGGAGGTCCCATAATGATTTAGCTGGAAGGCTGATTTAGGGATAATTAAGGCTTTGGATGTAATTTATAGTGACCAATCTGATATCTGTTCCATGTAAATGGGTTGAAATTGTGGCTTGCTTGGGTGATGTCATGCGCAAAATGTCTCTGCACATTGTTATTGTCTCAAGGCTGCTACTGACCCTTATGAATTGAAATCATTAATATACTTAACGTCATTTTTTAGAAATGTATTAATCACTCCAGTTCCCTACAGTAGTCTGTTAGATTCATCCTTTCATTCTGTAATGCTTCACTGTAGGTTGATGATGCAGTGAAACAGTCGTATTTCCTATGTCAAACTTTTGATTTATTCTACACCTTCAGGGCTGGCTCCAGGCTTATGTGGGCCCTTGGGTGAGTTTCAGAGGGTCCTCTGCATTGTGCCACAGTGTGCTGCAGTTTACCTGTAAGTGGCCGAGGAGCAAAGTTGAGGAAGGGGTGCAGGTCAATGGTTAGGGGGGCAGGGTTAGGTGAGGGGTGCAGGTCAATGGTTAGGGGGGCAGGGTTAGGTGAGGGGTGCAGATCAGGGCGCGGGGTTAGGTGAGGGATACAGGGTTAGGTAAGACAAGCCACTCACAACTCTTGAGCACATGATCTCGTCTCTCCCCCTGCCTGGTGATATCTCTGATAGGCAGCAGGGGCATGCTGCAGCAGCTATAAGCTAAGAAGCCCTGGGTCCTGGCACTTGTCCAGGTAAACCCGGTGCTGGCACTGGCCGTGTACACCTTTATACTGCATTGGTGCATTCTCCATAGCACTTTATAGACTATATAATAATGATAATAAAATGTGGTTGTGCACACATAGGTATGCAAAGTGAACAAAGACAAACCATCCAGCAAATAGTCAGTGCACAAGTTCCTGGAGTGTAAGGGTTGCCATTAGTACAGTGCCCAGAGAGCAGTTGGAAATCGAACCTACAACCCTGTGGTCACAAGATCAGCCCCTTAACCACTAGTCCTGGCTGCCTCCAGTTAACATCAAAGTGTGTTAATGGATTGCTTAATGAACTCTATGATGTATGATCAGAGCTGTTGGCCGTGGTTAAATTTGGTCATGGTTCAATTTCTTTGGTCTCGACACTCCTTTGTAGGTCCAAAAAGTATGCAAAAATATACTAGAATTATATGCTGCTACAAGACTGTTGGGTGCACATATTTTATATTATGTTTACTTTAGTATTTACTAAAATAGGCCCAGAATACACTACGGTAACTGGGGTAACTGGTCAGGACAACAGCAACTGCCATCTGGATACCTGGACATTTTTTTCAAGATGGTGGCAGAGAAGCTCAGCCTTCCCAGAATGAAGTTCACCATCAGTATGCTTGTATGCTTTGCCCCTATTGGATCCCACCCCCGTTCAGATGCTTTCCATCTGCAATTAGCTCTACTGAAAATATGCCTCCGAGCGCACTGATTGGACGAGCGGTCGCGCATGCGCCGTAGGAGCGGGGTGAGGTGAGTTTTTTCTGGCGTTCTGGGGGGTTTCACGCAGCTGGGCACCCCCGATCGGGGTGCACCGCGGAAGTGGACCAAAACCCAGGATAGTGAAAATCCTGGGTGTTGGACCACTTTAAGTTGTTCAGCAGCTTCCTGCTGCTGCAACCTAGCCCATCAACCAGCTTTTCTCTGTTCGGGCCGAATGTCGAACTCGAACCCGGACTTCTGGCTGAAATCTGTGTTCGGGCTTGGGAACCTGAACTTGCAACTTTCAGTACAAACCCGAACTTTGCAGGTTCAGGTTTGCTTATTAATTATAAGGTGAGTATTGCCTTGTTTAATTCCTAGAGATGCCCTTTAATTTACAACTGATATAGTGCACAGAAAGTGCTAGGGGGTGAGCAGAAAGCACTAAGGTTTTAGTAAAGAAGGCTATGAGTATTGGTTGTTTGTTCAGGTTTGAATTTACAAACATATCTGACAAGCGGTTACATTTTGACCCAAAAAGACCAAAGTGCAAAAGCTTTGGGATATGTTTTATTTACTCATGTGACATGAGAAAAGTGAATGAGAAATCGAATTGGAGTATTTCATTTCCCTACAGTTGACTTCAAGTCAACTATAGGCTTTGGTAGACCTTGGAGTCTAAATCAGAAGCTTTGGTGAAGAAGGCTTTGAGTAGAGGTTAATGGTTAGGCTTTGTATTTAACAAATTAACCACTAACTGGTTGACTTTTACCTGCTCAAAGAGATTAGACTGACAAAGCTTTGGGGCATCTTATATTTTCTCAATTGGAGCATTACATTTTTCTATTTTGTTTTTTGACTTTCGTTCTGCTTAAAGCCTACTGTGTCCACCAGAAGATCATCTGGGGTTTGCAGGTTCTGTTTGCCTAACTAACCAAAATCATCAATGGTGGACTGTTAGGAACATCCTCTCCCACCAAACCCAGGACTAGGTAGCCAATTATCACCATATCTACATTTCCATCGGCTGCGTGGTCTTAGGTTTGCTAGGAGGGCAGCAGGGGAACCCACATTGGGATGACTCTATGCTGTAGGAGTGAGAAGTCTTTTTTGACTTTAGGTCCTCTTCAAAATCTTTAACTAATGTGGGAACTTTGACCTTTGATATTTTCAAAGTTTGAATGTAAAACATCTTAAACTGCTGAATTATGATGGTGTATCCCCCTACACACACAAAGACAGCCTGTACCTCCCTGGGCACTTTAAAATAGAAACATAGAAGGGTGATGGCAGAAGGAGAGCATACGCCCCATCTAGTCTGCCCTTATGTGTATACTGTATGTTCTCATTATCTTAGGATAGATGGAGGCTTATCCCAGGCATGTTTAAATTCAGTGACTGTCGACTACCTCCTCTGGAAGTTTGTTCCAAGCATCTACTACGCTTTCTGTAAAATAATATTTTCTAACATTGCTCCTGATCTTCCCCCCGACTAGCTTCAGGTTGGGGCCCCTTGTTCTAACATTAAGTTTCATCTTAAAACACTTCCCTCCTAAACCTTATTCAATCTTTTCACATATATAAGGGTCTCCATCATGTCCCCTCTCTCCCTTCTTTCCTCCAGACTGTACAAATTAAGTTCTTTAAGTCTCTCCTGAATGAGTTTTAAGTTTAAGTCCTTCTACCATTTTTGTTGCCCACCTTTGGACCCGTTCTATTTGAATAATAGGCTTGATTCAAAGAAACATTCCTCAGGACTTTCGTAGCTGTCTGTGAAAGTTTTGGTGGGTGTTTGTCATTTTTTTGCTTTTTTTCGTACATTTTTCACTCGCACGAACGTTCGGGAGAATGCGTATATGCGCTTTCGATTAGCGAAAGCAATTCGGAACATTTCCAAACAAAATTGGAAAATTTTCGTTCCTTCAGAAAACTTCCGTTGCTGGGATGGTTTACGTCACATTCAGAGAGCTGTTTGCCGACGGCTCACCACCCTATAAATTCGTATAATTGTAAAACCACTTCCGACACCTCTGAGGACTCGGATTGCTATTTTTGAACATGTTTTGCGGCTATGTGGAGGAGTCTGCGCGCCTTTAGCACCAAGGCATTGCATGTATCAGCATGGCCGAGGCCATAAATTGTATAGCAATGCATACCTGAATCAATACATTTCATGTATGCCTTATAGATGCATTTTAATGCTGACCTAAATTAGTCTTTAGCATGTAAAAATGTATTTTTCCACACATCCACATAATTGCTATATTTTTTAAGACTTATGTTCTTTGTGAATTATATTTGAATTGTTGAACTTGAATCTTAATGTGTTGTAGGAGTTAGTGTTTTAGTCGGTTACCTTTGCTTTGTGTAATTATTTTATATTTGGTTGCAGGAACTGCAAGATGTGCTGCTCGCCCTTGCTCCTGATGCCCGTTCTTTGCCTGCAGAATGCGGGCCAGGGGTTCTCTAATCGGGCACTATGCAAAACCCGGGCCGTGGTGGCGAGGGCCCTCTGGCTTATGAAGTCCAGATTTAGGTGTTTGGACCATACGGGGGGGGGGGGGGGGGGGCACTGCAGTATGACCCCAACAAGGTTATCCCAAAATTGTAATTTACAGGGACCACACGTGCCAGAGTGGCACAACTGAGTGTCAGGGTCCTTCAGTTGGTGGGCGAGATGCAGGAGCTGTGCAACTCGTTGGGGACCACAGATGAAGAATAATGTTCAGTGGCCTGCCATTGCTATGTATTTAATTATTTATAGTTGTAAAAAGTTGAAATTTAACACATTTTTTAAAAATGCATATTTGATGCTGGTAATTATTTTGAAAAAGTTACATTGTCATTTCATTAACAAACTACATTAACACAAAACTAATAGGCACAGAAATATTTAAAGATGAATATTCACATGACCGATAAGTGGTTTGGGTGAGCTTTAAGGGTCCAAAAGGGAAGATGGAGGATGGAGTGCTAAGTGGTTTAGCTAAACATTGTAGTAGAAGTGAGGGTGGCAAATATGTAGGCGAGCACTTTCATGACTTAAGTTTGTAGTGCGCAGGCGCAAGATCGTAAGGATTCCGTCTGGACGTTTATTTTTGGTAAAATGGAAACAGAATCTATCGGGAAACGTAAAGGATTCGTTGGAGGATACGATGGGAAAAGGGCAAAAACGAAAGCCTACGTTGTAACATGTGGAAATGAAACGGAAAAGTCTGGATGGAAAATGACATCCGCGTAATTCGTAATCTGACGTACGAACGGACGGAAACTTTACACAAGGTTTTCAATGCATGCATAGAATCGCTCGAACGCTCATACGAGAGCGGGAAATTTTGAAAATGTTACGACGTCGGCACCAAACCGAAAGTTTTTTTGTGTCTCTCTGAATCGAGCCTAATGTCTTTTTGTAGGTAAGGTCTCCAGAACTGCACACAGTATTCTAGCTGTGGCCTCACCAGGGCTCTATACAGCGTCATCACAACCTCCCTCTTCCTACTGGTGATGCCTCCAGCTATGCAGCCCAGCATCCTGCTTGCTTTTCCCACTTCCTGGCTACACTGTCCACTCATCTTGTGGCTTTTAGTAATCAGCATCCCCAAATCTCTTTCCTCTGAGGTCCTTATATATATACATTCCTTATATATGTACACATACCTTCTCTTGTAACTTCCTGTTCCCTGAAGTAGGGGCTCGCAGGAAGCAGACATAGAGGGGTTAGGGTCCCAATGAACATGGACCCCTACTGACCAGGGGAGGGGGGGGGGGGGGCTTGATGTAAAATTGAACATACGGTTTAGTAAAAATGAGCACTTTCCTTTTTATTTTCTTAAGTGGTCACATTGTAGTTGGTAGACCTTGTTGTATAAATCATAAAGTCACTAAGGTTTTAGTGACAAACCTGGGCAGGAGGGTTTGGGTCCAATTTAAAAGTGGATAAAACTGGGCATTTTGCAACATCTAATGTACTAAATACTTTTCCAATTACGTATCCTGAGCTCTGAGTCCCTAAATCTTAAATGCAGATGACCATTTTCAACACTGCAGGTAGCCATGAGCCATGGCACTAAGGGAGCAATGCTGCTCTACCAACAGAACAGAAGCTTGACAAGCTTAGGCCAATGTGACTGCAACAGGCCGTCTTTCTACATCACTTGCCTCAAAGTTACATTTTAGAGAGAAAAGTAAAGTAAAACTAACTAATGGCCGGTAGTGTAAAATGAGAAACTGCGAAACTGAGCGCCAAGATATTTATATTTGGTTTCTTTCGAAGCATCCTAGAATAGCATTTGAAATTTCAGCTTGATTTATTGGCCTGTACGTCAGTTATTTTAGCATACACTAACATGACGTGATTCTCCAATTATGTTGGTCTGACACTGACGCTGCAGAATGACAAACATCAAATCTATTCAGAACATTGTGAAATGCTAAATACTGCGCTAATCGGACCTTGGAATCAAATTATATAAATATATGGACAAGTGAAGCTAAAACACTTTACTGTACATCTGTCGCAAAATTTGGAATCAATTTATATAAATATATGGATAAGTGCAGCTAAAACACTTTACTGTACATCTGTCGTCAAATTTGATCCTGTAAAAAAAAGAAAATACTTTAAAATGCACATAAAGAACCTGTTTGGGAAAAAGGCAAAAAAAACTATACTGGTTGTATTTTTTGTATGATCAGCTTTGTAATTACACAGTAGTCAGGTTCAAGTCGACCCACCAGGGACCCCCCCCCCTGTGGGCCCCTGAGATGTGGGGTCCTTTAGAGGCCCCATTTCTAAAGGGGATGGGCCACTATGTCATAGCAAATACTGTGCAATTAATTTTTCTAGCTGTTTTAGGTAATGCTGTGATATGGCTGGAGAGAACAGGTTATTCACTCACACACAGTACAGTTAGGGTTAACATCTGTGAGCCTAAGCCAATAATGTATGTAACTGAAGGGTTGGCCCCAGGGGTGCAACTACAATGAGGCCATGTGAAGCAGCTCCCTCAGGCGGCACTGCAGATGGATTGGCAATCGATAAACTATCTTATCTATAATTGATGAACTACCTTATGGTCAAGTGGAGATTGGGGGGTGCTGATGCATGCTGTCATGATTTTACAGTCTATTGGTGGCTCAGCATCTGGGGAACAGCCCCCTTAACCCCCCTCCCACTCCCACAAAATGCTGCTGATCTCCATTTAGGAAGGATCCAGACAGAATGGCTCACTGCTCTTGAGTGGATGTCACCTTTCTATTGGTTCTCCTCCATCAGCAGAGAGGCTAGGATCACTCCTGGTTGGCCTCCAAAGTCCTTTCTCTTCGGGGGGCCCAGTATATCCCTATACTAGGTATTCTATAGATTTGGCCCTGTGAACCAGGCATGCCCTGGAAGATGTCCACTCTTTGTAAGAACAAACCCAAATGAAGCCCGCAACTGGAAAAGTGGGGGTATGCCAGGTACCAACTTTTACTCAAGGTGGTGATCATGGACAGAGCCGGTAAGTAAAGATGATCCAGAGGGGGGTAAAGCTTTTGTTAATCTTTTGCTCAGAGAATAAATGTAATATTTCCGCTTTATTTTTATTTTTTTACAATAAGGCTCCATCCGTGTATATTTACATTAATTACCTTACTAAGATAGATTAACAAAAATGACATTGAATTATTTCAGGCTTTAACTGTCATTCTGAACATTCCTCTGCACTATATAACCCAAATGACTCCAGGTCCTCCACCCTGACCACAGGGGGCGTCCGGATTTTGATGCCCCGCCATGCACCGTCGTCCCTGGAAACCTGTATCAATCAGACAGGAGATAAACCACTACAAATATATATATATATATATATATATATATATATATATATATATATATATATAGTGTTGGACTGCCTCACCAGAGCATGACAGGATCCTCTGGTTCATCAGGGCAGTACAAAAAGTACAAGACTAAAACAACATTTTTGCCATGAAGTATTTTCTCTGTTTATAATTTGTATAGTAAGTTACTTTGGTTATTTAAGTAATAAACATTACACTTTTTTATTTACAACAATGTTATAAATGGATAAATGATGGTCTTGATGATTTTCTCTGGTGGGCCTTAAGAATGATTTCCTCTAATGGGCCTTAAAAATAATTTCCTCTTGTGGGACCCAAGAATGATTTCCTCTGGTGGGCCTTAGGAATGGTTTCATCTGGTGGACCCAAGAATGATTTCCTCTGGTGGCCCCAAGAATGATTTCCTCTGGTGGGACCCAAGAATGATTTCCTCTGGTGGGATCCAAGAATGATTTCCTTGATTTCCTCTGGTGGCCCCAAGAATGATTTCCTCTGGTGGGACCCACGAATGATTTCCTCTGGTGGCCCCAAGAATGATTTCCTCTGGTGGCCCCAAGAATGATTTCCTCTGGTGGCCCCAAGAATGATTTCCTCTGGTGGGATCCAAGAATGATTTCCTCTGGTGGCCCCAAGAATGATTTCCTCTGGTGGCCCCAAGAATGATTTCCTCTGGTGGCCCCAAGAATGATTTCCTCTGGTGGGATCCAAGAATGATTTCCTTGATTTCCTCTGGTGGCCCCAAGAATGATTTCCTCTGGTGGGACCCACGAATGATTTCCTCTGGTGGGACCCAAGAAGGATTTCCTCTGGTGGGATCCAAGAATGATTTCCTTGATTTCCTCTGGTGGCCCCAAGAATGATTTCCTCTGGTGGGACCCACGAATGATTTCCTCTGGTGGCCCCAAGAATGATTTCCTCTGGTGGGACCCAAGAATGATTTCCTCTGGTGGGATCCAAGAATGATTTCCTTGATTTCCTCTGGTGGCCCCAAGAATGATTTCCTCTGGTGGGACCCACGAATGATTTCCTCTGGTGGCCCCAAGAATGATTTCCTCTGGTGGCCCCAAGAATGATTTCCTCTGGTGGGATCCAAGAATGATTTCCTCTGGTGGCCCCAAGAATGATTTCCTCTGGTGGCCCCAAGAATGATTTCCTCTGGTGGCCCCAAGAATGATTTCCTCTGGTGGGATCCAAGAATGATTTCCTTGATTTCCTCTGGTGGCCCCAAGAATGATTTCCTCTGGTGGGACCCACGAATGATTTCCTCTGGTGGGACTCAAGAATGATTTCCTCTGGTGGGATCCAAGAATGATTTCCTTGATTTCCTCTGGTGGCCCCAAGAATGATTTCCTCTGGTGGGACCCACGAATGATTTCCTCTGGTGGCCCCAAGAATGATTTCCTCTGGTGGACAGAAGAATGGTTTCATCTGGAGGGACCCAAGATTAATTTCCTCTGGCAGGCCCCAAAAATAATATACTTTGGTCACCTTCATGAATGATTATAGTGTTCCTCAAGAATAATTTAATCTGTGTTACAAAATGTAATTAATCTAATTAACGAATGATTAAGCAGTTAATACAGATTAATCCAATTAAACAATTATGACACCTTACATACATTTTTAAAAAAGGAGCAACGACAGAGAGTTAAAGGAGGTGTATCGTGAAATTGTATAATAATATAATTCCATATAATCACATTGGCTAATGAGAGGAGGAGTCAGTTATACACCTGAACTGAATAAAACTCCTGTCAAGCTTGTGGTTTATTCTCCGAGGGCAAGTGTATGTATTAGGGGAGACAGAACGCCCCCCCCCCCTAAATTCCTCTTCCTACCTGGCAGGATATTTCTTGATGTTGTGTGTAAAAGTGACCCCTCCTCCTGCCGTCCAGCATATTTATGTGTATATTTATCATTGGGCCAATTTTTCAAGATAGTTCTCCTTTAAAGTGGGCCAACACCCAGGGGTGATCGGCCCGGGAATCTATAAGATTCCTGGGCCGATCACCTCACACACCGCGGGACATCCAAGATCAGGATGTCCCGCGGGGTGTAACCCCCCCAAAACCCCCGAAAAACCTTACCTCTCCAGACGCTGCTTCCGCCGCCGCCGCCTCACTTGCGCTCCTCCAGACGGCCGTCTCTGAATGGCCGGCGTGGGCGCGCACACGACAAGAGTGACGCGCGGGAGGCGGCGGCGGCGGCGGGCGCGATCCCTTGTCCGCCGACGGACGTCACTTGTCCGTCGGCGGGCATTGGACAGCGCAGTCACGTGGGAGCGTGGAGAGGTGAGTTTTCGGGGTGTTTGGGGGGGTTTTAGGCAGCGGGGCACCCCCGATCGGGGTGCCCCAGGGAAGTGGACCAATACCCAGGATAGTCAAAATCCTGGGTGTTGGTCCACTTTAAGATATTGCATTCTACAATAGTAGACTGAGATGCATGCTCTCCGGAACATACCTAGCCAAAAACTAAAAATTATACATCCGACCAGCAAATACCTCCCAGGCGCCATCTTTAACCCCCGGGCAGACTACGATGATAGGGACTAGCCAGTCAAATGTGTCAGTGGATGTAGATCTCTTTCCTATTGTCTCCTTTCCTCACAACACTTGATTTAAACCTCATAGTTCGTATTGTTCCTGAGACTGCCCCGCTGAGGTCCCCAGCGATGATGCAGGGGCTATAGCATTGGGGCTGAGGTTGGCTTGTGATTACAGTGGGACTGGCTACAGGAGGATGAGAAGGAGACTAAGGGGGCAAGGAGGGGGCAGACTACGATGAGAGGACCTCAACCCAACTGACAGGGACTAGCCAGTCAAATGGGTCAGCAGATGTAGATCTCTTTCCTATTGTCTCCTATGCTCACAACACTTGGTTTAATCCTCATAGTTTGTATTGTTCCCTGTACTATATGTTTACCTTGTCTGTAATCAGGGCCGGCGTCAGCACCGGTCAGCTGCCGAGGGCCCCCATCCCCCAGGGGGGCCCACTGATGACTGGCACAATGTGGGTAACCCTTCTAGTGCCAGCTTCATGAGTCTCACGTAGTAGCCTCTCCTACAGTTAAGTTCCAGCTATGTGAGACTCACTAAAAAATGGCTCCAATAGGGATTGGAGGGCAAGCAGTCCTTCTTAGCTTTGACCATGGAATTTGTAGACCCCTGACCCGCGACTCTCCACCGCAAAGGGGCCCACTGAGACAATGCCGCTCAAACCTGGAGCCGCCCCTGTCTGTAATCATACCTTGTAAAGCGCTACAGAAGATGATGGCGCTATATAGATAAACATTATTATTATTAATAATAATAATATGCCTGTTTTGGTAAATATTGGTTGCTCGGCCGCGGGCTTCCCAGGGATGGCGCACAGCGGCATGCCACAATGCAGCCAGGGTGAAAGGACCTCAAAGAATTTTGCTGTAATATAAACTAACATAAAATAATTGATGTAGTTGTCTTTGAAGGTTTGTACTCATCTGATTCATAATATAAATGTACTAATAAGTCAAAGAAACTGGACTTGCTGCAGTTCTTCTGGAAGACATCATCATAAATCTGCACCACTGAGCAGAAAAGGGAATCTAACTCCAGGACCACCAGTGAAAGTGGAATGTAGGACAGGAGAAATAATATGATTATACTCTATGTAGCTTTCAA
The DNA here is from genome assembly GCA_027917425.1 of Gastrophryne carolinensis. Lineage (NCBI taxonomy): Eukaryota > Metazoa > Chordata > Amphibia > Anura > Microhylidae > Gastrophryne > Gastrophryne carolinensis. The sequence continues at coordinate 600,349,819 of CM051235.1, forward strand.
AAGCCCAGAAAAGGATTTTAACCCTGTTTGCTGCTGGCTGAAAAATACTTTAGAATCATTTACTAATGTCCATAGGGGCATTCTGTTTCCGTCCGTCCTGCAGTTTATCATGTTGCAGAAATCCCATGATCTGGCTAAATACTTACCTATGTGCACATCACAACTTGGTGGTTTGCCAGCAGTGGTGCAACTGGCAACTGTGAGAGGATCCAGATCCATAGCACACTAACCAACCCCTCCCACCACTGGTAAGCATGACATAGATGAATAAATAGGGATAAGCCAGAAATTAATTTTTGATAGAGGTTCAGTTGACACAATTACGTGCAGCTGTTGCAAGTTCCCCTATCGAACAGAGATTTGAGGGCAGGGGCCAAAATTCAGCCCTGGATTTTACCAGCCTCTGGCCAGCCTGAGACATCCCCGCTGAGCCCCCAACCATGATGCTGGGGCTATGGCTTTGGGGCTGAGGTTGGCTTGTGGTTACAGTGGGACGGGGTACAAAAGAATGAGGAGACTAAGGGGGCAAGGATTGAATGTGGGTGTTAAAAGCAGCAACCCAACCCCAAAGCAGAGCTGGCATTGTCCCAGGTCTCCCTATGACCAGTCTGCCCCTGTTTGAGGGTAAAAGTTAAGTATATTTTTCCAAGCTTACCTGGTGAGGCTTGTTCTAGGGACAGAACAAGACCCTACCCGACAAAAGGTTGACATAGTGGGTTTGTAGGAAAAGTCGTGGCTTCTCCTAAAGACCTCAGAGCAGATATGTCAAAGGGAGTGAAACGACCCACTTACCTGCCACTTACCTGCCACCTATTCCCAAGTCGCACATCGCTTACCTGCTGTGCCGGTATGAAAAAACATCCATGCGGGTTGGGTATGGTCTCAGTCTGGAGTACACAAAACATGACCTATTGCCAGGCCTTGAGGAAGAGGGTAGCAACCCCTGATCTAAAGGATACCCAGTGTCATATCTTGGACAGAGAACGGGTCAAAGGAGGTGTTAAAGTAACCATATTATTTCTAGATATTCTTGATGTTGTGTGTAAAAGTGACCCCTCCTCCTGCCATCCAACATATTTATGTGTATATTTATCACTGGGCCAATTTTTCATGATAGTTTTTTAAGTTTTTGCACTTCTACAGCAGTGGAGATGCTTACCCTTCCAGAACATACCTAGCCAAAAACTAAAAATTCAACATCCAACCAGTAAAGACCACTCATGGTGTATCCCAGATGCCATGCGCACCTTCCCCACCCCCCGGGCAGACTACAATGAGAGGACCTCAACCCAACTGATAGGGACTAGCCAGTCGCATGGGTCAGCGGATGTTGAGCTCTTTCCTATTGTCTCCTGTGCTCACAACACTTGGTTTACACCTCATAGTTCGTATTGTTCCTGAGACAGCCCTGCTGAGGTCCCCAACGATGATGCTGGGGCTATAGCATTGGGGCTGAGGTTGGCTTGTGGTTACAGTGGGACTGGCCACAGGAGGATGAGAAGGAGACTAAGGGGCCAAGGAGGGGGCAGACTACGATGAGAGGACCTCAACCCAACTGATAGGGACTAGCCAGTCGAATGGGTCAGCGGATGTATATCTCTTTCCTATTGTCTCCTGTGCTCACAAACTTGGTTTAAACCTCATAGTTTGTTCCTGAGATGTCCCCGCTTGAGGAAGAGGGTAGGGACCCCCTGATCTAAAGGATACCTAGTGTCATATCTTGGACAGAGAAAGGGTCAAAGGAGGTGTTAAAGAAACCATGCCACATACAATTCAATTTTAGCACCTTCCCAAAGTGAAATCATGCACATGCCATCAAAATCTTACCTTTATGAGGTCCTTGAACCTACAATGATGATTTGAGTGACACGAAACAGTATCTGATGCTGTAGCTTTTTGTTCAAGTCATTCTGAATGGTGAGTTGGATGACTTGTGAAACATGTCCAAAAATTATTTCTTACAGTTAAGACGTTTAATGATTGGATTTGATCAATATTTTTAATTACCACAAACATCAGGGAAAGAAAGCAATTTTTACCTTTGTTGCCATACTGCATCTTAGTTGCATTGCAGAGTGAATATCCTGCCACTGGGGTCCTGTCATTCGAACCTCAACTGATCAGCTGCTTGGAACTAATTGCTTTTCTTCTGCCTAAGCAGGAGCTCGATGTTACAGGGAAATCAATGGGTTTGAAAGGTAAGCACTATATTGGCCATCTTCCCAACCAAAAAAAGCCAACGAGTTTTAAGCAGTGTGGGACTATTTAAGTAGGTCAGTCACAGTGTGGTCTGTTAAAGGAAGAGGCATGGATTACTTTCAGGGCTAGAATTACTAAAATGCGGAAATCTCTCTACCTCATGTCAGAGAACGTGTGGCCTTATTTGGTGAGCTGGCCAACTTAGCTGACCACTATTCCCCAAAGGTTAACAGCAGGGGAGTACATAGGCTTCACAGGGCCCCATATAAAAAAATTATAGTGGGTCTTAGTTAAGTAATCCCCCATTCCTACCGAATTAAATAAATACCCCCCCCCCCCAATCACACACACACACCCCAGTCCTCAGAATTAAGTGGAAGCCCCCCAAGCCCTCTTGCTCTACCCTCCCAGCCCATGATCTGCCCCTACAATACTAAAGCATCAGTACCATCACTTTAAGAGTGGCCATATCCACATCCGCCCATGAATTGTCCCTGCAATTCCATAGTCTCGGCTGACAAATTAACTCACTTTCACAGACTCAGGGGATCAGCTGTTTTCTGTCTGGGCAGGATTAAAGTGGACATAAAGTCAAGAAAAATCTTTAGGTCCATGTATTCCATATATTGGGATGCCCCTCTTGCTCTACCCTCCCAGCCCATGATCTGCCCCTACAATACTAAAGCATCAATACCATCACTTTAAAAATGGCCATATCCACATCCACCCATGAACTGTCCCTGCAATTCCATAGTCTCGGTAAGTACAGTTGGTAAGTTGGTAAGTTCATTGGAGGTGGGCTCAACAGCTCATGGGCTAATTTTGGCCCAGTCCAACCACCAGGTTTTTGTGGACATTTCATTGTTTTTGTTTTGCCAGAATAGGTGAGGGGCCTCGGATTCAGGCCAAAGCTAGATTCGACCCAGATTTTGCCAATTTGGTCTGGTCCACAAATAACTAGCAATAGTTTGGTGGGACATCAAGAAAGGAGGAGGGGGGCCTCACTACAGATGCTTGCAGCGTGGCTGGTGAAGGAAGACGCAGTGGCGGTGAGTTCATTGGATTTTTTTTTTAATGCTAGTGAACTGGTAAGAGGTCCAATGGACCCCTATACTAGTTTGAACATCGTGGTCCGAATGCCGGATACTGGGGAGTATCAGGGTGAAGGGCTTCCGAACTGGATTGTCCCCGCCAGGGCCGGCTCCAGGTTTGTGGGGGCCCTTGGGCAGGAGAGTCTTAGTGGGCCCCAAAGTAGTGTGTCACATGATGTAACCTTTCAGCTCCGCTGCCACAAATGGGTCATCTTATGTTGCTGATCGCTCTCCAGTCCTTATTGCCTTACCCATAGCCACCAATCATCCTCTAGTCCTTGTTACATTCTCTACTGATCACCCTTCAGCCCTTACTGCTTGCTCCGCTGCCACTAAAGACTCCATCATTGCTGTCAGTTGTCACCTGGTTCTCACCACCTTCTGAGCTTTCATCAATTGCTCTCCATTCCAGGCCACCTTCTCACCTTCTCCATTGCTGATCATCCCCTGTTTCTGAGGCCAGCCATGAGCAGGTCTGCGCACAACATTCGGTGGTTCGGGTCCACTGCAAAATAGTAATAGTCAAGTATGAGCCTGAGTGGGCCCCTGAAGGTGCCAGGGGCCCTGACAATTGCCCAGGTTTGCCCTGTGCTGGCGCCGGCCCTGGTCCCCGCTCCGACTCATTACTATCGACATGGTGTTCAGAAAGCAAGTAGTAAGGGAAATAAGAGGGGTGGTTGGACAAGAAGGACCATAATAACTTAAGGGCGCCTAGGGCAACACAATCCCAGCCCTACAAACACAAAGCAGACAAAACAAAGTCCTAGCACTGCCTAACCTCTGAACCATGGCGCGTTCACAAGTCATCTGAAAAGCATGGAAGCCTTGTACACAGTGGCTACATGTAGGAATTTGCAATAAAAAATCTCGCACATTTTGCCAATAAAGTATGAAGACTTTTTATGAAAAAGATTTAAATAGCGTACAAAGATTAATGTGACACTTTTTTCTTTTTGGTCCACACATTAAAAGTAAGGCTGAGCCGATTGTGGCATGGATGCGTGCCAAATAATGATCTAGAGGAAAACACAGCGCCTTAATGTAAGGAACAGAGCTCATTACCTCGGCCTCGCAACGTATATTTATATTTGGAGAGCGCAGGAGAACCCCCCGGATCATTTTTCATTTTCTTCTTTTTTATTGGAAATAAACCTTAATGTGTAAGATACTAGACGGAGGGGCGCAGGTGCTACATAGAATTTATTTTACTGATGGGGTAACATTTTTATTGTTCTTTAAAACTAGAAAGAATTGGAACACATGAGAGTTCTGGATAGAAAACCAAAAAAAAATCTAGTATCTAGTAAATATTTAAAGGGGATTTTCACTTTCAGTAAAAGGAGAAATCCTGTGCAACAAAGCAGAGAATTAGAGGTTAGTGGGGGTTTCCCTTTCACAGACTCGAGGGATCAGCTGTTTTCTGTCTGGGCAGGATTAAAGTGGACATAAAGTCAAGACAAAACTTCAGGTCCATGTATTCCATATATTGGGATACCCCCCTATTTAACGCTTCCTGAGAAGCCTAGGATTGAGTTCTAAAGTCATTGCCCAGGCACTTTTTAAGTCAGTGCCAAATCATAGGCAGGACCTGAAGGGCTCACGCCCAGGGATTTCCACTGCTTGATATAGCAGGAGGAGCTCCACCACTAGTACCAGGTGCTTTTTGTTATAACATAGCTATATTGCCAGAGTCAGGGCCAGATTTAAGGCAGGGCCTGAGGGACTCATGCCCAGGGGGATCCACCACTTAATATAGCAAAAGGGCTTCCACCGTTAGTACCAGGAATGTAGGAAATTTTTGCAATAGCAGCATTTACACAAGGCGCCAGGTGAAACTGCTGAGGTCTCCACTACTTGATATAACAGGAGAGGCTCCACCACGAGTACCAGGTGCTTTTTGTTATAACATAGCCATATTGCCAGAGTCAGGGCCAGATTTAAGGCAGGGCCTGAGGGACTCATGCCCAGGGGGATCCACCACTTAATATAGCAAAAGGGCTGCCACCGTTAGTACCAGGAATGTAGGACATTTTTGCAATAGCAGCATTTACACAAGGCGCCAGGTGAAACTGCTGAGGTCTCCACTACTTGATATAACAGGAGGGGCTCCACCACGAGTACAAGGTATTTTACATAGCTATATTGCCAGAGTCAGTGCTAAATTATAGAAAGGAGCTGAGGGGCTCACACCCAGGGGTTTCCACTGCTTGCTATAGCAGGACGAGCTCCACCACTAGTACCAGGTCCTTTTTTTATAACATAGCCATATTGCCAGAGTCAGGGCCAGATTATAGGCAGGGCCTGAGGGACTCATGCCCAGGGGCAACCACCACTTAATATAGCAAGAGGGCTGCCACTGCTAGTACCAGAAATTTAGCAGATTTTTTAAATAGCAGCATTTACGCAAGGCTCCAGGTGAAACTGCCGAGGTCTCCACTACTTGATATAACAAGAGGGGCTCCAACACGAGTACCAGGTACTTTACATAGCTAAATTGCCAGAGTCAGTGTTATATCATAGATAGGACCTGAGGGGCTCACGCCCAGGGGTTTCCACTACTTGATATAGCAGGATGGGCTCCACCAGTAGTACTAGTTCCTTTTGTTTATAACATAGCTAAATGGATTAGCTATATGGATAGATAGATATATATGGATAGATATAGCAGGAGGGGCTCCACCATTAGTACCAGGATTTATAACATAGCTATATTGCCAGAGTCAGGGCCAGATTATAGGCAGAGGCTGGGGGACTCGCGCCCAGGTGCCTCCACCAATTGATGTAGCAAGAGGGGTGCCACTAGTACCGGAAATTTAGGAAATTCCTGCAATAGTAGCATTTACACAAGGCGCCAGGTATAACTGCTGCTATCCATGGGCTACGGCAAGGTGTCTTCCTTGAATGTTCACTTGAACGGATAGATAGAAGTGTGCACGGAATGGGGGTTGCAGCTCTGGGCGACCGTCACCCATGTGTCGGTGACATTTCCGAATTTTCGCCCCAGGAGCCTCCTATGGCCAGAGTAATTATAAAATAAACTTTCACCTTGTGTTGTGCTGTCCTCTGTCATACGGGTGGCAGAGCTGATTGATGCTAGCACAGCTGGGCTTGACTGATAGTGTGTAGGGCTCCCTTCTAGCCTATCACTAAAAGGGAGGGGAAATACCTGACACAAGTCTCAGACTTTGATTTATGGGCAGGATCAAGGGGCAGGTGCTAGAAGCAGCAAAGAGGAAAAAGAAATGTCTACTCATTTCGGTGACCAGAGCAAAGAGAACTGCATCAGGTCAGCTGCCTGAAAAAAAAATTTGACTGGCCCTTTAATACTCACCTTTCTGCATTCTCATTCTTCTGTTGTCGCAGCCTGCTCGCCCCCATGTTTCATCATTTCTAAAGTATGCTTTATTATTTTGATAGTTTCTATTATGCTCCAAGTCCTTTAATACAATATCATAAATAAAGCCATCCATCAAAATGTCCATATCTGAAATCCAACAAATGTGACTTTTTTGTGGGGGAAACATGGTTTCCCTTCTTATTGACACGTTTCGTCTTTATGGCATCATCAGAGAAAGCCTCTAATCAGAGTTTGTGTCTTTAAATTATAATTGGAGACATTCTTTACATGATGCATATCATTCTAAATGTGATATAGCCATATAACATATTAATGATTAGATTTAGATTCATATAAATTGCTTCATAAGAGTATAGGCGTATAGAAGAATGGTAAGTGTGACCATTGTTGTAGGATGAAGTTAAAGGAGCTGTATACAGCATATTTATATGGATTCTTATTATTGGACCACGTTTTTCATGATAGTGCTCCTTTAAGCGTTAGCATGGTGGTATATTATTTTCTGGCATATGGCTCTCTTTTCTGAAGATGAAAGATTTTTGTCTCCAGACATGGAATAACATATAGGCTGCTGTTTGAAGCTAAGATAAGTGGGGCCTTTGCACGCAGTTGTCTGACAGGCGATAGATTTTTATGGATTATATCTGTGAAAAACGCTAAATCTTCATTCCATGCGATGGGTGACATCGCTCCCATTTCTTACTTGACTATTAAATAGTAGAGGAGATGCTCAGTTTACATTAAGGGCTTGGTTTACTAAGTATGCCAGCGCAGGGAGATAAAGCCACCAGTTAGCTAGCTGGCCTGTGCGGAGGTGAAGTCTAGTTGGGGCATTGTGAGGATTATGGTGGCACACAGTGCACATAGGACAGCTCATAGTAACACCGCATAACACTTATTACTAGAGATGAGTGAACTTCTCAAAAATTAGATTCGGGCGATTCGTCGAATTTCTCAAAGAAATTCGGGTTCGTCCGAATCGAACTTTAGCGAATCGCTCATCTCTGGTGGGAGCGGGGAGGCCGGCTGCGCTGTCAGCGGCGGCGGAAGCCGGCTTCCGCCGCCCGCTGACAGCGCAGCCGGCCTCCCCGCTCCCACCAAGCCCTGAAATGGAAAAAAAAAATGCCGGCATGGTGGGAGCGGGGAGGCCGGCTGCGCTGTCAGCTGTCATCAGAGGACGCGTCATCAGAGGAAGCCGGCATTTTTTTTTTTAATTTCAGGGAAAATTCGGTCAGCACGAACCACTAAAAATTCGGGTTCGTGCTGAATCGAATTTTACCTGAAATTCGGAGCGAATTCAGGTTCGTTAGAACCGATTGACTCATCCCTACTTATTACAATAAACTATTTCTGTTGTGATAGTTATAGATTTATGTAACATTGCTTGAGCTGATAACATGCCACATGCTCTCATATCATCTCATATCAATTTCATTTTACTTTAGTGTAAGCTCACACGTGGCTCAAAATATTGTCAATAAAATGTGTAGTGATTACATACAGACAAAATTAACTCAAACATGTCCAAGTTTTTAAAAGGGGATGGAATCCTTAAATGCCCTCCAGTCAAAATATTGCCTGTCTATGGCCACTCCAGTCAGGGCCAGCGTCAGCACCCGGCAAGGCGGCACAAGTCTTAAAGGAGCCACAGCACTCAACCCTGTTAGCTTGCAGACCAGCCTACAATCTGTCTCTAAACTTAGTTAAAAACAGAGCTCTTGGTCACACACATCTGCAGAAGTAGCTGAAGCTGCACCACCAAGCGCCAAGGTGCCTCTGTGGGGTGCAGTCCTAACTCTAATCTCTGAGAGCCCCATTTGGGACATACAATGCAATAGATAAATTGGGAGCAGGCTTACCTGAGGTTGCCCTGAACCTCAGGTGCAGCCCATGGGATGGAAGGGTCAAAGACATTGCAATACAGTCTAGACCCCACACCCAATGTGCTTGCACAAATTCAAAAGAAAGAAAGGAGGGGTGGCAGCCGCTCAGGCCATTTTATAACTAACCTGGGAGGTGCACGTTAGCAGGGCAATCAGGATACACAAGTCTTAAAGGAGCCACAGCACTTAACCCTGTTAGCTTGCAGACCAGCCTACAATCTGTAGGCCAGGTGCCCCCGGCCCCTCTCCCCTTGGCACACCAGCGATGACTGAGGTGGCGGTGCAACTTCTTTTCCCCCGCCAGGCTGGGCAACCAGGGGAGAGAAAGGGGCCTCCACACCATGTGACGGCTGTGGGCGATCAAACAGCAGACAGCAACCGGGAGTGTGTGCCATGGGGAGGTTTTTTCTTTTAAAGAAGGATTCTTTTTTCTTTAATCCTTAGGGGGCATCCAGATTTGGGATGTCCCTTAGTGATGAGACCATGCTGCCCAAGGAGCCACATAAACCTGGAGCCGGCCCTGACTCCAGTAATTTCTGTGTGTTAAAGAGGAACTTCAGAGGCCCTGGAGTCTAAAAGACTCCTGGGCCGTCCGAGTTCCTGTCCTTGGGGCTTCCCAAATTGGGGTGCCCCACAGTGTAAAACCCCCCAGATGTTCAGATCCATTCACCTTCTCCCGAGCCCTTGTTGCGTCTCTGTGCTGTGGCCGCGTCCCCGCACACCTTTAGCCCTTTCTGAATGAGCATCGCCAGCACGTCTCAGCTGCAAAGTGAGCGGGGGATGTGGCTGGTGTTCCAGTGCCGCTTGGGTGCTTAGACGTCCAGGGGGCTAAGTCGGCAGCGGTGCCGAAGGGAGCTTGACAGCAAGTGCATCACTTTCAGCTCGAGCCTGCGTCGAGAAAGGTGAGTTGATCGGGTGATCTAGGGGAGAACAGATTTCGGGATGCCGCGCACGGAGGAACAACACACAGGAAAGTAAAATTTTCAAACTCACTCAAACAGTTTGACACCCCTGCTTTATATAAACTCGCTGCAGATGGGGAAAAAACACTCACCTGGTCCCGGTTTTCGCCTGCTTTAACTCTGGGAGTTCAGTCCTGCATACCTCCCAACTTTTCAGGGTTGGAAAGAGGGACAAGTGTTAAATGAAGCCACACCCCCCTCATTGATCGATGGATAGGAGCTAGTATGTAACAGTTACAACAATAGAAACACTTTGAATAGGCAAATAAATACTTTATTGATGCTTATCTGCATATTGAACCTCAAAGAAGGACAGAGAAGAACAATGAGGGACAGGGGAACGTGGACTCAAAATAGGAACATTCCCTCCAAATCAGGGACAGTTCAGGGCGTAGAACTATAAATGGATATTTTCACTTTTTGAATCCTCCTGGAACACTTTTTTTTTTTGCTGGTACTCTCTGTAAGATGGCAGGAGATCAGTCATTACATTGGTGTGGCAATGACATCATTGCCACACACAACAATGGCAATGAATGGAGGAGGCGGAGCTTTACAGGTAAAACAGGTGCCATTATCTGGCATTAGAGTGAAGTATGGACAGTGAAAATTAGCAAAAGGTGCTTTACTTGGGGGGGTGCAATTCAGTGGATGGCAGTTAAAAATGTGGGTTTTGTTACGCTTTAAAAACCCACACGGAGGAGCTGCAAATGACAAAATGTAAATTATTTGTTTACATTTTTTGCCTGAACAAATACTTTAAGTCAACATATATGAACTAAATCCTGCTTGGGTCTACCTTAGCTTGACAATAAGCAGTCCATTACTCTCTACTGCACAGAAAATGTCCCTAAATCCAATAATATGGTCATACAACCAGACATTCCTCACCCAGGGGCAGACGAGCAGTAATGTACCTTCTATGCTTACGTTGCACTCCAAATGTGCTTAAGAAGACCACCAGACCAAAGGCAGCTATGTATGCCCCCCAGGTGAACCCTACTGGTCTCCTCTGGTCATGTGGCCAGTCACTGCCCACTCCCCCATCTTAAATCAGGATTCTTGCTGGCTGTCAAAGTGAACCAGAAGCAACCAGAAGAGAAAACCTGAAATATACCTCATCCTGCGAGGTATTGCCTTCTTTCTTCCCTTTCAGCAGGACTCACCATGAGAAGAACACATGCCTAGGTATTAGTGGTGCAATGCGCTTACCTCTACACTCACAAGCAGAACAATGGTCGGTGGCCTGAAAATGAATGCGTTAGCCCAGTTCTTCAATCCGAGGTGCCCTCAGTATATCTTCTTTGGCTTTCAGTTCCCTGTAGACAGCTCCATTGTTGTCCAAATCTGACAAAATTGCAGGTATGGAGTAAAGGCCATCCATTGTCCATGGGCTCCTAGGGTTCTTTAAAAAAAAAAAAAAAAAAAAGAATTCAAAGGTTGAAATTTCTTGTTACCCCGATGTTATGATAAACTTGGACTTAGGAGCAATCTCTTTAACGTGCTGGCCATGCGCCAGAATGCTTTGCTGTGGGAAGCGAGGAGCTGTTTACATTGATTCTTTTCTTTAGCAGTTTACAAAGAACTACAGGGGGCATCTGAAATTTGCTCCCTGGGTTTTCAGCCATTATTTGCCGGGGATCTTGCCACATTAGGATTAGGCCGTCGGGAACCCCTGGAGTGTTGGATATTTGTGTCATTAGGAATAACTCTCTTTTTCTACTTAGTGGTAAGATTTGTCGGAGGGAGGGTCCAGAAATAGTCTTGTCTTGCTTAGTACGGTAATCCCTTTTGCCTATTGCTCGGAGCAAGTGATAAACAGGGAGGCAATGTGCAACAAGGGTTCTGTCTGCAGATGTATGGGAACATATACAAAGGTGACCATGTTTAAAGTGGACCAAAGCCCATGCCGATCGGACCGGGAATCTATAAGATTCCCAGGCCGATCGATTCCCCCCCATGGCAACCAAAATTGGGATACCCCGCTGTGTGAAACCCCCCAGGTCACCCCATACACTTGCTTAGTAATCCCTTTTGCCTGTTGCTCAGAGCAAGTGATAAACAGGAAGACAATGTGCAAGGGGGTTCTGTCTGCAGATGTATGGGAACATATACACAGGTTTAAACCCATGCCGATCACACTGGGAATCTATAAGATTCCCGGGCCGATCGATTCCCTCCCCACAGGGGAAACCAAAATCTGGATACCTCGCTGTGTGAAACCCCCCAGGTCGCCCCATACAATTACCTTGAATCCCGGTCCAACGACTCATGTGCGAGACAAGGGCGCGTGCTCACGCCAGGCATTAATGAATAGCAGGCTTGGGCACACTCCCTATTAGAGGGACGCGGGTGATGCGGCCGTAAGCGAGCTAGGAGAAGCTAGCCTTAGACGAAAGCTTAGGCGGCGTGACAGCAGCGCCTCTGAACGCGCTGATTGGACGAGCGGCCGCGCATGCGTCGTAGGACCGGGAAGAGGTGAGTTGGCTTTGGAGATCTGGGGGGTTTTCACTCAGTGTGGCACCCCCGATCGTGCATGCACGAGCGGTACCACTCCCTGTTTTACCTTTAGCAGGGTGTCAGGCATCAGCCCGCTTCAGGCATCTGTGAATGGTGGGCGCTGGCACGCTCCCTGCTAGAGGATAGCGGGGATGCGGCAACTCGTCAAGACTTGAGTCTTAGGCGATTCTTAGACGAGTGGGCAGGAGCAGATTCGAGCACACTGGACAGGAGGCTGCACATGCACCATAGGACCGGGAAGAGGTGAGTTAGTTTGGGCAACCTGGGGGGGTTTAAACAGTGGGGCACCCTGATCAGGGGGGAAAGGAGGCCAAAAGTCAAAATCCTGGGTTTTGGACCACTTTAAAGTGTTTAAAGTTAAATAAAAATCTAAATAGACTGTTGGGCTGCTTAGAATTTTTCCTAGGCATTATCCTGATTTTGCAGATGAACCCCTGCCTCCCTCCCCCTCGGCCCATGCTGCATAATCACAATTCATTGTGGATAGTAGAACTTTTTTCTTGAGAGATGAACACAGGGTCAGACTGAAATACATTAGGCCTGACAGAGGAAAACATTCTTGGAGTCCACCAAAGAAAATTATCCTTGGGGCTAAAACACAATTAAAGCAATGCAACAACCGTTTTCACTGCTATCGGGTGTGGGTATTGGTACAACGGATTTAAGACAGTGATGGGCATGTAGAATACTGGAGCACCCCTTTCATCACCCCCAAAACATCCGATATTCTTACTTTATCCTCGCTGAGATTTGGCCGCCGGCGCTCAGGTGGGTAGTGGGCGTGTTCTTGGTTTTGCGCAGCTGCATTCTCGGCGGTGCTCGAGGATAAGGTAAGAATATCGGGCTTTCTGGGGGGTGATGCGAGGGGGGCTCCAGCATTCTGCATGCCCCCTCCCTGTCTTAATGCAGTAAAACCAACACCAATCCCGATAGCTGGAAAACAGGTGTTGGTCAGCTTTAAAGTGGACCAAAACCCAGGATTTTGACTATCTAGGTTTTGCCCCCCCCCCCCGATGTTGGTGCCCCGCTGCGTGAAACCCCCCAGATCACCAAAGTTAACTCACCACTTCCCAGTCCTACGGAGCACGAGCAGCTGCTCGTCCAATCAGCGTGCTCAGAACCGCTGACGTCATGTCGTCTAAGCCTTCATCTAAGGCCAGCAGCTGGTGGCCGCATCCCCCACTACTCTCTAACAGGGAGCATGTCCGTGCTGGCCATTCACAAACTGAGCATGCGCCGTTGGCCCGGGAAGTGTATGGGGCGACCTGGGGAGATTGCGATGGGTTTTCGTAAGAAATAAACAACTTTGCAGGTAAGCAAGAAACAGTTTTGGATCTTTTGTACTTTCATAATGGTGGCCCTGGGTCTTTGCCTGGGGCCCACCAGAAGAACCTATTTTCCTTTGGTGGGCCAGTCCAACACTGGATAAACATGTCCATTCTGTAGTCACATGGGTCCCCCTGTCTGAGAATAAATAAACTGAAGATACTATAAGTCAGGCTGACTAGTTGATGTCACTATTGTAGAAAACTGGGCTGTATTAAAATGTTATGGCTAGCTTTCCACAGGCACATATGTGATCATCTTCAAATTTGCAGCTTCACACTATTCATTCTCAGTTATTAAAGGTGATTTGGGCAATTTATTTAGATTTAGAGGAGCTTGAGGTCCTTGATGAGGAACAAGACTTTTAAGACTCTTACTTTTAAGACTTTTACTAACAAAAAGGTACAAGTCCAAGATTGTGATACCTTATGGAGAGAGAAGGACCACCAGCTCTAGAGACTAGGCTCCTCTTTAACACGCAATTAAGTGCACTTTAGTGTTTGTTGAGTCAGAGAGGCTCAAAGTTAGACGCAAGGTCAGATATATTCAGAACAGGTCAAGATTCTTCCCTAATTCTTAATAAATCCCCTTTCTAGACCTTTGCTAGAGATGAACTTCATCACAAAATTCAACCAGGTGTATTTTATTGTGTGTTGAGAGTTGCAGAGGATCTCCAGTCTGTATTAAATATCAGTGAAGTGAGGCTGAAGAGGCTCTCTAATAACTTGATAAGCTTCTCCACATTTTAAATGTAGGCCTAAACAAAAAACAAACCATGCCCAGCTTACTACCTGGAGACATGATCCAGCACAGCAAGGCCCCCAACACAGTGCTGTTCTTCTCTCCACTTCACTAAGGCTGCAGATGTGCTTCCTGCTGGCTCCAGAACAGCCTCTTAGCTAGTCGTTGTTGGCCTGGGCATGTTGCAATCAGTTGAATAGAACATGTCTGTAGCCCAGGTGTGTAGGACAGAAGAGTGGTGCCATGTAGAATCCAATGGGGAGAATGGGGAGCATGTCTACAGCCCAAGTGAAGAGGGAGACATAATAGTGTCATGTCTGGATCCAGTAGGTAACATAGTAAGGTGAGCAGAAGCATGGTTCTATGCAGGGATCTGGCAAGGTGCATGCCTGCATTCCAAGTAAAGATGGCTATAGAATGGTGCCAAGGCAGGACCCAGCGGGGAGCATGCCTGTAATCCAAGTGAAGAATGCAGCAGGATAGTGCCATGACAGGAGCATGTCTACAGCCCAATCGAGGAAGGCTGAGGAATGGTTTAATTACAGGAGCCAGCAGGAAGCATGCCATTTGTCTGAAGAAGGCAGACAAATGGTGCCATGCCAGGAGCAAGGAGCATGTCTACAGCCCGAATGGAGAGAGCTGAGAAATGGTGCCATGACAGGAGCCAGCGGGGGGAATGTCTACAGCCCGAGTGAAGATTGCAGAGCAATGGTGCCATGGCAGGAGCCAGTGGGGAGTATGTCTCCAATCTGAGTTAAGAGGGCAGAAGAATGGTGCCATGTCAAGAGCCAACGATGAGCATGCTTACAGCACAAGTGAAGAGTGCAGAGGTATGGTACCAAGTGAGGAGCCAGCAGGGAGCCTGCCTACAGCGTGTGTGAAGAGGGCAGAGAAATGGTGCCATGACAGGAGCCACTGGAGAGCCTGCCTCCAATCTGAGTGAAGTGGGCAGAAGGATGGTGCCATGTCAGGAGCTATTGTGAAGCATGCCTACAGTGCAAGTGAGGAGGGCAGAGGCATGGTACCATGGCAGGATCTATCGGGGAGCCTGCCTACAGCGTTAGTGAAGAGGGCAGAGGGATGGTGACATGGCAGGAGCTATCGGGGAGCCTGCCTACAGTGCAAGTGAAGAGGGCAGAGGCATGGAACCATGGCAGGAGCTATCGGGGAGCATGCCTACAGTGCAAGTGAAGAGGGCAGAGGCATGGAACCATGGCAGGAGCTATAGGGGAGCCTGCCTACAAAGTTAGGCTCATGGGACACAACCCAAAAAGACCCAAACAACAGGAGCACCAAGACAATCAAAATCCAATTTCATTTATTAAGAGTCAAATGTGATCAAAAGAAACAAAAAACATGACAGACAGTATACAAGACCAACACATTAAAAACACTACAGAGGCATGGTACCATGGCAGGATCTATCGGGGAGCATGCCTACAGCGTTAGTGAAGAGGGCAGAGGCATGGTAGCATGGCAGGATCTATCGGGGAGCATGCCTACAGCGTTAGTGAAGAGGGCAGAGGGATGGTGACATGGCAGGAGTCAGGGGTAAGCATGCCTATAACCCAAGTGAAGAGGGCAAAAGAAAGATGCCATGTTAGGAGCCAGCGAGGAGAATGCCAGCAGCCCCACCTATTTAGGCAGAGGAATGGTGCCATGCCAGAACTACATTGGATCAGGTCTCCAGGGTTTAAGTTTTTTTTTTAAATAGCCCTTCTTTAAATTACCCCCTAGATGTTACTTTGCACAATGATTTTAGGGATCATTAATACTAAAGGAAAGTTTAGAAAGTATCTTTTTTTTTGCTACAGCAAATAATATCTTTGGTCAAAACTGGTCAATGCATTTTATCCATTGCCTTGCCTTTGGTGAATAACCCCAATGGTGTTCCCCACTGTAGGGGCATTAAAATGTAGAGTCGTAATAATTCCTCCCCTTTGTTTTTCGAGTAAATATTTAAAATAAGGACCAGCAGAGTTGAAGGAGGTGTTAACTCTTCCTTTTGCATTTGGGTATTTAAGACCCATGCACGTGGGCCAATTCACACCTTATGAGGGTCTTAGCTGGGTAAGCACTGAAAGGACTATCATTTGCCTTTCAATTGCCCTTCCATGAGGATGACGGCAGATATGTTTGCTCGGCGGCAGCTGCTAATTGCTACTAAATGAAACCTGTTTGTGCACAGCGTCATGCTACCTGTGACTCGGAAAGGAAATGCTCTGCTCGAGAGAAAGGTAGGGCAATGGGGCGAGGAAATGCAGGGATAGCACATGGAAATAGGGCAAGAGGAACCAGGGGATGCGGATGAGGCACCGTATAACAATACAACCAAAGTAGTAGCAACACTGCATTAAATTCAGCACTCGATAATGTGACAATCCATAAAAGCCAAGTAGAAAACAATAGCATAGCCAATGGGGTCACCGAGGTCACAGCCATGGTAGGGTCCTAAGGGATTATAGGGCCCAGCCTGCAACCCCCTGTTGCTATCCCCAATCACCCAGATCATCACACTATGTCAGCTACTCATCAGCTTTAAACTTGACGTACACAAGAAAAGCACATGGCCGGAGCTAAGACAAAATAAAACACTGTGACTTTCTGTAACATAACCCAGCTACATACACATGCATTTATATAAGTATGAGCGGGACTATCATGGCCGTCCCTTGGGTTGTGCCCAGTGTGCAGTTGCACAGGGCGTCATCCCAATCACTCTGTAAGGGGGGCACCAGGAGAGACCCCACACACCCCTATAGAGAGAATGATCTCCATATCTTACTATTTCTTGTGCACCTTGGCTCTATCATTCTCTTTTTCTCTCTCTTCAGCAATTTTATCCGCCTCCCTTGTCTTTATCTTTCTCTTGTTAAAACTTGTTCCCTTATTTATATAGTTCCCATTTACAATTTTTCTCTGCACCACCCTCTCCCCAAACACATTTGTATATTGGTTTCTTCTCCTCTGCCTTGTCTTTATCTTTCTTTTTGTGTGATCTCTCTATCTTTCTCTCTTTCTTTCTCATTAATCTCTCTTTGACATCATGCCTCATTTTCTCTTTTTCTCCACCTTTAGCATTTTGTTCTTATCCACCTCTTTCTTTATATTCAGCTTCCTCAGTCTGTCTTGTTTAAACTTGTTCCCTCTGTCTTCCCCCCTTTTTATATTCCCCCTTTATAACTTTTTTTCTGCACACACCCCCCCCCCCCCCCCCCCATATTGGCTCCTTCTCTTTTCCACACCGTATGATTTTATCTCTGAATCAGCCTCCACATATCCATTATAGAGATGGGAGATGGGTACTTTCTAATGTGGCTCCAACAACCATTAGCAAAATTCATCTTTATTATATAAAAACTACACATTACACACAGACATACATATAAATATAAAAGCACATCTGAACATGGGGCATCCCACCCTGACTCTCAACTTAATTATAACCAAAATCAATATAGTGATGATTAGTATCATGATCAAAAACTTCTCTATTTGCGCAAATTAAGCTTTAAAGTTCATAAGTGCATTTGCTGTGCTGAAAAAAGTGCAATTTCAATTGATAAGTCCCATGAAAAAATGACAAGAGGAACAAAGTGCAAAACAATGTGACAACAATCAAACAACTAGAAAACATCACCTAAGTGTTATGGGGGATCGCATCCCATGAAAGTCAGTTAAATTAAAGAGATGGGGATAACACATCTATCTATCTATCTCTCTATCTATCTATCTATCTATCTAATCTATCTCATGTCTATCTATCTATCTCATGTCTATCTATCTATCTATCTATCTCATATCTATCTCTCTATCTATCTATCTATCTATCTATCTATCTATCTATCTATCTCATATCTATCTATCTATCTATCTATCTATCTATCTATCTCATATCTATCTATCTATCTATCTATCTATCTATCTATCTATCTATCTCATATCTATCTATCTAATCTATCTCATGTCTATCTCTCTATCTATCTATCTATCTATCTATCTATCTATCTCTCTATCTCATGTCTATCTATCTATCTCATATCTATCTATCTATCTATCTATCTCATATCTATCTATCTATCTATCTCATATCTATCTATCTATCTATCTATCTATCTATCTATCTATCTCATATCTATCTATCTAATCTATCTCATGTCTATCTCTCTATCTATCTATCTATCTATCTATCTATCTCTCTATCTCATGTCTATCTATCTATCTATCTATCTATCTATCTATCTATCTCTCTATCTCATGTCTATCTATCTATCTATCTCATATCTATCTATCTATCTATCTATCTATCTATCTATCTATCTATCTATCTAATATCTATCTATCTATCTATCTATGTTATCCCATATCTATATATGTATCTAATTTATATTAATTAATAGCACTCAGTCAGTCTGTTTATGTATCTACTGTATCTCTCCGTCTATCTATATAAATGCCCTTGTCATATCCATCTATCTATTTATATTTTATGTATGTATCTATATTAATTATATTCATTCATAGCACTCAGTCTATATGTTTATGTATCTACTATATCTCTACATCTATCTATCTATCTATCTATCTATCTATCTATCTATCTATCTATCTATCTTATACCCAACACCCCCCCCCCCATTTGTTATTCCCTTTTGCTTTGGCAATGCTAAATGTTTTTTTTGGACCTGCCAATAAAGCTCTTTTGAATTGAATTGAATCCATCTTATCTCATATCTATCTATCTATCTATCTATCTATCTATCTATCTATCTAATCTAACTCATGTCTATCTATCTATCTATCTATCTATCTATCTATCTATCTATCTATCTATCTCCTATCTATCTATCTATCTATCTATCTATCTATCTATCTATCTATCTAATCTATCTCATGTCTATCTATCTATCTATCTATCTATCTATCTATCTATCTATCTATCTATCTATCTATCTATCTAATCTAACTCCTATCTATCTAACTAATCTATCTCATGTCTATCTATCTATCTATCTATCTATCTATCGCATATCTATCTATCTATCTATCTATCTAATCTATCTCATGTCTATCTATCTATCTATCTCATGTCTATCTATCTATCTATCTATCTATCTATCTATCTATCTATCTATCTATCCTATCTATCTATCTATCTATCTATCTATCTATCTATCTATCCCATCTATCTATCTATCTAATCTATCTCGTGTCTATCTATCTATCTATCTATCTCATGTCTATCTATCTATCTATCTATCTATCTATCTATCTATCTATCTATCTCATGTCTATCTATCTATCTATCTATCTATCTATCTATCTATCTATCTATTCTATCTATCTATCTATCTATCTATCTATCTATCTATCTATCTATCTATATATATATGTGTACATAGGATAGGCCCTTCTGCCTTCATTGCCTCCTAAAGTATTTACGGGCCGTGCACCTGATTGGCATTTGGCAAGTAGGTGTAAATTTGCGCTAATCGTGGTTTCGGGTACTTTGCACTTGTTTGCAGATTTATGACATTAGAATTTCAGACTAGTAAATCAGTGATGTGTTAAATAATAAGAAAAGCTTCGGCATATAATGCGTCCTGCAACTTGAAACAGGTTCCTTGAAATGAATGGTGCTCATTTTATTGCACATGAAAGTGATGGGGATGAGTGGGAAAAGTAACACCGATTGAACTTCCCCTGCAATGTAAATGAAGATGAAGCCCAGGAAATGCTTTCATGTGGCCTCTCCCATTCATTGGGAAGCGTTCACCTGACAAGCCCGTCCTAATGAAAGCGAAATACAGCACATGGCATATATACCAAAATATAGCAACTCAGGGGGGAGACCTCTCTGCATACCTCCCAAGTGTCCCTGATTTGGAGGGACTGTCCCTCTTTTGAGTCCATGTCCCCCTGTGCCTCATTGTTCTCATTTGTCCCTCTTTGAGGTGTAACATGCAGATCTGCAGCAATAAATGTTTCATTTACCTATTTAAAGTGTTTATATTGTTTTAAATGTTACAATCTATCTCTTATCCATCAAGCAATGAGGGGGCGTGGCCTAATTTAACAAA
Organism: Gastrophryne carolinensis; assembly: GCA_027917425.1. NCBI lineage: Eukaryota > Metazoa > Chordata > Amphibia > Anura > Microhylidae > Gastrophryne > Gastrophryne carolinensis. Next base: position 600,369,979 of record CM051235.1, read on the forward strand.
CGTCCCTCTTTCCCACCCTGAAAAGTTGGGAGGTATGTCTCTGCAGCCTCGCTTTAATGAATTCCTCCAGCTCAACACATTATAAAAATAGAGAATGAGGGAATGCGGAATGAGAGAGAAAAAGAGGCAATGTGGAAAAGACAGAGATAATTAGAGAATGAGAGAGAGAAAGCGGGAATGCTGAATAAAAGAGAATGAGGGAATGTGAGAGAGAATGAGGGAAGGTGGAATGAGAGAGAAAAATAGGGAGTGTGGAAAACACAGAGATAATAAGGGAATGAGAGAGAAAAAGAGGGAGTGTGGAAAACACAGAGATAATTAGGAATGAGAGAGAGAAAGAGGGAATGCTGAATAAGAGAGAATGGGGGAATGTGGGGATGAGAGAGAATGAGGGAATGTGGAATGAGAGAAAAAGAGGGAATGTGGAAAAGACAGAGACAATTCGGGAATGAGAGAGAGAAAGAGGGAATGCTGAATAAGAGAGAGAGAGAGGGTGAGGGCATAAGAGAGAACGAGGGAATGTGGAATGAGAGAGAAAAAGAGGGAATGTGGAAAACACAGAGATAATTAGGGAATGAAAGAGAGAGAGAAAGAAAGAGGGAACGCTAAATAAGAGAGTGAGGGCATAAGAGAGAATGGGGGAATGTGTGAATGAGAGAGAAAATGAGGGAATGTGGAAAAGACAGAGAGAATGTTGGAATGTGAAATGATAGAGAGAAATAAGGAATGATGAATAGGAGATAATGAATGAGGGAATAAGAGAGAATGAGGGAATGTGGAATGAAAGAGAAAAAGAGATAATGTGAAAACACATAGATCAATGGGGAATGATAGAAAGAAAGAGGGAATGCTGAATAAGAGAAAACAAGGGAATGTGTGGATGAGAGAGAAAAATAGGGAATGTGGAAAAGACAGAGAGAATGTTGGAATGTGAAATGAGAGAGAGAAATAGGGAATGATGAATAAGAGAGAGATAATGATAGGGAATGATGAATAAGAGAGAGATAATGATAGGGAGTGATAAATAAGAGAGAGAGAATGAGGGCATAAGAGAGAATGAGGGAATGTGGGAATGGGAGAGAGTAAAAAGAGGGAATGTGTAAAAGACAGAGAAAATGAGGGAATGAGAGAGAGAGGGAGATAAGGGAATAAGAGAGAGAGAATGTTAGGGAATGATGAATAAGAGAGAGAGAATGAGGGCATAAGAGAGAATGGGGGAATGTGAAAGAGGGTAAAAGAGGGAGTGTGTAAAAAACTGCGAGAATGTTAGAATGTGAAATGAGAGAGAGAAAGAGGCAATGTGGAAAAGACAGAGAGAATGAGGGAATGTGGAAAAGACAGAGAGAATGAGGGAATATGGAAAAGACGGAGAATAAAGGAATGTGGAAAGAGAGAAAAAGAGGGAATGTGAAAACGAGAGACAGAAGGAGGGGGTGTGGAAAAAGAGAGAAAAGGGGGAATGTGGAAAAGATAAAGCGAGGATAAGGGAATGTGGAAAAGACAGAGAGAATAAAGGGAATGAGGAAAAGACAGAGAGAAAAGGAGGGGGGGGGGGAATAGATAAAAGGGGGGGAATGTGGAAAAGATAAAGCGAGAGAGAGAGAGAAAGAGGGAATGTGGAAAAAGACACAGACAATGAGGGAATGTGAAATGAGAGCGAGAAAGACAGAATGTGGAAATGCCAAAGAGAGAAGGATGAATGGATGGATGGAAACAAAAGAGAAAGAGGGAGGAAATCTGAAATGAGAGGGAAAATAAGGAATTGTAGAAAAGATAGATTTAATGACGGAGTGTGGTAGATACACAGAGAATAAGGAAATGCAGAATAAGAGAAAAAGGGGAAATGTGTTAAAGACAAAGGGAGAATAAGGGAATGTAGAATGAGAGAGAGATAAAGAGGGAATGTGGAAAAGACAAAGGGAGAATGAGGGAATGAGAGAGAGAGATATAGAGCGAATGTGAAAAAGACAAAGAGAATGAGGGAATGTGAAATGAGAGAGAGAAAAAGAGGGAATGTGGAAAAGACATAGAAAATAAAGAATTGCAGAATAGGAGAGAAAAAAGGGGAAATTGGGAAAAGACAAAGGGAGAATGAAGGAAAGTGGAAAGAGAGAGATAACGAGAGGATGTAGAAGAAAACAAAGGGAGAATGAGGGAATTTGGAATGAGAGGGAGAGAGAGAGAAAGAGGGAATGTGGAATGAGAGCGAGAGAGAGAGAAAAAGGGAATGTGGAATGAGAGCGAGAGAGAGAGAGAAAGAGGGAATGTGGAATGAGAGCGAGAGAGAGAGGGAATGTGGAATGAGAGAGAGAAAGAGGGAATGTGGAATGAGAGAGAGAGAAAGAGGGAATGTGGAATGAGAGAGAGAAAGAGGGAATGTGGAATGAGAGAGAGAGAAAGAGGGAATGTGGAATGAGAGAGAGAGAGAAAGAGGGAATGTGGAATGAGAGAGAGAGAGAAAGAGGGAATGTGGAATGAGAGAGAGAGAGAAAGAGGGAATGTGGAATGAGAGAGAGAGAGAAAGAGGGAATGTGGAATGAGAGAGAGAGAGAAAGAGGGAATGTGGAATGAGAGAGAGAGAGAAAGAGGGAATGTGGAATGAGAGAGAGAGAGAAAGAGGGAATGTGGAATGAGAGAGAGAGAGAAAGAGGGAATGTGGAATGAGAGAGAGAGAGAAAGAGGGAATGTGGAATGAGAGAGAGAGAGAAAGAGGGAATGTGGAATGAGAGAGAGAGAGAAAGAGGGAATGTGGAATGAGAGAGAGAGAGAGAAAGAGGGAATGTGGAATGAGAGAGAAAGAGAGAAAGAAAGTGGGAATGTGGAATGAGAGAGAGAGAAAGAGGGAATGTGGAATGAGAGAGAGAAAGAGGGAATGTGGAATGAGAGAGAGAAAGAGGGAATGTGGAATGAAAGAGAGAGAGAGAGAGAGAGAGAGAGAAAGAGGGAATGTGGAATGAGAGAGAGAAAGAGGGAATGTGGAATGAAAGAGAGAGAGAGAGAGAGAGAAAGAGGGAATGTGGAAAAAGAGAGCAAGCCAAACGGCGCACAATTTTGAAAAAGGCCCAGTATAGGGAAAGGGGAGTGGCGGCATCACCAGTCTCCATGCAGTGTGTGTCGCATTCCCAGCATTTTCCGCGTATTCCGCATGCCTCGGCTGCAGGTAGGCCAGGGATGCGGAATGTAGCGCAGAAAGGTAAGTGCGTGTAGGCAGTCATGTGGGGTTCACACAGTCGGGGCGTCCTGATTCAGGATTACTTAGTTGGCCGTCCCTGGATTATTTTAAACTCCAGGGCCGTCACACGAGCTGATAGGTCCACTTTAAGTCCCCCTTACCGAGGCTTTCCATTGCTGAACATTGTATGGTAAATACAAGTGTCGTAAAGAAAAGGTGAACCTCTTATATTGTGTTTGGGAATGTACAAATCGCAACACCCCAAAAAAGGAGGAGACCACCAGCCCACTGACTCTGGCCCGGTAGTTGCTCCACTTTAAACAACTCTCCAAGCTTTCTCAATAGACAGGCTGACTCATTACTAACGCCAGGTATCGGCAGATGAGCGTCTGTATAACGCCGCTTAGAGCGACCGCTAGTAGACGCTTGGGCGCTGCAACAGACCGTCTCAGTCGCTGTATTAACCCGGCCGGCATTGATGAATGTGATGTATGTTAGGCGCTCTAACACCAGTTCAGCGCTGCAGGGAGCGAAAGCTAGCGCCAGCTCAGTGCGACCGACTCTCAGCGACTCACACCATATTCAAAACAAAAAACAGACACACAGAGCGTAGGCGCTCTTAATCTGGTCGCTATAGCATAGAGCGGCAGACGCTGTGTGATTAAAGTCTGTTTTTGAACACATATGCGCCTGTAACAAAGCGAAAACACATGGAATGACATTGTTGCAACACTTTAATGCCAGACCTGTAATGACAATTCTGCATAAAAAAACTAAAAATCAAAAATGACTTTTTCTAGGCCAGGAGAGGTCACACAATGATTTGAGAGAAAAAAAAAAAAAGAAAAACCAAAAACCCTGCTTAAACAGAAGAAAAGGAACGGCCATTGAAATGTATGGGAGAGCGTCAGGTAGCGACAGGTAATACCTTGCTCTCTGGAAGCTAGAGCGCCGACGCTATACGCTGAGCCGCCTGTAATGATGAATCGGACGCTACATGGCGCTGTTATAGTTTCTCACCAGAATCGCGTTTATAAATGGGGTATTGCGCACAGCGCCCGAAGTTCACCAGATGCTGCCTGCCGTTTTCAGGCGCTACCTGGCGCTATCCCTTGATGAATAAACCCCAGAGTGTCCTGAGGTTAGTTGTTGTTATATGAATAAGTGATAGAACTTGGGGGGGGGGGGGGGGGGCTGTAGCACTAAATTGCATCTGTGTGAAAAAATGTATTAAGGCCACAGCTAGAATACTGTGTGCAGTTCTGGAGACCTTACCTGCAAAAATACATTATTCAAATAGAACGGGTCCAAAGGCCGGCAACGAAAATGGTGGAAGGACTTAAACTTAAAACTTATCAGGAGAGACTTAAAGAACTTAATTTGTACAGTCTGGAGGAAAGAAGGGAGAGAGGAGACATGATGGAGACCTTTATATATGTGAAAGGATTGAATAAGGTTCAGGAGGGAAGTGTTTTTAAGAAGAAGCTTAATGATAGAACAAGGGGGCCCAACCTGAAGCTAGTCGGGGGGAAGATCAGGAGCAATGTTAGAAAATATTATTTTACAGAAAGAGTAGTAGATGCTTGGAACAAACTTCCAGCAGAGGTAGGTAAAAATCGTCTGTCAGTGAATTTTAAAATGCCTGGGATAAGCCTCCATCTATTCTAAGATAAAGAAAACATACAGTATACACATTTGATAAAGAGAACATACAGTATACACATAAGATACAGAGAACATACAGTATACACATAAGATACAGAGAACATACAGTATACACATAAGATACAGAGAACATACAGTATACACATAAGATAAAGAGAACATACAGTATACACATAAGATAAAGAGGACATACAGTATACACATAAGATAAAGAGAACATACAGTATACACATAAGATACAGAGAACATACAGTATATACATAAGATACAGAGAACATACAGTATACACCTAAGATACAGAGAACATACAGTATACACATAAGATACAGAGAACATACAGTATACACATAAGATACAGAGAACATACAGTATACACATAAGATACAGAGAACATACAGTATACACATAAGATAAAGAGAACATACAGTATATACATAAGATAAAGAGAACATACAGTATACACATAAGATAAAGAGAACATACAGTATACACATTTGATAAAGAGAACATACAGTATACACATTTGATAAAGAGAACATACAGTATACACATAAGATAAAGAGAACATACAGTATACACATAAGATACAGAGAACATACAGTATACACATAAGATACAGAGAACATACAGTATACACATAAGATACAGAGAACATACAGTATACACATAAGATAAAGAGAACATACAGTATACACATAAGATAAAGAGAACATACAGTATATACATAAGATACAGAGAACATACAGTATACACATAAGATACAGAGAACATACAGTATACACATAAGATATAGAGAACATACAGTATACACATAAGATAAAGAGAACATACAGTATACACATAAGATATAGAGAACATACAGTATACACATAAGATAAAGAGAACATACAGTATACACATAAGATAAAGAGAACATACAGTATACACATAAGATATAGAGAACATACAGTATACACATAAGATATAGAGAACATACAGTATATACATAAGATAAAGAGAACATAAAGTATACACATAAGATACAGAGAACATACAGTATACACATAAGATATAGAGAACATACAGTATACACATAAGATATAGAGAACATACAGTATATACATAAGATAAAGAGAACATAAAGTATACACATAAGATACAGAGAACATACAGTATACACATAAGGGCAGACTAGATGGACCATGTGGTCTCTTTCTACCATCACCCTTCTATGTTTCTATGTTCTATGTATTGTCTTTATGGAGAAAGGTTTTGCGAGGGGTTTTCGAGATGATAACATTTTGTTACAAACAGGGGATGCAACGATTGGAAGCAATTTATGGCGTCTGCTTAAAGTGTCTCAAGATGAGAATAAAACAATAAAATATGTGTAACGGATATATCTCTCTACAGCCCTCTAGACAAATCTGCATCTTACGTGTTCCTGGACAGAACATATTTTGATCGTTATTACTCCTTCATGGATTATCAGGCTCAATTAAATAATACATTAGATCTGACTCACGGCTGAAGCCGACAGCGCCGGCGTGGTTCACCCACAGCAGTGGATATAATAGCTCAGATTTGGACACTAAATGTGAATGTCCACCAGGACAAACTTTAAGGACAAGGTTTATTAATCAACACTCGGGACATGTCCTCCTCCTGTACAGCATTCAGCACTGGCTACATGAAGGATTCTAGTTTAAATAGGGGCTGTGACATCCTAGAAAAGGTTAAAAAAGGTGACTCTAAACGGGGGGGGGGCATGTTGTCTTATTATTCCATTTTAGGGGCCACAATAAATTCTAGGAAAGCTGTAGCCTTAAACCGGATCTTCACCATGATTTAATGAAAAACCCAAACCCTTAAAAACTATTCCCCAGCATCTAAAATTAATATATTTTAAGTTTTTAGTCACTTATCCCCCACCGGGCTGCAGCTTTGTTCAGGATTCTAGGATAGGGACAACATAGACGGTGGGCGTGGACCAACCACATCTCCCGCCCAATGAGGAGCAACAGATCAATAGACACAAATCAATCATTTTATTAAATCAAAAAAATGTCATATAAAGTGCAAGGATATAGTGAATTTACAAAAAGTGTCTAGTGCATATAAATCATGATCCCACAATTCATACTATACTAAAATATATATGTTGCACAGAATAACCTATCCAATCCCAGAATGCAGAGCAACACAGTCAGAAGATACTTTCTGTTTGCAGGCTGCCTGATGCTCCATGAGACATCATCTTGGATGTTTAAAGGCTCATAACATGCAGTAGATGCAGGTAGTATAATTTTTAATGTGGGCAATCTGTATGTACAGGGTGTGCGAAACATATAAAATAGGCTCTTATTCAGGGTGAAGGTCCGCCTACTTTAAAGAATGATATATGCGTTTATGTAAATGCAGATGTGGGCAGAGGTGAGGCGGGAAGACGTGGTCAGGGGTGAGGCACAAAAAGATGAGGTTATAAGATGTGTCCAGAGGTGAGACAGAAAGTGAAGAGGTGAGGTTGGATGAGGTGAGGCAGGAAGATGTGGACAAGGGTTAGGCATAAAAAGCTGAGGGCAGATGTGAGAGGATGTGGGCAGAGGTAAAGCAGGAAGCAAGGTGGGCAAAGAGAAGAGGTGACGTTGGCTGAGGAGAGCTGGGAAGACGTGGACATGGGTGAGGCCCGAAAAGGTAAGGTGTGGTGAACAGAAGTGGGCAGAGGTCAGATGGGGAAGTGAGGTGGGTAGATGTGGAGTGGGAAGAGGTGAGATTGACTGAAGTGTAGCAGAAAAAGGGAAGGAAAGAAGTGGGCTGAGGTGAAATTAGTAGAGGTGAGAAGAGCAGAGGTGGGCAGGGTTGAGTCATGAAAAGGTGAGGTGAGAAGATGTGGGTAGAGGTGAGACAGGAATTGAGGTGGGAAGGCATAGAGTGAGAAGAGGTGAGATTGGCTGATGAGAGCTGGGAAGACGTAGACATGGATGAGGCCCGAAAAGGTAAGGTGAGGGTAACAGAAGTGGGCAGAGGTCAGATGGAGAAGTGAGGTGGGTAGATGTGGAGTCGGAAAAGGTGAGATTGGCTGAGGTGTAGCAGAAAAAGCTAAGGGGAGGAAAGAAGTGGGCTGAGGTGAGATGAGGTGAAATTAGTAGAAGTGAGAAGAGCAGAGGTGGACAGGGTTGAGTCATGAAAAGGTGAGGTGAGAAGATGTGGGTAGAGGTGAGACAGGAATTGAGGTGGGAAGGCATAGAGTGAGAAGAGGTGAGATTGGCTGATGAGAGCTGGGAAGACATGGACATGGGTGAGGCCCGAAAAGGTAAGGTGAGGGTAACAGAAGTGGGCAGAGGTCAGATGGAGAAGTGAGGTGGGTAGATGTGGAGTCGGAAAAGGTGAGATTGGCTGAGGTGTAGCAGAAAAAGCTAAGGGGAGGAAAGAAGTGGGCTGAGGTGAGATGAGGTGAAATTAGTAGAAGTGAGAAGAGCAGAGGTGGACAGGGTTGAGTCATGAAAAGGTGAGGTGAGAAGATGTGGGTAGAGGTGAGACAGAAATTGAGGTGGGAAGGCATAGAGTGAGAAGAGGTGAGATTGGCTGATGAGAGCTGGGAAGACGTAGACATGGATGAGGCCCGAAAAGGTAAGGTGAGGGTAACAGAAGTACGCAGAGGTCAGATGGAGAAGTGAGGTGGGTAGATGTGTAGTCGGAAAAGGTGAGATTGGCTGAGGTGTAGCAGAAAAAGCTAAGGGGAAGAAAGAAGTGGGCTGAGGTGAGATTAGCAGAGGTTAGAAGAGCAGAGGTGAGGCAGGAGGAGCTGAGGGGGAAGACATGGGCAGGGTTGAGATTTATGAAAAGGTGAGGTGAGAAGATGTGGGTAGAGGTGAGACAGGAAGTGAGTTGGGAAGACGTAGAGTGAGAAGAGGTGAGATCAGCTGAGGTGAGCTGGGAAGACGTGGACATGGGTGAGGCCCGAAAAGGTAAGGTGAGGGTAGCAGAAGTGGGCAGAGGTCAGATGGAGAAGTGAGGTGGGTAGATGTGGAGTCGGAAAAGGTGAGATTGGCTGAGGTGTAGCAGAAAAAGCTAAGGGGAGGAAAGAAGTGGGCTGAGGTGAGATTAGCAGAGGTGAGGCAGGAGGCGCTGAGGGGGAAGAAATGGGCAGGGTTGAGATTTATGAAAAGGTCAGGTGAGAAGATGTGGGTAGAGGTGAGATAGGAAGTGAGTTGGGAAGACGTAGAGTGAGAAGAAGTGAGATAGGCTGAGGTGAGCTGGGAAGACGTGGACATGGGTGAGGCCCGAAAAGGTGAGGTAAACATATGTGGGCAGATCAGATGGGAAGTGAGGTATGTGCTCCTATGCTGGTCCCGCTGCCAGTCCCTGCTGCTGGTGACGTGGGAGCACACTCCCATGTTGGCTGACACTAGAAGGTGCATAACGTGACGACTGAGTTGTATTCTACAGGGGATGCTCAGGGCCAAGCAGAAAGCGTACTGTTCGAATAGGAGCCAACAAGGAGGCTGCAATGATCAGGGGCCAGGCTGTGCCATAAAGGCTTTGGACTGACACTAACTGCTACTTACTGGAAGTAAGTGCCCTTTATTTTTTTTTCAGGAGCCTAGAATGCCCCTTTAATGCAAGGAGTTTATTAAGTCTAGACTTTGCCACCTGCTCACTTATCACAAGGGTGTAAATATAGCACCTGAACGTTCTCTATTTTTCCTCTCTTCTGAACAAGCTGCACAATCCTTTTTTTTCGCTGTTCCTGTGTGTTCGGGAAGACTGAGATTAGTTTGGCGAGCTGTCTGCCAACAGTTCAAGGTGGTACAGATGGCGTAACTACAGGATTTGTTTATGGCTAGATGACAAATGAGATAATATACCTTTTATGAAAGGCTGCCAACATTGTTGATTTTCTTTTCGCTCGTCTAAAACAGAAACTTGCAGGTTAAATAACAGGACGTCTCGGCTTCAACTGGCAATTCCAACTGATTGAAGGAAAAGGAAAAAATATATGAAAAGTGAAAAAAAAAGACATGCATGACCACTGATACCGGTATAACAGGCCCTATAATACCTCCAGTTCAGACTATACATGGAGTTAAAATGGCTAGATTACATACCCAGGGCAGGCGTCAACACTGGGCATACCTGGGCAGGTGCCGGGGCCCTTACACCTTGGGGGGCCCACCTCATTCCCTCTACTCTGGCCCTATGTCATTTCTTTCTGTCATTCATTCACTTCCTATCATTAATTCTATGCTTTTGTTCTTTCTCTCTTCGATTCTTTCCTCGAATTTTTTTTAATTTCTTTATTTATTTCCATCTATTCTATTGCATCTTTAATCTACTGTCTTTTTGTCATTTCCTTTCTTTTTTCCTATATTGTTTTTTGGTCATTCTTTTTCTCTCTCTTTTTTTTCTCTTGCTTTCTTTTTTTTCTGTAATTCATCTATCCTTTCTTTTATTTTCTTTCTTTCGTTCTGTCATTCATTCTATTACGTCATCCTTTTTTTTCTGTGTCTCTATTTCTTATTTTTCTATACCTTTTTTTGTCAATCTGTTATCCTTTTATTTTTTTTTCAGTCTATTCTTTGTCAATTTTCACAACACATGCAACTTTACTACCATGTATGGATTATCATATCACACTGAAAGGGGCCCACTGAGATGCTATCGCCCAGGGGCCCACATAAACCTGGAGCCAGCCCTGTACATACCTCCCGAGTGTCCCTGATTTGGAGGCACTCTTCTTCTTTTGAGCCCATGTCCCTCTGTCCATCTTTGTTCCTATTTGTCCCTCTTCGAGGTGTAACATACAGATCTGCATCAATAAATTATTCATTTGCCTGTTCAAAGTGTTTATATTGTTTTAACTGTTGCAACCTATCTCCTATTCATCCCTCAATTAGGGGGCGTGGCCTAATTTAACAAGTGTTCCTCTTTCCCACCCTGAAAAGTTGGTAGGTATGACATTATACCACTGGTATATTTTGGCCTAGGCCAATTCATAATCTGGAATATAAACTAGCCTAGGCCAAGCCATACCCCTCAGGTCATATTATACCCCCATGATATTAATAGCATTGAGTGAGCTACACAAGAATTACTTAAAGAGGAAAATCAGACTAAAAATAAAAAGTGGCTGATTCCCCCCCCCCCCCCCCCCCCCCAAATCGGCCCCTGCTTACCTTTTGGATGCTGCAGGCAGAAGTGACATCCGGCTACTTTAGGGCCCGATCCTCTGCCCCCGGCTTAGCCGTCTGTTAGTGACAGCACGGCTTCAGCTCTTCAAAGTCCCACGCCGGATTTCGAGCGACCCCATTGCATCCACTGCGCAGGTGCGAGATCGGACGCCGCATGCAGTGCTTGATGGGATGCAAGATGCCTGTCAGAATGTCGCCCAGAAGATGGATACCCTGGCGAGGTGAGTATTTAGTGCCCAAAGGTAAAACCAGAGGGGATTATATAGGAGGTCAGGCTACAAATGCACACCTTGAAAAAACAGTTAGAGGACTAGATGTAATAACAAAGAACGGGGTTCAAAATATAGCTAGCTGTGTCTGCTTAATAGCACAGCTTGTCAATTACGTGCAAACAAAGAGATATGCTATATCTAATGAACACCCAACTGCAACATGATGCAAAAAAGTGACACGTTTTAATAAATATAATAAATGTAATTAATCAATATTTACAATGAGATATGTTTACATAAAGAATACAAAACTCTAGACATAATGGATATGGAGTCTCCAGGATTGCGTCACCAAAGAAGTAAGGGAATGACCCAAATCAGTTATACACAGTGCATACAGGCTAGCAGTGTGCAATACAGAGATGGACACAATCCATGGTATACAAACAAGCACTAATGCATACATGTAAGTCAATTAACAGAAACAAGAGACATTAATGGTAAGGTAAGACAGCAGTATACCTCTGTTGGATGACAACTTAAACCCTCAACGTTTCGGTTGAGTAATCCTTCATCAGGAGGGAGGCAACAGATCGGTGAGGTTTAGGGGAGATTTTAACCTCTCTCAATGTTCCTCTTTAAAGTGCACCTATACTCAGAGGGAAGTTTATTTCGTCACTTTCCATCGCCAGCCCAGTTCCCCAAACCACTTGTGTATCTTTTATAAAGCCCTTGCCCAATATTCATAACAACATGAACTGGATGTAGTCGGCCATGCATGGCTGCCAGTGGCACTGGGTCCCTAGTGTTCATTGATGATGTGACACAGGACAGAAGCAGCAGCACGAGTTCTGAGATATTCAGAGACACACTGTCAAGTCCCGGAGACACCCACCTTCCAATAAACCAGCAACCCCCAATCTCCGCTGCTTTCTTCACCTATAGTAAGCCCCCGTTTGCCGGGACGCTAGACACCGGACACGGTTGCCCCCAGGTCTTATTAGCACAAAGGATGCTGATTTATGCAGGGGAAGGCAGATGAATCCAAGGACTAGACTGAGTAGTGGAAACGGACAGGGGTCATACACGGGTGGTCAATCCGAGGTGGCACGGTACAGAAGGGTTAGACGGAAGAATGGTCAGGGGCAAGCCAGGGGTCACAACGGGAGGTCAGAAGTTCGCGGTACAAAGGAGCAGGCAGAATCGTAGTCAAGGGGCAAGCAAGGTCGGTCCAGGCGGCAATCAGGGATGGTCAAAAACAAGGCAAAATCACAAGGAGAAGAGCAATCCAAATCACACCCAGTAGCACGCTATAACGGGCAACGACTAACTGCGGGGTGTATACCTATATAGGATGTGGGCAGACTGGATTGGCTGAAGGAGGGGGAGTGTAGTGATTGGGGCACTTAGGATCTCTGGGCTGATTGCCCAGTTTGAATAAGGAGGCGGAGTGTGTAATAGGGCACATGCCCTTTAATAGCAAGGGCTCATTGGCCCAACTAAACACAGGGAGGCGGACAGTGTTTGGGCTTGGGCGCATGTCTTTTAATTAACAAGGGCTCATTGGCCCAATACAATCACCTCCGGCGGGCGCGCAGTGCGCAGCGCCGCCGGAGGGCATAGAATGAAGACAGGCGCGTGCGCGCGCGCGTGTGAGGACGCGCGCCGCACAGAGAGCGGCGCGGCCGCTCCCGACGCTGCAGGGCCGGAAGCCGCTCGAGCGGCTGCTCGTGACAGCCGAGCGGCGGGCGGGCAGGAGCGACGCCGACCCGCCGCCGGCTGCAACGGACGTGCAGCCCGCCGAGAGGAGTCGGCGGAGGAACGAGGGCCAGGTAAGGAGGTGGCCGTGACACTACCCCCCCTTTCACGAGGGGCCTCTGGACCCTTATCAGGCTTATCCGGATTCTCACGGTGAAACCTATTAATAAGGGTTTTGGCATGGACATCCTTGGCCGGTACCCAACACCTTTCCTCTGGACCAAAACCCTTCCAATCTATTAAATACTGTAAAGAGTTTTGAAACACCCGAGCGTCGAGTATTCTATTAATCTCATACTCAGGGACATCCTCCACTATGATAGGGGAAGGAGACGACACCTGAATATTTTTGGCAGATTTTAACAAAGAAACATGAAAGGACGACGGGATTCTCATGGATGAAGGTAACTTGACCTTAAAGGTAACGTCGCTTAGTTTATCAATAATAGGAAACGGGCCGATAAATTTAGGCCCTAGCTTAGACGAGGGTTGCCGAAGGGCAATATTTTTAGTAGAGACCCAGACCAAATCACCCACCTGAAATGGTGGTTCTAGCGACCTATGTCGGTCCGCAAAGACTTTATGAGTTCTAGAGGCTTTCTTTAAGTTAGTCTGTATCTCAGACCATACTTTAGTTCTTTCTCGTAGCCATTCCTCCAAGGCCGGCAAGTTGGAGGAAGGACCAGAAAAAGATGATGCCTTAGGGTTTCTCCCGTAATTACAAAAGAAAGGGGAAAACCTAGTAGATTCACTCGGCGCATTGTTAAAGGCGAATTCTGCAAATTCGATGAATTCCGCCCATTGTTCTTGGCGATCGGAGACGAAACAGCGTAGATATTGTTCTAAACATTGATTTACCCGTTCAGTCTGTCCGTTAGACTGAGGGTGATAGGCGGTAGAGAGCGACACTTTAATACCTAAACGATTGCAGAAAGCTTTCCAAAAACGGGATACAAACTGAACTCCTCGATCTGAAACAATATTCAGTGGTAAACCATGGAGGCGAAAAACGTGCTTAATGAATAGTTGTACTAAATCTGGTGCCGACGGAAGTTTTATCAATGGAATAAAATGTGCCATTTTACTGAAGCGATCCACCACCACCCAAATTACAGAATTCCCTTGTGATGGAGGAAGGTCAACAATAAAATCCATGGATATGTGCGACCATGGTTCAGCGGGGATTTCTAAGGGAACTAATAGTCCCGCAGGGGACCCATGAGTGGCCTTACTTCGAGCACATACCGGACATGCTTCGACAAAGGCGGAAGTATCGCGTCGGATGGTGGGCCACCAAACATGACGTTTGGCAATAGCCAAAGTCTTCCGAACACCTAAGTGACCAGCCGACTTAGCATCATGTAGTTCCTGTAAAACGGCCAGACGCAAATGAGGCGGAACAAATAAACATTCAGAGGGTTTACCCGGAGGAGAATCAACCTGAAATGGCACTAACGAGCTAGACAGGTCAGGGAGAAGAGTCGCCACAACACAACCTAAAGGTAAAATCGATTCTGGAGGACCGTTCTGGTCCTTACAATCCCCGAAATTACGGGATAGGGCATCTGCTTTGGCATTCTTCTTCCCCGGCTTATAGGTGATAATAAAATTAAATCGAGAAAAGAAGAGTGCCCAGCGTGCCTGACGGGAGTTGAGTCTCTTGGCTGACTCTAAATACTCCAGATTCTTGTGATCAGTATACACAGTGATGGGGTGTAAGGAACCTTCTAGCCAGTGGCGCCATTCTTCAAAGGCCAGTTTAATACCCAAAAGTTCCCTATTGCCAACATCGTAATTGCGTTCAGCAGGCGAAAACTTCCGAGAGAAGAAAGCACAAGGATGTAGTTTCTCAGGATTGCCCGCATACTGAGAAAGAACAGCTCCTACTCCCAGTTCCGAGGCGTCAACCTCTAATAGAAATGGAAGCCGGGTGTCGGGATGTATCAAAATGGGAGCGGAGGTGAAAGTCTCTTTTAACACTTGAAAGGCGTTTTTAGCTGAGGGAGGCCACTCCTCAACAAAAGCGCCCTTACGAGTGAGATCTGTTAAAGGACTCACTATGGACGAGAAACCCTTTATAAACTGCCTGTAAAAATTCGCAAATCCTAGAAATCTCTGTAGCGCCTTTAGGGTTCTAGGTTGTTCCCACTCCAGAATAGCAGAAACCTTGGAAGGATCCATCACCAATCCCCGTTTGGAGATTATAAATCCTAGGAACGGGATTTCAGACACTTCAAAAACACATTTGGAGATTTTAGCATACAGACGATTTTCCCGCAATCTCTGCAACACCGCTTTGACATGTTGACGGTGCTCCACCAGAGAGCGGGAAAAAATCAGTATGTCGTCCAAATAGACCACGAGAAATTGACCCAAAAAATCACGAAATATGTCATTGACAAAATCTTGAAACACTGCAGGAGCATTGCATAACCCGAATGGCATCACTAAATATTCATAATGCCCATCCTTTACATTGAAGGCTGTTTTCCATTCATCCCCCTGCCGTATGCGAATAAGGTTATATGCTCCTCGAAGGTCTAACTTAGTGAAGACCTGGGCCCCAGAGACCTGATTAAAAAGGTCATTGATCAATGGAAGGGGATATCTATTTTTTACAGTAATCTTATTTAACCCTCGATAATCTATACAGGGGCGTAAGCCGCCGTCCTTCTTCTCAACGAAGAAGAACCCAGCACCGGCAGGGGAGGTGGAAGGACGGATAAAACCTTTCTGGAGATTTTCGGTGATATAATCTTTCATGGCCTGTTCTTCAAATCTAGTGAGATTATATAGTTTCCCCCTAGGGGGCATAGTACCTGGGAGTAAGTCAATAGGACAGTCGTAGGCCCTATGGGGTGGAAGAATGTCGGCGGATTTCTCCGAAAATACGTCTGCCC
This sequence comes from Gastrophryne carolinensis, assembly GCA_027917425.1. Classification (NCBI taxonomy): domain Eukaryota; kingdom Metazoa; phylum Chordata; class Amphibia; order Anura; family Microhylidae; genus Gastrophryne; species Gastrophryne carolinensis. Next base: position 600,385,856 of record CM051235.1, read on the forward strand.
AATCTGCATAGACTGGAGGTAGACCATCAAAGACAATCGGTGTGGTCCTAAGGGATACGGAGAAACAACGACTTTGGCATGAGGGACTCCACTTCACCAGATCTCCAGATGTCCAATCTATCATGGGGTTATGGAGTTTTAACCAGGGAAATCCTAAAACAACAGGGGAGACGGGACTTTCAATAATCAAAAATTCTAATTCTTCCGAGTGGGCAGATCCTACAACTAAATTTACCCCAGGGGTCTTGTGGGAAACCAACCCCCCCTCAATGGGCTTATTGTTGACTGCCAGGACCCGAAGGGAATTTTCTAATGGGATTAACGGAATCCCTAGAGTGAGGGCTAAGGATCTATCCAGGAAATTGCCAGCCGCTCCACTATCGATGAAGGCGGAGGCAATAGTCCGGAAAGGACCCCAAGAGAGCGTAACGGGTAAGAGTATACGATTGTCTGGAGGGAACGATACCTGACCGCCTAGACGAGGTCCCTCTGCAAGATCTAGGCGTTGAAGTTTCCCGCCACCGGAGCCTTGTTCGGGCAGGTCTTGGCAAAATGACCCGGATTACCACAATAGAGGCAGAGGCCTTGGGATCTGCGCCGAAGCTTCTCCGCCTGAGAGAGATGGGTAACGCCAAGCTGCATTGGTTCCTCATGCGACAAGGAAGGAGAGGAAACGGCTGCCCCCTTAAAGCTTGACTCTTGACGTGAGGATCCCCACGGTTGGTCCTTGCCTCTTTCCTGGCGCCTTTCCCGGAGACGTCGGTCCACCCTGATGGCCAGCTGCATATATTCGTCTAAGTTTTTGGGCAAAGGATAGTTCACCAGGATGTCCTTGATGTTATCGGAGAGACCAATTCTAAACTGGCTACATAAAGCCGGATCGTTCCACTGGGAATCTATAGCCCATCGCCGAAATTCTGCGCTATATTCTTCAGCAGAACGTTTGGCCTGTCTCAGGTTCCGCAACTTAGAATCCGCTGTTGCGGCTCGATCTGGGTCAGCATACAGAAATTCCATGGCCAAAAAAAAAGAAGAGACCGACTGCAAGGCTTCATCAGTCGGAGCTAAACCAAACGCCCAGGTCTGTGGATCGCCCTGGAGGAGTGAAATGACTAGACCAACGCGTTGCGCTTCGGATCCAGATGCGTGGGGTCGAAGGCGGAAGTAGAGTTCGCAAGAATTCCTAAAGTTAGAAAACTTCGCCCGATCCCCCAAAAATTTTTCCGGGAGAGGGATCTTGGGCTCGACGGCCGGACTAGGATCCACTGGCGCAGGCATCTGACGACTCTCTTGCGTGGCCACTCGTTGAGCCAGCTGATTAATGGCGGTGGCCATAGCTTGAACCTGTTGGATCAATTCTTCCATCTAGAAGATATTCTTTTTTCGAGGGCCCGTTATAATGTCAAGTCCCGGAGACACCCACCTTCCAATAAACCAGCAACCCCCAATCTCCGCTGCTTTCTTCACCTATAGTAAGCCCCCGTTTGCCGGGACGCTAGACACGCCTCACCGGACACGGTTGCCCCCAGGTCTTATTAGCACAAAGGATGCTGATTTATGCAGGGGAAGGCAGATGAATCCAAGGACTAGACTGAGTAGTGGAAACGGACAGGGGTCATACACGGGTGGTCAATCCGAGGTGGCACGGTACAGAAGGGTTAGACGGAAGAATGGTCAGGGGCAAGCCAGGGGTCACAACGGGAGGTCAGAAGTTCGCGGTACAAAGGAGCAGGCAGAATCGTAGTCAAGGGGCAAGCAAGGTCGGTCCAGGCGGCAATCAGGGATGGTCAAAAACAAGGCAAAATCACAAGGAGAAGAGCAATCCAAATCACACCCAGTAGCACGCTATAACGGGCAACGACTAACTGCGGGGTGTATACCTATATAGGATGTGGGCAGACTGGATTGGCTGAAGGAGGGGGAGTGTAGTGATTGGGGCACTTAGGATCTCTGGGCTGATTGCCCAGTTTGAATAAGGAGGCGGAGTGTGTAATAGGGCACATGCCCTTTAATAGCAAGGGCTCATTGGCCCAACTAAACACAGGGAGGCGGACAGTGTTTGGGCTTGGGCGCATGTCTTTTAATTAACAAGGGCTCATTGGCCCAATACAATCACCTCCGGCGGGCGCGCAGTGCGCAGCGCCGCCGGAGGGCATAGAATGAAGACAGGCGCGTGCGCGCGCGCGTGTGAGGACGCGCGCCGGGAGCGCGCCGCACAGAGAGCGGCGCGGCCGCTCCCGACGCTGCAGGGCCGGAAGCCGCTCGAGCGGCTGCTCGTGACAGCCGAGCGGCGGGCGGGCAGGAGCGACGCCGACCCGCCGCCGGCTGCAACGGACGTGCAGCCCGCCGAGAGGAGTCGGCGGAGGAACGAGGGCCAGGTAAGGAGGTGGCCGTGACACACACTCAAATCCAACCAAACTGATTGGTCGGCGTTTCATAATACAGATGGACAATGACCCAAAACATAAAGCCAAACCTACCCAGGAGTTCCTTAAACCAAAGAAGTGGAATATGCTGGAATGGCCAAGTCAGTCACCTGATCTCAACCCAATTGAGCCGCATTTCACTTGTTAAAGACTAAACTTCAAACAGAAATGCCCAAAAACAAACAGCAACTGAAAAACGCTGCAGTAAAGGCCTGGCAGAGCATTAAAAAGGAGGAAACACAGCAATGTCCGGTGATGTCCATGAGTTCAAGACGTCATTGCCAACAAAGGGGTTTCAACCAAGTATTAAAAATGAACATTTTATTTACAATTATTTTATTTGTCCAATTACTTTTACGCCCCTGTAATCAAGGGGTTGTGATTAAAAATGCTTTAACTCCTCACATTTTTATGCAATATTTTTGGAAGAGGACCTTGCCAGCTAGAGGGTGTTGGACACCCACCAACACCCTGGGACACCCAGTGTTCTATCTCTAGAGATACCAATCCCCACGGGCAACAACCTAGTAAGTAACCCATGTATTTACCTTAGAGGGAGAAGGCCAGGAGAGGACCAATACTTACCTTAGGATCCAGGCTCCCACTTATCCTAACTGTTCCTCCCTGTTCTCCACAGGATCACTCTGCCCTACACACCAACTGCAATCTGGAGGCAGACCCAGGACATTCGCAATAGGGAGGATGTCTGGGATACCAGAACCCCTTTTGTTTGGGGGCCCTGTTGGCTCCTTTTACCTCCCTATACACTTCCCTTAATAAATCCCAATTTTTTTTAAAGCAACCATAGTCTGGTGTATTATTCTTTACTGTGCTACTACACATGCTGGGTGGTGAATATATCATTATTTAGCCTCAGCAATTTCTTATTAGCAATAAGTCACTTACTGCTTAATGCAAGGGACAAACACCCGGTGCTAAAATCACCCAATAGTCGCCCCGTTTATTGGGACCTTTAGACTAGCAAGTTCTTGCTACGATATAAAAGTTTAAATGTAAACACTGATAACCAATTAAGGTGGGTGTTTTAAATTGTGGGTGTATATGGTTAAAGGGGGACTTTCACTATGGATATATTTATGGTTTGATCCTTTATATACTACTGGTCCAAAAGACTTTTGGGTGTGTAAGTATTAAAGTTGGTATTTTAACATATTCACTGAAAATGGAGAAAGAATTCTAGTTTCTGGCGGGATGTAGCCGAAGTCCCGGAAGAAGCAGTTCCCATCACCCTGGATTTATATGTACGCAGTGGTTGTCCAAGTCTCTTGTTCATCCATAGTATACAACCCTACCAAACATAAGGCCAAGAGTGGTGCTAAGATACTTCCTTTCTGAACTTGGTAGTGGGAAGAAAGTCTTAGTTTGCTTGTGTTTCTGTGTGGTAGAGTCACTGTGACAATCATCCTTTGATTGGTATATTCTGGCCTGGAGGGGTTTGATAACATTATGGCCTAGAGGGAAATAGTCTGGCCTAGGCTATTTTACACCCCCAGGTATAGAGTTTAATCCCAGGATATAATGTAGCCTGGGCAAGACTGTACCTGGGTATCACATTAGATGGGTATATTGTGTCATGGAGGGGTATAGTTTTATAGGTATATTCTGTTCTGGAGCGGTATAGTTTGGCCTAGGCTAAAAAAGATCTGTACAAATTAGAGACAGGGTGAAAAAAACAGTGAAGTGATAACATTATGGCCTGGAGGGATATAGCCTGGCCTAGGCTATTTTACACCCCCATGTATATAGTTTATCCCCCGGGGTATAATGTGTCCTGGGCCAGACTCTACCCGGGTCTCACGTTAGATGGGAATATTCTGTCCTGCAGGGGTATAGTTTGATGTGTGTATTCTGGCCTGGAGGGGTACAGTTTGGTCTAGGCTATTTTACCGTCCCGGGTATAGTTTGGCCTAGGCCAATTTTTACCCTGGGGTATAGTTTTACCTAGGCCAATTTATACCCCTTGGTTTAGTTTGGCCTAGGCCAATTTATACCCCGGGGTATAGTTTGAACTAGGCCAATTTATACCCCTTGGTTTAGTTTGGCCTAGGCCAATTTATACCCCTGGGTATAGTTTGGCCTAGGCCCATTTATTTCCCAGGGTATAGTCTGGCCTACACTAGACTTGACTTGAATGGTCATCTGACTGCCTTTCCAATTTGGGGAAGCCAATCCTGGTTCAGATGACCATCAAAACATCTTCTCTTTAAAACAGAAGTCCAGTCCCTCCTCCCCGTTCTGCCACTCTTCCCTGGCACTAGTTAAGACGGAGGGGTTACAACGAAAAAGACCCTTACCTCTCCCAGATCCTGCAGTATTTCCCAGGCACATGCAGCTGCCACACAGGAAGTGCACGAAACAGTATCACCAGCTATGTGCACGCTCCTGTCTGAGGGAGGGGAAGCCACTCTGTTCTTTCTCTACAAGATGGTGCAAGCCAGGACCCAGAGTGCCAGAAGCATGGTGCCAAACAACGGGTGAGGTAAGGGATTTTTCCTTTTTAACCCGCCTGCCCTGCCTTAGTGCCAGGGGAGGGTGGCAGGGCAGGGGGTTACAGAAGAATGGTGCCAGACCACAGGCGAGGTAAGGGTTTCTTTCCATTGTAACCCGTCTTCCCTGCCTCAGTGCCAGGGGATGGTGGCAGGGTAGGGGGTTACAGAAGAATGGTGCCAGACTACGGGCGAGGTAAGGGTTTCTTTTCTTTGTAACCCGCCTGCCCTGCCTCAGTGCCAGAGGAGGGTGGCAGGGCAGGGGGGTTACAGGACACTGGACTTCTGCTTTAAGAAAAATACAGAAAGTCCAGTTTCTTTGAACTATTACTCCAGCTATAACTGTATGCAAAATACATTTAGGTAGCTTAACCAGGCTTTATTGTTTTCATGGCTACCTAAATAATTCTTTTAATGGGCTATCACTTTACAAACTGCTTTGGCAAGTGCGCGTGTCTATGACTTCTCGGCGGAGGCTCTTCTCTTTTTGTGAGAGCGCACAGAGACATTTCAGGACTGCTTGAATTACTCATACAGCTGCACTTGTTTGAGGTGTTAATTTCAAATGGAACAAGATCTGAACAGAAAGTTTGGATGTCTTTCAAAGCAAGAAAGCAAAGAACTGGTTAGAGAATTCACTGCGGGTACTGCCTGTCCCAGTTCTGCCATGAAGCCACATCGCAAAGCTTTCTCCAGGATTTTTCAGCAACTTCTACATTCTTAAATGTCCACAGGGCATGAAAATGCTTCAAAATGCCCATTGATCACACGTTTAAGTATTTTACCATACAGAGCTCATACCTTAATGGTGCTGTGTTGTACAATAAAGCAAATTCCTTAACATTCTGGGTAGGTTCGTGCCAAAAAGAAAGGACACATTCTAAATAGGCGAGTCCCATTATTATGAACAACGCTAAAATCCAGAGTAAGCAGTGTATGCAGCATGACAGCAGCTGGGGGAAACTCAATAAGGTGCTGGAAGGTGGTCACAGGTATCTGGAGCCATAATGACTGCAGTGCTGCAGGAAGGTGGGGGGATCTATAGAGCCAACTCAACCATCAATAGAGCCAACACAAGGGCAGACTGGGGTCAAAAATCAGCCCAGGATTTTACTTGCCGTGGCTAGCCCATGACTTGCTAAGGAGAAGCTGAGCGATGCCCCCAATTTGCTTGGCTGAGAGGGGTTGGGAAATTAGAGAATGCTGGCAAAGGGGGGGGGGTGCATGCTTGAGGCTATGCCAAGCTTAGTCGGCCCCAAAGCAGGGAGTCCCACTGCGCTGCCTATGGCCAATCCACCCCTGATTGTGGTGCTCCCACAAATGCCAGTTTCAGTATGGGGAATTGGGGGTCAGGGTAACACTTGGAAGTCTTGGTTATGCTCTTCCAAACAATGTTGGACATTTCTATTCATGTGACATGGTGTCTTTTCTTGATGGAACATCCCATCCACCCCAGGGAAAACAATCAGCAGGTATGGATGTATGGTATGCAAGGATGGATACGTAAATCGGGTGAGATTGTCTTCCACATGGATGAGTAACCCAGAGAATACCACCAAAACATTCCCCAAACCATAACGCTGCCACTACCAGCTTGTTTTCTTCCAGCAATGGTTGCGCGGTTTTGTTGTCTGATGTTTCATGCCTAACACGCCAAAGTCCATCCATTGGATGAGGTAGAAAACTCATCAGAGAATCAGTGGAGGTCTCATTTCGATACTGCCACGAAAATTGTCTTTTGTGCCAATGCAACTTGGTAAGCAGAGGTGCAGTGACCATCCATCAGCTTCAGAGCCACATATGCAGTCGTTGTCACTGAACTGTTGTGTTATACACACTTCTGGTATGCCCCCGGTTCATTTTGTTGTTGAGTTGCTCCATTGTAGTGTGTTGTCTGCCCTCACGTACCTTCATAGCAGATATTCACATCAGAAGCATGAGACGTTCACATTTCCAGGTCGCTTATTCGCAATGATGCCATTTGCCCATGCACTATACACTTTCACTATAGTAGCACTGGAACAGAGCTCAAAATAATGGGACTCCACATTGTACTTCTGCTATTCCAGATAATGAGCCACATATATAAGAAGGGTGTGTTACTCCAACCAAGTAAAACTGTTGAAGAAACTGAGAATAACTAGTTTTAAGTGAATCATTGTTGTGGAAACTGCGGACATTGGAAAAGTCAGTAACAAACCCACTTGTTCTGGAATAACCATGCATGCAGAACCTGTGCCCCCCCTCCATATTTGTTAACATGAAAGCCACATTAGGAAATAGTCACATTCATCATGTAAAGCCACAGTACTAACCTTTCTGCCTTTCCCTATGTGCTGTCCCACAGATGGTTCCCTGCCCTCAGCATCCCTGGTTTCCTTGTAACTGAACATGTAGAAGCTGTTGCGCAGTTGATGCTCTCCAGTGGCGTTGCTCCACTCATTGTACAGGAGTGTTCAATAAGTTTCTACCCCAGTAAGTACTGTTAGTCCTGGACTAACTGAGACATGTCTGGACTTGCAACTCTCACAGTAGCAGTTCAGTCTGATGAAAGCACTGGAAGTGACAGAATGGCAAGTGCGGGGCTACAAAGAAAGTGAAGGATTGGGAGCTTTGTTCTGTGATTGAATTCCTTACAGTAATAAGAAAGGAAGCCGAAAGAAACCCATGAAACAATGATTACTGTATATAGTGATGATGCATCTTACTACTACCGAGTTTTGGGCCAAGCAGTGTAAATGGGGGTGGGAATCAGTTCAAGTTGAGCCCTATCAGGGCAACCTGTTGAAGCAACTTCAGAAGAAAAGTCCTGTAAATTGGAGACCATGATGGAAGACGCTCGGGTCACAGTCAATGTTATAGCATGGTTATACAGTATTGGCATGGTTTTCAGTATCATTCATTATGTTTTGATGATATCAAAGGTCAGTTTCCAGTGGAAACAAATGTTGGCACCATCAATTTAACCACGAGAATTTAGACATGCATAAAGAAAATCCAGGACACTTCTATTCTAAAAATAGAGACAGGTAAGGAACAGATAATGAAACATGGGTCAACCCCAATAATCCTGATACCAAGAGTCCATGCAATGGGAGCACTAGTGGTCACCGTATCTAAAGTCATTTTGTGTGCAAGCTGGAAAGGTCATGGCAATAGTTTTTTGGGACACAGAAGGTATTTTGTTACTTTTATTCATGCCAAACAAGACAACAATTACTAGACACATCTATAGTTATACAATGAAGGTATGACGTGAGATAAACGTTGTGGGAAGTTGTCGGCAGGTGTACTCACCAGTATCACAAATCAAAAGCTACCTTAATTAAATGCAGCTTTATGGGGTTTAACCATCCACCACAAGTCCAAATCTGGTTCCCAGTGATAACTTTTTCATTCATTACCTGAAGAAATCTCTGCATGGACAACAATTTCCTGATGATAAGAGGCAGTTCCTACAGGGTTCCTGCAGCATCAAGAAGTCTCCTTATATTCTGAGGGCTTTCAATCACTGGAGGCGAAGTGGACTTAGTGTTGTTTTCATATTCAGGTAGATAAATTATTGAGCAGCCCTTGTAGGTGGCACATTCTAAGCCAATGAGCCCTAAAATAACCAGTGGGCCCTTAGTAGTATTTAGGACCAACAAGCCAGGTTAACATTACTATAGTCGACCCGGAAGTTGCCAGTTCACTCCTGTTCGTCCCACCCACGATACCAACAAGATCAGGGTGGCATTATCCAACAATTAGCCAGCAATGTTGGGTGGCACACCCCCCACAACTATCATGTGAACTGGTATAGTGTCCCTTGGACCCGTTTTTAGTTCACAAACAAACATTTATTAAATGAAAAATAAAAAACTCCCCATTGGCGATCCTTCCTTCATCTGTCGTCCGCCAGTCATTGTCCTCTCTGCAGGCCTGCCGGGTCAGGGACCGAGCCAGGCTCCTTCCTGCTCCAGCGGGCTGTAATCTTAATGCTAGGGAGCCTCTATTCCAGCCACCCTGTTGGCATCTGTTGTGAGGGGGGTCAAAGGTCTGGCTAATGCCAGGCCATGGGAATGGAGAGGCTTTTTTAACACAGAGAAGGAGCCTCTATGGATTCCCCCATTTGACTAATAATGTCAGTGGATGGAATGGACATGGAAGGAGATTCTCTGGTTTTAGCATGAAGCAATTTTTTGGATCGCTGCCAGGGTGTATTTAAGGCTCATGCTACCCTAGACACGTTTGGTGCCCACGTCCCCTCTCAGTCTGCTTGAACAAAACCTGATAAAATCCTGTGTTTTTTCATCCTGCCTGATAAGAATGCCCCGCTCTGTGTATCTTCTTCAGACCGCCCACAAAATCAGGTTTACTTCCCTTCCCCTGCGCAGGTTGTGGGCCAGTCACCTGCACACAATTAATTTAGCTTTTGCATTGCCGCCTGTTCAGAGCGAAAAGTAAAGGTTAAAGTGCACCAAAACCCAGGATTTTGACTATCCTGGGATTTGGTTTTTGCACCCTGGGCACCCCGATTGGGGATGCTCCACTGTGTGTAACCTCCCCAGGTCGCTCAATCTGACTCAGCCTTCCTCGATCCTACGACGCGTGCACAGCCTCTTGTCCAGTCAGCACACTCGGATCCGCTCCCACCCCTTCGCCCAAGAGCTTGTCTATGGCGATAGCGCTGGTGGCCGCATCCCCTGCTACGCTTTAACAGGGAGCATGCCTGCACCATTGGACCAGGAATGAAGGTGAGTTTTGGGCGGCCTGGGGGGTTTGACACAGCGGGGCATCCCGAATCTGGATGCCCCGGGAGGAGTGAGTATGCCTGCCCTAGAGTCTCATAGACCACTTTAAAGCGAAATTCTGGTCAAAAACAACCCCCCATTCTGCTACCCTCTTCTGGCGCTGTGGCAGGAGGGGGGTTACAAAGAAAAAAAACCCTTATCCCAGCTGCGGTCCAGCACCGCTCTCCTATTTCAGTTGCTTGGTGCAGAGAAAAACACAAGGCAGTATCCCCTGGGTTCATATGCATGTCGTCTATTCACTTGAATGGGCCATGGGTGCACGTATGAAGACGGGGGATGTTGCTTTGCATCTTTCTGTGCGGCTGCTGCCTGTGCTTCGGAGGATGGTGCTGGACCGTGGCTGAGTTAGTTTTTTTTTCTTTGTAATCCCCCCGCCGTCCTGGGTGGTAGGGGGTTGTTTTTTGACTGGACTTCCACTTTAATGGAGAGTGCACCACTGGATGCCCCCCCCCCTTGCGCCTCAGCGCTTCCACGCATCAGGCTTTTCTGAATGGCAGATGCAGGTATGCCCAGATAGAGGTAAGTGGTGGTGCGTCCGTGGCACAAGTAGCTGTTGTGGGATTGGTAGAAAGGTGCATTTTTTTAGCCACTTTTCCCAAATAAGGATGCTCCACAAATAGGAAGATCACTGTCCCTAGAGTCTCATAGGCTCAAGCCTGGAGGTTGCTCCACTTTAAGCAGAACACTGCCCCCTACCAGCAATAGGCTATTCTCAACTAATTCAGTGCGGCGCTCCAAACAGGGGACCAGTAGCCACAGCACAAACTATGTCAGACAGTACCTCCTCCAAAAACACGACACTGTAGTGCCTGGAAGCTCCACAGGGCCCACTGCCAAGTCTGACGCTACCTGCTAACTTTTTATGTCTAATGTTACACCATCAACGCTTCCATTTCCCCACAGCCTGCTTCCCATCCTTCTTCCACTGTCCAAGGCAGTTTCCTCACTTCGCCTCATTAACGGTGCACCCCTGATCGTAGGGCTGGATCTTCAGCAATGACTGAGTATTTAAGATCTAGACAAGGCGCAATCTGCTGTAAGGGATCAAAGGTTAGTATAGCTTCTTTTTTTTGTTACGTTTTGCCTAGACAAGGAATAAAGGTGGTTGCCATAGGCGGCTTACACTGACGCCACTCTAAATGTGAAGGATGGGCCTTGCCATACTTTAATTTGAAGGATGGGCCCTGCCATACTACAAATACCTTTAATACCTCAACCTATCGGCTATACTATAACAACTGCACGAAAAACTTTTTGCTTTGTAAATATACGCTTAGCAACACGAGCCAGGAAGCTATAAAATTTCCGCACAGGTATACAAACCTAATCCCATTACATGTTATAATAGGAGACGTGCTGCTGAACATTGTACATTGCAGGGGGAGATGATGTAATGTACTCTACTGTACTGTAACATTCTATACAGAGGCCTAATGGCCGGGACAGGAGGCGCCAAGGTGCAGGTCAGCAAGGAAGCATTAGGGTAATGGCCAGGGCCGGCTCCAGGTTTGTGGGGGCCCGTGGGCAAGAGAGTCTTAGTGGGCCCCGAAGCAGTGAGTCATATGATGTCACCTTTCAGCTCTGCTGCCACAAATGGGTCATCTTCTGCTGCTGATCGCCCTCCAGTCCTTATTGCCTTCCCTATAGCCACCAATCACCCTCCAGTCCTTATTGCCTTCTATATAGCCACCAATCGCCCTCCAGTCCTGATTGCCTTCCCTATAGCCACCAATCATCCTCCAGTCCTTATTGCCTTCCCTACAGCCACAAATCATTCTCTAGTCCTTATTGCCTTCCCTACAGCCACCAATCGCCCTCCAGTCCTTATTGCCTTCTATATAGCCACCAATCGCCCTCCAGTCCTGATTGCCTTCCCTATAGCCACCAATCATCCTCCAGTCCTTATTGCCTTCCCTACAGCCACCAATCACCCTCCAGTCGTTATTGCTTTTCCTATAGCCACCAATCGCCCTCCAGTCATTATTGCTTTTCCTATAGCCACCAATCACCCTCCAGTCCGTATTGCCTTCCCTATAGCCACCAATCGCCCTCCAGTCCTTATTGCCTTCCCTATAGCCACCAATCACCCTCCAGTCCGTATTGCCTTCCCTATAGCCACCAATCACCATCCAGTCCGTATTGCCTTCCCTATAGCCACCAATCACCCTCCAGTCCTTATTGCCTTCCCTATAGCCACCAATCACCATCCAGTCCGTATTGCCTTCCCTATAGCCACCAATCACCCTCCAGTCCTTATTGCCTTCCCTATAGCCACCAATCGCCCTCCAGTCCTTATTGCCTTCCCTATAGCCACCAATCACCCTCCAGTCCGTATTGCCTTCCCTATAGCCACCAATCACCCTCCAGTCCTTATTGCCTTCCCTATAGCCACCAATCGCCCTCCAGTCCTTATTGCTTTCCCTATAGCCACCAATCACCCTCTAGTCCTTGTTGCTGTCTTTACTGCCACCAAGCTCCCATAAGCCCTTACTGCTTACTCCGCTGCCACTAAAGACTCCATCATTGCTGTCAGTTGTCACCTGGTTCTCACCACCTTCTGAGCTTCCATCAGTTACCCCCTATTCCACGCCATCATCTCCATTGTTGCTGAGGCCAGCCATGAGTAGGTCTGCACACCATACCTTGCATTCAGTGGTTTGAGTCCACTGTAAAATAATACCATAAGCTAGAGTGGGCAATTGCCCAGGTTTGCCCTGTGCTGGTGCCAGCCCTGGTAATGGCAGTTCCTCTGGATCAGCAAATCAGTTGCAGGTATAAAGGGGAGCTCCGCCGCCATCCAAAAGAGAAGATGTCATAGAAATAAACACTGTAATCAGAAATTAAATGAGTTAGATAAAGCGAAACTCCATTTCCAGGTGAAAATGATTAGGTGGTGTAAAGAGGAATTGCTGCTATCTGAAAATGAATTGCTGGGTTAACAGTAATAATAATAATCATTATTCATATAGCGGCAACATAGTCCAAAAGAGAACTCTACTACTATTTGTCACTTGGCAAGGTGGGCCACTGCCCAGGGCCCCAGAATAGTCCATGCTGTCACAGAACAGGAGGTGGACCCCAGAGTCACCTTACGCAGATGGACCATGTGCCAAAATTATTATTATTGTTTATTATATATATATAGTAGCACTTTACAAGGTGATTATAGACACGGTAAAACATATAGTACAGGGAGCAATACAAAATTAGACGCCACAAGGTTTAAACCAAGGGTGTGAGCACAGGAGACAATAGGAAGGAGAGCCCTGCACTTGCGAGCTTACAGTCTAAAGATTAATTTAGTTCTAACAACCTCCTCGGGGTCCCTGCCCTTTAAGTCTCTCCCTATACCTGGCCCTGTTGTACCCCCTGACCATTTTTTGCCCCCGCTATGCTTATAGCCATACCCATGCCTCTACAATAATAAAGGTTCAGTACTATCTCTTTAAGAATGGCCATTTCCACACCTGCCCATTTATCTGTCCTTGCAATACTATAGCGTCAGCTGAGGAACGTAACGTGTAACCAGCTCAGAAGCACCCTGGGGGAGGACCTCAGTAGCTCATGGGCTGGTCACAGGCTGGTGGGTGTGAGTAAATATGCCGGTCTAATTATTCTCCCCAACAAATCTGTGCGTTTTTTACTTTCTTCCTCAGACTCTCTGTGCGCTGCCATTAATTGTGGCGGAGGCCCCTGGGCAAAAAGCCCCAGGGATTGCCTAGTGTACTTACCGCACAGGCGATCCAACAGCACGTGCCCAGGCATTGTCAGCATTCTCAGGTTCCCTCCAGCTGGTGCGCATACCCACACTAGCTATTTATGAATGCCTGGCACAGGTCCAGACAGCCAAAGAGATGTGGCCAGCGGTTAAGTCTGATGGAGAACCCCCATATAGAATTTTTTCCCTTTCTTAAGTAATTGTAGCTAACAAACCATAGCTTCTAAATATACAAGAAAACTAATATTATTTTTATAAATCCTGGTGAGAAGTTCTCCCCCCTAAACAATACTTCCTCTACTTGAATTTGCTTTAAAAAAATAATACATAAATAAAAAAAACACTTAAACCGAACCTTCAGCATCATTTACTGAAAAGCCCAAAGCCTTAATAATACTATTCCCCAGCATATAAAATTAATATATTTTAAGTTTTTAGTCGCTTACTGATTATTTTTTTCCCACACTGGGCTGCAACTCTGTTCAGGACTCTGCGATACAGGTGCCGCCATCTTGCCTCAGAAGCATTACATAAGAGCTGGGGTCAGCAAAAGGATAGAAATCCCAGAATGCAGAGCTGCACAGTCAGAAGACACTTCCTGTTTGAAGGCAGCCTGAGTGTCCATGTGCCACCATCTTGGATGTTAAAAGGCTCAAAAAATGCAATAGGTGCAGGTAGGATCATTTTTAATGTGTGCAATGTGTATGACCTAGGTATAACCTACCTCAGGGCCAGCTTATCTAGCCCTGGTTGTCAGAAGAGTACAGCAAGGGGGGAGAAAAGATAAGAGCACCGCTTGCTTTGTCTACTGGGTCAGCTCCACCTGAAACTAAGGCCCTTATTTAACAAGGGATAGCGACAGGTAGCGACTGGTGAGCGGCCGGTAATGACGGGCCCCGCCACGAGAACACCGGCTCCCCACCACAATCACACATTTATCAAGGCAATCCTGCTTAGCGACTGAGATAACGCCATATAGCCACTCATTCATCATTATTTCAGCCTCAGCCCACAGCGCCAGCATCCGACCTTGAACAGCGACAGGTATGACCTCTCGCTACCTGGCGCTCTCCAATGCATTTCAATGGAACAATCTTTAAATATTCATAATTAATTTTTTTTTTTTTTTTTAATGTGAAAAATTCTGTGACCACTTCTGCCATTTTAAATATTTTTTTTAAGGTAAAAAAAATTTAAAAAAAATGTACAGAATTGATATTACAGGTCTGATATTAATGTATTCATATAAAAAAATTATTTAAATATTTTGGGTTTTCAAAAATATGGTTGTTTGGGGGTTAAAAAACTACTTTTAACCCATCGCCGCCAGCGCTCTGGGGTTTAAACATGCATTTTACAGCGTGAGAATTTTTTGAGCGTGATTTGTTAATGAATATGGTGGGATCCGGTCGCTATGGCCAGTCGCTATCATGCGCTCCCATACAGCGCGGAACCTGTCAAATAGAGACTCCTCACCCAATATTCAACATTACGGCAAACCAAGTCGCTATCAACTACCGAACAACGGCCAAGCACAGCGACTACTAGCGGGCGCTCTGAAAATGCCGCTACAGTTGCTCAACTGTCGCTACCTGCCGCTATTAATGAATCGGCCTCTAAGTTGTGCAAGGTCATAGGACCCCTAATTTTACAAGTTGCAGGGAGGTTTGTTCACCCTTACCCCGGTTCTGATTACTACCGGGTTAGGGCTGAAACAAAAAGAATGGGGTTTTTCCAAACTATGCCTTGGTTTCATCTTATGATGACGTTTTTTTCTGCATACATCAACATTCAGCATATATAAAAATAGTCGCAAAAATGTAATACACAGATACAGTCTCTTTTCCTTAATTCACATAGTGTATTTGTCATTAGTTTCTTTTCACATCTGTTATATATTCAGTTTGTAGCAAGTGACAGGTAAATACTCCCAGTTGTAGCAAGTGGTCAGTCCCAATTAGTGTAGACGCGTTTTGCACTCTTTAGTGCTTCCTTAGTACACCTTTGGTAATAATAATTGAAATATGAATGTGAATTTTTACTTTTACAATATGTTATTCAGAACTGGAACCCCTGCTGGCTGCGGCTCTCAATACCCTGTGAACTGGTATTAGAGTCTCTTGGGCCCTTTCCTGTTGACAGGGTACTGGGAGCCGGGATAATTGTATTCAATATTTGAGTGTATCAAATGCCAGATCCCAGGCACTATCTGTCCATATAGACCCTGCTCTGGCCTTTACTAGACGTAACCCCAACATCTCAATTGAAAACAATAAATATTCCGAAAAAATGGTGGTTATTTATTGCCAGGTAAGACAGTGCGGGTCAAAATGTATTCAGAGAATGCACTCACATATTATACAAATGCAAAGCTTCCGTTACCCTGAGATTAACGAGTCCTGTACCTCCTGAATTGAGGCGTTTCCACCCAAGTGCTCTATCAGCAGAGTGAGATGTAGCAAGAATGTCTTCCGTGGAAAGTTTAAGGTGTGAGCCATTAAACGTGCAATGATACAAACAAGATGTTTTAAATAGATGAAATTTTAGTCATAATTTTCTAAGCATCTGGCTGGAAATCCATGTTAGGAATGCCATCCACATGTACTCGGAGACAAGTCAGCATTGTAAATATTATACATAAACCTAAAAAAAAAGAATCTTCGTAATATCCGTGGGAGAAAATAGTTTCCACTGAAAATCTCAGACAGACTTCCTCTCCATCTCTGTGTACAATAATCACCCCCCCCCCCTTCAACCAACATTGATATAACTAACCTCATATCTTTTATTGAACGGCGATCTGGCCATTGTGCAGTTGTTATCCTAGATTTGTTATTTTCCATGATTACAAAAAAGGGAAAAGAAAAGGTAAAAAAGCAAAATAAGTATAAAAGTTTGATTGCCAGCGCTGCTTGCCATACTTACCAGTACTCACTGAAACTCTTAGAACATTTAAAATTGCACGTGATCGCAAACTTAAAATAGCTGCACCTTAGTGGCATGTTTTGGACCACGACGGAACGTTAATCATGCATCCAATAGAAATGTTACCAGTTACCCTATAGACCCTATAAACTTTAGATCAAGACTGCCATAGGGACACAATGCTCCCTGTTTAACTTCACCTGGTCCTGAAGTAGCAATCTCTCCCCTGCAACCCTTATTTAAACAGGGGCAAACATAGTACTATGTAAGGCTGAAAAAAGACTTCAGTCCAGATCAGCCGGGATAGAAATAAAGGTCTCCTTCCAGTGGCCTAGTAGCCATAGCTGGTAATGTTATTAGATGCAAGGAAGGCATCCAGGGTACTTTGAACTCTTTTAGTGTTTTCCATAACAACCTGCTCTGGCAGAGTTCCATAGTGTTGCTGCTCTTACAGTAAAGAATCCTATGCCAATGAAAGAAGTGTGGATGCCTTCTTGTTATAGTTACAGTCCTGGGTATACTTAGATGATAGGACAGATCTTTGTATTGACCCCTGATATATTTATACATCAGTCAGGCATCTATTTTCCAAATTAAATAAACCTAATTTTGACAATCTTTCAGAGTACTCTAGTCCCCACATTACATTTATTAATTTTGTTGCCTGCTTTGAACGCTCTCCAGTTCTGATACTTCTTTCTTATGTACTGGTACCCAGAACTGTAAACAATATTCCACCAGCCACCAGTGACTTATAGAGCAGTAAAATGATGCTCTGGTCATTGGCCCCTATGCCCTATGATCCTGTTTGCCTTGACAGCTGCTGCCTGGCATTGATCATTACAGTTTAGTTTATCATTAACTAAAACCCTTAAGTCTTTTCTATTTGAGTTTTTTCCAGCCTTTTTTTTAGTGAGTAATTATGGCACAAGTTACTCCTTCACATGTGCATAACCTTACATTGATCTGTATTAAACTTCATTTGCCATTTTTCTGCTCACACTTCCTATTTATCTTAATCTGTCTGTAGCTGCATGCTGTCCTATTTTGTCTTAATTACTTTACACAGCTTAGTATCATCTGCAAAGATTGATATTTTACTGTTTATTCCATTCCCAATATCATTAAAGGTCATTTTTATAAGATACTCCAGGATAGGATCTCTTGGAAACCCTTCAAACTGCTTGCCTGCCAGATGTTACACTTGTGGGTCTGTAGTTCCCATGTTCCTCTTTAGACCCTTTTTTAAATGTAGGCACCACATTTGCTTAGCCCCAGTCCTGTGAAACAGTCCCCACTATCATGGAATCTAAAAAACCTAAAAGTATTGGCTTGTATATTACTGTATCTATTTCCCTTAAACAGGTGGGTGTATGCCATCTGAACCTGGGGATTTGTCTATTTAAATCTGTTATGGTCGTGCTGTACTTCTTCCTCGGTTAGACAAGTGATAAGTGATTTTATGGAGAGTTTTGGTTATTTCTCTGCATTTCACCTCGCATATCATGTTCTTCTGTGAATATGGAATCAAAGAGGAGGTTTAGTAAATTGGCTTATAATTACTTTATATGCATGTAACACAAAACAAACTGATTGGGCTTTCACAACTGCCCACTTAATGCTGCACACTGTGTAAAGACACTCTCCAAAGACATACACCAAAATGCTAGACTGTTAAAAAACATATAACAGACAAATAGCAGAGGTTCACAACCACATATATACATACATACATAAAAAATAAGTATGTATATTGCACCTCTGTTGGTCCTCTGTTGACGGTGGCCCATGCTCAGATGAAATATTGGTGATATCCATTTATTCTGCATTAACCCTGTAATGCCTGTATAACCTCTTCGGCACTAGCCCAAGCTTTTTTCACAGTTTTTTTCGATCTTGGTTGTCACTATTTCATGGTTTGTTAAATAACCTAACTGAGATACAATTTATATGTGAGCACTTGCACTTGTGCTGTGTTTGCAAATATTTTATACATCTATTAATTTTTTTCTAGGCCAGGGTTGGTGCAATATACCCCGTGCATACTCTGGAGAACCCTCCAGACAGATCAGGTTGAGGAGATTATTGAGGTAATATTGGAGGTTCTGCACCTCTCTACTCCTTGGCTAAAGCAGCAGCTGAAGAGGAATAAACCCTACAAGCGTCAGAAGGTCAGGCAGGATTTTCCCAGACTTGCACATCTCGACAGGCGGATGGCAAAGGAGTGGAAGAAACCAGCCAAGTACCCCTTTCCGGTTGAGGTAGTCAGGGTTTGGTCTTTGCCACCTGAGGATGACAAAATGGTGTTGGGTCTGGCTCGACAAAACATTATCCCTACATCGGATAGGGAGACCTTGAGAGACCTTGTGCATAGGAGGTTGGACCAGCTGGCCAGGCATGCATTCTCCATGGTGGGGTCGGCCATGCGCCCAGCTTGCGTCACATCCATGGCAGCTACGGCCGGCTAGGGTTGGATGAAGCAGCAGAGGAGGCTTTTGCGGCATGGAGGTTCACGTTCCTCTGCACTTCATTTGAATTCCTTCGCTATAGAGGTCTTCAGATACATGATGCCGGCCATGGATGACTTGGCGCATCTGGTGGCTAGGGGGCTGTCCTTACTGATCCCCATGCGATGCACGGTCTGGCTGAAACAGTGGTTTGGCGACACTGCTTCTAAAAAGACACTTACTACCCTCCTTTTCGGGGGGTCATCTTTTCAGTGAGCATCTGGATGACCTGGTCCAGTAGGCCACAAATGGGAAGTCGACTAAGCTTCCAAAGCATGGTGGAGGCTTCCCGGACGATGCTCACGTTGAAGGTGGCTTTTCTTGTGGTGATCACCTCCATCTGGCAGGTTTTGGAGCTGGCAGTGCTTTTGATCGCATGACCCTTTTTGGTGCTGCATGAAACCAAAGAGGTACATAAGACGGACGTCTTGTTAGAGATCGCAGAAGGACCAAGGAGGTGCCTGGCAGCTACCAGGTCCACTCTAGATGGATCAGGCAGGCCTCTCCGGGGGCTTGAGGTGACCATACCATTGTTCTTGGTTATGTTGATGCAGTCGGCTGCTGGCTGTTCTTGTAAGGTCCCACCTTTTTTGAGGGTACTGCTTTGGGACATCCCACGAGTTGAAAAGTAGAAAAGTGAAATTTATGTTCTCACTGGTAAATTTCCTTTCTCATCCTCTTACATTTCAGAGCACCACACCCGCCCTTCTGTTGTGTTACGGCTTCGGCGGCAGCGGTTGATGCTAGTTGTGCACCTCTCCTCCTCCCCTCCCGGGGCTGTGGCTGAACTGCTTTTTAATTAACTGTGGATATCCTGACACAGCCTGCCCTATATAGGCTGGGAGAAGCTAGTTTTTTTTCTATCTTGCAGTCCCCACCTACGGCTGAGTTTAACCCATGTGTTGCTACTGGTGGTGCCCTGGAATGGAAGAGGACAAGAAAGGAAATTTACCGGTGAGTACACAAATTTTCCTTTTCAGAGGCTTTGCAAACACCCCAGACACTCTAGAGACACCATACATACATTCTGAGACTAATTCCATGCTGCCCTAAGCTGTTAAGTGGGTTTCCAGCACCTTTTCTGGTTTGATAACAGCAAACTGCACCACTGCAGTTCGCCCCATGTTCTCTAGTAAATACTACACATTATGACCAATGAAGTGCGGTAAAGACACAGCAAAATTATCTGCATTCAAACCCGGTCAGGAGTAAACTGGTGAACAGGTGTGAGTGTAATAAATTACCCCCTTAGGGGGGGTTTGGAGAACATTTTGCAGTTATACATCCAATATTTACTGCTACCTCAATATAATGCTGTTGTTTGGTGCCAATAAAGGGGGCCAATAAATTGAACCAAGGCATCATACAGAGGATAAATACAATGTATTTCTTAATGTTGGGGTCCAAGGCTGGATAAGAATCTGCCTTATATTGGAACGCATTATATCGGGGTAACAGTGTAAATGCTATCAGTATAAGTCAAAGAAAAATCCACATGGACTTTGCCTATAGAGCTCAGAACGGGGGTTCCAAGAGGGGAACGAGGCCCCCCTGCTTACCTTCACCTGGTCCTAATAATTTTACATGCCCTTTGTGTGTGTGTGTTTTTTTTGTGTATTTTAAGAAAGTAAAGCAGCCATGGCCTAGTGTCTGAGAAAATGATTGTGTGACCAGATGGTTATAGGTTCTGGCCTTGTCTAGTTTATAACTGAAGTGCCCTTGAACAAGGAACCTAGCCCCCCCCCCAACTGCTCTCTGGGTGCCATGTTTTGGGCAGCTAACTGCTTCACATACAGTTCTATTGGGAAACAGAGATATGGCATAGAGAAAGTGGAGCAACGTATCCCCGGTCTCCCTACAGTCTCAATGGCTGAAAGTAGGAGCGCCCCACAGCCATGAGTTACTGGGGATACAGCCCTTTTGGGAAAACCAGAAAGGTACGTTTTGTGGATGATTGACGGGGTGTCACACAGTCAGCATCCAAAATCGGGATGCCTTGGGGGGTAGGTAATAGCCCATCCCTGGAGTCTTTTAGACTACAGGGATGGCCTAAATGATGATTGGTCTGATTGCCTTATGAAAAGGACTATCTAGGCTGACCCCTGATGCAGTTTCCTACCAGTCCTATGCTCAGAAACTTGCTGGTTTCTGAAAACATGTCCTCCTGCATGCTGAGCTATCGAGTGCAGTTGGTGTGCTCTAGTTACTGTGACTGATGCGGATGGGGGAGAGGGGGCCATATTCCCTCATGTTGCCTGAGAGGTGAGTATATGGGAGATTCAGGCAGTTTCACCAATCAGGATGCCCCAGGGGCCAGATGTAACCTGCCCCTAGTGTCTTTTAGACTTAGGTTACCAGGTTTTTGCTCTGTTTTAAAGTATTAGTGTTTTTTATTCTTTCTGGCATGATTGGCAATACAGACACTGAGAGTACTGTAACAGGTAAGCTGCCGCCAGTGGAACTTCCCTGGATCCACCAATTAGCCTTTAAAAATTGTACAATTTCCCTTTAAAAAGCCCCTACACCCCAGTCAGCGGACCTACAATAGATCAATCCATCAGATAAGTATTTAGCCTTTAAAAAGCCCCTCCATCCTCCATAGTATCATATATTAGTAAAGTATAGTCAAAAAATAATATATAACCAGGGAAGTCATAACTGGGGAAGTGATTTTGGGTGTCATCTGGAACGCGAGCTCTTCCCTCTGTGCACCTGCAGCGGCCCCCTTCGCGCGCCAATATATCCTGCAGCCGTATTCCCACCAAGGCCAATTTTTACGCCTCCTTGACCAAACATAACTTAGCTGCATACTTGAGGTTGGAAACATTTTGGCTGAAGTCTTTTTTAATAAATAGTTAAACCGAGGACTTACTAATGTTTGCCTATCAGATGTCGCCGGCACGCACCTACTGCATTTTGTTGTTGCCTCTACTCGTTTTCCAGTGTGAGAAATTGATATTTCTTTCGTAGTCTTTTGTTTCTTTTTTATATATAAAATCTTATGACTGCATGGCTCTAAAATGTTCGGGACCTGTCCGTGTCTGCTTTCCTTCCAGTAGTTTTCACACGAAAATAGGGACAGGGGTAATGTTCTTGGAACTTAACCTACAAATCTGAGCTCTAAATTAGTTGTTGTAACGCTTAAAAAGGGTTACCTGTAAAACACACACACACACACACACACACACACACAATTTTTTTTTTTCTACTTACCTCCTTCCTTAGGCGATTGCTGTGACCCACGCCGCTGTCTTACAGTCGAAAGTGATAATCAGGACCCGGGTTCAGGTGCAGGGAATCTGAGCCCTCTGCCCCCACAGCCGGCTTCCAGTCACTCCCACGGCTGGGAGGGCCTTTTATACCAGCTGAGGAGTGAGATAACTTCATCTCACTCACCGGTATAAAAGGTCCCTACCTGCGGCGGCGAGCGAGATACCACAAGCCAGTGCACGGGGCAGAGACTGGGTGTTCTCCGCCCTGCTGAAAACCCTGGGGGGGGGGGGGATCACAGGTCCCGCGGTGGAAGAGGAAATCCAGGATGGAGATGAGCTCTTATTTTTTGTCTCTAGCTCTGAGAAAATGCCAGTCACGTAGATTTGATGTGTTTGGCACTTAACGCATGGAGAAGCAAGCATGTAGAATCTACATGCATTTAAAGGGTTAAAGAGGAGCATCTACCACCCCTAGACTCTAGAGTCGGTGGTCTCCCTCTTTATGGGGCATTCCAAATTGGGATGACCTACTGTGTGTATGCCCAGGGTTCAAGGGAGCACCTGCAATGATGCCATGTGGGAATCCAGGATGGAGATGAGCTCTTATTTTTTTTTCTCTAGCTCTGAGAAAATGCCAGTCATGTAGATTTGATGTGTTTGGCACTTAACGCATGGAGAAGCAAGCATGTGAATACTGTGTGTATGCCCAGGGTTCAAGGGAGCACCTGCAATGATGCCATGTGGGGAAGATGCCTCAGGCGGCACTGCAGGGGAGCACCAGTTGCTGATACAGGTTTTTAAATTATTTTATCAGATCGACAGGCACTATTACACACAGTCATATTTTTACAGTTAATCATTGGTGGTTCATCGGCCGTAGCCACTTCCCATTTTAGCCAGTCAGCACTACTCCCATCTGAGGAAGGGACCAGGCGGAGGACTGTTGAAGGTCCTGGGAGGGGGCGCCTTTCTATAGTTCGCCTCAAGCAGCAGAGTGACTAGTGACACCCCTGCCTGGGCTTGCCCAGTACACTCATCTCAGCCAAACTCCGGCACGTACCCACTCCAGGCATTTCTGAATGTCTGGCACAGGCACGCCCCACAGCTAGAAAAAAAGGGGGAATGTGGCCAGTGGCATCCAGCTTTACTTGCCGCTCTTAGTAAATAGCTGAATGCACACGATTGACCATGTGCATGCGTGGTGGGAAAGAGAGGAAGATGGGTTTGCAGCCATCCCTGAGAGATACACATAGCAGGGCATTCCAACTTGGGATACATCAGGTATCAGGAACCAAGCCTAAGATAGTGAAAAGCTTGGGTTTCACCTCTCTTTAAAGGAGGGGATTTCATCCAAAAGCTGTCGATAAATATACCTAACCCCACAACCGCTCCCTGGGCCATGGATAGGGCAGCCCAAAGCTCCAGGCACATGCGTGCACTCACTGCCCCCTAGCATGTCTTTGTGTGTTGTTCTCACTGCATGGATAAGTTAAAAACAGCACAAATTCCTATGTACAGTATGAACAAGCATATAATCGACATTTCAGCACTTTATTCATTTTAAGGGGACAGTGCAGGCAAGGGCAAAAAGTAAGGCAGCAAGAAGCTCACCTGAAGCCTGTCCCCAGTGCCTCTCTTCTATTTCGTGCAGCACGCTGTATATACCTTAGTAGTGTTCCAAAGTTTGCCCTCCCCGTTCCATTTCATTCCTCCATGATCACCTCCAAATTTGGTCACATGGCCAACCCTGTCCATCAGTGCTCCCAGCATAAGTGATCCGTCTATGGCAGCTGTGGGGCAGGCTATCAGCTCACACAATGTGCATGGCCGCCAGCCACCCTGATAGGCTGCTCGTGGTCAAGTGGTACGTGCAACCCAGAAGTGGTGAGTATCCGGACAGCAGCATTTTTTCCTTTGGCACAGTCGATGCACAGCAGGGCGACTCGACCAGGGCTGGCCCGCTGCTGCATATTAAAGAGGGAATCCTCTTTAAGTCAATGTGCATAAACTGCCCATTAGTTTGGGGGCAAATCACTATAATGTGGGAGCTCTACACTTCCTGTGGGAGGGCCTATAGCTGGCCGCCATCCTGCAGGGCAGCAACGGGGTGCCAGACTTGATGCTTTCCTCTGAGAATTTTGCCACATCCTTGTCTTCTTTCTCTCTTTTTCACATTCCTTACTTATTTTTCCTTTGTCCACATCATCCTTCTCTCTTTTTTACATTCTATCCATTTCTTTCTCCCTTATTCGTTTTCTCTTTTTCACATTCTCCCCCACCACCACCACTGGCCACAGAGCCTTTAAACTCTAGGATTGTGGTTGCTCCTCTTTAAAGCAGACCTCCAGTCAATAAAAAAAAGTTTAGCAAATTGCTCTTCTAAACCCCCTCTATAGATGATCAGTGGCATAAACTGTTTCAAACCCCATGTAGATGTTGTGGAATGGCATGAAGATGCGCTGCTCCTGAACTGCATGGGAGTGGCCATCTTTCTGAATGTTTCTGACAGTCCTGCTTGCACATAAGCATGAGGGAGGAGCTGTGAAAGCAGCATCTGTTTTGCTACAGCGGGAGTGTTTTTTATGGCCTTGAGTAAAAAACATGGACTACAAGTCACACAATTCTTTTCCTGCAAAAATAGAAGTTAAACCTATATAGTGCAAAAGGGATTCTATAGTGAAAAATGGGTTGTTCGTCCCCACAATGAATAATGTACTCATGTGACCATTGATAGAAGTGAGTCATGTGTCCTAAATTTTTCAGGCTTCTGTCTGGCAGAGCCCTGCCACTGCTATCATTAGGTAATGACCTCCGAGAAGTTCAGCAGGTGTGGAAGTTGGGACAACAGCAAACAGCCACTGGTGTGGGAGCCGGGGAAAGCTGGGGCCAGGTTTTTTTTTTATCTCGCCCATTGGTCTGGAGAATGAGGAACAGAGAAGGGATGTTGATGGAGAGAATGTGGAAATGAGAGCATGAATGAGGGAGTATAAAAAAATGAGATACTGATGGAGGGATATATGCACAATAAATCTGAAAAATCAAAAAATCCAACATGATCTGTCTGTTTGGGCAAAACGTTGAGCCCCCTTTTCTCACTGACTGAGCACAGCTTGGGAAAAACTGTTAGAGGGTTAAGAGAAAAAATAATTAAATACATTGACAACAATAACTGGATGAATACAAAAAACATAAGCATGGCAAAGAGGCCTTAGCACTCCAACATTACATGTTGCCAATATTCTGTGTATTGCCGTACCTACCCACTTTTCAAAGTGGGAAAGAGAAACATTTGTTAAATTAGGCCACGCCCCCTCATTGAGGGATGGAAAGGTTGTAACAGTAACAATATAGTGCTAGTAGCGCTTTGATACGGCTGTTTCTGTCTTAGGCACAGCCTTTGTGCTGTTGTGGTTTCTGATTTTGAGACCGGCTATATGAGAGCTGGTTTATAGTATTGGTACTATTGCCAATACTACTAATTATATTATACTATTATACTAATACTACAATTAAATAGATATCCAT
This sequence comes from Gastrophryne carolinensis, assembly GCA_027917425.1. NCBI lineage: Eukaryota > Metazoa > Chordata > Amphibia > Anura > Microhylidae > Gastrophryne > Gastrophryne carolinensis. Next base: position 600,411,469 of record CM051235.1, read on the forward strand.
TATATTATTCTTGCACTTTCTTGTACTTTTTGACACTTTTTGCACAAATAGTTATTAAATTCATTTAGAGGCTGATTCATTAATAGCGACAGAAAGCGACTGTTGAGCGACTGTAGCGGTATTTTGACAGCGACCGCTAGCATTCGCTGTGCTTGGCCATTGTTCGGTGGATGATAGCGACTCAGTCGGTGTGCCGTAATGTTGAATACAAGATGCTGAGTCGCTATTTGACAGGTTCGCTGTTGTATGGGAGCGCATGATAGCGACTGGACATAGCGACCGGCACCCACCATATTCATTAAAAAATCAGCCTTAAAAATTCCTAGCGCTGTGAAATGCATGTTTAAATCCCAGAGCGCAGTAGGCGATGTGTTAAAAGTAGTTTTTTAACCCCCAAACCACCCCAAAAAAAAATGGAATGATTTTGAAATAATATTCAAACCTGAATAGTTTAAAATCAGACCTGTAATATCAATTCTGCAAAAAAAAAAACTTTTTTTAAAAATCCCCAAAAATACATTGTCAAAGGAAGAAGCGTTCACAGATTTTTTTTTTGAAATTTAAAAAAAATATATATTAAAAAATAATTATTAATTAAAATACATTCTGCCATTGAAATGCATTGGAGAGCGCCAGGTAGCGAGAGGTCATAGCTGTCGCTGTTTAAGGATGTTCGCTGGCGCTGTGGGATGAGGCTGGGATAATGATGAATGAGTTGCTAGGTGGCGCTATCTCAGTCGCTAAGCAGTATCGGCTTGATAAATGTGTGATTGTGGAGGGGAGCCGGCGTTCTAGTTGCGGTACCTGGCTTTACTGGCCGGCTCCCCAGTCGCTATCTGTCGCTATTCCTTGATAAATAAGGCCCTTAGTATATGGATTTCATGCTTGCTGTATTATGATTATGATGAGGCATCGATTTTCTCCCCACCGCTTACACATCCTGTATGTTTGTATGTCCTGTGTGGTATTGTCTTATGTTTTTTTAATGTGTTTTCAATATGTCCATTGTATAGGTTGTGGTTGTAAACATTTAATAAAGTTTGATATTCATTTTTGATTCTGAGTTGGAGTGCCTCCCCTGTTGTGTTTTTGAGTTAAAACAATATGAACCCTTTAAATAGGCAAATGAATCATTTATTGATGCAGATTTGCAAGTTACCTCAAAGAGGGACAAATGAGAACAATGAGGGACTGGGGGGACATGGACTCCAAAAAGGGACAGTCCTTCCAAATCAGCGACATTTGGGAGGTATGCGTTTTGCTATCACTCCCAAACAATGTCCAGCAAGGCCTAGTGAAAGGGATGATTAAAGGCTAATCTATGAGCAATATCTGTAACATACCTCTGAATGGTGCTTGTTCCTGCGGTGAGAATGTGCTCCAGTGTCGCCTGCTTAATGGCCGCCACTCCAAGCTGTTTTTCCTCAGTGAATAGGCCAGGGTCAGGGAGTTGCACCGGGAAGGGGGGGGGGGGGGGGGGACAATAGTAGCCACAGACTGGCTGAATTTCTTACAATCACAGACCATACCCCCTGATCAAATAGCGCCTTTGTTCCAGTGATATAAAACATGTCATACAATGATGATTCGGAAGAATAACATGGATATGCTTCCCAAAGAGATCAGAGGAGCTCTGTCATACACAAAAACATCAGAGGGCCGCTGGAAACAAACAAGCGCTGGCTGGGGAATGAAAGGAGAGCTTGGCGTAACATGTGTTACCATACGGGAGCAGATCCTATCTGGAACTTCTCGTACCAGCGCTCGGATTAATTCGGATTAAGCATCTGATCACTTGGGGGTTTATTCATGAAGGTCTAGCGGCAGGTAGCGCTTCGTAGCGGCAGGCAGTGGCAGGTGAACGCCGGGCGCTGTACGCAATACCATATTTATGAAGCCGTGAGCAACCACAACAACGACATGTAGCGTACGATTTATCATTACAGGCGGCTCAGCGTATAGCACCGCCGCTGTGGCTTCCAGAGCACCTGGTATTACCTGTCGCTACCTGTCGCTCTCCCGTACATTTCAATGGACGTTCCTTTTCTACTGTTTAAACAGGGTTTTTTTTTTTTATTTTCTCTCAAATAATTGTGTGACCTCTCCTGGCCTAGAAAGAGTCATTTTTGATTTTTTATATATTTATGCAGAATTGTCATTACAGGTCTGGTATTAAAGTGTTATTGTCACAATGTAATAACAATGTCATTCCATATGTTTTCGCTTTGTTACAGGAGAGACTTAAACCGGACCTTCAGCGTGATTTAATGAAAAGCCCAAACTCTTAAAAAACGGTTCCCCAGCATCTAAAATTAATATATTTTACGTTTTTAGTCACTAACTTATTATTCTTTCCCCCACTGGGCTGCAACTCTGTTCAGGAATTTAGGATACGGGCGCCACCATCTTGACTCAGAAGCATCACACTTACTGAGGAGAGGAGAGTGGGATAAGGTACAGGGGGGTGGGTTATAAGTGTGCTTTGCTCAGACAGAGCAGAGCTGGGGTCAGGTAAAGGTCAGCAGTCCCAGAATGCAGAGCAGCACAGTCAGGAGGCACTTCCTGTTTGCAGGCTGCCTGATAAGATGGCGGCTTCCATAAGCCGCCATCTTGGATGTTTAACCCCCTTGGCGGCGATCCCGAGCGTGACTTGGGGTCAATTTGCGCTGTAAGTGGCGGTGACCCCGAGTCACGCTCGGGATCGATTTGGGAGCAAGAGCAGCCGGCGCAGCCTCCTTACCTTCTCCCTGCGATCCAGCGATGTCTCCGCCGCGATCGCAGGTGAGAGCCGGGGCTGCGGCGTCCCTCTCCGCTTCCGGGTTCCGTCTCTGTGAGCCGCAGAGGCTCATGGGGGCGGAGCCGTGCGTGAGAGACAAATGCAATGCCAACACTTTCGTTGCCATTGCATTTGTCTATATCGCAACGCTAGGAAGGTTAAAGGCTCAAAACATGCAGTAGATGCAGGTAGGATGATTTTTAATGTGAGCAATCTGTATGTACAAGGTGTGGGAAACATATAAGATAGACTCTTATTCAGGGTGAAGGTCCGCTTTAAAGAACTTAATTTGTACAGTCTGGAGGAAAGAAGGGAGAGAGGGGACATGATGGAGACCTTTATATATGTGAAAGGATTCAATAAGGTTCAGGAGGGAAGTGTTTTTAAAGTGGACCAACCCAGGATTTTGACTATCCTGGGTATTGGTCCACTTCCGCGGGGCCGATCAGGGGAGGGTGTTGGTCCACTTTAAGAAGAAACTTAATGATAGAACAAGGGGGCACAACCTGAAGCTAGTCGGAGGGACGATCAGGAGCAATATTAGAAAATATTATTTTACAGAAAGAGTAGTAGATGCTTGGAACAGACATCCAGCAGAGGTAGTTAGAAAATCAACAGTCAGTGAATTTAAACATGCCTGGGATAAGCACACATCTATCCTAAGATAAAGAGAACATACAGTATACACATAAGGGCAGACTAGATGGACCATATGGTCTCCTTCTGCCGTCACCCTTCTATGTTTCTATGTTTAGAAATGTTAATCATAAATACATTTTATTTTATTTTCAATCAAAGTCCCTTGTTTACAACAGTTAGCAGCAGCAGGGTGTTCTAGTGGTAATAGAGGTAATAGAGAATGAGTTATCCAATCTCCCCTTAGAGAGATTAGAATACCTGAAAGGTACAGGAATTTAAAGGGATTGTCCAGGAAGAAACAAAATCAAGCCTACCAGCCGCCTACCTGCGACACATAACTTACAGATGCCTCACAACCAACATGGACCACTACCAGACCCAACTCAAACCAGCCTTGTGGATATCATACTAATAAAAAGCTACACCATTGGTCCCGCAACAGTACTACCAGGCGCCCTCAGTGGCCATACTAGGAGTATTTTTACTTGTTAACAAATTACCTGATTGATTATAAACACAACCTAAGACATATCCCCTGAGATAGCCCCTAAATATAAACTGACCAGATGTCCCACTCTCAGTGGGACAGTCCCAATTTGAGGCCCACTGTCTCTTCAAAAACTCGGGAAATACCTAATTGTCCCACTTTGCTGACATGGAGAAGACTGTCCCACCAAATGGAGAATGTTGGATGTCTGGGTGGTGTACAACTGCTCTGACTCTTTGTTTGAATGGTGGTAGTTAAATGCATGGACGTCTGAGCATTGGCTCCATCACCAACATCTTTTATGGGCCAAAAGCCTAATGTTATCATTTTATTACAGTATATTAGTTATTAATAATTACTGGCCATTTCTGAAGGAGCCAGAGCGAGTCAGAGCCTGATAAAAATACCATTTTGTGAGTACTCACCTGTAAAATGGTTATTACGAGTATGTCACACACCCCACTTCCAAAGATACATGACACTCGGGAAACCGGCCTGTAGAGGGTGATCTTGCAGAGATGACATGGAAAAAGGAGCCCCTCCTGGTCCATAAGTACCGGGTTCCTCCCACTATTCCTCTTATTAAAAAGCGGTGAGAACCAGGAAGAACCAATTATATTCAATAATAATCACCATATAAAGGATCCCTAGAACAAAAAAGGGTGGGAGAAGTGGGGTGTGTGACATACTCGTAATAACCATTTTACAGGTGAGTACTCACAAAATGGTATTATTCCTAGTATGTCACACCCCCCACTTCCAAAGATACATGACACTTGGGACATCCAATAGCAGTGTCTATAATGGGTGGGGATCCCAAAGGAATAATGCATAACTTAAATAACTGCAGCTTGCAGAATTTTGCGGCCAAGAGCAGCATCTGCTGAGGCCCACACATCAACCTTGTAAAACTTAGGGCCTTATTCAACAAGGGATAGCGCCAGGTAGCGAATGGTGAGCGAACGGTAATGACGGGCCCCGCCACGAGAACGCCGGCTCCCCTCCGCAATCACACATTTATCAAGCCAATCCTGCTTAGCGACTGACAGAGCGCCAGATAGCGAATCATTCATCATTATTCCAGCCTCAGCCCACAGCGCCAGCGTCCGACCTTGAACAGCGACAGGTGTGACCTCTCGCTACCTGGCGCTCTCCAATGCATTTCAATGGAGCAATCTTTAAATATTCATAATTAATTGCTATTAATGTTTTTTTTTTTTTTTTTTTTTTTTTTAAATGTCAAAAATTCTGTGACCACTTCTACAATGTTAGATATTTTTTTTTTAAAGTTAAAAAAAAAAAAAAAAAAATTGTGCAGAATTGATATTACAGGTCTGATATTAATGTATTCATATTACTAAATGTTTAGAAAAACTTGTTTTTTTTTTTTTTTAAAAAATATGGTTGTTTGGGGGTTAAAAAACTACTTTTAACACATCGCCGCCAGCGCTCTGGGGTTTAAACATGCATTTCACAGCGCGAGAATTTTTTGAGCGTGATTTGTTAATGAATATGCTGGGAGCCGTTCGCTATGGCCATTCGCTGTCATGCGCTCCCATACAGCGCGGAACCTGTCAAACAGCGACTCCTAACCCCGTATTCAACATTACCACACACCGACTGAGTCGCTGTCAACAGCCGAACAACGGCCAAGCACAGCGAATACTAGCCGGCGCTGTGAAAATCACGCTACTGTCGCTCATCTGTCGCTACCTGGCGCTATTAATAAATCAGCCTCCCCGAAAAAGTATGCACAGAAGACCAAGTAGCGGCCTTGCAAACTTGTTCAACAGAAGCCTGGTGCTGAAAAGGCCAAGAAGCTCCAATAGCACGAGTAGAATGAGCGGTGACACGAAAAGGGGGAACCTTCCCCTTAGCCATATAGGCCCCAATGATGGCCTGACGTATCCACCTACTAAGGGAAGATTTGGCAGGAGCAAAACCCTTCTTGGGCCCAGAAGGCACAACACGTACAGCTATATCATGAGGAGCACAGATAGTCCGTCTTCTACTGCAGATACTGAGGTGTGGTGTTGGATGGGTGTATCCCACCTATTGTATATTAATACCCATCCTACCACAAGCATCTCCATCCCAATAAGAAATATATGTAAAGGTTCTGTGGAGTTGTGTGTGGGTTGGTTAGTTTTGAAAGTGTAAGACTTTTAACTATAGATTATGAAAAACAATGAAAAAAAGTGTTTACTCACAAAAAAGCAAGGAAATAATATACTCATGGTGCTGAATCAACCCTAATAGGGCCAACTTAGCACCAGGTGCAAAAAGTGCGCTTTAGCCGAAAAATGAAAGAGTGCTTTTACACCTGGTGCTGAATCAACCCCAATTTGGATGTGGATTGGAGAAGTCCGAACGGGATGGTTTAGGGGGTTATTCATCAAAGGCTAACGCCAGGTAGTGACTCGTAGCGGCAGGCAGCGTTTGGTGAACGCCAGGCGCTGTACGCAAAACCAAATTTATGAAAGCGAATCTGGTGAGCGACTCTAACAGCGCCATGTAGCGTCCAATTCATCATTACAGGTGGCTCAGCATATAGCGCTGGCGCTCTAGGTTCAGGAGCACCATGTAGTACCTGTCGCTCTGTAGCGCTCTCCCATACATTTCAATGGGGTTTCATTAGTTGTGTATAAATAGCATGTTTGACATTTTTCACTTTGTCACAGTGTTATAACAATGTCATTCCATGTGTTTTTGCTTTGTTACTGGTGGATATGTGTTCAGAAACAGACTTTAATCACACAGTGTCTGGCGCTCTATGCTATAGCGCCCAGATTTAGAGCGCCGACGCTGTGTTTTTTGCGCTCTCTTACAGCGCCAGATAGCCGATCATGTTTGAGTGCATGCAGCGCCCGGCGTTCACCAGACGCTACCTGCCGCTACGAGGCACTACCTGCTGCTATCCCTTCTTAAATAACCCCCTGTAGATAAAATCATAAAAGAATAGAAGGAATACGAAAAAATAGAAGGTATGACAGAAGAAACAAATGAATAGAAGGGATGAATAGAGAAAAATAGAGAATGAAAGAAAGATAGGATACAATGACTAAAAGAATAGAAGGAATAAGAAAAAAATAGAATGAATGACAGAAGAAACAAATGAATAGAAGGAATAAATTGAGAAAAATAGAGAACGAAAGAAATATAGGATAAAATGAATAAAAGAATAGAAGGAATAAGAAAAAAAATAGAATGAATGACAGAAGAAACAAATGAATAGAAGGGATAAATAGAGAAAAATAAAGAATGAAAGAAATATAGGATACCACGAATAAAAGAATAGAAGGAATAAGAAAAAAATAGAGAATGAAAGAAATATAGGATACCATGAATAAAAGAATAGAAGGAATAAGAAAAAAATAGAAGGAATGACAGAAGAAACAAATGAATAGAAGGAATAAATTGAGAAAAATAGAGAACGAAAGAAATATAGGATAAAATGAATAAAAGTATAGAAGGAATAAGAAAAAAAGAGAATGAAAGAAATATAGGATACCATGAATAAAAGAATAGAAGGAATAAGAAAAAAATAGAAGGAATGACAGAAGAAACAAATGAATAGAACAAATAAATAGAGAAAAATAGAGAATGAAAGAAATATAGGATAAAATGAATAAAAGGATAGAAGAAATAAGAAAAAATAGAAGAACTGACAGAAGAAACAAATGAATAGAAGGGATAAATAGAGAAAAATAGAGAATGAAAGAAATATAGGCTACAATGAATAAAAGAATAGAAGGGATAAGAAAAAAATAGAAGGAATGACAGAAGAAAAAAACAAATAGAGTTAATAAATAGAGAACAATAGAGAATGAAATAAATATAGGAAGGAAGAAGAAAAAAAGAGAGAAAGAATCTCAAGATGGCCAGTCTGTCCCAAGCTGACAAGTGCCTAGTCCCGGTGCCTGCATGGCCCTGTTCCCAGCTGCTGCCCAAGTTAGAATGAATGACCCCTCCCACTCACAGGTGAATCACATGACCACCGTGTCAGGTTGGCTCCCTCCCAAGGTGCAGGGGCCCTGGCACGTGCCCAGGTAAGCCCAGTGCTGACGCCGGCCCTGTCAAGGCCTCGAAATTCCCTGGCCCCAGTCTATAGGGTTTTCCGTAAAGAGTGACGGAGCGCTCGCCACTTTTTAGTTTAGAAAAAGTCACCGAAGCTTCGGACATACCGCGCAGGCTGATTCATTACTAGCGCCAGCTATCGGCAGATGAGCATAAGAAGTTGAAGCCAGCCAGCGTTCAGCATAAAAACATCCACGATTTCATTTCCAAATCATTAAAATCCATCCATGATCAAAGCATCAACGAAAAAAAAGAAAAACATCGAAATAGTGTTATGGTCTCATTGTCTACGCGTTTCGGATGTTAGTCCTTACTCATGACATGGAGAACTAAGTCTAGTCAAACATTTAAATACCAGTATTCAGTGAACTGCACGTGCGCTGAAATAATTAGATAAATTGGAAGCAGGCAAAAGAAAGGTCAGATATTCACAAGCCTCAGTTCAAACCCAAACGGGTTAAGAAATTCCAAGCGAGGGTAGGGGAAAAACCACCTACCTTACCATAAGGGAAAACAAACCAGCGTTCAGTCTGCCTCACATCGGCAGATGAGCGTCTGTACAGAGGCGCTAAGAGCGACCGCTAGTATAAGCTGTGATCAGCTATCAGGCGCAGTAACAGAGCACCTCAGTCGCTGTAGTGACCTGGCCGGAATTGATGAATGTGAAGTATGTTGGGCCAGTACTGTAACACCAGCTGAGTGCGACTGACTCTCAGCGACTCACACCATATTCAACAAAAAACAGACACACACAGCGTCGGCGCTCTGGATCTGGTCGCTGTAGCATAGAGCGCCAGACGCTGTGTGATTAAAGTGGACCAACACCCAGGATTTTGACTATGGGTTTTGGTCCACTTCGGTGGGGCACCCCGATCAGGGGTGCCCCACTGTGTGAAACCCCCCAGAAACCCCGAAAAACTCACCTCTCCTCGCTCCCACGTGACTGCCGCTGGCAATCCCCGCCGATGGACAAGCGGGAGGCAGCGATGGACAAGACAGCGCGCCCGCCGCCGCCTCCCGCGTGTCACTCTTACAGGGAGCGCGCCCGCGCCGGCCATTCACAAACGGCCGGCGCGGGTGCGCGTCCTGCTAGAGGGACGCGCGGGAGGCGGCGGCAGGCGCCGGTGGATCGTGGATAAGGTAGGGATTTAGGGATTTCTGGGGGGTCTCACACAGCAGGGATCGGGGTGCCCCGCAGTCAGGGGTCTGATCGGTCCAGGAATCTTATAGATTCCCGGGCCGATCATGGGAGGGTGTTGGTCCACTTTAAAGTCTGTTTTTGAACACATATCCACCAGTAACAAAGCGAAAACATATGGAATGACATTGTTTTAACACTGTGACATTAAAGTGGACCAACACCCAGGGGGGATCGGCCCGGGAATCTATAAGATTCCCGGACCGATCAGATCCCTCCCCGCGGGGCATCCGAAATGGGGAACCCCCCAGGAGGCCCACAATCCTTACCTTACTGGCGATCCAACGGCGCATGCGCGAGACGCGTCCGCGTCTCTCGCTTCCCTCTAGCAGGGCGCGCTCCCGCGACGGCCGTTTTGTGAATGGCCGGCGCAGGCGCACTCCCTGTTAGAGGGAAGCGAGAGACGCAGCCAATGACAGCGCTCTGGTATGCGCGTCCAAGCGGCTTTGAGCGCTGTCATTGGCCGGACAAGGTCACGTGGGAGCGGGGAGAGGTGAGTTTTTGCGGCGATCGGGGGGTTTCACACAGCGGGGCACCCACGATCGGGGTGCCCCACCTAAGTGGACCAACACCCAGGATAGTCAAAATCCTGGGTGTTGGTCCACTTTAACACTTTAGTGCCAGACCTGTAATGACAATTCTGCATAAAAATATAAAAAAAAAACTAAAAAAGTTTTCAAAAAAGGTCACACAATTATTTGAGAGAAAAAAATAAGAATAAAAAAAACCCTGTTTAAACAGAAGAAAAGGAGCGTCCATTGAAATGTATGGGAGAGCGACAGGTAGCGACAGGTAATACCTAGCTCTCTGGAAGCTAGAGCGCCGGCGCTATACGCTGAGCCACCTGTAATGATGAATTGGACGCTACATGGCGCTGTTAGAGCCGCTCACCAGATTCGCTTTCATAAATGTGGTATTGCATACAACGACGCTACGAGGCGCTACCTGCCACTCTCCCTTGATGAATAAACCCCTTAAAGAATTAAATAGATTTCCTTTCTATTCTACAAATGAAATAACGAGATCCAATCACAGCGGGGCATTCGGGTTCGCTCAGCGCCGGCTCCATTATGAGCTGCGAGACACGGGGCTCGGAGAGTTTAGCGAGAGCGCAATAAGGCGCACAGCCATTCCATTCCAGAACTGGAACACATCTGCAATAATTTATAGGCCTGTGCCGAGCTGCATTTCACTGAGGTCTGGAGGTCCGTCTTAAAGGTAAGCCCTCCCCAGCTATAAATGTCAGGCTGTGTAAAAACAGCGCTAAATTATTCAGCACTTTCATTCAAATCTAATAAGGAAAACAATATCGCCATCGCCAAAGACGCAGGCAGCCCCGCTCTTTATCTTGTTCCCCTGCTCGTGGATTTACTTTCTGCTACATTCAAAGCCAGCCGTGGAGGCCATAAATATGCGCTATATAGGGGAGGGGGGCCTAGCGGGTAGCAACGGGAATGAGGAATCCAGAGGAGTAGCTGGGGGGAGCCTCCGGGGCAAAAAGAAAACGGGCTCCCACCTAAACTTTCCCTATTCTGTAACATTTGTCTGCTGTTTTAAATTAGGTGTCAATTTACAGCTTATTGGGGCGCAAAATGTGCACTTGGGAGTAAAAAAACTGCGCTTTAGGTGAAAAATACGTGAAAAATAAAAAGCAAGTGTACTTTTTTACACTGGGTGCTGAATCGACCCATAATGCTCCATCACTACTATTTATACCAAATTATTATTCAGGGCCTAGGAACCAATTTACAGCCCAGTTTAACCCTCTCATTACTGGCAGGCTGATTCATTACTAACGCCAGGTAGCAATAGATGAGCGTCTGTAGCGAGGATTTTAGAGCGCCCGCTAGTAGTAGCTGTGCTCGGCCATGGTTCGTTGTTTCAGAGCGCCTTAGTCGCTGGCCAGCATTGTTGAATATGTTGTGTGAGATAAGCTATGGCCCTTATTCATCAAGCGATAGCGCCAGGTAGTGTCTGACGAGCGCCAGGTATCGGCAGCTAACGGCGACTACCGACTCAAGTACGCCCGGCGGCGGTCACAATGACGCATTTATCAAGCAAAATGAGGCTAGCGCCGGCGAGAGCGACGGCTAGCGCGGCATTCATCATGAAGCCGCCTGGACCGAACAGCGCCGCTGCAAATTCCCCCACAGCGCCAGGTATGAGCTGTCGCTCCCTGGCGATGTCCAATGCATTTCAATGGAGCAATCTATAATTATTCATAATTAATTGGTATTAATTTTTTTTTTTTTTTTTTAATGTCAAAAAATCGGAGACCACTTCTGCAATGTTAGGATTTATTTTTAAGTCAAAAAAAAAATTAAAAAAAATATGTGCAGAATTGATCTAACAGGTCTGAGATTAATGTATTCATATTACAAAATGATTCTAAAAACATGTATAATGTTACATTCAAAAAATATGGTTGTTTAGGGGTTAAAAACTAGTTAATACACATCGCCGCAAGCGCTCTGGGGTTTAAACAAGGAATGGACAGCGACAGCACATTCGGAGCGTGATTTGTTGATGAATATGAAGCTAGCCGTTCGCTCTGGCCATTCGTTGTCAGGCGCTCACATACAACGCTGGACCTGTGAAACAGCGACCCCCCAGCCCGTATTCAACATTACCGCACACCGACTGAGTCGCTGTCATCAAGCTAACGCCGGCCAAGCACAGCGAATACTGGCTGGCGCTGAAAAAATCACGCTACAGTCGCTCATCTGTCGCTACCTGGCGCTATTAATGAATCGGCCTCCCCGTGTTTAAATTCCGCACCACAACATTAAACTAAATTTAATTTAATATCTGTGGCCGTGCGGTGGTGGAAGACTAATCCAATAGAAATGCAACAAAAGTATTATAGTGGTGAAGCCAGCAATTCACCCCACATAGCTTCACACCATCGCACCTCCTCCACAGTAATTAATAAGCAAATCAAATAATCATAATGAATTCATAAATAATTTATTAATAATTACCCACAAAAATCACATAACAGACAATTAAAAAACATTTAAGACAAAACCGTACATTTCCCCAGGGCATCCCAAATTATCCCAAATACCCATAACAATAATTCCTAAAGTGCCTAAGTGCAAATCTGTGCAAATATAACATTAATAATCCAACATGTGGCAAGACAGAGAAGATAAAACAGATCAAAAGTTATGAAAGACAACAAACCAATTAACGCACACACATCACCTGAGTGAGCACAAATGTGTTCAAAGGAATGCCCCAGTCAAGTCACGGTCCCCCCAACGCGTTTCGTGGCCCCCCGCTCACAGGCCACTTTATCAAGGTTCGTTGGTGCTGCCCCATTAATGCCCCTATATATGAGACTGTTTAATCAAAGCAGGGCGCGCGCCCGGGCGCGCAGCACGACCCCGGCCGGAAGCCGGCTGCACGCACATAGGCAGCTACGTCCCGCACTCCAATAGGAGTAGTTCACGGTCCGCTGGCATCACAACCCCGCCCCCCCAGACCATCCCCCCAGCCAGCCGCACACATAAGTATCTCTAATGATATGCGTATAACGGCTGTAGGGAGGACGGAGGGGACGGGGTTCCTCCTGCCATCAGCACGAGTCTCAACACATATAACTGGCTACAAGTAACAATGTACTACAGAATATGTTGTGTGAGTCGCAGTACTACGCTGTATGGGAGCGAACGGTACTCACACCACATTCATCAAAAAAAAAACAGCCTCAAACAGTTCCAACGCTCAAAATCGAGTCGATGTAGCCCACAGCGCCAGAAGTTGTGTAATTAAAGTCTGTTTTTGAACATGTATCCACTAGTAACAAAGCAAAAACATATGGAATTACATTGTTATTACATTGTAATATAAACACTTTAATACCAGACATGTAAGGACAATTCTGCATAAAAATATTATTAATCAAAAAAGTTTTCAAAAATGTCATTTTCTAGGCCAGGAGACATGTCTGAAAGATTTGAGTTTAAAAAAAAAAATGGGATCAGGAAAGGGATTTAAGGATCGTCCATAGAAATGTATGGGAGAGCGACAGGTAAGACGTGGCGCTCTGCAAGGCTGAACACCGGCGCTGTGCGCTGAGCCTGGGATAATGATGAATGGGACGCTACATGGCGTTGTTCCAGTCGCTCACCAGAATCGCCTTCATAAATGTGTAATTGCGTGCCGTGTCCGGCGTTCATCTACCGCTACCTGCCGCTTACAAGGCGCTACCTGGCGCTATCCCTTCATGAATAAGGTCCTCTATAATATTCAGCAAACAGGCATTCAAATCCTGTACAGAAACTAGGGGCCCTACAGGCTGATTTATCACTAACGCCAGGTAGCGACAGATGAGCGTCTGTAGCAGGCATTTTCAGAGCGCCCGCTAGTAGTCACTGTGCTCGGCCGTGGGTCGCTACTTCATAGCCGTTCAGTAATGTTGAATACATTGTGAGGAGTCGCTATTTGACCAGTACAGCGCTGTATGGGAGCGCATGTTAGCGACTGCTCATAGCGACCGACTCCATATTCAGCAAAAAAACAGCCTCACAAATCTCTGGTGCTGAAAAATGCTTCTCTGAAGCCCAGAGCGCAGGAGGCTGTGTGTTTAAAGTGTGTTTTCCAGCATCTATCCACTAGTAACAAAGCGAAAACATGGAATTACATTGTAACAACATTGTAACATGAACACTTTAATGGCAGACCTGTAATGTCATTTCTGAGGAAATATATAAAAAATGAAAACATTTTGAAAAAACTGCCTTTTCTATGCCAGGAGAGGTCACAGAATTATTTGTGATTTTCTGGGAAAAAAAACCCGTTTAAAGAGAAGAAAAGGATCGTCCATTGAAATGTATGGGCGAGAGGTCATACCTGCCGCTGTGCAAGGCTGAACGCCGGCGCTGTTCGATGAGGCTGTGAAAATGATGAATCAGACGCTACATGGCGCTATCCCAGTTGCTACACAGATTCTGCTTGATAAATGTGTAATTGCGTGCCGTGTCCGGCGTTCACCAGTCGCTACCTCTCATTAACCAGCCACTACCTGACGCTATCCCTTCTTAAATAAGGGCCCTAGTTTGCATACAATTGCAATTGCGTGTGTTAAACCCCACGCCACGTCAAGGCGCCCCTTTTGGTGTGGTCCCTACTCCTATTATGCAATCAAATATTTCAGAGCTACTCACCTGGGAAGCTCCCAGGCTTCCGTTAGAACACTCCACAGGGAGAGATCCATATTGACTGAATATTGAGTCTATATTGCGTCTACCTAGGAGGTCAGTTCAGCACCAGGTATAAAACATGCACCTATCTTTCATTCTTCACCTAAAGTGCACTCTTTGCCCTTGTGCTGAATCGCCCCATAGATTTATCATCGGGAGAACTTTTTGCTTCAAGTGTGTAGTGCACTTTTAGCACCTTACACATGGAGGCTGATTCATTACTAACGCCAGGTATCGGCAGATGAGCGTCTGTATAGCGGCGCTTAGAACGACCGCTAGTAGACGCTGTAAGCGGGTACCGGGCGCTGTAACGGAGCACCTCAGTCGCTGTAGTAACCTGACCGGCATTGATGAATGTGATGTATGTTGGGTGCTTTAACACCAGTACAGCACTGCAGGGAGAGAGAGGTAGCGCCAGCTCAGTGTGACCGACTCTCGGCGCTCCACACCATAATCAGCAAAAAAGGACACACAAACAGCGTTGGCGTTCTAAAGCTGGCCACTATAGCATAGAGCGCCAAACACTGTGTTATTAAAGTCTGTTTTTAAACACATATCCCCCTTCAACAAAGCGAAAACACACGGAATGACGGGGAGGCCGATTCATTAACAGCGGCAGGTAGCGACAGTTGAGCGACTGTAGCGGCATTTTCAGAGCGCCCGCTAGTAGTCGCTGTGCTTGCCCGTTGTTCGGTAGTTGATAGCGACTCAGTCGGTTTGCCGTAATGTTGAATATTGGGTGAGGAGTCGCTATTTGACAGGTTCCGCGCTTTATGGGAGCGCATGATAGCGACTGGCCCTAGCGACCGGCTCCCACCATATTCATTAAAAAATCACGCTCAAAAAATTTTCGCGCTGTGAAATGCATGTTTAAACCCCAGAGCGCTGGCGGCGATGGGTTAAAAGTAGTTTTTAACCCCCAAACAACCATATTTTTGGAAACCCAAAAAAACAAGTTTTTAAAATAATTTAGTAATATGAATACATTAATATCAGACCTGTAATATCAATTCTGTACATTTTTTTTTTTACCTTAAAAAAATTATTTAAAATGGCAGAAGTGGTCACAGAATTTTTCACATTTAAAAAAAAAAAATAAAAATTAATTATGAGTATTTAAAGATTGTTCCATTGAAATGCATTGGAGAGCGCCAGGTAGCGAGAGGTCATACCTGTCGCTGTTCAAGGTCGGACGCTGGCGCTGTGGGCTGAGGCTGGAATAATGATGAATGAGTGGCTATATGGCGCTATCTCAGTCGCTAAGCAGGATCGGCTTGATAAATGTGTGATTGTGGTGGGGAGCCGGCGTTCTCGTGGCGGGGCCCGTCATTACCGGCCGCTCACCAGTCGCTATCCCTTGTTAAATAAGGTCCATTGTTTTAACACTGTGACAATAACACTTTAATGCCAGACCTGCACATACAATTCTGCATAAAAATATAAAAATGTGTTTGTTTGCAGCCAGGAGAGGTCACACAATGATTTCAGCAAAAAAAATTACATTTTAATTGCCCAACATGCTGTTTAAACACAACCAAATGAAAGCCTATTGAAATGTATGGGAGAGCGACACTGAGCGACAGGTATTACCTAGAGCGCCGGCGCTATACGCTGAGCCGCCTGTGATAATACATGTGATGCTACATGGCGCTGTTAGAAGCTCTCTCCAGATTCGCTTTCTTAATTGTGGTTTCACATTACAGCGCCCAGCGATCACCCAACGCTACCTGCCGCTACGAAGCACTACTTGGCACTAGCCTTTCTTAAATAACCCCCCTAGACTCAATGGCTGGCCCGGGATGTAACTGGTCCATTTTAAGAGGCCGATTCAGTAATAGCGCCAGGTAGCGACAGATGAGCGCCAGTAGCGTGATTTTCACAGCGCCCGCTAGTATTCGCTGTGCTTGGACGTTGTTCCGTTGTTGACAGCGACTCAGTCGGTGTGCGGTAATGTTGAATACGGGGTTAGGAGTCGCTGTTTGACAGGTTCCGCGCTGTATGGGAGCGCCTGACAGCGAATGGTCATAGCGAACGGCTCCCAGCATATTCATTAACAAATCACGCTCAAAAAATTCTCGCGCTGTGAAAAGCTTGTTTAAACCCCAGAGCGCTGGCGGCGATGGCTTAAAAGCAGTTTTTAACCCCCAAACATCCATATTTTTCCATTTAAAAATTAAACAAGTTTTTCTAAACATTTTGTAATATGAATACATTAATATCAGACCTGTAATATCAATTCTGCACAATTTTTTTTCAAAATTTTTTTACCTTAAAAAAAAAATCTAACATTGCCGAAGTGGTCACACAAAAAAAAAAAAAACATTAATATCAATTAAATATGAATATTTAAAGATTGCTCCATTGAAATGCATTGGAGAGCGCCAGGTAGCGAGAGGTCATACCTGGCGCTGTGATGGGATTATCAGCGGCGCTGTTCGTTGCAGTCCGCTACATGATGAATCCCACGCTAGCTGACGCTCTCGCCGGCGCTAGCCTCATTTAGCGTGATAAATGCGTGATTGTGTCCGCCGCCTGGCGTTCTGGAGTCGGTAGCCGCCGATAGCTGGCGCTACCTGGCGCTAGTGAGACACTACCTGGCGCTATCCCTTGATAAATAAGGGCCTAAGTGTCATACAAAGGCCATTTTTTTGGTTTGCAATAAACTCATGGATGGTAATGTGTTTCAGGGCTCTTTGGATCACTGAAAGCAATCTCAAACACCTGTGATCATTAGTTTGCCAGGTGAACCAAATTAAAAGAATACTTTTTAAAGGATCTCTCTGCTGCCAGAAAGTGTCAAATAGTGCAATACCTTGGAAAATGTATATTTACCAAAAATGTAAGAGTGATCATCGTACTTTGAGGAGATTTGTGGCTGATTCAGAGCACAGAAGGGTTCCTGTAGATATTTGACTAGAGTGTCACTTTAATTAGGTTTAGAAAGCCAGCAAATGGGCTTTAAAGGTCCATGCTTTTGTTCCTGGTAGCTCCTCTGTGCAGGTCTGATGTTCCTCCACAGCTCCTCCATCTAGCGCTGGCATCTTGCATACATACCGAGAGCAGGTATACAGCCATTCTGTCTCGTAGTGTGGCAGCCTCTCTTGGCTGTGTTTGGGGTGCCTTGTTTCCAGCCCCATATGCCTACTCCAATAAAATATATATTTTATATATTTATACCCATTATAAACAAATTAATAAATAAATATTACTATGACCATTAATATTATTACTATTTTTCACTACCTTATTTAGGTGTGCATAAATCCGGCACATATTTGACGTTCCTGGTGAAGCGATTTGAAAGGTAAAATGTTGTTTTTTTACCAGGTGATACAGCGTAAGGGGGGTGCCCAGGGAACAACACCCTATTTATTCCATTTTAAGTTTGTTTTTGAGATTTCTAAGCCCCGTTAAGCAGTCGGACATCCCAAATTGGGATTCTCTAGTGTGGACTATAGATCATGGCCCGGGAGACCAGATGCGACCCTCCAGGCCTTTTTAAGTGGACCTCTGACAGCGCTCAGATGGCAATGGCTGGACAGTGACCCATTTAGCCAACCCGGTCATTCAAAGGCTACTGAGTGTTTGAACCTGTGTGCAGCGCTGCTGTGTGATGGCTATCATGGGCAAAATAATTCTGTGTCTGCATCTGTCCTGAGCAAAATAATTCTGCATCTGTCTTGGGCAAAATAATTGTGTGGATATCATGGGCAAAGTAATTCTGCATCTGCATCTATTCACAATAATTCTGTTGTCCTGTGCAAAATAATGTTGGGACTGACCTGGACAAAACAATTCTGCGCCTGTATCTATCCAGGGCAAAATAATTATGTATCTGCATCTATGCAGGGCAAAATTATTCTGCCTCTGCATCTATCTAGGCCAACATAATTATGTGTCTGCATCTATTCAGGGCAAAATAATTATGTGTCTACATCTGTCCTGGCAAAATAATTATGTGTCTACATCTGTCCTGGCAAAATAATTCTGCCTCTGCATCTATCCAGGCCAAAAAAATTATGTGTCTGTATCTATTCGGGGCAAAAAAATTATGTGTCTGCATCTATTCAGGGCAAAATAATTATGTGTCTGCATCTGTCCTGGCAAAATAATTATGCCTCTGCATCTATCTAGGCCAAAATATTTATGTGTCTGCATCTATTTAGGGCAAAACAATTCTGCGCCTGCATCTATGCAGGGCAAAATAATTATGTGTCTGCATCTATACAGGGCAAAATAATTGTGTGTTTGCATCTGTCCTGGCAAAACAATGCTGACTCTGCATCTATCCAGGCTAAAATAATTATGTGTCTGCATCTATCCAGGGCAAAATAATTCTGCCTCTGCATCTATCCAGGCCAAATTAATTATGTGTCTGCATCTATTCAGGGCAAAATAATTATGTGTCTACATCTGTCCTGGCAAAATAATTATGTGTCTACATCTGTCCTGGCAAAATAATTCTGCCTCTGCATCTATCCAGGCCAAAAAAATTATGTGTCTGTATCTATTCGGGGCAAAAAAATTATGTGTCTGCATCTATTCAGGGCAAAATAATTATGTGTCTGCATCTGTCCTGGCAAAATAATTATGCCTCTGCATCTATCTAGGCCAAAATATTTATGTGTCTGCATCTATTTAGGGCAAAACAATTCTGCGCCTGCATCTATGCAGGGCAAAATAATTATGTGTCTGCATCTATACAGGGCAAAATAATTGTGTGTTTGCATCTGTCCTGGCAAAACAATGCTGACTCTGCATCTATCCAGGCTAAAATAATTATGTGTCTGCATCTATCCAGGGCAAAATAATTCTGCCTCTGCATCTATCCAGGCCAAATTAATTATGTGTCTGCATCTATCCAGGGCAAAATCATACTGCCTCTGCATCTATCCAGGCCAAAATAATTATGTGTCTGCATCTATCCAGGGCAAAATGATTATGTGTCTGCATCTATCCAGGGCAAAATAATTCTGCGTCTGCATCTATCCAGGGGAAAATAATTATGTGTCTGCATCTATCCAGGGGAAAATAATTATGTGCCTGCATCTATCCAGGGAAAAATAATTGAGTCTGCATCTACCCATGGAAAAATAATTATGCCTCTGCACCTGTTCAGGGCAAAATAATTATGTGTCTGCATCTATCAAGGCCAAAATAATTCTGCCTCTGCATCTATCCAGGGCAAAACATTTTTGTGTCTGCACCTATCCAGGGCAAAATAATTATGTGTCTGCATCTGTCCTGGCAAAATAATTATGTGTCTGCATCTATCCAGGGCAAAATAATTCTGCCTCTGCATCTATTCAAGGCAAAATAATTATGTGTCTGCATCTATTCAGGGCAAAATAATTCTGCCTCTGCATCTATTCAGGGCAAAATAATTATGGGTCTGCATCTATTCAGGGCAAAATAATTCTGCCTCTGCATCTATTCAAGGCAAAATAATTATGTGTCTGCATCTATTCAGGGCAAAATAATTCTGCCTCTGCATCTATTCAGGGCAAAATAATTCTGCCTCTGCATCTATTCAGGGCAAAATAATTCTGCCTCTGCATCTATTCAGGGCAAAATAATTCTGCCTCTGCATCTATTCAGGGCAAAATAATTCTGCCTCTGCATCTGTTCAGGGCAAAATAATTTTGTATCTGCATCTATTCAGGGCAAATAAATTATGTGTCTGCATCTGTCCTGGCAAAATAATTCTGTCTCTGCATCTATCCAGGCCAAAATAATTATGTGTCTGCATCTATCCAGGGCAAAATAATTCTGCCTCTGCATCTATTCAGGGCAAAATAATTATGTGTCTGCATCTATTCAGGGCAATTTGGACCCTGGTCCGCCAGTTGAGTACAGCTGGTCTAAAGGATGAGGGGTGGAGATGAGGGGGAAGGATCACAGTCAGTGCCCTTTAGAGAATTGCTTAAGCCAGATTGTATGCTTGTATGAATAGGTGGGTTTCAGTATCACTCCATTCAGTGACATTACAGTAGCTAGTGAGCTGAATGGAGCCCAACAAACCCCTAGTTGCATCCCTATTCACCTCTAGCTGGGGTGCTGGGATCAGGGCTGGATTAAGTGTGGTGGAGGCCCCTGGGCACAAAATCTGGTGGCGGCCCCAGATACAGTATTTTTTTTTTCCTTTAAAATATTAATCCAGCCAAGTAACTGATTGGTGGTTGTCTGGCACCCGCCTACTTACTGGAACGTCAGATCGAGTCCTTTGTGCGGGTGCGTGCTGCTCGGGAACTCCTGCTTTGCCATTCTGGGTGGGGGGTCGTGTAGTCGCCCGGCTGGTCCAGCAGAAAACAGTTCCCTGCATTGAGCTGCCAGCGGCTGTGCTTGGTGGCTTATGTGCAGTGAGCGGCCGCTGATCATCAGCTCTGCACCCATCACCCATCTGCTCTAGTCTCTCCATCCTGCCCTGTGGTGGCTTTGGCTGCAGGTTTGCAAAAACAAAAAAAGGCTTGCTCAGATGCACCTCCGCTGCCACCAATAGCTTTGTTGCTGGTCCTGTGGCCCGTCAGACCAAAGATTGAAAAGCCTCATGGACCAGACCATAGAGGCCCCCTTTGCAGGGCAAGTGGTGGAGGCCCCGCCATAATCCAGCCCTGGCTGGGATATATACCTACACCAGGCATTTGTGAATGTATATGTGCCTAGCTAAAGTTATAGTGACCCACACATGCACCGTTGGTATGTGTCTAGGTGAGTTAGTGCATAAATTCATGGCGGTTTACCACAGTTGCAATGCCCTGTTGAGTGGTTGGCCTTGGTGTCTTGTAGACGCCAAGGCCGGCCAAAAGGGCTAATATTTTAAAAGGCTCACAATTATTCCTCCCCGTGCAGTACTTCATATTGAAATGCTAGGTGCCAGGGAGCCTGGCACTATATCGCAGATCAAGTAAATGGGGCAGTTCTGAGCACAGCAACACAGAAGCAACCGAGTGCAGGGCTGGGGTCCAGAAATTCTGTTGCCGAGGTCCGCATTCGGACCCCGGTCCTCCAGTTGAGTAAAGCTGGTCTAAAGAATGATGGGTGGAGACGAGGGGGGAAGGATCACAGTCAGTATTGAGCTTTTTCGCATGAGCTCTCTAGAGAATTACTTAAGCCAGATTGTATGCTTGTCTGAATAGGTGGGTTTCAGTGTCACTCCATTCATTGGCAGTTTACCACAGTTGGGATGCCCCGTTGAGTTGACCTTCGAGTCTTGTAGACGCCACGGCCGGCCAAGAGAGCCGATATTCCTCTTTAAAGGGCTCACGGTTATTAATATGACCATTAATATGATTGTTATCTTTCCTTTACCTTATTTAGGTGTGCATAAATCCGGCACATAGCTGACATTTTTGAAATTGCATGTATGGAAAATATTCAGACATATACTTAGGAAACTCTGCTGTAACCTATAAGTGAGTCATTCCAATGTATACAGAGTTAAGCTGCAGATTTTTTTTTCCCTTACGCTACTCCTCCTCCTCCCACCTCTCCCACCCATCATCATCAAGAGATGAGACTTCCTCCGCTGGTCTCCGGCCTCACCTGCCCGTCTGGCCGCCCCACGTTTAAAAACCCATTTGTACGTGGAGCTGTCTCCCTCCGCTCCTCTCTCTCTCTGTCTCTCTCCCTTGATATTGATTTGCGATCGCGGCACTCTGTGCGTTTCTGTAGTTAAAGGATCATAAAGGCCACAAATTAAAAACAGGTTCCATGTCAGTTTAACTTTTCAGATTCCCTTTAAATAGAGACTTTTTTTTTTTTTTAAAGAGTTCAGAGGAGCCTTTAATTACGCCTTCATCAAATGCACTATGTATTTTCCCACAGGATATTTCGAGTTGGAATGCAGCGGCCCTTTTAATTAAAGTTTCACAAACATGATATCAGCAGCTGAAAACTTGCTAACTTCTTGCTAAGTAGCTGTGACTATTGAGTGACACTCTGTTATTACACGCTGCCGTGCCGCACGACAATATTTCATCACGCCAGGTAGAGGCTCTCCCACTTACAATGCACAAAATTTAAAGGGGGGTATTCATTAAAGTCGACCTACACTAAAATGTTGACAGGAAGACCTGACTATGTAGGACAGGTGCCCCTGATGCTCCAAACCAGGGTAGCCATAAAAAAAAAATGTTGGGCCTCATACAACCGCAGTATCTGCCCCCCCCCCCCCCATTAGCTGCATTATGGCCTTAATTCAGTAAGAGTTAAAATTGTCATGGTAAAAAAAAAGGTAAATGGCAATTTTGACTGCAGTGTAAAAAAATCACTACTTTTTGTGTCTGGAGGTTTTGGTTGAATAAGCCATGAATCTGCGGCCAGAGGGTAGGAGCCTGAAGAAGGAATGTCCTGGGTGCGTTGAGTCTCCAGATATTTTCTTAGCCCTAGAGGAGATTCTGCTCATGAATTGCTCCTCTAGAGAAGGTAAGGAAGATCCAGTTATCCTCTCTGCAGTCCTGGTTATCCTTCTCAGCCTATGCTTGTCTTTGGCTGTGGCCCCGCCGTACCAGACTGTAAATGAAGTGGTCAGGATTGATCCTATGGCAGCATTGTAGAAGGTTTTTAAGATCTTTTTAGACATACCGTATCTTGTCAGCTGTCTTAGGAAGTATAGCCTCTGTTGGGCCTTCTTTAAGATGACGGTAGCTTGCTTGCCCCACTTCAAGTCCTGCGTGATCTGAGTGCCAAGAAATTTTGCACTGGCTACAATTTTGACAGCCTCCTCACCGATCAAAATGGGATGGTGTGATTGGTAGGATCGCCTAAAGTCAATTATAAGTTCCACTGTTTTCTGGGTATTCAGGATCAGGTTGTTTGCTTTGCTCCATGATTCAAGGGTTTCTACTTGAGCCCTATAGTTAGACTCATCGTTGTCACTGATGAGGCCTACTAAGGTGGTATCATCAGCGTATTTAATGATCTTGACCGATGGATCTGAGAAGATGAAGTCATTGGTGTAAAGTGAGAAGAGGAGACAGAACACATCCCTGTGGTGCACCCATGTTTGTGATCCTGGACGTGGAAACAAAGGGACCCAGTTTGACTCTCTGGGACCTACCAGTCAGAAAGCTAAAAATCCAATCCGATAAGTTTGGTGGGATGCCCAAAGAGAGCAACTTTCCATGGAGTATTTGGGGGTCAATGGTGTTAAATGCTGATGAGAAGTCCACAAAAAGCATTCTGGCATATGACTTGGGTCGATCAACGTGATCTAATGTGAACTTGATCGCCAGATTGACCGCATCCTCTGCAGATCTGTTTGCTTTGTATGCAAACTGTAATGGATCCCAAAGAGAACCTGTAACCTCCTTGAGGAATGACATGACCAATCGTTCGAATATCTTCATGACCACTGGGGTCAGAGCAATGGGTCTGAAGTCATTCAGGACTGAAGCGGATGACGATTTTAGGACAGGAATAATAAGTGAGCTCTTCAGACATTCGGGGACTATTCCACCCTCTAGTGAACTCTTAAAGATATCAGTTAGGACCGGAGCAATCTATTCTGCGCATACCTTGAGGCATGTTGTGGAAATGCCATCAGAACCAGATGCCTTCCTGGAGTGGAGGGACATCAGAAGCTTCTTGATATCTGACACTTCAAAGTCCAGTTTGAACGGACTGTCTGGACGGGGTGTGCTGCCTGCACATGGAAGAGGATTAGCAGGGTAAGTAACACCTTCAGACTTCTCTGTTTCGAATTGGCTGTAGAAGTTATTTAGTTCACCGTGGATGAACTAAAGTAGCACCGTGGATGCCTGGGCCAGAGGCTACTAGTGCAGAGAGATGATTCACATCCCTTTCATTCTTGACCTTTATTTGTTAACCTGTCTGGCAGGTGGCTAATAGTGAGCGGGAGCGGGCCAAGGCCCAAAATCAGACCAGGAATTTATTATCACAGCCAGCTCATGGCCAATCAATGAGCTGCAGGGCCCAGGGTGCTTCTGAGGTGGGCAACTAGTGCATTTGTCTGCTGAGACTATGGGGGCTATTTAAGAACAGATAGCGCCAGGTAGCGCCTCGTAGCGGCAGGCAGTGTCTGGTGAACGCCTGGTGCTGTACGCAAAACCACATTTATGAAAGTGAATCTGGTGAGCGCCTCTAACAGCGCCATGTAGCGTCACATGTAGGCGGCTCAGTGTATAGCAACTGCTCTCTAGGTTCAGGAGCACCATGTAGTACATGTCGCTCAGTGTCACGCTGATTTCAATTTTAGTTGTGTATAAATAGCGTGTTTCCCTCTTTTTTTTTTGCTCAAATCATTGTTTGACCTCTCCTGTCTGCAAACAAACATTTTTATACATTTTTTTCTATTTGTCATTACAGGTCTGGCACTAAAGTGTTAATGTCACAGTGTAAAAACAATGTCATTTCATGTGTTTTCGCTTTGTTACTGGTGGATATGTGTTCAAAAACAGACTTTAATCACACAGCGTCTGGCGCTCTATTCTATAGTGACAAGATTTAGAGCGCCAACGCTGTGTGTGTGTGTCCTTTTTTGATAAACATGGTGTGGAGCTCCGAGAGTCAGTCGCTACATTTCACTCCCTGCAGCGCTGTACTGGTGTTAGAGAGCCCAACATACATCACATTCATCAATGCGGACCAGATTACCTCAGCAACTGAGATGCTCTGTTACAGCGCCCAATACCCACTTACAGTGTCTACTAGTGGTCGCTCTAAGCGCCGCTATACAGACGCTCATCTGCCGATACCTGGCGTTAGTAATGAATCAGCCTCCACGTCAATACAAGGGGCAGATCGTGGGCAGGTGTGAAGATGTCCACTCCTAAAATGGACCAAAACCCTGAATTTTGACAATCCCCGATCACTCTAAAATGTACCTTTCCCACAGCTTCCAAAGGGCCCGCATGGGCTCCCGTCCATTCAACGCTGTATGCTAGGAGCAGTCATATCCATGGTCTCCCTGCAGTCTGCGGCACACTCCGATCCCAAGCCTATCTGAATGACAAGAAGGCTTGGGATGTGATTGCAAACATGGCGTGGGAACCCCGAAAAGATTCGTGATTGCGGGCATTCACTGGATGCGTTCACACAGCTGGGCATCCTGATTTGGGATGGGGTCTGATTCAGGGGGGATTTATCGGCCGCTGCTATAGGTGGTTGGTCCTCTTTAAAGTTATAGTACTAAAGCTTTAGTAATATAAGAGCAGATACTGTGGCAGGAGTGGGTATGACCCCCACAGCCATGATACTGGGGATATAAGCATTACAGAGGCAAAACATGGGTTAAAGCAGACCAAAAACCACTGAACTTGTAAAATACATTTGGCCAAAGCCCCTGCCGACACTCCACTCTTGGAGTAGAACTAGACATGGATATTTTTGCTTTTCGAATCATCCTGGAGAACTTCTATTTTTGCTGTCCCTTTCTGTAAGATGGCATGGGATCAGCGATTGCATAAATGTGGCAATTACATCATTGCCACACACAACAATGGCAATAAACGGAGGAGGTGGAGCTTTACAGCTAAAACAGGCACAGTCAAGGCAGATGGCTCTGATTGAAAGCGAGCCCACACATACGCCGTTGAACTGGGAATAGGGGAGTTATTATAGGCAATCTGGGGGGGGGGGTTAAACAGTGGGGCATCCCAAAAATTCTTGGGCTGGCCGCTTAGGGGTTTGTTCCAATTTAAGGATAGCTTTAGCTCTTTTTGTTTAATTTTTTAGCATTATAAACATGTAGTTTTATCTACTTTAATCTTTTTTTCACTCTAAAAATAAACTAAAGGTGACCTCTGCCATTATCAAGAGATAATGGCAGAGGTCATAAGAAAGGATAACGCTAGGTAGTGCCACGTAGCGTTGGGTGAACGGCGCTGTATGTGAGAGCCATATTTAAGAAAGTCAATCTGAGCATCTCGAAGATGGAGGATCTCACACTTTCTATGCACGATAGAGACGAGCAGTACAGGAGAACGTGGATGCCCTGGTTAATCTACCAGGAGTCTGAGGAGTTCAAGCAGTTATTCAAGGAGCCAGAGAATCACTGAGTTAATACTGTACCGCTGCTCTGGCGCATTGTACTTGGGGTCCTTCCCTGCCTCCCCCTCTTTACTTTTGATCCTCCTGGTGACGGGTCTCTATATTAATTCCAGGAGGCCCAGTGGGCGCCATGCGGTGAGAGACGTGGGCATCTTGGGCCCGGCCGAGACCGTACCGTGCCCAATGGGAGCGGGCGCGCTTGGCGGCCTCTAAGTAGTGTTGAGATACGTGCCTGTAGACCTGCGTGCCATATAGGTGATTCAGCTGCTACCTCGTCCTCCCCTACACCTGACCCGCGCCCGCTTGCCCTCTCCCCTTTACCCTACTGTGTAGTGTATTGTATTGTATGGTGTAATGTAAGTTTCTTGTGTCTGTTTATATGCAAAAACCTTTAAATAAAGAATTTAAAAAAAAAAAAAAAAAGTCAATCTAGTGAGCGCCTCTAATAGCGGTAATGTAGCGTAACATGTATTATTACAGGTGGCTCAGTGTAAAGCGCCGGCGCTCTAGGTTCAGCAGCACCATGTAGTAGTACCTGTCGCTCATTAGTGCTCTCCTATACCTTTCAATGGTGTTTCATTTGGCTGTTTATAAATAGCGTGTTGCCCAAGTAAACTGTAACATTTTTGGCTCAAATCATTATGTGACCTCTCCTGCCCGACAACCAAACATTTTTATTGTTTTTTTTTATTTTTTATGCGGAATTGTATATGCAGCTCTGTCATTGCAGTATCATCGTCACAGCGTTAAAACATTGTCATTCGCTCTGGTGCTGGTGGATATGTGTTGAGAAACATACTTTTATCACATAGCTTCTGGCGCTCAAACCTAGAGCGTCCAGTTTTAGAGTGCCGGAACTGGTTGTGTGTAGTTTTTCCTTAAAAAAGGGCTTCAGTGCCGAGTGCTGGACGCACTTAACTGGCACTACCTATCACTCGCGGCAGAGTTGTCCTATTGTTAGATGTAGCATAGTCTTGGGCGCTTTAACCTCGGGACACCACCTAGCGTTCGTGATTGGCTCTGCAGTGAATCAAGGAGAAGCTTCTACAGCACCTTCCAGATATCACATTTATCAATGCTGGACGGGATAGTACAGCGCCACTTGTCCGCCCACTAAGCTAGGTCACAGCGCCCGACACCCGCTTGCAGCATCTACTAGTGGTCGCTCTAAGCGCCGCTACACAGAAGCTCACATGGCAATATGAAATCTTAAATCAGCCTCCCCGGTAAAGCTTTTTTTATTACTTAAAAATAGAGCTGAGCGAATTTAACTCAAAGGCCCTTATTTAACAAGGGATAGCGCCAGGTAGCGAATGGTGAGCGAACGGTAATGACGCTCACCGCCACGAGAACGCCGGCTCCCCTCCGCAATCACACATTTATCAAGCCGATCCTGCTTAGCGACTGACAGAGCGCCAGATAGCGAATCATTCATCATTATTCCAGCCTCACCCCACAGCGCCAGCGAGCGACCTTGAACAGCGACAGGTATGACCTCTCGCTACCTGGCGCTCTCCAATGCATTTCAATGGAGCAATCTTTAAATATTCATAATTAATTATTATTTTTTTTTTTTTTTTTTTTTTTTTTAAATGTCAAAAATTCTGTGACCACTTCTGCAATGTTAGATATTTTTTATAAGTTAATAAAAAAAAAAAAAAATTTGTGCAGAATTGATATTACAGGTCTGATATTAATGTATTCATATTACAAAATGTTTTGAAAAACATGTTTTTTTTTTTCTAAAAATATGGTTGTTTGGGGGTTAAAAAACTACTTTTAACCCATCGCCGCCAGCGCTCTGGGGTTTAAACAAGCATTTCACAGCGCGAGAATTTTTGAAGCGTGATTTGTTAATGAATATGCTGGGAGCCGTTCGCTATGGCCGTTCGCTGTCATGCGCTCCCATACAGCGCGGAACCTGTCAAACAGCGACTCCTAACCCCGTATTCAACATTACCGCACACCGACTGAGTCGCTGTCAACAGCCGAACAACGGCCAAGCACAGCGAATACTAGCGGGCGCTGTGAAAATAACGCTACTGTCGCTCATCTGTCGCTACCTGGCGCTATTAATGAATCGGCCTGAAATTCTACCCAAGTTTTGTTCTGATTGAACCAGACTGAATCAGCAAAATTCGGTTCTGTTTTTTGTATTTCTTATTATGTTTTATTTATTTTAAATGAATCCATTGAATGCATGCCCCTATTTTATTTTTTCATTACCTAATTGTTTCCCTAATTAGTGTTTTTGTTTTTTCTTTTTTTTTAAGCCAAGTGTTCCCTAGCACACTGATGGGAGCATTAACATGCTGAGCAATAATCAGAGAAGAAATAGGTCATATTACGTGTAATTAATACAGTCAGTAGGATGGCTTGATTTACAATTGTACAAATGAGAAGATCACAGGGTTTCTCTCTGAAGACAACTTTTAGGTAAAGAGTAAAAGGAAAAAAAAAGTTACATTTAGTTAAAGAGACGAGTTGAATTGCTTTTGGTCCGTTCAGGTCTAGCTGTAAAATACAATACAGCGAAACAGCCCTTTGGATAGCAAAGTCTTTTTCGAACGTTTTCCCAGGGCCTAAAGTGGGAGGGCTTGAAAGGAAAAAAAAAAAGTAACACAAGTGGACGGCTTTACTTAGAAAAAGGCAAACAGTTTCTTTTTGTCGTGAGCACCAACTTTGATGTTCTTCTCCATGCGCGGAGCTGGACACACTGACATATTTGTGTTCCTGCCCATTAGCGTGACGAGCTACAGTTACATTTTGGGATTTATCTAAAATTTCTTACCTAAATTTTTGGGGCGTTTCTTTAAACTATTTAAATGAAGAAAACTAAAGTAGAAAATAAACAAAACTTGCAGAGAAACAAAAAAGCAAATTGACAAATCAAATATCTAAACTAATTTCAATTGCATTTGTATTATATTTTATATTTTGCCGGGGGGGCGGTGAATAGTGTCGGACGGGTTTGACAAGAAAATTTGTAGATTTTTGTAGTTTACGAAATAGCTGTGACTGTGGCATAGACCCGGAATAAATGTTTTCCAACTCTCAAATAGCTGAAAGCTTGTTTTTGGACTTGTTGGGAGAATATGTTCTCAGACAGAGCGGACACTGGATAAACACTCCAATGATCTGATGATTTATAAAAGGCCGGGGATTGAGGCAGACACTGTTTCGCCCAAAATCCACACGCCATTTACACACATAAAAGAAAGGTGCAATTCAGCGCAGAGATTTCATAATCACCACGACACAAAAATAACCCCTCGAGGACGTAAATCTGAACACCATTTATAGGGGTATGAAGAATAAAAAGGGGCCCCTTTAGCCATTTGTCTTTATAGAATCTATAGGAGGACCTATAGTCAATAAAGATTTTAGGCCTTTTCACATAGGGGTTGATTCATGGTCGGGGCGCCAATGCGCTATTTGGAGCGTCAAGTCGTGCTCGGACTTCCGCCTGATACATGGAGGCTGATTCATTACTAATGCCAGGTATCGGCAGATGAGAGTCTGTATAGCGGCGCTTAGAGCAACCGCTAGTAGAAGCTGTAGACGTTGTAACAGAGCGCCTCAGTCGCTGTAGTAACTTGGCCCGCATTGATGAATGTGAATGTATGTTGGGCGCTTTAACACCAGTACAGCGCTGCAGGGAGCGAAAGGTAACGCCAGTTCAGTGCGACTGACTCTCGGCGCTCCGCACCATAATTATCAAAAAACGGCACACACACACAGCGTCGGCGCTCTAAATCTGGTCGCTATAGCATAGAGCGCCAGGCGCTAATTAAAGTCTGTGTTTGAACACATATCCACCAGTAACAAAAAACACATGGAATGGCATTGTTTTAACACTTTAGTGCCAGACCTGTAAATGTATTTCTGTTTAAACACAAGCAAATGCAGTATCCGGCATGTTTATGAACAATGAAGGTGTCAGCCGCAAGTTCTTTTTAGGGATCGAACCCTTCTTTTTGGTTTCGGTTCCTACAAAAATAATAATAAAAAGTAAAAAAAAACACAGAAATTAAGGTTGAAACAACAGAAATGTGGGCCCCAACGTTTAGCAAAAACAAAAACAATAAAAAAATTAGTTAAAAAAAAAAATAGTTAAATTATTAAGCACTAGTATGCAAACCAAACAGGGGAGGAAGGGTTAAAGAGAAGAGCTGGGACAAAACATTGGGCAAGAAAAGTTAAGGGTTAACTGGAATCAGAATATACCTCCCAAAAAAACACAGGTTGTCCAGAGAATACACCCCGAAATGGTGAATAGAACTTCCCAGAAAACAAAGAAGCTGAGGAGATTAAATCGCTATGGAGAAACAGTAAGGATAAGGGGTAGAAACATGGCCGACCATTGGGAGCAGTTAAGCGCTTAGCCAGCCAAATGCGCATGGGGTGGGGCCATTTGCTCTTCAAAACAGCAGATATACCTTGCGGAAGATGCAGATTGCACTTTTCCTGTGCGCTTCGCAAGTGCACCTAGGGTACGCACGCAGCCATGAATTATGCGCATTATGCGCACCGACCATAAGTCACAGATCCAGAACCAGTCACAAGGTCCATATCCAAGTCCCCAACTCGAGGGAATGCTCCAGGGCAGTGTCTCGAATGTTTTTTCTGTACACAGTGAATGGAGTGGTGATGTCACTGGGGGACAGACTTTCATCCATTGGTTTGCTGCACACTGTAGATGATCTCCAGAAGAATGCAAGGGAGCAGGACACAGGTGTGGGTGTTCATAAGACAGTCTGGGGTGGGCATTCAGAATACTGGAGACACCTCTCTGCACATAACCCTCCAGAACGTCCTTAATTCTTACATTAGCCTCAATCCTCCACTGGGAATCCAGCGCGTGATTGGCCACCCTGCAATTGGGTGGGTAGTGATGTTCCAGGGGCAAGAAAGCCCCGCCCACCTGAGTGCTGGCGGCCAATCGTGGTGCTGTATTTCGGGAGGAGAATCGAGGCTAAGGTAAGGATAACAGGCGCTCTGGAGCTGGGGATGACCCCCAGACTGTCTTATATGGGACACCCGCAGCTGTGCACGCATGCACGTTTGGGCGACAGTGCTGCTTGTTAAGGTAATGCCGCACATCCAGCCATGACGATGGCCACCTCCAGCCCTGTTCTCAGCTGTCCCCGCTCTGCCAAGAAGGCAGCACGGAGGGGGGGGATAGTGAGAACTTGGGAGTTTGAGGGTGCGTACATGAGCACATGTGCATTTGAGAATGCCCGCATGTATGTTTGGTAGTGCCCAAAGTGCACTTTGGGTAGAGCCGCATGTAAGTTTAGGGGTGTACATATGCGCTTTTGGGACAAGTGCTGGTCTAGGTTGCCTAGCAACAGGGGGGTTCAACTTTGAGTGGATGAAGCAGCAAATGTAAGTGCTGACAATGATTCAGTATCATGCATGCAGATAGGGCAAGAGAATCTTTTCTTTTCCAACTGTGCCAGGCTGTTGGTCCGGTTTAAACCAGACCTTTAGCATCATTCATTAAATGAAAAGCCCAAACCGTAAAAAAACTATTTCCCAGCATCCAAAATTAATATATTTTAAGTTTTTACTCACTTACTTTTTATTCTTTCCCCCACTGGGATGCAATTCTGTTCATGAACCTAGGATACATATGGGCGCCGCCATCTTGCCTCAGAAGAATCACATATTGAGGAGAGAAGGCAGGTGAATAGTAAAGGGGGCTTTACTTTGAACAGACAGAACAGAGCCGGGGTAAAAAAAAAAAAGGACAGCAATCCCAGACACTTCCTGTTTGCAGGCAGTCTGAAACTCAATGGGCTGCCATCTTGGATGTTTAAAGGCTCAGAAAATTCAGTAGGTGCAGGTAGGATGGTTTTTATTTTATTGCGAGTTTATGTTGGGGTATAGCAGACCATCTCCCCAACATGAGAAAAGGTTAATGGGGCTCATTGAATATCACCTCGTCTAAATGAACCAATAGTTTCTCATCAATACAGTGCAATCATTTTTTAATTAGAAATAGTGGCATAAAAACGTTATAACATTCCATACATGATAAACAACACTTGGAATGATGTCCCTCATTTAAGTGTACAACAAGCATTGGTACAATCTCAGATTAGATAATGTATACATTGATAAAACCTTGTCCGGTATGGCAAACTAGTTTCGCTATTTTTTAAGCTTCATCAGTGCCTTTCAGGGACTCAATTAACGTGGTGCTGCGGGGTACGACCTACCCACCTTAGCCCCTGTTGAGCGACCGCATCAGGTCTCTGCCGTGTTTATTTTACTTATTTTACTTGTTTCACATGATTGTATTATGTATATGGTTTGTAATTGCATTTGTTTGGCTGGTGTTGTTCTGATTGGCTGCATCAGCTCTGATGTCACGTGGGACACGCCCACTGACATCAGGTGGTAATCCCGGGCTCTCTGAGGACATTTAATCCTCAGTGGAGGGGAATCTCTGCTTGCTTGTTTTTGCTCCCTGATGAAGGGGCGCTAGACGCCCCGAAACGTTGGATTTTGTTGGATCTTTTTGGTCTTTGCTGTGATATTGACCTGTTGGATTTGAATACAATATCTTTTGGAGTGCTGGCTGATCGTCTTTCTTGTGTGTTTGCGGCGCCACCACCGGCCACAGCACCCACTACAACGCTAGGTAAGAGTGCTTCTGTGCAATCTGACATTGTGGACTTTGGGCATACACAGAATTGCACCTACCTCATCGGTACACTACGGTGTATTGCATTTTTCTTATGGAGATTTTCTCTGGCATTGATGATAACCCGGACAACCGGGCTAAGACACGATCGTTCAATCAAGCAGAGATAGACACCATCCTCTTCCCTTCAGACCCGGCAGCAGCCTTCGGGAAGGACACCACCAAGGATGTGGTAAGGGAACTTAAAAAACTCAAAAAGAGGAGAACGGATCTTGAATTGCATGAACTCATGGCACGTGGTGCTGCGGGGTACGACCTACCCACCTTAGCCCCTGTTGAGCGACCGCATCAGGTCTCTGCCGTGTTTATTTTACTTATTTTACTTGTTTCACATGATTGTATTATGTATATGGTTTGTAATTGCATTTGTTTGGCTGGTGTTGTTCTGATTGGCTGCATCAGCTCTGATGTCACGTGGGACACACCCACTGACATCAGGTGGTAATCCCGGGCCCTCTGAGGACATTTAATCCTCAGTGGAGGGGAATCTCTGCTTGCTTGTTTTTGCTCCCTGATGAAGGGGCGCTAGACGCCCCGAAACGTTGGATTTTGTTGGATCTTTTTGGTCTTTGCTGTGATATGGACCTGTTGGATTTGAATACAATATCTTTTGAAGTGCTGGCTGATCGTCTTTCTTGCAATTAATTTCAATGCTCCTACATCTGCAAACATACACTATGACATAAAAAAATTCATATTATATTTACATTTTTGTACAAATATTATTGGAAGACACACATTTGCGTAGAGATAAGAGTAATACCTGTGAGTGCTTGAGCAACCGCTGGGGCAGAATTAAAAGCCTCTTATATAGGTCAACTTTAGTAACCGGATTAAAAATTACTGGGTTTCAGTCAGTCGAGATGTCAACTCTTTTAGAGCAAACTTTGAGAGCCCAAAGGATGGTTTTTTAACAAGGGCAATCTGTATGTACTAGGTGGTGGACACACACCTCTTATTCTGGGTGAAGGTACAGTTTAAGTGAACAGCCTTTTATTTTCAAAAGTTGAAAGAACATGAACTGTCCTAGCACAAGATAAAGATAAAATCCAGGTTCCTCGAAGCTGGGCCAGAGAAGTAAAACAATATGGAAATGTGAGCGTCTCGTATTGTAATATTCTCATGATTTATGGGCTAGCTCTACCTGAGCGCCACCGAGCTCCGTGCTTGTCACATACTCTACACAACAGGCCAACTGTGTTACTTATCCATATATTATTAGACAGCTGCTAAAGTCATCACTGGTCTCTCTTAGTTACAGAGTACAACATCCACTGTTTGGCTTCTCCCGAGGACGGGTGAACTTGCTGCAAGTTGGCACTTTCGATGCACCTTTCCATTTAAAATGGCATCCAATTCGGTAGCTTAGCCGCCTTGCACTGAGTTCAACTGTTATTCCTTGTGAAATATGTTCCTGATGACTCTCTCTCTCTGCAAATGAAGTTAAAGCGTAACATTAGAATGACTTTCCAGGACTAGCTTAGAAGGAATGTTCTTCACGCAGTGTGTGATTTCTTGACATGCCCTCACAATGCGTGGTTTTAGTGCGGCCTTGATCACGATGATGAATTAATGCTACATAATATGGATTGCTCTGTAATAAAACCGGGGTTGAAATATATATAAAAAAATAAATCACTCTCATGCTTAACCAAAGTATTAACTGGTGGCTTGGCACATGTCGCTGAGTGTAATAAATGCGTGTGGTGTACTTTGAGGTTCTCTCAGGCACAGCTGTCGATCTTTCTCTGCTTCTTAATATCGAACTATTCTAGAACTATGATCGTGAAAGAAAGGAATTTTAGAAGAAGACTTATACTACGCTCCAGGAAAAAAATGAGGCTGAGTTTACGACACAATACTTAAGGGGGTTATTCAAACCGGACCTTCACCCTGAATAAGTCTATCTTTTATGTTTCCCCTACATTAAAAATCATCCTACCTGCATCTATTGCATTTTCTGAGACTTTAAACATCCAAGGTGGCGGCCCATGGAGGTGCAAGGCTGCCTGTAAACAGGAAGTGTCTTCTGACTGTGCCATTCTGAATTCTGGGATTGCTGACCTTTTCCTGACCCCAGCGCTGAACTGTTTGTGCAAAACACAGCTATAACCCCCGGAATTTTAGAAGATTTATCCTACCCAACAGCTTAGAAAGCACAATGCTCCAGGAAAAAACGAGGCTGAGTTTACGACACAATACTAAGGGGGTTATTCAAACCAGACCTTCACCCTGAATAAGTCTATCTTTTATGTTTCCCCCACATTAAAAATCATCCTACCTGCATCTATTGCATTTTCTGAGACTTTAAACATCCAAGATGGCGGCCCATGGAGGTGCAAGGCTGCCTGTAAACAGGAAGTGTTTTCTGAATTCTGGGATTCCTGACCCCAGCGCTGAACTGTTTGTGCAAAACACAGCTATAACCCCGGGATTTTAGAAGATTTATCCTACCCAACAGCTTAGAAAGCACAATGCTCCAGGAAAAAAATGAGGCTGAGTTTATGACACAATGCTAAGGGGGTTATTTAAACCGGACCTTCACCCTGAATAAGAGCATATCTTATATGTTTCCCCCCACCCTGTACATACAGATTGCTCACATTAAAAGTCATCCTACCTGCATCTATTGCATTTTCTGAGACTTTAGACATGATGGTGGCACATGGAGGTGCAAGGCTGCCTACAAACAGGAAGTGTCTTCTGACTGTGCCGTTCTGAATTCTGGGATTGCTGACCTTTTCCTGACCCCAGCTCTGCAGTGTTTGTGCAATGCACAGCTATATCCCCGCTCCCCTGCACGTTTGACCCCTCTCATCTCCTCAGTATGTGATGCTACTGAGCCAAGATGGCGGCACCCATATCCTAGAGTCCTGAACAGAGTTGCAGCCCAGTGAGGAAAAAAATAAAAAGTGACAAAAATGTTAAAATATATTAATTTTATAATTGAGAATAGTTTTTTAAGGGTTTGGGCTTTTCATTAAATGATGCTGAAGGTCCGTTTTAAAGTGGACCAAAACCCTCCGTGATCATCCTGGGAATCTTATAGATGGATTCCCTCCCCCATGGCACCCAAAATCAGGATGCCCCACTGTGTGAAACCTCCAGGTCACCCCATACACTTACCTTGCTTCCCGGGCCAACGGCGCACGCTCGAGCCGCAGCCGCATCACCACCATACCTCTAGCAGGGCACATGTCCGCACCAGGCATTTGTGAATGGCACGGTCCCTGTTAGAGGAAAGTGGGGATGCGACCAGCAGCGTGTTTGGAGCTGGTGGCCTTAGAAGAAGGCTTCGACGACGTGACGTCAGAGGCTCCGAGCGCGCTGATTGGACGAGCGGCCGTGCATGCGCCGTAGGACTGGGAAGAGGCGAGTTAACTTCGGCGATCTGGGGGGTTTCACGCAGCGGGGCATCCCCGATCGGGGTGCCCTGGGGGAAAGGACCAAAACCCAGGATAGTCAAAATCCTGGGTTTGTATTCACTTTAAGAAAAGCTACGGCCACATAGTGCCAGATGAGTGTCAGGTTCCAGTGCAAAAAGATGTATTTTTCAAGTCAAAAATCCACAGTGCCTGTGATAGTGCCAGGTAGTGTCCCATCTATCATCAGCGCCGGTGATGGGATGAGTGCCGCCACCGTGTTCCCTACAGTGTCAGATAGGACCAGGTGCTCACCCTGCACTGTGTGGCAATTCCCGTTTTTAATTTAAAAAAACCCTAAAAAATAAGGAATCCAACAGGTGCTGTGTGCCTAAATTCCCTTTTTTGGGCGCCCCTTAGACCGCCTGGTATTTTGTTGATAAATTTTGTCAGCTTGCGGCACTCTCGGCTGGCTTGGTGATATGCTTATATAAGCCGTGCACTGCGAACGCTGCCTGGCCAGGAACGCTCCAGCTGACAGCGCCTCCGGCCAAAAGCCAACGCTGTGGTGCGGGCGCTGCTGAGCGTCTCAGGCGAGTGGCGCCTGCACAAATAATAATAAATTAGCCTCTTATGTAATTCCACAAATCCCCGGTGGGGAACGGGACGCATTTTGACACTGCACACACACACGACTTGTAATCCACAGGTCCCCAGGTGAGGATCAAGGGAGTGGTAGTCACAGCTCAGGTTTCTTTAGGAAGTGTGGGTACAGGGCAGTTTCTATAGGCAAAATAGCACCCAATGTGGGAAGGAAAAAATTCTGCCCCCTTCCACACCCATCCTACTGGCCCATACCAGTAATTGCCTTGCTGTTCCTCTACTTTAGCAGCAGGCAGTGTTCCCTCTGCGTTACTGAGCCCAATATGAGGGGATACAGGGCCTGGTGTATAGGTGGCACTACTAAAGAAGCCCTAACCCATCTGCAGAAAACCGGATGGCTGGGTCAAAGGCGCTCCCAATGGCTTTGGCACCCAGGGTTATCGCCCTGCTCGCTCTCACCTAGAACCGTTTTCAAACAGTTCAACACTTCAACTTTAATGCACGAGGCAACACTCCAACTGTTTTTTTTCCACTCCCGTCCACATGGAGAACATCCAAACACAGGGCTGTAGGCAGACAGAGTCTCTTGAGTGCCGGCAAGACGTGAGGCCACCCCACTGCAATGACACTACGTAGAGTGGGCTCTATGAATCCCTCAACCACCAGCCCCTGGCTGGCTACATGAAGGGCTCCAACTGTCTCTTCAGGCTGGCTAGATGCGGGGCTCCATTTTTCTCTCCGGGCTGAGTCTCTCTGCTGGCAACACGCAGCGGCTTTCACACTCGCCCGCCGGGAACCCTCAGCATCAGACAGCCTCCCCTCCCAGCTGGTTAGGGAACTGCTCACTGCTTCAGGCTTCGGACATTCTCTTGGTCCAAGAGGCAGTGGGGCCTGCTTCATTTGCCCAGCGTATACACCTGTCTTTTTTGCTCCTGATGCACACTTCCTGTCCTTTGCCTCCCACCCAAGCTTATATACCACCCTGCCCCTCCTGAGCCCAGGGGTACAAGGTGACCTAGTGTGGCCCTCTGGGAAATCTCCTGGGAACACCGGGAATTGCATTGGAGATACATGAAAGACAGGACACATTATTTGCACGGCCCAAATCACAAATTTGCAGCGAAACACAAAAGTAAAAAAAAATACTTCCAGAAAACAGCCCAGGGATCCTGTGGCACATGCACTAGCCAAAAAAAAAATTACAAAAGTGGGCAAAATAGTTGTAACCATTCAAGCCCATTGAAATGTATGGGATAAGGCTACACAGTGCAGGGTGAGCGTCTGGTCTTATCTGGCTCTGTAGGGAACTCGGTGCCGGCACTCAGCCCGTTGCCAGTGCTGTTGATAGATGGGACACTACCTGGCAATATCAAAGGTGCTCTGGCTTTTTCAATTGAGAAATACCCAGGGCTTTATTCATCAAGGGATAGCGACAGGTAGTGCCTTGTAAGCGACAGGTAGCGTCAGGTGAACGCCGGCCGCGGCACGCAATACCACATTTATCAAAGCGATTCCAGTGAGCGACTCTAACAGCTCCATGTAGCGCCCGATGTATCATTACAGGCAGCTCAGTGTATAGGGCCAGGTATTACCTGTAGCTACCTGTCGCTTTCCCATACATTTAAATGGACGTTACTTTTCTTCTCTTTAAACAGTGTTTTCTTTTAATTTTTTTATCAGATCATTGTGTGACCTCCCCTTGCCTATTAAAAGTCATTTTTGAAAACTTTTTGGATATACTTTAATGCAGAATTGTCATTACAGGTCTTACACTCATCTGGCACTACGTGGTCTTAGCATTTCTTAAATAAACCCTTAAAAGCCCAAACTCTTAAAAAAACGGTTCCCCAGCATGTAAAATTAATATATTTTAAGTTTTTAGTCACTAACTTATTATTCTTTCCCCCACTGGGCTGCGAGGAATTTAGGATACGGGCGCCGCCATCTTGACTCATAAGCATCACACTTACTGAGGAGAGGAGTGTGGGATTAGGTACAGGGGGCGGGTTATAGCTGTGCTTTGCTCAGACAGAGCAGAGCTGGGGTCAGGTAACGGTCAGCAGTCCCAGAATGCAGAGCAGCACAGTCAGGA
This sequence comes from Gastrophryne carolinensis, assembly GCA_027917425.1. Taxonomy (NCBI): domain Eukaryota; kingdom Metazoa; phylum Chordata; class Amphibia; order Anura; family Microhylidae; genus Gastrophryne; species Gastrophryne carolinensis. The sequence continues at coordinate 600,450,631 of CM051235.1, forward strand.
GGCACTTCCTGTTTGCAGGCTGCCTGATAAGATGGCGGCTTCCATAAGCCGCCATCTTGGATGTTTAAAGGCTCATAACATGCAGTAGATGCAGGTAGGATGATTTTTAATGTGGACAATCTGTATGTACAGGGTGTGGGAAACATATAAGATAGACTCTTATTCAGAGTGAAGGTCCGCTTTAAGTTCCCAGAATGCAACCCCCCTCCTCCCCCCTTGTCTATCAGTGCAAACCTGGTCCATGCCCAAAAGAATGACCAGTGGGAATCGGGCAAGTATTTTGGGTGGAGGTGCACTCACCTTTATAAACCCTGTGACCACACAGAAGAACCCAGAACATTAAAAGAATGAAAAAGTTCTTTCGTTCTCAGAAGCTGGATGTAAACACTATCACACACAACATCAATCAAAGAACTCTATATATAGCAAGGTATGCTGGAGAGGATCGCATTCTAGAGAAAGCTCCACATCTTGAGCAATGAAAGACCTGCATTAGGCAACACATTCCAGCAAGAATTCTGATACATCTGGAATTCAGAACAAACTATTTTCACACCTACAATTCACTAAAATATAAATAAAAGAGGTCAAGTTTATTATGTCTTTATGTTCCTTATCCACTGTTGAGATATATTTTTTCCTCTTCAAATGTGGTTTAGCGTGTTGGGCATATTTGCTGATATAACCCAGCTAACATGTGTCGGTAGCATGCAAAGATTATTTTATTTCATTTATTAAAGGGTCCGGCCACCCTCAAAGTGATATTTGATTTTTCGCCAGTTACTGACAGATATACCAAAATATGCGATGCTTTATTAAATCGATCAGTTCACCCAAAACGGATATGTTTTGAGGAGATAATAGGAAACCATGGTTTGTTATGTCATTCGGGGACTCCGAGGATGGAATTTGAGGTTCTCTGTTCCCCCCGCCTGATGCAGTTGTTATTTCTTAAAGGGACCTCTGCTGGAAAGTTTTTCTATATTCCTGCATACCTTGGACATTAAACTAAAGGTAGATACAGAGAATCAAACAAGAGGGTCAAATGTATTAACAGACTAAGATCCTGTTCCCAGAGCCCCAAAACCTGAACTACGTATAGCTTATTTGTGGCATCCCAAGTGCACACACACAGACAAAACAGTATGGCATAATTTGTGCATGGGTCCAGTCCAGTCTATGGAAAAAAAGAAACCTACCACGCCCCGGGAACCAGAGACTTTCCCCCAGCATATCGCATCCTGGCCGCAGCCATCTTGGAGAGAATGCACAGCGTGTGACTGTACTGGCCGCTCGCACATGTCCAACTGTCACGGCTGCCATTCAGAGCCCCCCTCCCCCACCAAAATCAAGGGAAGATTGTGGTGATCATTTGGAATTGGCTTGCTTGGAGTTCCTCTTTAAAGAGGAACCTTTGCGGGAGGTTGAAACCTTCCACCAAACCTCACCAGACCGTTTCCCCCTCCTCCGGTTTCACAAATGGCCATTATTTACTCACCTCACCAGGGGGATCCATCATCTACGTCCCTCGGATTCCGGGCGACCTCCCGACGGGCGGCACATTTCATCAGGCACTCGCGATCTCGTGCCTGCACAGTGCTCATGAATGGGATGCAATGGAGCCGCCCAGAATCCCACAAGACTTTCCGGAGCTTCGAGATCGCCATGGGACATTGACGAGCATGGGCGTGATTGTCAGTTAGCGACGGCTAAGCGTGTGGCAGGGTGAGGATCGGGCCCTGAAGCAGGCGGATGTCACTGCTGACATCCAAAAGGTAAGTAGGTACCGATTGGGGGGGGGGGGGGGGGGAATTGGCCCCTTTTTATTTTAGGTTGTCCAATGTTCCTCTTTAAAAGAGATGATGCAGCACGTGAACATTTATTTTTCTCCCGTTTCTTGTGATTAAAAAAAATGTTAATTTTTTTCCTTGGTTCACTTAAGCCGAATCAGCCTTTAAGCATTGGGTGGGCTCTGGCAGGCCCCTGTCCGAACCTGTGCATTAAACTTGGTCATTTATTTATTTATGTAAATTATCCAACAGTGGTGGACTGGGGCCAGAAATCAGCCCTGGATTTTAGCAGACCCTGTTGAGGCCCCCCCAATCATGATGCCAGGGCTATAGCATTGGGGGCTGGGGTTCCTTGGCTTGTGGGTATAGTGGGGCTGGGTACACGGGGTTGAAAAGGAGACTTAGGGGGCAGGAATTAAATGTGGGTGTTAAAAGCAGCAACCCAACTGGCCCTAAGGCAGTGTGCCCCGCCGGTCATTGTCTCAGGTCTCCCTATGGCCAGGATGCCCCTGTCAGTGGGTATGCAGCAATAATGACATCTAAACGTTTCCAGTAATTGTTAATTGGTCCTACACAGGTTAAAAGGGTCTGCAACCCCCCCCACAATAAAAACCAAACAAACAGGCACCGTGCTAGACAATGCTGCATCTCTATCACCTCATCAATGTCATTCAGACATTAAAATATGTGGCCAAAAAAGCTGATTGGAGCAGAGACACACATTAATATGTGCGTCCAAAGAAGATGATTGGAGCAGAGCTGTGTCTGGCAAGGTATTTCTATGGGGCGACTGTGGGTTTTCACACAGCAGGGCATCCCAAGTCAGGATCCCCCACGGGTACAGACCAAAACCTGGGATATTGAAAATCTTGGATGTTAGGCACACAAATAAAAAAACACACACCTCCACTAGGAGGTCTGCTTTACTCCAATGTGCAGCTGTTTCCTGTCTCTAATCATCCAAAGGTTCATGTCTGATTTTGGGCTTTCTATTAATCTTTTAGACAATAAAAAAAAACACTTACCTCCCGTCCCACAGGCTCAATCCCTCATTAGTTCTGTACAGAGGAGTAACAAGGATTTCTGCCACTTGCGGCAAAAATTCAAAATGGCGCCCACCCCCTGTGCTCAGGCCCCCCATTTGGCACCCGGGGCACATACCCCCTCTGCTCCCCCCCTGGTTCTGTCTGTGTATTTCCGTTTGGTCCCTGGTGTGCATCTCAGCAGTGGACACTCACATAAGGCATCAAATCAATGGGTGTGCAATTAGCACCAAAGCTACAAACATGCTCAATTCTCGATCTTGCAGGTCTCCATGGGATTGTGAATGTGGACAGGGAGGTAGGTATATTTGTTTTGTAGAAGACACTACAGAGACTTTAACTGGAGAGGCATCCCAAATCAAGATGCCCTCTGGGTGAACGTTAAAAAGGGGCCCCAAAGTCATTGGGGCTGGAGGTTCTCCAAATAATTATTGCATTATGCTGAGTTTAGAGAAGCATTTGGCACAAAATAATGTGGAGGTGCAAGATATTTTTTAATGAGGTAGTTTTTACTTTAATAATAATTTATAATAAATAAATCTAATTTCTGCAATAGTATTTCTCTTAAAGGAGAGAAGACGGGGTGACAAAACCACCCAAAAAGGTATAACCTGTGGGGTGAGGGGAAGATTATTCAAAGTCATTGGGGCTGGAGGTTCTCCAAATAATTATTGGATTAGGCTGAGTTTAGAGAAGCATTTGGCACAAAATAAAGTGGAGGTGCAAGATATTTTTTAATGAGGTAGTTTTTACATTAATAATAATTTATAATAAATCTAATTTCTGCAATAGCATTTCTCTTAAAGGAGAGAAGACGGGGTGACGAAACCACCCAAAAAGGTATAACCTGTGGGGTGAGGGGAAGATTATTCAAAAAGATGGTGTTTGTCCCGCTTTAATTTAATGTGTCAAAAAGATGGATTTATGTCCCGCTTTAATTTAACGTGCCACTCAACCTTGCCAGCATAAAGCCAAGCAGAAATAATAAAAATACTGAACCGCTTAAACTTCTGACACATAGAACAACACAACGTGAATTTCCACATTAACATAACATGCGCTCTATTCTAAGAGCATGACAGAGGGAAAAACTAGGTGGTCAGCCAAAGCCTACTTTTTTTTTTTTTTTAATCGGAATTGTATTACAAAATACTTGAAGGGTGTGTAGCTCTACATTTTAGGCCTTTGCTGTTTTAAAACATTTTTGAAAGGAAATAGTTCTTGGTTTCACAGCCAGCCTATAGCAACAGCTGGGCGAGTACTTATTCCTTCTGAATGATCTTTCAAGCAGACACCTGAAAAATAAATGCACCAGGATAGACACATTACTTCATTTAAAAGTCCCCCCAGATGTAAAAGTATAGGAAAAGGAATGTGAGGCATGCTCGTTGCAATCTATCTCACGGTGGTATGAAAATTCTTTAAGATAAACTTGTGGGGGCAGCGGGGCCTGCTATACAGTTCTAGTAGTTAAATTCTTGGCATTATCTTTAATTATGTGCTATGAAGACTTGCAATAAAAAAGATGGCGAGTATTACGGGGTTTTGTGAAGACCAATTTAAACTGAAGAAAAGAGGGGGGTATCCAAGAAAAGCAGATGACTCTTTGCCCCCGTTTATTTTAAGCTTGCAGACAAGATACTTAAAATATGGCGTCATTCGCGGCGGGTACCAGTATGAAAACAAATGCTTTTTTGCTGAAGTCGGCTGGCAGACATGGCTTCTTCTGGTACTACAATATAATGGGTATATATGGGTTCTGCCAGTCGGAATACTCCTTCATGAGGCCCAATCCAGTATTGTGCATTATAAATACTATTGGAGAGCAAACGCACATTTGCAGTTCTAGGGGCAGGGCCATCTGGGATTTTCGGTCCCCACACAACAGCAATGTCTGAACCCCCCCCCTTATAACCAATGTGTAATGGCTGGGCCCCTAGTTAAAACTGAGCCTTTGGCCCCAAGGCAACCAGGCTTACCTCAAAATCCAGACCATATAGAATACAAAAACACTAGGAGCCCAGCCATTACATTATGGGGGTTATTTAAGAAACAATAACGCCAGGTAATGCCACGTAGCAGCACGTGGCGTCAGGTGAACGATATGCGCTGTATTTAAACTGGACCAACAGCCTTTTACAGTTGGAAAAGAAAGGTAGTGGCCATTTTGGAGCTTCCTCTCCCAAATGACATAACTGAAATGCACAGTAACAGGAAGCCAAGCACGACTTCCTGTTTGCAGGTGGCCTGCAAGCCCATGAGCGGCCATCTTGTTTTTAAAATTTATCCCAGTAGGAATTAGAAAAATACAATTCTGTGATTACTCACCTGTAGAATTGGTATTATGAGTATACAGTACGTCCTGCTCCAAATCTAATACTTACAGTTGAGATATACTCAGCCAGATGGCGCTGGACTGCAGAGACATCGAAAATAGGCTCCTCCCGGCCCCTCAAATACCCAGGGACCTCCCACAAAATACCATTTTGTGAATACTCACCTGTAAAATGGGTATTATAACTATGTCACACACCCCGCTTCAAGACATTCATTACATGTGGGTATACTGACCTGTAGATGGCGATCTTGCAGAGATGTCAATAAAAAAAGGTCAGACCCTCCCGGCCCATAAATACCTGGGACCTCCCACTCATTCCCCAGTATAAAGATAGCAGTAAGGTAAAGGGACCAGGAAAGCCGATTAAAACTAACAAAGGTTCACCATATAAAGGATCCAGAATACAAAAGAGCAGGGTGAAGCGGGGTGTGTGACATACTTATAATACCCATTTTACAGGTGAGTATTCACAAAATGGTATTATTCTAAGTATGTCACACACCCCGCTTCAAGACATTCATTACATGTGGGACATCCAATAGCAGTGTCCATAAAGGGCGGGGATCCAAAAAACAAGACAAGGCACAACTTAAACCACTGCAGCTTGCAGAACTTTGCGGCCAAAAACAGCATCCCTGTTAAACAACGCTCCCTGTTAGAGGGAAGTGGAGGATGTGGCTGTCAGAGCTTAGAGCCGCTGCTCTTAGCCGTGATGTCAGCGTCTCTGAGAGCGCTGATTGTAGGACTGGGAAGAGATGAGTTGCCTTAGGCGATCTGAGGAGTTTTAGTCAAAATCCTGGGTTTTGGTCCACTTTAAACATCACTTGCAGTGGGCGGAGCTGTGAAAATAACCTCTTTATGTCTCAGAGCCATCCAAGGCACAGTATAAATAGAAGGGATGACAGAAAAAAAAGAAAGCAGGGAAAAAAGAAAGAGAAAGGGAATGACAAAAAATAGAAAGAAAAATGAAAATAAATGGATAGAAAAAATAGACCTAAAATAGAATGAATGAGAGAAAGAATAAAAGTAACAACAGAAAAAACAGAAAGAGAAATAGAATGAATGTTAGAAAAATAGAAGAGATGTAAGGAAAGAAAGACTGACAGAATAAAGAAAGAGAAGGAATGACAGGAAAAAATAATATAAGGAAAGAAGAGAGACGAAAGGGAATGGCTACATGGATGGATAAAAATACAATTTTGTGAAATACTCACCTGTAGAATTGGTATTATACACATACAGTACGTCCTGCTCCATATATAATACTTACACATGGGTAATCCTCCGCCAGATGGCACTGTGCACTGCAGACATGCAAAAACAGGCTCCTCCCGGCCCTACATATACCGAAGGACCTCCCACAAATCCCCAGCATTGAAAAGCAGTGAGAAAGAGAAGCCGGGAGAAACCAACCACCAAAACTGGTAATAATAACCATGATAACAATCACCATATAGGGGATCCAGAACAATGTAAAACCAGGGTGGGGTGGAGCAGGACGTACTGTATGCGTATAATACCAATTCTACAGGTGAGTATTTCACAGAATTGTATTATTCTAAGCATACAGTACGTCCTGCTCCATCTATAATACTTACACGTGGGACATCCAATAGCAGTGTCCATAAAGTAGGGCGGGATCCCCATCAAAAAAGGCACAGAAGACAGTAAAAGTGCTGTCACCTGCAAACCTTGCTACCAAGAGCAACATGAGCAAAGGCTCTAACTTCAACCTTATAAAAACCTTTGAAAAGGTATGAACTGAACACAAGTAGCGATCTAGCAAAACTTGTTCAACAGAAACCTGGTGCTGAAAGGCCGAAGGGTACCCAAACACAAGTAGAAACAGAATAAAAAGAGAAGAAGATTCTTCCCCTAAAGGAACAGGCCAGAGTAACAGCCTGACCGGTCAAATGCAAAAAGTAGCCATGGTAAAACTTAGAGCTCTCCCCATCGGGGAAGTTGAACCTTGGTCTCCCGCGTGGCAGGAGGGGATACTGACCACTACACTAACAAGGATCAGCAAAAGCTGAAAACTTTTACTTAGGACCAGAAAGGACAATCCATCCAAGTAAGACCAGTCCAAAGGCCACATAACCCCTGGGAGCAGATGAGATCAGGCACAGACGGATGGAGACGCCCGCAAACTCCAAGGGGCATCAGACCCCCTAAGGGACAAGAGACAATCCAGGAAAAACCTTTCAACACCTGTAGAGGGAAAACAGACCCCCTTACTTCAGTGTAACAAGAATAAGGCCCAGAGGCAGACAAAAAAGGTCTTGAATAAATGAGCATAAGACACGACCTTAGGCAAAAGGTCCGGCGTAAGGCAGAACACCACCACATCATGGTGTGTATATATAATGAACGAGGGCTAACCAAACAGAGTCGCCCTCTCAGGCACACGTCTGACTGAAGCAACAGCCCCACAGAAGGGCGACTTGAGGTAAGAACAGTTCAGACAATATCCGGAATAGGTCCAAAGGGAACACCCCGCAAGGCAAACAGAATAAAAATTAACCCCCAACAGGGACCATAGAATTACTTGTGGGATGCACCTGAGCAATCCCCGAAAGAAAGCTTAACAAGGAAAGACTGAACAAAGACCTCTACAGGAAGGCGGACAGGGCAGAACCTGAACCTTCCGAGTGTCGAGTTGGGGAGCCAACTCCAACCCATGCTGTAAAACTCTAGAACCCTGGGAACAGAGAACGTCCAACAGGGGAGAGACCTAAACTCACACCAATCAATACGGGTACACCATACCCTATAATAGACGGCAGAAGAAGAAGAAGAGGAAGAAGCTTGCTCCTAGCCCTCCAATAGACAAATCACCCAGAAGATAAACCCGTATCCAACAGGGTGAATCAATCAACCGTCAGTCCGACAGACTAGAGCCTGTAAATTGGGGCGACATAGTAAGGAGCCTGAATGGGCAGAACAGCACTCCTGTGAGAACGTACAGGTCCGCTGACCTCAGCAGAACATCTACGAACCACACACCACCCTGGGTCAGCCAGGGGCTCCCAGTATCACGGGTCCCCCCTTCCAGAGCAGTCTTGCGCAGAACCCCGCCAAGCAGGGTGAATGAGGAGAAGACATATAGAATAGAATGTCCAGACATAAAATAACTAAGCCCCATGACCAAAGTCAGAATATTCTGGGACAATAAATCAAGGGCAGAGCCCCTGCGATAGTGACGGGGCCCAACAGAGCCACACTAGTTGGACCTCTGAGGGGACACCAGGATAGCACATCCTGCCACTGAAGGACATCCATTGGAGCGAATACCAATGAAGTGCAAGGAACGTTGACCCCCACCTAGATCAGGATCAGAACCTTCCTGGAGGATCATCCTGTTCCGAGAATCACACAGATAATAAGTACAGGCCACTGTCCTCAGACAGACCAAGAGTCCCCAAATGGACAGGTCCTGAAGAGGAGTAGTCCAGCAAGATAGAGCCCACCGAAGGCTCCCTGTTTCAATAAAATCAGTAGGTAAATGGACCCCCAAAGGGCCCCACCTAGAAACCACGGGGAATATTTGAAGAAAACAAACCCCCCGTCAACCTGCTAGACTCGGTACCCATGGAGACCGTCAACAGGAAGATGCAAGAAAGGGAGGGGATGCCCCCTGACAGAGTCCTTGAATTTAACCCTCTCAAAAGGAACCACCGTAACAAGGGGGAATGATCACAGACCCAGTTCCAGGGGAGCTGGAACCCTGTCCAGAAATAATAACATAGGGTGCCGCAGAGCCCAAGGGCCCTGAGTATAAGGGACATCATCTGGGCAGCCACCAACGGCCCCACCAGCTGCAATCCTGCCTGGTGAAAGTAAGGTGACAACAAAGAGGGACAGAGACCGTGTCACCAGAAGTCCATTTATTGCCAAGGAAGAAGGTACTAGCCTGAACCGAATCCCAATGCAATCCTAGGAATGGAGATACTGAAAAAGGGGACAAAGAGGAATTGAGGTGACTGAACACCCATCCAAGTAACTCCCCAGAAAAAAAACCCTAGACGAGTGAACGGCGCAGCCTGATGAAGGGATTGTAAGTAAGAAGGACGACCTGACAGGTCCTTGTGCGGCTGCCCCTTGGCCTCATCAGAGACATCACCCCCATCCGAGCCTTAGCGAGCACAGGGAGCGGAAGAGGAGCCCAATAACAAGGCCACAATCAGCAGTGTTGACCCGCCAACACCAACCTGTAAGAGCCTCGGTGTCCCAAAGACACCTGGGTGCCAAAATAAGCATCTTAGAATTCCACGGACGGCCAGAGGCCCACTGGGTACAGGGCGCTGGTGGCCCAACTCAGAGACACCATGCAGAAATGCCTGTGAATACAAATTGCCGAACCCATGGAAGGTTAGCATGGGCCAGACCGCCTCATCCTCAAGGGGAATGTGGAACAAACTGGTGTAGAGGCCCCTGCCTCTGTCTGATAAGGACATCCTGCCAAGGGCCCCAGACCTAGCAGGCCAAGCAGGGCCTGCACCAACACCTGAAGAAAGAGTCACCCGCGAAGGCACTTATAGACCAAGGGAGGAGGGGAACCACCACCACGCGCGCGCCAAGATCATCAGCGAACCTCAAAGGGCGGGCTCGATGCTCGGCCGTGACGCAGAGCGCGCCAAGACAAGTCCCCGCCCACCCCGAAGAGCGCGAAGCTCTGAGGTAATAGACAAAAAAGCAAGGAAAAAATCACAAAGCATTTTGTAAAGCGAGTAATCTAGACGACGCTGCTGCCCGGCGCAGCAATCTATGTAGTAAGGGACACATACGGCGGCAGCCAAAAACAGAATAAAGAGCAAGCAGCGCGGCTCTGACACCCAGATGTTAATAAAGGGCAAAAGTAAGGCCATAAGCGTGACATAACAGTACACTGGGACCGCCACACACATACCCCCCCCTTTCTTTTCCCCCTAACTACTGGGGGAAATGAGGGAGGGTGGCGACCCTATAAACAGGGTCCACCACTACTCAGGGCACAGGGCCCTAATGCGGGAGGGGCATCCACTAGAGGCTCACCATCAGCCTAACCGCCTACCCTATGGTGGGGGACTGCGGTGGAGCGTGGCTCCATAAGCACACAAGGTGCTGCCTACCTTCACCCAACCAGCGCAGCCCAGGCTGGGAGGCATATCACAAAGGGCCGTGGGCTGTAACAGCCCCGCTCACCTGCGAGAGAGTGATACTTCATGTCTTCGCAGTCAGCACTGCAGAGAAATCTGGGGATTTGTGGGAGGTCCTTCGGTATATGTAGGGCCGGGAGGAGCCTGTTTTTGCATGTCTGCAGTGCACAGCGCCATCTGGCGGAGGATTACCCATGTGTAAGTATTATATATGGAGCAGGACGTACTGTATGCTTAGAATAAAAAAACAACAAATAGATGTAAAAAAGAAAGAAAAAGACTAGAAGGAAAGAAAGACTTAATAATGGAAGGAAGGTAATGAAAGAAAAAAGGATAGAAGGACAAAGAACAGAAGGACTGCTAGAAAGTCTCTCTCTCAAAGGCCAATCTGCCCCTGGCTGACAGTCCTTAGTCATGGTTACTGCTTCATGTGTAGAGAATGCCCAGGGTAGAGGGAATAAGGTGGGCCCTCCCAAGACACAGGGGGACCTGCACAGGTATTACCATTGCAGGCGCCTGTCCTGCCCAAGTAGCTCTAAAGCAAACCAGCCTGGGGGCAGACACCATCATTTATTATCAATGCCAGCGGCAATAGTGTGGCAGCTGCGGATCCCAGCTCAAGGTGGCCGTTTCAGGCTACCTTGCCAGGGGCACCCTCAGGCCCCATACTGGAGTTTTGGCTCTCCTGTCCTGATGGCTGCCCTGCCTGGGAAGCAATGAAAGGTAGACCTGTACAAAGAAACAGGGAAAAGACAGAAAAGCAAAGCAAGGAGAAGCACCCCCCCCCCTGCACACAAGCATTATTGTGTCCCACACAGTGTGATTCAAAAGGGGTGAAGATAGGTCTATTCTATACTAAAAAAGGTGGTCATGAATAAAACTTTGGGACTGAGCTACTGGAAAGGAGCTAAAGATCGTCAACAAAAACAGATTTATTCAGCAGCACACCAGGATGAATCCTCTGTATGGCAGGTAAGCAAACAATGATTTGTTTTTATACTAAGCCTAGACAATCCCTTTAAAACAAATGTTCAGTTCTGTAGACTTTTCCTCAGACTCCAGGGTCAGCAAAAACCATTTTTATTTTTTTTATTCTTGGTTATATATGACCATTATATGCTTGTGCACACGTAGGAGTTTTTTTAGGAGTAAGATCTTCTTACCCTACCGCCAGTCCTGCATCAGCGATTGTCCTTCTGCAGCCCTAGGTTGAGAATTTGGGGCGTCTCTGTACTTCAGGAACTTCTGGGTAAGGCATCCATTGTTTTCAATAGGAGCCGGCTGTACTCAGCCTACACCCACCTATCATCCGGAACCCGGAATTTCTCCCGGCTTCACAAACCTACCAGCCGCAACCCGGAAGCGCAGCTCCCGGCTTCACAAACCGGAGTTGCAGAATGATTGGTGGTGCGGTACCTCCACCAAGGTAAGCAGATCTACCGGTTACTGCCAGCGCTGCCAGAAGCTGTAGTAGGACTTTTACCCACCATTCAATTTCATTTCCCCAGGACCACGCAACAAAGTGGTCTAACAGCCACTCTGTCCCTTGGAGCTCTCAGTGCAAGTGAGCATGGCAAGCCAGAGTGATCCCACAGCTCTGGTCTGAAAAAGAATTGGCTTTGCTTAGAATACATAAGTTACTCATATATAATCAAAGATTTTGCTCAATGCACAGCACAAATTGCTATGTATGTGCACGCATACAATGATGATAGAGGCACATTATCAGTATACTGTGCTGTGTTACTACAAATGTTGCATTAGTTGATTTTGGGTTTTCACATTCTGTACATGTAGAGTTGAGTTGCTTTGGGGATGGGAATGTTTCACATTTTTTTGGCTCAAGACCTCTAATCTTATCAGTATAAAAAGAGATAAGCGCAGCCAGTAGTAAAATCAGCACTGTGGCAATGCCAGGAGTATGCACGAAAACAGAATCGGAGCATTTACTCTTACAACAGCCTTAGTCCTGGCAGTAGAAACTAACTGCCTCTTTTTAGAGATAGGTGGAGTTCTGACTAGTGATGAGCCACAGTGGGGTCTATCCGGTTCGGAAGCCCTCCAGCTAAAGAGTCCCCAGCATTTGGTACACCCGCATAGCGAATGCATTTATTTGTCCCCCCCTACCATGTGATCTGGTAAAGGGGGGACCCTGACACTGACCTCCACCACAACACAGGCATACCACAAACTAGGGCTGGCTCCGGGCTTATGTGGGCCCCTTTTGCACATGTCATGACATGTCACTCTTTAGCTCTGTTGCCACTGATGGGTCCTCCTCTGCCAGTGATTGCCCTCCATTCCTCAATGCAACCAATTATCCTCTAGTCCTTGCCATCTTCTCTGCTGTCACCTCCCAGTTCTTTGTACTGTTGATGCTCATCCTTCAGTTTTTAATGCCCTCTCTGCTGCAGATTTCACCAGTTGCTGCCAATCATCCTCTGGTCCTGGCCGCCTTCTCAATGGCTGCTAAAGAGTTTATCATTGCTTTCGATCGTCCTCTGGTCCTCCACACCTTCTCAGCTGCTCTAAATCCACCTCCATTTCTCACCACTTTCTCCATTACCACTGGTTGTCCTTCAGCTCTGAGACTAGCCTTGAGCAGTTATGCACATGGGACACTGAGCTTATTGGTCAAGAGAGATGTCATAGGCATAGAACAGAACTGGGGTCAGGGCTGGCAGCAAATGTGCCTAGTCATAGAACAGAACTAAGGTGAGGGCAGCAAGATGCATAGTCTCAGAACAGAGCTGAGGTTGGGGCTGGCAGCGAAAGTGCGAAACCTTAGAACAGAGCTGAGGTTTGGACTGGCAGCAAAGGCCCACAGTCATAGAACAGAGCTAAGGTTAAACTAAGGAATCTAAAAAGTTGAGAATATGGATAAGCCGGGTCACCATGAGGTTCAAAGAGGCAGGTTCAGGAGCACATGGTAGCTGACCAAACAGCAGTGTTTTCTTTTATATGCTGTGGCAAGCTCGTAGGGGAGGGCACCCTTCATGTGCGGGGCCTTCTGCACAAGAATATTTATAAGTAGGAATGTGCATGGAAGCTAGAAATGCCTACATTGCACCAGAGCAATTGGGAACCATGGACAGATTCACGGGAATCTTGCATCCTCCTAGGTAAGATTTTGGGAGCAGCATCTTGCGCACCTATTTCTATCGTACCAGAGGTATACAGCATTCAAACCAAATTTAATAAACTGCTTCCTGAACATAAACAGTCCAAAAAAATAATGTGTGCAATCCCTTAAGGAACATTGCTGCCATTGGAATCTGCAAGTTTTATTGTCTACATTCCTTTGTCATGATCTACATGTCCTTGTGTGCTACTCATGTCACTGAATATGGTCCTAAATTACAAAATTAATACCCTCCAAAGGTTGTATTAAACGCAACAGGGTAGCCTTTGCCTGTCCAAGTCGATACAAGACAGCGATGATTTTGTTTGAGGTTATTGTTATTTTTTAGTGGTTTTCTCTTTACTGCAGTAAAATTTATAGCATGATTAACACAAAAGGCATATGCTTCACGCTTGACATCCAGTATTCCATTTTACTGATCTGTAACATTTATCCTCAAGTGCTGGAAAGAAAAGCATTCCCAGGGTAATTGAAGAGGACAATGCACAGAAATCAGAATATGTCAGACACCGTAGTTTTTTGTTAAACATGAGCTCTACAGCACAATGAGTAATAAGAGACACAATCTATTTCGGCCCAGACATATTCGATGATAAGGATTCTGCTGCCTTTATGTGGAAAGTTGGCAACAGAAACAATGCAGTGGTGAGATTTGCACCACATATCTAAAGCTAGGTAGGAAGAAAGAACAATCCTAGTTCCTCAAGCATAAAGATCAACATTAGGAGGACACCCAAACAAGTAAGTTCAGAACTGCAGTGTGGTACAGGATTGGTGAATTATATGGGAACGGAGTGACAGGAATCCCTAGCCAAACAAGTAGCTAGTCCTGTGGCCACAGGGATACATTAAAAGTGGTGCCTAAAATTTAACTATATTATAAATACGTCATGGGATTATTGTACAACAAAAGTTATATAAGCCCATCCTAAAGCTGGCCCGTGTACATGTGGGCCACAGAAAGATGCGGCATGGCAGGGTGAGAGATTTGGCACAATCAACATGGTGCTTTGAAAAACAGCCAGGAAAGAACTGGGGTCAAAAACCATCCCAGTAATTAACTGACGCTAGGTTAGCCCACATACTGCTGAGCCTTACCCACAACCCTCGACATAGAACTGTCTTCCATATTTGCTCAACTCTGAAAGATTCTTCTGATTGAAATATATCACTCAGGTTATATTGTCTGAATGTGCCCGCTCTAGGACAGAGCTTCAATCGAATCATCCAGGAAAAAGCTGATGGTACTGAGCTCTAGGATACCACCACCCCTATTCTTTGAACCATTGTCCTTTGAGGCCCAGAAGGCTGACATTCGTCATCACCACCTTGCACACAGAGAACTCAATCCAACAACAGGGATTGATCTGGGACACTGGGCTGGTCCCATGCTGGAAGAGACCAGAATTTTAGGTTCTGAGGTAAAAAAGGGGGACAAAAATAGCCAACATCATGGAGGCCCCATCAACCACAACAGCCTTATGCCCTGTTGGGATGCTCTTTGATTCACTATGCCAAAAAGCTTTTCGACCTTGTCCTGAAGAAGTGTTTTATACAACTCTTTAGATATCTGCTCAATTGCTGGTGGACAATGAAGTTTGGACAGAGAACCATTTTATTCCCTGAGGTTCAGGGGGCACATAGGAGCATGGAATACTTAGCAATGGAGATGCAGAAGTCCTATAGCAGGATTAGGTATCCTAGTTACAGGTGCCCAGGGTGTGAGAGAAGCATCGGCCATGAGGGCCTCAACGTGCTAGTCCATGCACAGGATCACAGTAAAAGGGGCATTTCAGACAAAAACCTTTTGTCCCCTGCATATCATTTGTCCTAGAGGCAAGAATTTTAAGTCAGTTGTCTTAAAATTCTTGCCTCACCAAATTCATTCCCATGGCAAGCTGGTTCATAATTACGCTGAACAGCTACATGGTGTTGAGCATGCCCCTCCCCGATGTCACAGTTACTAGCCACGGCTGCTCCATTCACTTGGCGTGGCATGCCCCCTGCATTGCAGTAAATGAACACTGACTAATGTAGAGGTAGACTGACATTGGCAGAGCCTTGAAATGCTGATGTTTGATCTGTCTTCACTGAGCCTGTTGCTTTCCTTGTTAAGACACCTGCTATAGTGAGTTTGTCTTTTGGTTATATCTGGATCTCTGCTGTATTGTTTGGTGTTCCCTGCCCTCTCACAGGTGTCTGCCATACACTCCTCTGTCTTTCCTATAATGTGTCTAACCCTGCCTCCCTGGCATTGCACTGCCTTAGTGTCCATGTGCTTTTCAGTCCTCCGATATCCTTGTTGCTATAACAAGCAAGCCTTATATTCCCTGTACTGGCCTCCAGGTTCTCCATTGTCTATACTAGATGTAAGCTTTCCACTACACCCGGGCTAATTCTTGTCCTCCGATGCCTGCTGTAATTCTGTCTGCTGTGCTGTTAACCCTCTGTCTCCCCTTCCTCAAGTCTGTGACCACTGCAGGACTGCCTTGTGTCTTGTGCAATCTCCAACATCGAGAGCTCAGTTTGTTTGTTATGGGCTCTATAACCAGTACCGGTTCGATTCCACTGGGTGTTCAGCGGCTTGCCTGTCTGGTGGCATAGACAGGTTGTATGTCTGGAGTATATATATTCCCCCGCCCATGACCCTGCTCAGCATTTCTCCCGCCCGTGACCCTGCTCACCAGTTCCCTGCCCATCACTCTGCTCGCCAGTTCCCCGCTCGTGACTCTGTTCACCAGTTCCCAGCCCTTGACCTTGCTCACCAGTTCCCCGCCCGTGACCCTGCTCACCAGTTTCCAGCCCGTGACCCTGCTCACCACTTACCAGCCCGTGACCCTGCTCACCACTTACCAGCCCGTGACCCTGCTCACCACTTCCCAGCCCGTAACCCTGCTCACCACTTCCCAGCCCGTAACCCTGCTCACCACTTTCTAGCCCGTAACCCTGCCCACCACTTCCCAGTCCGTGACCCTGCCGACCAGTTCCCAGCCCATGACCCTGCTCACCAGTTCCCATCCCGTGACCCTACTCACCAGTTTCCAACCTGTGGCCCTGCTCACCAGTTCCCAGCCTATGATTCTGCTCAGTTCCTTGTCTGTGTCCCAGTTGCCAGTTTGTACCTCTGCTCCTGGTCTGAAGCTTCTTGAAGATGCCCAGTAGTGGCGACTAGGGAAGTATAAACCTCCTGGCCGCTTCAGTGATCCGTGTTCCAATTCCTAAACCACCCTGCCTGTCCGGTAAGCGAATTCACCTCGGCCCGACAGCAAGTGTGTTTGTTTTCTTTCTGCCCAGACAGGGACTTCAATGAGGCAGTTATTTTCCACAAATTAGGAAAAATAACCACCCTGCTATAGGGGTACTGACTAAAGTGAGGAGCTTACCACAATTAAGTAAATTACCTTGGCCACTATGGAAATCATTCAGCTTCTACCAGCCTGAAACCTCGCAATCCCTTCATCTGAGCACCTGTTCCAGGTCACAGGTTTACAGAAAAGACTGAGTTTTTTTTTATTTTTTATTTGAGGTCAACAACAGTATGACCCGGGTTTTCTTCACAACACATTGCTTTAAAGAGTATGAATATTCTCACAACAGACCTGCATCACCATAGGGAAAAAAAAGAAGATCTATGGAAGTGGAGCGTGGTCTGTTTTCCATCAGACAGACAATTTTTCTGCATGTCCATTTTAACATCTTAAGATAAATGAGCGCCCATGAGCAAAAAAAAAAAAAAATCTTTCATACATAATTGAAAGATCTTTCCCAGAAAGCTTTGAATGCTGTCTGGTGCTGTCACACGTGTAAAGCGTGATCGGGAACACACCTTCTCTACAATGGAGCATGTAACCACAGACATGCCCCGAGTCTGCCGAGCGCTGACTGGGAAGTCGTGTAAGGATGTTCGGGGCAATCAAACCCCAGCAATAGGTTTCCCATTTTTATTCATCGTCAGGGAATCGTGTCAGAATGTCCAGAGCAATCCCATCTGCCATTTCAAAAGAGCTCATAGATAAGTTATTGACATTTGGACTTAAACCGGACCAACAGCCTGGCACAGTTGGAAAAGGAAGGTAGCGGCCATTTTGGAACTTTCTGTCCCAACTGACATAACTGAAATGCACAGTAACAGGAAGTCCAGTATGACTTCCTGTTTGCAGGTGGACTGTAAGCCCATGAATGACCATTATGTGTTTAAAATTTATCCCAGTAGGCGTTAGAAAAGGGTAAATTATTTCTGTGCAGCAATCTAAATTACCCCCCGGGGAGGGATGCATATGAGGACTGTTTGTTGTGTTGGTCTGATTTAATTCATGACTGAACCGCTTTAAATCGGACCTTTAACCTGAATAAGAGCATATCTTATATGTTTCCCACAACCTGTACATACAGATTGCTCACATTAAAAATCATCCTACCTGCATCTACTGCATTTTCTGAGCCTTTAAACATCCAAGATTTCGGCCCATGGAGTCTCAGGCTGCCGGCAGACAGGAAGTGTCTTCTGACTATGAATGTGGTGCGAGTCAGTCGCACTGAGCTGGCGCTACCGTTCACTCCCATACAGCGTAGTACTGTGACTCACACAACATATTCATCAATGCCGGCCAGCGACTGAGACTCTCTGAAATAACTAACCATGGCCGAGCACAGCGACTAGTAGATGCTCTGAAATCCTCGCTACAGACGTTCATCTGTCGCTCCCTGGCGTTAGTAATGAATCAACCTGTAAGTCAGGTGAATTTAACCTGAATAAAAGGAGCACTATCGCGAAAAATGACTCAATGATAAAAATCCATATAAATTGGCTGGATGGCAGAAGGAGGGGTCACTTATCCACCCGAGGTCAAGAAATATCCAGCCAGGCTTGTTTTTCTTTCTTTTAATGGAAGGAAAAGGACATCCAGGGTGACAGGCTCTGTCACCCCTGATAGACTAAACCTGTCACCCCTGGATTTTATTCCTACCCTGACAGAAAAAACCACAAGGTTGGCAGGAGTTTTATTTAGTTCAGGTGTATAAGTGACCCCTCCTCTCATTAGCCAATGTGTTCATTTAGATTTTTAATATTACACAATTTCATGATAGTGCTCCTTTAACTTTATGGACCCAGTGTGATGAGATAAAAGGTAATCATTGTTGTTGATGCTGGGCTATTCATAAAGATGGCGGCCCCCATATCCTAGAGTCCTGAACAGTGTTGCAGCCCAGCGGGGGAAAGAATAAAAAGTAAGGGACTAAAAACTTTTCAATGTTAGATGCTGGGGAATAGTTTTTTAAGGGTTTGGGATTTTTATTAAATGAAGCTGAAGGTCCGGTTTAAAGTGATAGAAGAGGCAAAATTTAAGAAGAAATGGCAGAGATATCAAGGTTTATAGTTTTACCTTATGATTGCTCTTCTGAAGCAAGAGGGCATGGCCCTTGGAACTGTGATACTGCATAATAATCAGCATAATCGGAAGTGTCTGAAGGAGCTCGAGATCTTGCTTCAGGCACAGGCATACTTAAAGAGGACCAAAACCCACCCTGGAGTCTATGAGACTCCAGGGCAGGCACCACGATCACTGTGTGAAACCCCCCAGGTCGCCCAAAAACTCACCTTTGTTCCCGGTCCAACAGCGCATGCGCGAGCAGCAGCCGCATCCCCGCTATCCCATTAGCAGGGTGCATGCCCATGCCAGGCATTTGTGAATGGCCGGTTTGGACACGCTCCCTGTTACCGGGTAGTATGTGGATGCGCCCACCAGCGGATCCACTTGTATTAGACAAGCTCCTGGATAAAGGGGCTTGAGTGGATCCAAGCACTGATTGGACGAGCAGCTGCGCATGCGTCAGAGGACCGGGAAGAGGCGAGTTTGTTCTGCGACCTGGGGGTTTCACACGCGGGGCATGGATGAAAACCCAGGATAGTCAAAATCCTGAGTTTTGGTCCACTTTAACACCATGGCTGCTGTTAGTGTCGCTTGAATGGCTCTGAGTACATCCAAAGGTTGCATGTCCCCCAGTCAAAAGTCTCTGTAATTTCATCACTATAGATTCTGTATATGGATCTCACAATCTTGCACTCCCCCTACTGGAAACTAGCATTATATGGGACATTTTTATGTGTAATATTATTTATTTCCAAGTTTACAAGTTACTGTCTGGTTTAAAAGAATGCATAAATAATAATCCTCCATCTTACATTTGGAAACCCTTGTGCTAAGCCTACTCACCTCCTCTAACACGGGGTTTCCATGCACTGGGCAACTGGAAGTCACAAAACTCTGCCACTGCCCCTATGCCAAACTGCAGGACTACATTTG
The DNA here is from genome assembly GCA_027917425.1 of Gastrophryne carolinensis. Taxonomy (NCBI): domain Eukaryota; kingdom Metazoa; phylum Chordata; class Amphibia; order Anura; family Microhylidae; genus Gastrophryne; species Gastrophryne carolinensis. The sequence continues at coordinate 600,470,384 of CM051235.1, forward strand.
CTGGGTAGGAGAAGCCTGTCTCAGAAGGACAGAATTCTCAGGTACAATTCAGGTCCACTTTCGGTGCGGCACAATTTAGATATTGTCTAACACAGCGCAGACAATAAACTATACAGCTAATGATAACTGCTATATCAGCGTTCCGGAATATGATGGTGCTATATAAATAAATAATAATAATAATAATATCCAATGTGATATCATAGAAACATAGAAGGTTGACGGCAGAAGGAGACCATACGCTCCATCTAGTCTGCCCTTATGTGTATACTGTATGTTCTCTTTATCTTATGTGTATACTGTATGTTCTCTTTATCTTATGTGTATACTGTATGTTCTCTTTATCTTATGTGTATACTGTATGTTCTCTGTATCTTATGTGTATACTGTATGTTCTCTGTATCTTATGTGTATACTGTATGTTCTCTTTATCTTATGTGTATACTGTATGTTCTCTGTATCTTATGTGTATACTGTATGTTCTCTTTATCTTATGTGTATACTGTATGTTCTCTGTATCTTATGTGTATACTGTATGTTCTCTGTATCTTATGTATATACTGTATGTTCTCTTTATCTTATGTGTATACTGTATGTTCTCTGTATCTTATGTGTATACTGTATGTTCTCTGTATCTTATGTGTATACTGTATGTTCTCTTTATCTTATGTGTATACTGTATGTTCTCTGTATCTTATGTATATACTGTATGTTCTCTTTATCTTATGTGTATACTGTATGTTCTCTGTATCTTATGTGTATACTGTATGTTCTCTGTATCTTATGTATATACTGTATGTTCTCTTTATCTTATGTGTATACTGTATGTTCTCTGTATCTTATGTGTATACTGTATGTTCTCTGTATCTTATGTGTATACTGTATGTTCTCTGTATCTTATGTGTATACTGTATGTTCTCTTTATCTTATGTGTATACTGTATGTTCTCTTTATCTTATGTGTATACTGTATGTTCTCTGTATCTTATGTGTATACTGTATGTTCTCTGTATCTTATGTGTATACTGTATGTTCTCTGTATCTTATGTATATACTGTATGTTCTCTTTATCTTATGTGTATACTGTATGTTCTCTGTATCTTATGTGTATACTGTATGTTCTCTGTATCTTATGTATATACTGTATGTTCTCTTTATCTTATGTGTATACTGTTTGTTCTCTGTATCTTATGTGTATACTGTATGTTCTCTGTATCTTATGTGTATACTGTATGTTCTCTTTATCTTATGTGTATACTGTATGTTCTCTTTATCTTATGTGTATACTGTATGTTCTCTTTATCTTATGTGTATACTGTATGTTCTCTTTATCTTATGTGTATACTGTATGTTCTCTGTATCTTATGTGTATAATGTATGTTCTCTTTATCTTATGTGTATACTGTATGTTCTCTGTATCTTATGTGTATACTGTATGTTCTCTGTATCTTATGTGTATACTGTATGTTCTCTGTATCTTATGTGTATACTGTATGTTCTCTATATCTTATGTGTATACTGTATGTTCTCTGTATCTTATGTGTATACTGTATGTTCTCTTTATGTTCTCTTTATCTTATGTGTATACTGTATGTTCTCTTTATCTTAGGATAGATGGAGGCTTATCCCAGGCGTGTTTAAATTCAGTGACTGTTGATTTTTCAACTACCTCTGCTGGAAGTTTGTTCCAAGCATCTACTACTCTTTCTGTAACATAATATTTTCTAACATTGCTCCTGATCTTCCCCCCGACTAGCTTCAGGTTGGGCCCCTTGTTCTATCATTAAGCTTCTTCTTAAAAACACTTCCCTCCTGAACCTTATTCAATCCTTTCACATATATAAAGGTCTCCATCATGTCCTCTCTCCCTTCTTTCCTTCAGACTGTACAAATTAAGTTCTTTAAGTCTCTCCTGATAAGTTTTAAGTTTAAGTCCTTCCACCATTTTCGTTGCCGGCCTTTGGACACGTTCTATTTGAGTAATGTCTTTTTGCAGGTGAGGTCTCCAGAACTGCACACAGTATTCTAGCTGTGGCCTCACCAGGGCTCTATACAGCGGCATCACAACCTCCCTCTTCCTACTGGTGATGCCTCGAGCTATGCAGCCGAGCATCCTGCTTGCTTTTCCCACTGCCTGGCTACACTGTCCACTCATCTTGCAGCTATCAGTAATCAGTATCCCTAAATCTCTCTCCTCCGAGGTCCTGGATAACACAGTGCTGCCCATATGGTACTCAGAGCATATCCTCAAGTTCAAAGAAGTGCCAGTGAATAACTGTGTAAAACTGCTACATCCACTGTAGTGTCTTCAAATTGGGTAAAGCGCACCCTCCACAAGATAAAATCTTACCAGCTCAAGGGCAAAACAAATGCTTCAAAAGCATGTTAAAATCACCATTCAGATACCGTTGCAATTGGCAAAAAAAAAAGCACCAGATCTTTCAATTCTTATGTCAATAGACGGATCTCAATCCCGCTATAGGCTCAGGTAATCATGCAAATATAAAGCAAGATAGAGGAAAGCCACATAACGTGATACTACTTTAAACTAAAAATAACAAACTAACATATAAACATAAAGATCTGCGAATAATAAAGCGTCATAGTGCGTCTGGCGTATCTACATCAACCCTCTCTGTTTTATGACTGGTCAGGAAGATCTAGTTGCTTTACATTCAAATGATTACCCGAGCCTGTAGCGGGATTGATATCCATCTATTGACATAAGGATTGAAGAAGTGGGAGTTGCTTTTGAAGCAGTTGTATTACCCCTGAGCTGGTAACAGTGTATTTATCTGGTGGCGGGTGCGCTTTACCCAATGGTGGATGGTTTACACAGCTACAAACCGGCACTTCTTTTATTTTAGAGTGGACCAACACCCTGCTGGATCGGCCCGGGAATCTATAAGATTCCCAGACCGATCCAATACCTCCCCGCGGGGCATGCAAAATCGGGATGCCCCGCTGTGTGAAACCCCCCAGGACGCCCGCAAACCTTACCTGAATCCCGGTCCAACGGTGCATGCGCGGGCCGCATCTCGCGCTTCTCTCTGGTAGGGCACATGCCCGCGCCAGGCATTTGTGAATGGCCAGCACAGGCGCGCTCCCTGTTAGAGGGAAGCGCGAGATGCAGCTGCCAGCGTGCTCTGAGCCACAAAGTTAAGACGTCGCCTTGACGCGCATAGCTCAGCGGCTCCGAGCGCGCTGATTGGACGAGCGGGCGCACATGTGCGTAGGAGCGGGGCGAGGTGAGTAGTAGCTAGCGATCTGGGGGTTTCACATAGCGGGGAAGTGGACCAAAACCCTGGGTGTTGGTTCACTTTAAAGTGGATCAAAACTCACGGCAATTGGCCTGGGAATCTAAAATCGAGATGCCCCACTGTGTGAACCCTCCCCAGGTCGCCCATACACTTACCTTCTTTCCCGGTCCAACAGCGCATGCACGAGCCGCATCCCCGCTATCCCTCCAGCAGGGCACGTGTCTAAGCAAGGCATTTATAAATGGCCAGCGCGGGAACGCTCCCTGTTAGAGGGTAGCGGGGGATGGGACCGTCAGCTAGCTCGGAGCCGCTCGCCATAGAAGTGCTGAGGTGAGCGGATCCAAGAGCGCTGATTGGACGAGCGCCCACGCATGCACCGTAGGACCGGGAAGAGATGAATTTGTTTTGGCGACCAGTGGGGTTTCACACAGTGGGGCACTGACCAAAACCCAGGATAGTCACATTGGATATATCAGTTACCATGACCTGCATAGTTTATTGCTCTGTGCACTTTGTTGGACATTTTTGCCGTGGGACAATTTTAGGAGATTGTGGTTGTAGCACATTGGTTTAATTTAATCTTATTTACTAAAAAATATTTTTAGATTGACTAGCGTGGTATTATTCACTTTTTATTAAAATTTTGATTTTACCTGGTAGTGGGGTCAGCCAGCCTTTTATTTAAAGAGGAAGACTAAACTTTTTGTAACCCCCCCTCCCGCTTTGAGTCACATCACTGGGGGTTATGCCTCCCTAAATATTGTTACACCTGTCATTCACTATTATCGTTACACCTATATCTTATGCCTCTGAATGTAACCCACAGGGGCATCAAACTCATTTTCGCAGAGGGCCACATCAGCATTAGGGTTGCCTTCAAAGGGCCGGTTCATAACAAACGCAAAACGAAAATGCAAGCACAACCAAATAGGTTAATTGCACAGCAACAAATTGTTATTGCCCGGACAGATACAGACACTGAATTATTTCACCCAGAAAAGTCACAGAATTACTTTGCCCAGGACAGACACAGATTTATCTTGCCCAGGACAGATGCAAAATTATTTTGCCCAGGATAGTCACAGAATTATTTGCCCAGGAAAGATTACCGTATATACTCGAGTATAAGCCGAGTTTTTCAGCCCACTTTTTGGGCTGAAAAAAGCCTCCTCGGCTTATACTCGAGTCAGTGTGTTGTGGAGCAGGCGGCGGCCCCCCGAAGGCAGCAGTGACTGGGAGCGGAGGAGCGGCTGTGTCGGCCACGTGCGTCCCCGAGGTGAGGTGCGGGCGGATCTGCAGCACTGCTCCGGACCGCGGCGGTGAATCGAGGCGGAGGAGCGGGGAGGAGGCGGCTGTCCCCGGCGGGTGGCTGAAGACCCGGACGGCGGCGGTGAATCGAGGCGGAGGAGTGGGGAGGAGGCGGCTGTCCCCGGCGGGCGGCGAAGTGCGGGCGGCTGAAGACCCGGACGGCGGCGGTGAATCGAGGCGGAGGAGCGGGGAGGAGGCGGCTGTCCCCGGCGGGCGGCTGAAGACCCGGGCGGCTGAAGACCCGGACGGTGGCGGTGAATTGAGGCGGAGGAGTGGGGAGGAGGCGGCTGTCCCCGGCGGGCGGCGAAGTGCGGGCGGCTGAAGACCTGGGCGGCGGCGGTGAGTTGGAGTGGAGGAGCGGGGGGGAGGCGGCTGTCCCCGGCGGGCGTACACTAGTGTGGTTACTTTGTGTGCCGCACATTTGCATAGATGGGTTGAAAGTGGGGCACAAAATACTTTGTATGCGTCTGCATAAACTGGTCATATGAGCACATTATTATTAGCTTAGATTAAAGGTGCAACTACAGTCCTGTCCTGTGACCCACCCAACTCTCCCATCCATGCCTCTGCCCTGATTTGTGAAAGCAGAGAGCTTCCAGGGTCTGCAGAGATTGTGGGGAAATTAAAAGTCACCCCAACATAGCTGCTGCTGCAGTGATTGGGCGACTAACAGTCACCCACAATCCTATTCCCCGCAACTGCGGCTTCCTGTGCCCCCCCCCCCCCGTTGGTAGTAGTCATGCAGGGGGCTTGTGTGAAGAAGATGCTGCTGCAGGGCAGATACAGAGGCTGCTTTAACTAAAGCAAACATTAGGGCTAGAATATCTCTCATCCTGTCATCAAGCTCTGCTAAGACATGGGTGAGGAAAATGCTGCTTCCTGATTGGGCACGCTCCTGTGAATTGCCTGGCTGACAGTGCGGGGGGAACAGGGCGCCCTCGGCTTATACTCGAGTCAATAACTTTTTCCAGTTTTTTTGTGGTAAAATTAGATGCCTCGGCTTATATTCGGGTCGGCCTATACTCGAGTATATACGGTAAGATGCTGAATTAATTTGCCCAGGACACATGCAGAGTTTTTCCCAGGACGGATATAGGTGCTGAATTATTTTTCCCAGGACAGATGCAGGATTATTTTGCCCGTGACAGATGCTGAATTATTTTTCCCAGGATAGATACAAAGGCTGAATTATTTTTCCCAGGACATATGCAGAATTATTTTGCCTAGGACAGATGCTGAATTGTTTTTCCCCATGACAGATACAGGTGCTGAATTATTTTTCCCAGGACAGATGCAAAATTATTTTGCCCACTACAGATACAGAGGCTAAATGATTTTCCCAGGACAGATGCAGAATTATTTTCCACAGGACAGATGCAGAATTATTTTGTCCAGAACAGACACTGAATTTTTTCCCCATGACAAATACAGGTGCTGAATTATTTTTCCCAGGACTGATGCAGGATTATTTTGCCCGGGACAGATGTAAAATTATTTTGCCCACTACAGATATAGAGGCTAAATGATTTTTCCCAGGACAGATGCTGAATTGTTTTGCTCAGGGCAGATGCAGAATCATTTTTCCCAGGACAGATGCAGAATCATTTTTCCCAGGACAGATGAAGAATTATTTTGCTCAGGACAGATGCAGAATTATTTTGCCCAGGACAGATGCAGAATTGTTTTTCCTATGATAAATACAGATGCTGAATTATTTCTCTCAGGACTGATGCAGGATTATTTTTCCTGGGGCAGATGCAAAATTATTTTGCTCAGGAGAGATACAGAGGCTGAATTATTTTGCCTAGGACAGATGCAGAATTGTTTTACCAGAACAGATACAGATACTGAATTATTTTTCCCAGGACAGATGCAGTTACTGAATTCTTTTCCCAGGACAGATGCAGATACTGAATTATTTCCCCAGGACAGATACAGGTGCTGAATTCTTTTCCCCAGGACAGATACAGGCGCTGAATTATTTTTCCCAGGACAGATACAATTTTATTTTGACCAGGAGACAAGCAGACACAGAATTATTTTTTCCAGGACATTCACACAGTAATTTTACACAAAAACATGCACCAGAGGCACCGCGTCCAGAGCAGGATTAGCGGCGTTACTGTGCGCCACAGCGTATCACCACATCTGCACCTCCACCAGCAGGCACGATGACCTGCTGCCAGTGTCAGAAACCCTTAGATAGACCAGGACCGCTACAGGTGGTGTCGTCCAGAAGCGTCAGGGGCCTGACACAGGTCAGGGGGCCACATAAAAAGTCTTAGAGGGTCGCATAGGCCTTGAGTTTGACACGTGCTCTACATTGATGATACCTCTGGGTGTCCTTTATTACAGTCAGTGAACCACCCAATATTTTTACCTAGTAATAGGCGTCCAGTAGCGTGGCCTCTTGGTGTCACCTTCTATTCTGCTCACCCCTCTGGGTGCCACCCTCTAATTCTGGTCTCAACTCTGGGTGCCACCCTCTAATTCTGATTACATATCTGGGTTCCACCCTCCAATTCTGATCACAACTTTGGGTGCCACCCTCCAATTCTGGTCTTGCCTCCAGGGGCCACCCTCCAATTCGGATTACACATCTGGGTGCCACCCTCCAATTCTGATCACACATCTGGGTGCCACCCTATAATTCTGGTCTTGCCTCTGGGTGCCACCCTCTAATTCTGATCACACATCTGGGTACCACCCTATAATTCTGGGTGCCACCCTACAATTCTGATCACACCTTTGGGTGCCACCCTCTAATTCTGGTCTTGCCTCCGAGTGCCACCCTCCATTCTGATCACATCTCTTGGTGCCACCCTCTAATTCTAGTCACACCTCTTGGTGCCACCCTCTAATTCTAGTCACAACTCTTGGTGCCACCCTCTAATTCTTGTCACAACTCTTGGTGCCACCCTCTAATTCTAGTCACAACTCTTGGTGCCACCCTCTAATTCTAGTCACAACTCTTGGTGCCACCCTCTAATTCTAGTCACAACTCTTGGTGCCACCCTCTTAATTCTAGTCACACCCTCTAATTCTACCTCTGGATACCACCCTCTAATTCTGGTCTCACCTCTTGGTGCCACTCTCTAATTCTGACCAGACCTCTGGGTGCCACCCTCTAATTCTAGTCACCCATTTTGGTGCCACCCTCAAATTCTGGTCACACCTCTGGGTGCCACCCTCAAATTCTGATCAGACCTCTGGGTGCCACCCTGTAATTCTAGTCTTGCCTGCGGGTGCCATCCTCTTAATTCTGGTCCTGTGTGCGGGTGCCATCCTCTAATTCTGTTCACACATCTGGGTGCCACCCTACAATTCTGATCTCACCTTTGGGTGCCACCCTCTAATTCTGGTCTTGCCTCTGGGTGCCACCCTCTAATTCTGGTCTTGCCTCTGGGTGCCACCCTCTAATTCTGGTCTTGCCTCCGGGGCAACCCTCTAATTCTGGTCTTGCCTCCGGGGCAACCCTCCAATTCTGATCACACATCTGGGTGCCACGCTCTAATTCTGATCACACATCTGGGTGCCACCCTATAATTCTGGTCTAGCCTCCGGGTGCCACCCTCCATTCTGATCACATCTCTGGGTGCCAACCACTGCCACCCTCTAATTCTAGTCACACCTCTGGGTGCCACCCTCTAATTCTAGTCACACATCTGGGTGCCACCCTCTAATTCTAGTCACACATCTGGGTGCCACCCTCTAATTCTAGTCACACCTCTGGGTGCCACCCTCTAATTCTAGTCACACCCTCTAATTCTACCTCTGGGTACCACCCTCTAATTCTGGTCTCACCTCTTGGTGCCACTCTCTAATTATGACCAGACCTCTGGGTGGCACCCTCTAATTCTAGTCACACCTCTTGGTGCCACCCTCTAATTTTAGTCACCCATTTTGGTGCCACCCTCTAATTCTGGTCACACCTCTGGGTGCGACCCTCTAATCCTAGTCACACCTCTTGGTGCCACCCTCTAATCCTAGTCACACCTCTTGGTGCCACCCTCTAATTCTGACCAGACCTCTGGGTGCCACCCTGTATTTCTAGTCTTGCCTGCGGGTGCCATCCTCTTAATTCTGGTCTTGCCTCCGGGTGCCATCCTCTAATTCTGATCACACCTTTGGGTGCCACCCCCTAATTCTGGTCTTGCCTGCGGGTCCCATCCTCTAATTCTGATCACACATCTGGGTGCCACCCTCTAATTCTGGTATTGCCTGCGGGTGCCATCCTCTAATTCTGTTCACACATCTGGGTGCCACCCTACAATGCTGATCACACCTTTGGGTGCCACCTTCTAATTCTGGTCTTGGCTGTGGGTGCGATCTTCTAATTCTGTTCACACATCTGGGTGCCACCCTACAATTCTGATCACACCTTTAGGTGCCACCCTCTAATTCTGGTCTTGCCTCCGGATGCCATTCTGATCACACATCTGGGTGCCACCCTCTAATTCTCGTATTGCCTGCGGGTGCCATCCTCGAATTCTGTTCACACATCTGGGTGCCACCCTACAATGCTGATCACACCTTTGGGTGCCACCTTCTAATTCTGGTCTTGGCTGCGGGTGCAATCCACAAATTCTGATCACACATCTGGGTGCCACCCTCTAATTCTAGTCACACCTCTTGGTGCCACCCTCCTATTCTGACCAGACCTCTGGATGCCACTCTATAATTCTAGTCACCCATTTTGGTGCCACCCTATAGTTCTAGTCACACCTCCGGGTGCCACCTTCTAATTCTAGTCACCAATTTTGGTGCCACCCTCTAATTCTGGTCTCACCTCTTGGTGCCACTGTCTAATTCTAGTCACACCTCTGGGTACCACCCTTTAATTCTGACAAGACCTCTGGGTGCCACCCTATAATGCTAGTCACCCATTTTGGTGCCATCCAATAATTCTAGTCACACCTTCGGGTGCCACCCTCTAATTCTAGTCACCCATTTTGGTGCCACCTTCTTATTCTGGTCACACGTCAGCGGGACACCCTATCATTATAGTCACACCTCTGGGTGCCACCCTCTAATTCTAGTCACACCTCTGAGTGCCACCCTCTAATTCTAGTCACACCTCTTGGTGCCACCCTATAATTCTAGTCACACCCTCTAATTCTACCTTTGGGTGCCACCCTCTAATTCTAGTCACACCTCTTGGTGTCACCCTATAATTCTAGTCACCCATTTTGGTGCCACCCTATAATTCTGGTCACACCTCTGGGTGCCACCCTCTAATCCTAGTCACACCTCTTGGTGCCACACTCTAATTCTAGTCCCACCCAGTAATTCTGACCAGACCTCTGGGTGCCACCCTGTAATTCTAGTCTTGCGTGCGGGTGCCATCCTCTAATTCTGGTCTTGTGTGCGGGTGCCATCCTCTAATTCTGATCACCCATCTGGGTGCCACCCTACAATTCTGATCACCCATCTGGGTGCCACCCTACAATTCTGATCACAACTTTGGGTGCCACCCTATAATTTTGGTCTTGCCTCTGGGTGCCCCCCTCTAATTCTGGTCTTGCCTCCGGCTGCCACCCTCTAATTCTGGTCTTGCCTCTGGGTGCCACCCTCTAATTCTAATCACACATCTGGGTGCCACCCTATAATTCTGGGTGCCACCCTACAATTCTGATCACACCTTTGGGTGCCACCCTCTAATTCTGGTCTTGCCTGCGGGTGCCATCCTCTAATTCTGATCAGACCTCTAATTACGGTGTTGCTTCCGGGTGCCACCTTCCATTCTGATCACACCTTTGGGTGCCAACCACTAATTCTGATCAGACCTCTAATTACGGTCTTGCCTTCGGGTGCCACCCTTTAATTCTGGTCTTTCCTCCGGGTGCCACCTTCCATTCTGATCACACCTTTGGGTGCCAACCACTAATTCTGATCAGACCTCTAATTACGGTCTTGCCTTCGGGTGCCACCCTTTAATTCTGGTCTTTCCTCCAGGTGCCACCTTCCATTCTGATCACACCTTTGGGTGCCAACCACTAATTCTGGTCTTGCCTCCGGGTGCCACCTTCTAATTCTGATCAGACCTTTGGGTGCCACCTTCTAATTCTAGTCACACCTCTGCATGACACCCAATTCTATCACCTCTTGGTGCCACCCATTATTCTGGTGCCAGCCATTTTGAAGCCACCCTCTTATTCTGGTCTCACCTATTGGTGCCACCCTCTAATTCTTGCCACCCTCTTATTTTAGTCACACCTCTTGGTGCCACCCATTTTGAAGCCACCCTCTTATTCTGGTCACAGTTGTGGGTGCCGCCCTCTATTTCAGCCTTGTCCATAAGTGTCACCCTCTAATTTCTATTGGGTGACACCCTGTTGTCTCTAACATCTCAGGGTGGCACCTGTGTGACACGAGAAATGGTGAAGCCCGGGCTGGGAGTGTCTGAGGTAGGCCCCGGCGGCGGGTGTTATGAGGCGAAGCCGCCGAGAGTCACGTGACTCGCCCAGACACTGACATGGCCGCCAGCCCCAGCTACTTGTGACCCGGGCCAGACCAGCATGGAATATCCGCTTCTCCTGAGGCCAGAGCACCTCCAGAGCCGGCCATGGCGCCCGTCCTCCTCCTCCTCCTGCTGCCCGAGGAGCTGCTCCTGCTCATCCTCTCCTACCTGGACCGGCCGGCTCTGGGGCGCCTGGGACAGGTGTGCAGGAGGCTCCATTACCTCACGGGCCGGGACTCGCTGTGGAGGGGGATAGCAAGGCGCTGCCTCAACACCGGCTTCGTGCAGACGGGCGCAGACATGTGAGTTTCCCTCCTCCTCCTCCTCCTTCTTCCTCCCCTTCCCTCACCCGCCAGGCTGCGGCCTAGCCCCCGCCGCCAGCTTTACGCCAATTGCGTTGTTGCTAGGCTACGCTGGAGTCGCTCTGCGCAAGAAAGAGCGTAGCGGGGCTATTCTCCAAACATCGGCTGTGTAGCGCCTCATGTTCCCCCTCAGCGTGGAACTGCAACCAAAGAGGGCGAAAGTGAAAGTTGTCAGAATCAGTGTATGAGAGAGAAAGAGAGAGAATCAGTGTATGAGAGAGAGAGAATCAGTGTATGAGAGAGAGAGAATCATTGTATAAGAGAGAGAATCAGTGTATGAGAGAGAGAATCATTGTATAAGAGAGAGAATCATTGTATAAGAGAGAGAATCATTGTATAAGAGAGAGAATCATTGTATAAGAGAGAGAATCAGTGTGAGAAAGAGAGAGAATCAGTGTGAGAAAGAGAGAGAATCAGTGTGAGAAAGAGAGAGAATCAGTGTGAGAAAGAGAGAGAATCAGTGTGAGAAAGAGAGAGAATCGGTGTATAAGAGAGAGAATCGGTGTATACGAGAGAGAATCGGTGTATACGAGAGAGACTCAGTGTATACGAGAGAGACTCAGTGTATACGAGAGAGACTCAGTGTATACGAGAGAGAATCAGTGTATGAGAGAGAGAGAGAATCAGTGTGAGAAAGAGAGAGAATCAGTGTGAGAGAGAATCAGTGTGTGTGTGTGAGAGAGAGAATCGGTGTGTGTGTGAGAGAGAGAATCGGTGTGTGAGAGAGAATCAGTGTGTGAGAGAGAGAGAGAATCGGTGTGTGTGAGAGAGAGAGAATCGGTGTGTGAGAGAGAATCAGTGTGTGAGAGAGAGAGAGAATCGGTGTGTGTGAGAGAGAGAGAATCAGTGTGTGAGAGAGAGAGAGAATCGGTGTGTGTGAGAGAGAGAGAATCAGTGTGTGAGAGAGAGAGAGAATCGGTGTGTGTGAGAGAGAGAGAATCAGTGTGTGAGAGAGAGAGAGAATCGGTGTGTGAGAGAGAGAGAGAATCGGTGTGTGAGAGAGAGAGAATCAGTGTGTGAGAGAGAAAGAATCAGTGTGTGAGAGAGAGAATCGGTGTGTGTGAGAGAGAGAGAATCGGTGTGTGTGAGAGAGAGAATCGGTGTGTGTGAGAGAGAGAATCAGTGTGTGAGAGAGAGAGAATCAGTGTGTGAGAGAGAAAGAATCAGTGTGTGAGAGAGAAAGAATCAGTGTGTGAGAGAGAGAATCGGTGTGTGTGAGAGAGAGAGAATCGGTGTGTGAGAGAGAGAGAATCGGTGTGTGTGAGAGAGAGAATCAGTGTGTGAGAGAGAAAGAATCAGTGTGTGAGAGAGAAAGAATCAGTGTGTGAGAGAGAAAGAATCAGTGTGTGAGAGAGAAAGAATCAGTGTGTGAGAGAGAGAGAATCAGTGTGTGAGAGAGAGAGAATCAGTGTGTGAGAGAGAAAGAATCAGTGTGTGAGAGAGAAAGAATCAGTGTGTGAGAGAGAAAGAATCAGTGTGTGAGAGAGAGAGAATCGGTGTGTGAGAGAGAGAGAATCAGTGTGTGAGAGAGAAAGAATCAGTGTGTGAGAGAGAAAGAATCAGTGTGTGAGAGAGAGAATCGGTGTGTGTGAGAGAGAGAGAATCGGTGTGTGAGAGAGAGAGAATCGGTGTGTGTGAGAGAGAGAATCAGTGTGTGAGAGAGAAAGAATCAGTGTGTGAGAGAGAGAATCGGTGTGTGTGAGAGAGAGAGAATCGGTGTGTGTGAGAGAGAGAGAATCGGTGTGTGAGAGAGAATCAGTGTGTGAGAGAGAGAGAGAATCGGTGTGTGAGAGAGAATCAGTGTGTGAGAGAGAGAGAGAATCGGTGTGTGTGAAAGAGAGAGAGAATCGGTGTGTGTGAGAGAGAGAGAATCGGTGTGTGAGAGAGAATCAGTGTGTGAGAGAGAATCAGTGTGTGAGAGAGAGAGAGAATCGGTGTGTGTGAGAGAGAGAGAATCAGTGTGTGAGAGAGAGAGAATCGGTGTGTGAGAGAGAGAGAGAATCAGTGTGTGAGAGAGAGAGAGAATCAGTGTGTGAGAGAGAGAGAGAATCGGTGTGTGAGAGAGAATCAGTGTGTGAGAGAGAGAGAGAATCGGTGTGTGTGAGAGAGAGAGAATCGGTGTGTGAGAGAGAATCAGTGTGTGAGAGAGAGAGAGAATCAGTGTGTGAGAGAGAGAGAGAATCGGTGTGTGAGAGAGAATCAGTGTGTGAGAGAGAATCAGTGTGTGAGAGAGAGAGAGAATCGGTGTGTGTGAGAGAGAGAGAATCAGTGTGTGAGAGAGAGAGAATCGGTGTGTGAGAGAGAGAGAGAATCAGTGTGTGAAAGAGAGAGAGAATCAGTGTGTGTGAGAGAGAGAGAATCGGTGTGTGAGAGAGAATCAGTGTGTGAGAGAGAGAGAGAATCGGTGTGTGTGAGAGAGAGAGAATCGGTGTGTGAGAGAGAATCAGTGTGTGAGAGAGAGAGAGAATCAGTGTGTGAGAGAGAGAGAATCAGTGTGTGAGAGAGAATCAGTGTGTGAGAGAGAATCAGTGTGTGAGAGAGAGAGAGAATCAGTGTGTGAGAGAGAGAGAATCAGTGTGTGAGAGAGAATCAGTGTGTGAGAGAGAATCGGTGTGTGTGAGAGAGAGAGAATCAGTGTGTGAGAGAGAGAGAATCGGTGTGTGAGAGAGAGAGAGAATCAGTGTGTGTGAGAGAGAGAGAATCGGTGTGTGTGAGAGAGAGAGAGAATCGGTGTGTGTGAGAGAGAGAGAATCAGTGTGTGTGAGAGAGAGAGAATCAGTGTGTGAGAGAGAGAGAATCGGTGTGTGAGAGAGAGAGAGAATCAGTGTGTGTGAGAGAGAGAGAATCGGTGTGTGTGAGAGAGAGAGAGAATCGGTGTGTGTGAGAGAGAGAGAATCGGTGTGTGTGAGAGAGAGAGAATCGGTGTGTGTGAGAGAGAGAGAATCGGTGTGTGTGAGAGAGAGAGAGAATCGGTGTGTGTGAGAGAGAGAGAATCGGTGTGTGTGAGAGAGAGAGAATCGGTGTGTGTGAGAGAGAGAATCGGTGTGTGAGAGAGAGAGAGAATCAGTGTGTGAGAGAGAGAGAATCGGTGTGTGAGAGAGAGAGAGAATCAGTGTGTGAGAGAGAGAGAATCGGTGTGTGAGAGAGAGAGAGAATCGGTGTGTGTGAGAGAGAGAGAGAATCGGTGTGTGTGAGAGAGAGAGAATCGGTGTGTGTGAGAGAGAGAGAATCGGTGTGTGAGAGAGAGAGAGAATCGGTGTGTGTGAGAGAGAGAGAATCAGTGTGTGAGAGAGAGAGAATCAGTGTGTGAGAGAGAGAGAATCGGTGTGTGTGAGAGAGAGAGAATCGGTGTGTGTGAGAGAGAGAATCAGTGTGTGAGAGAGAGAGAGAGAATCAGTGTGTGAGAGGGAGAGAGAATCAGTGTGTGAGAGAGAGAGAGAGAATCAGTGTGTGTGAGAGAGAGAGAGAATCGGTGTGTGTGAGAGAGAGAGAATCGGTGTGTGTGAGAGAGAGAGAGAATCGGTGTGTGTGAGAGAGAGAGAATCGGTGTGTGTGAGAGAGAGAGAATCGGTGTGTGTGAGAGAGAGAGAATCGGTGTGTGTGAGAGAGAGAGAATCGGTGTGTGAGAGAGAATCAGTGTGTGAGAGAGAGAGAGAATCGGTGTGTGTGAGAGAGAGAGAATCGGTGTGTGAGAGAGAATCAGTGTGTGAGAGAGAGAGAGAATCGGTGTGTGTGAGAGAGAGAGAATCGGTGTGTGAGAGAGAATCAGTGTGTGAGAGAGAGAGAGAATCGGTGTGTGTGAGAGAGAGAGAATCGGTGTGTGAGAGAGAATCAGTGTGTGAGAGAGAATCAGTGTGTGAGAGAGAATCAGTGTGTGAGAGAGAGAGAATCAGTGTGTGAGAGAGAGAGAATCGGTGTGTGAGAGAGAGAGAGAATCAGTGTGTGTGAGAGAGAGAGAATCGGTGTGTGTGAGAGAGAGAGAGAATCGGTGTGTGTGAGAGAGAGAGAATCGGTGTGTGTGAGAGAGAGAGAATCGGTGTGTGTGAGAGAGAGAGAATCGGTGTGTGTGAGAGAGAGAGAATCGGTGTGTGTGAGAGAGAGAGAATCGGTGTGTGTGAGAGAGAGAGAGAATCAGTGTGTGAGAGAGAGAGAATCGGTGTGTGAGAGAGAGAGAGAGAATCGGTGTGTGTGAGAGAGAGAGAATCGGTGTGTGTGAGAGAGAGAGAATCGGTGTGTGTGTGAGAGAGAGAGAATCGGTGTGTGTGTGAGAGAGAGAGAATCGGTGTGTGTGTGAGAGAGAGAATCGGTGTGTGTGAGAGAGAGAGAGAATCGGTGTGTGTGAGAGAGAGAGAATCGGTGTGTGTGAGAGAGAGAGAATCGGTGTGTGAGAGAGAGAGAGAATCGGTGTGTGTGAGAGAGAGAGAATCGGTGTGTGTGAGAGAGAGAGAATCGGTGTGTGTGAGAGAGAGAGAATCGGTGTGTGTGAGAGAGAGAGAATCGGTGTGTGTGTGAGAGAGAGAGAATCGGTGTGTGAGAGAGAGAGAATCAGTGTGTGTGAGAGAGAGAGAATCAGTGTGTGTGTGTGTGAGAGAGAGAATCGGTGTGTGTGTGTGTGAGAGAGAGAATCGGTGTGTGTGTGAGAGAGAGAGAATCGGTGTGTGTGTGAGAGAGAGAGAATCAGTGTGTGTGAGAGAGAGAATCGGTGTGTGTGAGAGAGAGAGAGAATCGGTGTGTGTGAGAGAGAGAGAATCGGTGTGTGTGAGAGAGAGAGAATCGGTGTGTGTGTGAGAGAGAGAGAATCGGTGTGTGTGAGAGAGAGAATCGGTGTGTGTGTGTGTGAGAGAGAGAATCGGTGTGTGTGTGTGTGAGAGAGAGAATCAGTGTGTGAGAGAGAATCGATGTGTGTGTGTGTGAGAGAGAGAATCGATGTGTGTGTGTGTGAGAGAGAATCGGTGTGTGTGTGTGTGAGAGAGAGAGAGCGCGCGGGCACACGCCCTGCTAGAGAGAAGCGTGAGATGCGTCCGCGGCCCGCACATGCCCCGTTGGACTGGAATTAAGGTGTAGCGGGCGTCCTGGGAGGTTTCACACAGTGGGGTATCCCGATTTTGGATGCCCCGCGGGGATGGAATGGATCGGTCTGGGAATCTGGGTTTTGTTCCACTTTAAACCGGACCTTCAGCATCATTTAATAAAAAGCCAAAACCCTTAAAAGATATTCCCCAGCATTTAAAATTAATATATTTTAAGTTTTTAGTCGCTTACTTATTATTCTTTCCCCCACTGGGCTCTAGGATACGGGCGTCGCCTTCTTGCCTCAGAAGCGTCACACATACTGAGGAGAGTGGGATAAAGTACATGGGAGGCGGGTTATAGCTGTGCTTTGCACAGACAGAGCAGAGCTGGGGTCAGGAAAAGGACGGCAATCTCAGAATGCAGAGCGACACAGTCAGAAGACACTTCCTGTTTGCAGGCTGCCATGGGCCGCCATCTTGGATGTTTAAACCAGACCTTCAGCGTGATTTAATGAAAAGCCCAAACCCTTAAAATCTATTCCCCAGCATCTAAAATAATATATTTTACGTTTTTAGTCACTAACTTATTCTTTCCCCCGCTGGGCTGCAACTCTGTTCAGGACTCTAGGATACGGGTGCCGCCATCTTGACTCAGAAGCATCACTCTTACTGAGGAGAGGAGAGTGGGATAAGGTACAGGGGGGCGGGTTATAGCTGTGCTTTGCTCAGACAGAGCAGAGCTGGGGTCAGGAAAAGGTCAGCAGTCCCAGAATGCAGAGCAGCACAGTCAGGAGGCACTTCCTGTTTGCAGGCTGCCTGATAAGATGGCGGCTTCCATAAGCCGACAACTTGAATGTGTAAAGGCTCATAACATGCAGTAGATGCAGGTAGGATGATTTTTAATGTGAGCAATCTGTATGTACAGCGTGTGGGAAACATATAAGATAGACTCTTATTCAGGGTGAAGGTCCGGATTAATGTGAGCAATCTGTATGTACAGGGTGTGGGAAACATATAACATAGGCTCTTATTCAGGGTGAAGGTCCGCTTTAAAGTGGACCACAACCCAGGATTTTGACTATCCTGGGTTTTGGTCCTATTCCTGGGGGCACCCCGATTGGGGTGTGAACCCCCCCCCCCCCCCCCCCCCCCCCCAGATCACCACATCCAACTCACCTTATCCCGGTCCCACGGCGCACATCCCTCTAGCAGTGCGCGTGCCTGCTCCAGGCATTTGTGAATGACCGGCGCGGCATGCTCTCTGTTAGAAGGAGGCAGAGGATGCGGTCGTCATAGACGCGCCATAGGACCGGGATAAGGTGAGTTGGCTGCGGCGATCTGAGGGGGGGTCACACAGAGGGGCTCCTCCGATCAGGGCGCCCCCGGGGGAAAGGAACAAATCCCAGGATAGTCAAAACTATCCTGGGTTTTGGTTCCCTTTAAAGCAAAACAAAACCCACCAGGGGACTGTCCGCTAGCTTTTCCCCGGGTGCATCCTGAATTAAAATGCCTCGCTGTGTGACACCACCCAGTTTATACAGAAAATATGTACTTAGCACCACCCGTTCAATGAGCAATGAATGTGATCCTGTGTGTGGCCGTGCCTACAGCCAAGGGCTACTTTTAGCAATAGCCACAATTTTCCCTTATGGTGGTTCCAGCAGTCACCTGATGAGCCCCAAAGTGTAGCACCCTCTCCAAGCAGTCACCTGATGAGCCCCAAAGTGTAGCACCCTCTCCAAGCAGTCACCCGATGAGCCCCAAAGTGTAGCACCCTCTCCAAGCAGTCACCTGATGAGCCCCAAAGTGTAGCACCCTCTCCAAGCAGTCACCTGCTCTCCAAGCAGTCACCCGATGAGCCCCAAAGTGTAGCACCCTCTCCAAGCAGTCACCTGATGAGCCCCAAAGTGTAGCACCCTCTCCAAGCAGTCACCTGATGAGCCCCAAAGTGTAGCACCCTCTCCAAGCAGTCACCCGATGAGCCCCAAAGTGTAGCACCCTCTCCAAGGAGTCACCTGAGGAGCCCCAAAGTGTAGCACCCTCTCCAAGCAGTCACCTGATGAGCCCCAAAGTGTAGCACCCTCTCCAAGCAGTCACCCGATGAGCCCCAAAGTGTAGCACCCTCTCCAAGGAGTCACCTGAGGAGCCCCAAAGTGTAGCACCCTCTCCAAGCAGTCACCTGATGAGCCCCAAAGTGTAGCACCCTCTCCAAGCAGTCACCTGATGAGCCCCAAAGTGTAGCACCCTCTCCAAGCAGTCACCCGATGAGCCCCAAAGTGTAGCACCCTCTCCAAGCAGTCACCTGATGAGCCCCAAAGTGTAGCACCCTCTCCAGGCAGTCACCTGATGAGCCCCAAAGTGTAGCACCCTCTCCAAGCCGTCACCTGATGAGCCCCAAAGTGTAGCACCCTCTCCAAGGAGTCACCTGATGAGCCCCAAAGTGTAGCACCCTCTCCAAGGAGTCACCTGATGAGCTCCAAAGTGTAGCACCCTCTCCAAGCAGTCACCCGATGAGCCCCAAAGTGTAGCACCCTCTCCAAGCAGTCACCTGATGAGCCCCAAAGTGTAGCACCCTGTCCAAGCAGTCACCCGATGAGCCCCAAAGTGTAGCACCCTCTCCAAGCAGTCACCTGATGAGCCCCAAAGTGTAACACCCTCTCCAAGCAGTCACCTGATGAGCCCCAAAGTGTAACACCCTCTCCAAGCAGTCACCTGATGAGCCCCAAAGTGTAACACCCTCTCCAAGCAGTCACCTGATGAGCCCCAAAGTGTAGCACCCTCTCCAAGCAGTCACCTGATGAGCCCCAAAGTGTAACACCCTCTCCAAGGAGTCACCTGATGAGCCCCAAAGTGTAGCACCCTCTCCAAGCAGTCACCTGATGAGCCCCAAAGTGTAGCACCCTCTCCAAGCAGTCACCTGATGAGCCCCAAAGTGTAGCACCCTCTCCAAGGAGTCACCTGATGAGCCCCAAAGTGTAGCACCCTCTCCAAGGAGTCACCTGATGAGCCCCAAAGTGTAGCACCCTCTCCAAGCAGTCACCTGATGAGCCCCAAAGTGTAGCACCCTCTCCAAGCAGTCACCTGATGAGCCCCAAAGTGTAGCACCCTCTCCAAGGAGTCACCTGATGAGCCCCAAAGTGTAGCACCCTCTCCAAGCAATCACCCGATGAGCCCCAAAGTGTAGCACCCTCTCCAAGCAGTCACCTGATGAGCCCCAAAGTGTAGCACCCTCTCCAAGCAGTCACCCGATGAGCCCCAAAGTGTAGCACCCTCTCCAAGCAGTCACCTGATGAGCCCCAAAGTGTAGCACCCTCTCCAAGGAGTCACCTGATGAGCCCCAAAGTGTAGCACCCTCTCCAAGGAGTCACCTGATGAGCCCCAAAGTGTAGCACCCTCTCCAAGCCGTCACCTGATGAGCCCCAAAGTGTAACACCCTCTCCAAGGAGTCACCCGATGAGCCCCAAAGTGTAGCACCCTCTCCAAGCAGTCACCTGATGAGCCCCAAAGTGTAGCACCCTCTCCAAGCAGTCACCTGATGAGCCCCAAAGTGTAGCACCCTCTCCAAGCAGTCACCCGATGAGCCCCAAAGTGTAGCACCCTCTCCAAGCAGTCACCTGATGAGCCCCAAAGTGTAACACCCTCTCCAA
Organism: Gastrophryne carolinensis; assembly: GCA_027917425.1. NCBI lineage: Eukaryota > Metazoa > Chordata > Amphibia > Anura > Microhylidae > Gastrophryne > Gastrophryne carolinensis. The sequence goes on from CM051235.1 coordinate 600,490,432, forward strand.
GGAGTCACCTGATGAGCCCCAAAGTGTAGCACCCTCTCCAAGCAGTCACCTGATGAGCCCCAAAGTGTAGCACCCTCTCCAAGGAGTCACCTGATGAGCCCCAAAGTGTAGCACCCTCTCCAAGCAGTCACCCGATGAGCCCCAAAGTGTAGCACCCTCTCCAAGGAGTCACCTGATGAGCCCCAAAGTGTAGCACCCTCTCCACCACAATTAATCAGTCAAATCCAATATATCTCATGAATTAATCTTTATTAAATTCCCCAGTTTAAAATTTACATACAGACATATAATTTAAAATACCCCAAGCAATTCATTATGAAGGGTATCCCATACGGACCGGTAGCCCCATCATATTTCTCCAGCAAAGTGTGCTAAACAATTTTTAGAAAAAATTGATTCAATATAAAAACCAAAATATGAATCTTCCTCAATTAATCAGTTATAAAGTGCCAAATTCAATTATAAAGCGCAAAAAGTGCGTAAATGTGCTATATATATATATACTATGTGCAATCTCTATACAATATAATGCAAAGTGGTCACAGTTAGATATTAGGTTTATATAAAGAGAAATATTGTGTGGGTATGCACAGCCTCAATCAATATCTATAATCATAAAGGTGCTGGCAATGTTGGGGAAAAGGAATTCAATCAAATCACAACAAAGATAGGGAGCCCTAGACACACCCCCTGCATCCCCTATCACCACCGCACACTTATGGTATAATAACAATAAGGTGTATAAAAAATATATACCGTATATACTCGAGTATAAGCCGAGTTTTTCAGCCCACTTTTTGGGCTGAAAAAAGCCGCCTCGGCTTATACTCGAGTCAGTGCTCTCACACACACTGACACTTACTGTTGCGCGCAGGTTGGTGGGAGGCGTCCATTGTTTCTATTGGACGCCGACCACATGGGGCCCGCCCACCAACAACCAGGAAGTGCCTGCACGTTTGTGAGAGCGGCGGAGGAGGAGGAGGAGGCGGCGGAGGCAGAGGGAACGGAGGTGGCCAGTGCGCAACAACAGGTAAGGGGGGGGTCCTCGTGCTGCAGTCACGAGGACAGGGTGGCGGCTGCAGTGTCCGTGTGTGCGTGTGACCATGCCCGCTCCATCCCAGGTAATATTGGCAGCTGCTTCCCTCGCACTGCTCATTGGCAGCATCATGCCCGTCACAGGCTGCCATTCCAATATGACTGGGCATCGGGAGGGCAGGCTGCCAGCGGCTGTGTGAGGGGGTGACACTATACTGGGGGGTCATTGCTGTGGCCATGATCACATTGTTTTATTTTACAATGGCAGGGGCATTGGCCATTGGGACAGGGCACAAACTGGAGCTAATGCCATGACTGGCAGTGTTTAATTCTGGAATGACAGGGGCATTCCCAATGGGACAGGGCACAGACTGGGGCTAATACCATGACTGTGGCTGGCAGTTTTGTAGAATAGCTGGGGCATTGCCCATTGGGACAGGCACAGGCTGGGGCTAATGCCTCTGGTTCATCCTCCGCTACCCTCCAACACCCTAGGCTTATACTCGAGTCAATAACTTTTTCCAGTTTTTTGTGGTAAAATTAGGTGCCTCGGCTTATATTCGGGTCAACCTATACTCGAGTATATACGGTAATTTTATTAGATAAGGGTTTCAAAAGAATTACAGACATAAAAAGACATATTAAGAAACATATAACAAAATGCTGAGAGGGGACCCTTTATGAGGCTTGAATAAATACCCACTAAGGGGAATAAGCAACAATTAAACTCATAAATTAACCAATTAATTATATGGATGGCAGGTTAGACCATAATAATAAAATCTAAAGTGCAAAGTGCTAATGTGTAAAATACGCAGTATTAAAGTGCTACAGTCCCAACATAAATATGTAAATAAATACCATAAAAAGATTGTGTGAAAAATCTATATGAAACACAAAAAAAAAAAAACACATAAAAACATGAAAAAAATCAATGCACAACCAAAACAAAACAGTAAAAACCTCAACAACTTCCAACCCTGTGAAGCATGAGAAAGTGAATAAATCAGAATATAAAGTATGGAAATATCAATATAAATATGCCGTGTGAAAGTGCCTAGTGTCATTATTGAGGAAAACTGGTCCTCACTGCCATTACATCATCAAAGAGGTATAAATAAGTACAAAGTCACCTCACCAGTTCAGTACGCCCCCGGGGTCCCCGCACAGCAGCCCAGCACCAACGCGTTGCGTGGCCAATCGCCACTTCGCCAGGGTGAGCGCAAAAAGTGCGTAAATGTGCTATATATACTATGTGCAATCTCTATACAATATAATGCAAAGTGGTCACAGTTAGATATTAGGTATATATAAAGAACACATCACCTAGTAATAACGAGTCCCCGGGATGTCCCCCATGTAGAAAAGCAAGGAAATGGGTCCCCACGCGTTCCGCAGTCCGACCCCGACTATTTTTTTTCAAGGTGTGAAACCACCCAGGGCACCCGTAAAAACTCACCTTTCTACTCACAGTTAGATATTAGGTATATATAAAGAACACATCACCTAGTAATAACGAGTCCCCGGGATGTCCCCCATGTAGAAAAGCAAGGAAATGGGTCCCCACGCATTCCGCAGTCCGACCCCGACTATTTTTTTCAAGGTGTGAAACCACCCAGGGCACCCGTAAAAACTCACCTTTCTACTCACAGTTAGATATTAGGTATATATAAAGAACACATCACCTAGTAATAACGAGTCCCCGGGATGTCCCCCATGTAGAAAAGCAAGGAAATGGGTCCCCACGCGTTCCGCAGTCCGACCCCGACTATTTTTTTCAAGGTGTGAAACCACCCAGGGCACCCGTAAAAACTCACCTTTCTACTCACAGTTAGATATTAGGTATATATAAAGAACACATCACCTAGTAATAACGAGTCCCCGGGATGTCCCCCATGTAGAAAAGCAAGGAAATGGGTCCCCACGCGTTCCGCAGTCCGACCCCCGACTATTTTTTTCAAGGTGTGAAACCACCCAGGGCACCCGTAAAAACTCACCTTTCTACTCACAGTTAGATATTAGGTATATATAAAGAACACATCACCTAGTAATAACGAGTCCCCGGGATGTCCCCCATGTAGAAAAGCAAGGAAATGGGTCCCCACGCGTTCCGCAGTCCGACCCCGACTATTTTTTTTCAAGGTGTGAAACCACCCAGGGCACCCGTAAAAACTCACCTTTCTACGTTCCAACAGTGCATGCACGGACTCTTATCCAATGAGAGCCGCCTGCCGAATGAATGGGGAGCACGGAACCATACCCGGGAAAGTCAAACTCCCTTCTCTTGTAAAATAGCAGCAGTCTCCTATAACCTGCTATGGATGACATGAGGTTTATTGGTGGCCTGCGATGTTGGAACATTGCGGGTACAAGTCGAGGCCAGAATAGTCTCGCAGGCACTGCCCGGCCTCGGCCCACGTCTCGGTTCCCCGCGTGTGGCCTGTGCTGGCGCAGAACTCCTTTCTCCAGCCTCCGTATCGCCCCCCCCACCCCTCACATTTCTTCAATCCCTCGCTCAGGACAAGAAACAGTTCCCTAATTTTTGTATTATTTGTGACGGGGCCGAGATAACTGTTATAACGCTTTCCACATGAGTTAATAAAAAGAGGTTTATTTTATATTTAAACTAGTCTCGCGCGGCAGGAAATGGCCCATCTTAGCAAGCACTTAAAGGCGCTTAGTGGGGGGAAACGTGCCTACATCTCGCCTTCCCCCGGCAGGGTAAGTGCAAATCCTCCTTTTCTCTCTTCAAGACTTGCAAAGCAGAAATCTCCTGTTTTTGCGATCAAAATTAACCAGACTCCAAAAGTTATTATTTCTATCCCGTAATGCGGCCACCAGTAGATTTAGACCAGACCTGTCAATAAGGGGGGACGCCACTCAAAACGCTCTTCAGGAAATGTCTGCGTGCCTTTATATGTGGGCTGACAATACGGCGCTGACACCCAGAGAAAGCACCAGCCCATAGTGCCAGGGTTGTGGAGTAGGTAAGCCATACCTACCAAGTGTCCCTGATTTGGAGGGACTGTCCTTCTTTTGAGTCCATGTCTCTCCATCCCTCGTCGTTCCTATTTGTCCCTCTTTAGGGTGTAACATGCAGATCTGCATCAATAAATGATTAATTTGCCTATTTAAAGTCTTTCTATTGTTTTAACTGTTACATACTCTCCTATCCATCCCTCAATAAGGTGGTCTTATTTAACAAATGTCCCTCTTTCCCAACCTGAGAAGTTGGTAGGTATGGGTAAGCCAAAGCCCAGCTCCGACTGGATGCTATGGGCCCCAATGCTGCAGCCTGGCCCCATGACTGCTGCGCAGGGGAGCCCACAGCAGCCTGGCCCTATGGCTGCTGCACAGGGGGCCCCATAGCAGCCTGGCCCCTGTGGCTATGTAACAGGGGGCCCACAGCAAACTGCAATACGGCCCCTTCAGTAGAGCAGTCTATGGACCAGACTGAAATGGGGCCACCCGTGCAGCAACTATGGGGCCAGGCTGCTATGAGGCCCTATGTGGCTGCTGCACAAGGGGCCCCATAGCAGGCTGGCCCCTGTGGCTATGTAACAGGGGGGCCCACAGCAACCTGCAACACGGCTTCTCCCCTCTGCATAGTGTTAAATGCTGGCACACATTGTGTGGAGTTTTACTGCCCCAGGGAGGGATATTCAGCCAGTCCTGTCTTTTAGACTCCATGACTGGCCACAGAGCCGGATGTTCCTCTTTAAAGTGGTAAAAAACCCATGATTTCGACTTGGGTTTTGTTTCGCAAACAACACCCCTCCCTGGTTCTATACTATCTTTTGTGGGTGAAGCTTGATACTATATCATGGATGCTTGGCAGATACTATTTCTCATGGTTAAAGCTGGGCAGATACTATCTCTCATGGATGATGCTTGGCAGATACCATCTCATGGATGATGCTTGGCAGATACTATCTCTCATGGTTAAATCTGGGCAGATAATATCTCTCATGGATGATGCTTGGCAGATACTATTTCTCATGGTTAAAGCTGGGCAGATACTATCTCTCATGGATGATGCTTGGCAGATACCATCTCTCATGGTTAAAGCTGGGCAGATACTATCTCTCATGGTTAAAGCTGGGCAGATACCATCTCTCATGGATGATGCTTGGCAGATACCATCTCATGGATGATGCTTGGCAGATACCATCTCATGGATGATGCTTGGCAGATACCATCTCTCATGGATGATGCTTGGCAGATACCATCTCATGGATGATGCTTGGCAGATACCATCTCTCATGGATGATGCTTGGCAGATACCATCTCTCATGGATGATGCTTGGCAGATACCATCTCATGGATGATGCTTGGCAGATACCATCTCATGGATGATGCTTGGCAGATACCATCTCATGGATGATGCTTGGCAGATACCATCTCATGGATGATGCTTGGCAGATACCATCTCATGGATGATGCTTGGCAGATACCATCTCATGGATGATGCTTGGCAGATACCATCTCATGGATGATGCTTGGCAGATACCATCTCATGGATGATGCTTGGCAGATACCATCTCATGGATGATGCTTGGCAGATACCATCTCATGGATGATGCTTGGCAGATACCATCTCATGGATGATGCTTGGCAGATACCATCTCATGGATGATGCTTGGTAGATACCATCTCTCATGGATGATGCTTGGTAGATACCATCTCTCATGGATGATGCTTGGTAGATACCATCTCTCATGGATGATGCTTGGTAGATACCATCTCATGGATGATGCTTGGCAGATACCATCTCATGGATGATGCTTGGTAGATACCATCTCTCATGGATGATGCTTGGTAGATACCATCTCTCATGGATGATGCTTGGTAGATACCATCTCTCATGGATGATGCTTGGCAGATACCATCTCTCATGGATGATGCTTGGCAGATACCATCTCTCATGGATGATGCTTGGCAGATACCATCTCTCATGGATGATGCTTGGCAGATACCATCTCTCATGGATGATGCTTGGCAGATACCATCTCTCATGGATGATGCTTGGCAGATACCATCTCTCATGGATGATGCTTGGCAGATACCATCTCTCATGGATGATGCTTGGCAGATACCATCTCTCATGGATGATGCTTGGCAGATACCATCTCTCATGGATGATGCTTGGCAGATACCATCTCTCATGGATGATGCTTGGCAGATACCATCTCTCATGGATGATGCTTGGCAGATACCATCTCTCATGGATGATGCTTGGCAGATACCATCTCTCATGGATGATGCTTGGCAGATACCATCTCTCATGGATGATGCTTGGCAGATACCATCTCTCATGGATGATGCTTGGCAGATACCATCTCTCATGGATGATGCTTGGCAGATACCATCTCTCATGGATGATGCTTGGCAGATACCATCTCTCATGGATGATGCTTGGCAGATACCATCTCTCATGGATGATGCTTGGCAGATACCATCTCTCATGGATGATGCTTGGCAGATACCATCTCTCATGGATGATGCTTGGCAGATACCATCTCTCATGGATGATGCTTGGCAGATACCATCTCTCATGGATGATGCTTGGCAGATACCATCTCTCATGGATGATGCTTGGCAGATACCATCTCTCATGGATGATGCTTGGCAGATACCATCTCTCATGGATGATGCTTGGCAGATACCATCTCTCATGGATGATGCTTGGCAGATACCATCTCTCATGGATGATGCTTGGCAGATACCATCTCTCATGGATGATGCTTGGCAGATACCATCTCTCATGGATGATGCTTGGCAGATACCATCTCTCATGGATGATGCTTGGCAGATACCATCTCTCATGGATGATGCTTGGCAGATACCATCTCTCATGGATGATGCTTGGCAGATACCATCTCTCATGGATGATGCTTGGCAGATACCATCTCTCATGGATGATGCTTGGCAGATACCATCTCTCATGGATGATGCTTGGCAGATACCATCTCTCATGGATGATGCTTGGCAGATACCATCTCTCATGGATGATGCTTGGCAGATACCATCTCTCATGGATGATGCTTGGCAGATACCATCTCTCATGGATGATGCTTGGCAGATACCATCTCTCATGGATGATGCTTGGCAGATACCATCTCTCATGGATGATGCTTGGCAGATACCATCTCTCATGGATGATGCTTGGCAGATACCATCTCTCATGGATGATGCTTGGCAGATACCATCTCTCATGGATGATGCTTGGCAGATACCATCTCTCATGGATGATGCTTGGCAGATACCATCTCTCATGGATGATGCTTGGCAGATACCATCTCTCATGGATGATGCTTGGCAGATACCATCTCTCATGGATGATGCTTGGCAGATACCATCTCTCATGGATGATGCTTGGCAGATACCATCTCTCATGGATGATGCTTGGCAGATACCATCTCTCATGGATGATGCTTGGCAGATACCATCTCTCATGGATGATGCTTGGCAGATACCATCTCTCATGGATGATGCTTGGCAGATACCATCTCTCATGGATGATGCTTGGCAGATACCATCTCTCATGGATGATGCTTGGCAGATACCATCTCTCATGGATGATGCTTGGCAGATACCATCTCTCATGGATGATGCTTGGCAGATACCATCTCTCATGGATGATGCTTGGCAGATACCATCTCTCATGGATGATGCTTGGCAGATACCATCTCTCATGGATGATGCTTGGCAGATACCATCTCTCATGGATGATGCTTGGCAGATACCATCTCTCATGGATGATGCTTGGCAGATACCATCTCTCATGGATGATGCTTGGCAGATACCATCTCTCATGGATGATGCTTGGCAGATACCATCTCTCATGGATGATGCTTGGCAGATACCATCTCTCATGGATGATGCTTGGCAGATACCATCTCTCATGGATGATGCTTGGCAGATACCATCTCTCATGGATGATGCTTGGCAGATACCATCTCTCATGGATGATGCTTGGCAGATACCATCTCTCATGGATGATGCTTGGCAGATACCATCTCTCATGGATGATGCTTGGCAGATACCATCTCTCATGGATGATGCTTGGCAGATACCATCTCTCATGGATGATGCTTGGCAGATACCATCTCTCATGGATGATGCTTGGCAGATACCATCTCTCATGGATGATGCTTGGCAGATACCATCTCTCATGGATGATGCTTGGCAGATACCATCTCTCATGGATGATGCTTGGCAGATACCATCTCTCATGGATGATGCTTGGCAGATACCATCTCTCATGGATGATGCTTGGCAGATACCATCTCTCATGGATGATGCTTGGCAGATACCATCTCTCATGGATGATGCTTGGCAGATACCATCTCTCATGGATGATGCTTGGCAGATACCATCTCTCATGGATGATGCTTGGCAGATACCATCTCTCATGGATGATGCTTGGCAGATACCATCTCTCATGGATGATGCTTGGCAGATACCATCTCTCATGGATGATGCTTGGCAGATACCATCTCTCATGGATGATGCTTGGCAGATACCATCTCTCATGGATGATGCTTGGCAGATACCATCTCTCATGGATGATGCTTGGCAGATACCATCTCTCATGGATGATGCTTGGCAGATACCATCTCTCATGGATGATGCTTGGCAGATACCATCTCTCATGGATGATGCTTGGCAGATACCATCTCTCATGGATGATGCTTGGCATATATGATGTCTTGTGGATGAAGTTTAGCAGATCCTATCTCTTGTGGATGAAGCTGGGTGGCTGCTATGTCTTGTGGAATTCTCCTTCTCTATACCTGGGTTTTCTTTATCACCGTCTTCTCCTAGCTGCACCTGACAGCGATGTGACCGGCCAACTTCCATTATTTATGATATTGCACAGAAAACGTTTTTCCTTCTTTTCCTCTTTGTATTTCCTGTTGGAAGATACAGCGTATGATGAAGAGGTCTCTTGTTTCCCGGGGCCAAGGCTTCCTGGAAAGAGTTTTTAGCAGTTTAGCCTGCAAGCATTTCATGAAGACAAACAATGCTTCCACAATAACAATAGAAGCCTTGTCTCTGGAATTTACGGCTAATACAGCTGGTGTCTGCGGTTTTTGCACCCCAAGAGCTCTACAAAAAATTTGGCACACCTCGTTTTTCCCCAGATGAGCGCTGCAGTTCCGTTTGCTGACCTGAACCAACTTTTATACCCATTTGAACTGGCCAAGTGACTTAACCATGTAATATATTGGCATTACAAAGGGCTAAAGTTTAATTGTTGGGTGTTGCGTACAGAGGGTTAAACCAATATGCACACATCACTGCAGGCACTTAAAGTAGACCAAAAGTCACAAAACCTAGGGCAGCCGTCCCTGGAATCTAAAAGTTTACAGTGCCAGCTGCTCCCCCCCCCCCCCCAGCATCCCAGATCGCCGATATCAGCAATCCCAGAATGCAGAGCAGCATATACAGAAGCCACTTCCTGTCTGCAGGCAGCCTGAAACTCCACCGGCCGCCATCTTGAATGTTAAAAAACACAACAGGTGCGTGCAGGATGATTTTTAATGTGGGCAATCTGTATGTAGGGGGTGACAGAAACATAATAAAAAGACTCTTATTCAGAGCGAAGGTCCGCTGGGATTCCGCTGGGATTCAGTAGACAGGAAGGCAGGGCATAGGACAAAAACGTGAACACAAAATGGACCTGATTTTTTTTTTTAGAAAGAAAAGGAAAGAAGAACGAATACAAAGAAAGTCAGAAAGCTAGAAGCATAGAAGGAATAAAAGAAAGAGAAAATATCAGGAATAGAAGAAAGCAAGTGAGAAAGAAATAATAGAAGGAAGAAAAGAGAGGAGGAAAAGGAAGGAATGAAAGGAGGAAAAACATCTATAGAAAAAATGAAAACTATAAATAGAGGGAATAGAAAAAGATAAAATGGAGAAAATGACAGAAGAAAAAACAATAGAAGGAATAAAGAAATAATGAATGAAAGAAACAGAGAATAAAATGAACAAAAAAATAGAAAAGAATACAGTGATAGAAATAAAAAATGAAAGAAATATAGCATAGAAGGTGTAGACATACCCTCCAACTTTTCAGGTTGGGAAAGTGAAACAATTTGTCAGTTAAGCCACGCCCCCTCATTGAGGGATTGATAGTAGATAGGTTGTAACAGTTAAAGCAATATAAATACTTTGAATAGGCAAATGAATAATTTATTGATGCAAATCTGCATGTTACATCTCAAAGAGGAACTAAATGAGAACAACAAGGGACAGGGGGACATGGACTCAAAAGAGGGAGAGTCCTTCCAATTGCAGGACACGTGGGAGGTATGGAGCAGATAGACAGGAATGAGAAGAAAAAGGAGTGTAGAATACAAAGGAATTCAACATATTAAATAAATATAAGCAATGACAAAAGAAAAAAAATTGAAAGAATTAAAAACTTATAGAACACAAATGTAGAACGCAAGGAATTAGCATAATTTAATTAAAATCCCAAACCTTTAAAATAAACTATTCCCCAGCATCTAAAACTAATATATTTTATGTTTTTAAATAAGTCTATTTACTTTATATTCTTCCCCCCACTGGGCTGCAACTCTGTTCAGGACTCTAAGATACGGGCGCTGCCATATTGCCTCAGAAGCATTACATACTGAGGAGAGGAGAGTGGGATAAAGTTGGCAGGTTGTAGCAGTGCTTTGCACAGACAGAGCAGGGCTGGGGTCAGGAAATGGACAGCAATCCCAGAATGCAGAACGGCACAGTCAGAAGACCCTTCCTGTTTGCAGGCTGCCTGACACTCCATGTGCCGCCATCTTGGATGTTGAAAGGCCCATAACATGCAGTAGATGCAGGTAGGATGATTTTTAATGTGAGCAATCTGTATGTACAGGGTGGGGGAAACATATAAGATAGGCTCTTATTCAGGGTGAAGGTCCTGATTAATGTGAGCAATCTGTATGTACAGGGTGGGGGAAACATAAGATAGGGTCTTATTCAGGGTGAAGGTCTGCTTTAAGAAAGAAAGAATGGCCAGTCTGCCGCTGGCTGACAAGTGCCTAGTCCTGGCTACTGCACAGCCCTGTTCCCACCTTCTGCCCAGGTGAGAGGGAATGACCCCACCCACTTCTAGGAAGAGGTGTGTCACATGATCACCATGTCAGGTGGGCCCTCCCAAGGTGCATGGGGCCTGGCACCTGCCCCAGTGCTAACGCCTGTCCTGATCTAAGTTTTGAAACTTTTCGCTAACTAAAGTTTTATTGGACCATATCATCTAGCTCATACTTATTGTGACTATAAATCAGGGTCTGTGAGCACAAATCTGGGTGTTTAACCCTTCTAGTGCCAGCTACTTGAGTCTCACGTAGCTGCCTCTCCAACCATTAAGTGCCAGCTACGTGAGACTCACGTAGCTGAATTTAAACCCCCATAAGAAAAAACTATAATAAAGATACAGACTTACCTGACCCCTCGTTTGATAGTGCCATAGTGCCAGCGATTCTTTTCACCCAGGGGGCATCCGGTCCCCCCCTGGGGCTTTCTTCTCTTCAGGAGAGCGCCCGTAATAGCGCACCCGCCCCCCCCCCCCCACCCGCGCGATTTGGCGATTTTTCTTTCCTATAAAGAAAAAAAAGAATAAAATAATGACATTTACTCACCTGCGCTCGCGATCTCTCCTGCTGCCTCTGTTTTTCACTGGGGGGGGGGGGCTCCGATCGCCCCCCCAGGCTCTTCTGTATTGAACAAGATGGCCCTCTCCTTCCCTTCCACATGTCGGTTGCTAGCCCCGCCCCTTGGGGCGGGGAAAAGTGACGTCTATATGACGTCACTCAGCAGCCTACATCTCCATCCACATTGATGCCGATGATCAGTGCTGTTGGATGCTCAGCAGAGGAAGGTTGGAGGGGGGGAGAGGGTTGTGATCGCTCTCTCCCCCCTCCAGCCCTTCTCCACCGAGCACCCAGCAGCTATCATCATGGATCACAGAGGGACAGAGAACACAGTATGACCAGAGGTAAGTAAAGTAAAAAAAAATATATAAATAAATTACTTTTTCTGTTTGTCGGTGTCATTTTTTCTATTTAACCCCTTGTGAACTGGTAAGGGATCTGTGAGATCCCTGTACCAGTTCACAAGGCGGGGGGCTGGCAAGTTACCTGCTGCTAGCGGGTGACTTGCCATGAACCCCCGGCTCACCTATTACCTGCCTCCCCAACGGCCGGGGGGGGGGGTCAGAAGGGCCCGGGCTCCATAGGCACTATGCTGGCTTTAGCCTGCAGGACGGGGGGCCACCAGAGCCCTGTTCTACAAGCCCTGCATAGCTGCTCCCGGGTCGGTTATGCTGGGTAGGGGGGACCCTACGTCATTTTTTTGGGTGGATTTTAAGGGTTTTTAACCCTTAAAATTAAAAACAAAATGAGGCCCCCACCCTATGTTGTTTTTTTTTTAAATTAACTGCATAGTTGTAGCTTATCTGAAAAAGTGCTGTTTCAGTTTGGGGGAGTCTCCTGGGCAGGAAAGGGTGTATACCAATACATATGTGATACCGTTGTAACCGGGAGAAATGTGGCTTTCAAACGCAATAAGATTTTATTGACAAACTTACATTTTTTATTACAAAAAACACTACAAATTGTAAAAAATAGATTTTTTTTTTTATTTCTTTGCACATATTTCACCCAAAACTATTAAGAATACACTTTAAAAAGGCCAAACAAGACATTTCATGTTAAAGCTCAGACTCTGCTGAAAAAAAAACAATATATAATTTTCCTGGAAAATCCCTGGAAATCCCTTCGAAAATCAAAGTTGAACATGTGTAGCGCAAAAAAAAGTGAAATGTAGTCTGGCAACAGAGGGTGACAAAAAATCTAGGTAGGCTGGCACTTAAAGGGTTAAAGGAGCACTATCATGAAATGTTTATAATATTAAAAATCCATATATACACGTTAGCTAATGAGAGGAAGGGACACTTATACACCCAAACTGACTAAAACTCCCGCCAAGCTTGTGGTTTATTCTCTCATGGTAGGAATAAAATCCCGGGGTTGACAGGTTTAGTCTATCAGGGGTGACAGAGTCTTTCCATTAAAAGAAAGAAAAACAAGCCTGGCTGGATATTTCTTGATGCCGGGTATATGTGACCCCTCCCCCCTCCATTCAGCATATTTATACAGGCTTTTTATCATTGGGCCATTTTTTCGCGATAGTGCTTCTTTAATAGGAAATGCGCAGGGACAGAAGCCATTGCGGCGTGTGTGTGTCTACCCGAGGGCCGCCCACTAATGCAAAAAGCTAACAAATTACGTACGAGTGGTGCTTCTGGTCTAAACGGCTTTACCTACTCAAGCAGATTAGTTAAGAAACAATTTGTAAGTCCCCCGAGGCCTCTCTTTTTTTTTTTTTTTTAAGTGGATCAATTAGACCTGTTCCAAGTAGTGCTACAATAAAAGAGCGCGCCCATGGCGGAGTCCTCCCCTCTTTAAAAGAGGCCCATTAACCGCACCTAGTGGACGGCATTGGATAACCAATACCTCTGCTACTTCCCCCCTATTTCTGATGTGAATCGGGGATTCCCTGGCATCGGGCTCTAGGCGTCATTTCTTTAAAGTGGACCAAAACCCAGGATAGTCAAAAGTTTTGACTATCCTGGGTTTTGTTCCTTTCCACGGGGGCGCCCCTCTGTGTGAACCCCAACCCCCGCCCCCCCAGATCGCCACAGCCAGCTTACCTTATCCCGGTCCCATCTAAGAGTCCCGTCAAACCGCATCCTCAGAGAGCGTGCCCAGTCATTCACAAATGCCTGGCGCCGGCATGCGCTAGAGGGAAGCCGAGGATGCGGCCGTCAGGGCTGCTGCTCTTAGGCGTGCCGTGGTACCAGGGGGAGGCGAGTTGGCAGCGGCGATCTGGGGGGTTTCAAACATCGGGTCAAAATCCTGGGTTTTTGGTCCACTTTAACATACTTCTGCTGCCAAATCTGACCGTTTTGGGGGGGCGACAGCACAAAGTTAAACCTCCTAATACACAGTTAATCATTAAGCTTTTATATTATTTAAATGAGGCCCCACAACATTTGCATAAATGTCCCGACTTTGAAACTCCTGCTCTAGGTCTCCACAGCTCCGGAGCCCCCAGCACCATTCCCACCCAGGGCGCTTAAATTGGACCAAAACCCAGCGCGATCGGTTCCCTCCCCCCGGGGCTTCCAAAATCGCTGCCGCCATCTTGCCTGGGGCAGAGCAGAGCTGGGGTCAGGAAAAGGCCAGCAATGCCTGAATGCAGAGCGACACAGTCAGAAGACACTTCCTGTTTGCCGGCAGCCTGATGAGCCGCCATCTTGGATGTTTAAAGGCTCAGAAAATGCAGTAGATGCAGGTAGGATTACTTTTAATGTGAGCAATCTGTATGTGCAGGGTGTGGGGAACATATAAGAGAGGCTCTTATTCAGGGTGGGTGAAGGTCCGCTTTAACGGGCAAAAAATAAAATAAATAAATTGATGCTGGTGAGAGTGATTTGTTTTGCTTGGGGCAGAGACTCCATGCGCCGCTATCTTGGATGTTTAAAGACTCATAACATGCAGTAGATGCAGGTAGGGTGATTCTTAACGTGAGCAATCTGTATGTACAGTGTGTGGGAAACATATAAAATATGCTCTTATTCAGGGTGAAGGTCCGCGTTAATCTTTCTCTTGCAATCTTTAATGTTGAGACGTTTTGAAATGGCTCATTTGACACTATTCCCAAGGGGTATGATGTGGGCAGAAGTTAGTTGGCGCCTGAAGGGACCTAAAATCTTTTTGGATTTGACGTCCTCTGCGAGTCTGCTACAAAAGCATCACTAAGTCTGGGGGTGCAGCGTTTAACCCTTCTACCACCCCAAACAAAAAACCCCTCCTGTCTGGGCTTCCAGAGGAGCTTGATGGGCCGGCATGGCTTTTCTAGCACGCCGTGCGGGTGCCTGGTGAGAACTTCCAGCTAAGGTGCAACAGTTCAGAATTAATGGCGCCATATGGAGCTCATTCGGTTAAAAAGAAATTGCTTTAAAATGATACAGGTAGAATTTTCTAGCGTTTGATTTTTTTTTTTTTCTCCCCGCATAGTTCTTTCACTTTAGTCACGATCAGCAGATGCCCAGGCTGGTCTCGGCCGCCTTCACTAGATTAGAGAAGGAATTACCTGTGCGGCCTACAGCAGACCTGCAGCGGGGTCGCGTTACCAGGCAGAGCGGGGCTGGATGAATGGCCGGCCCGGCCTCTTACTTCACAAGCTGCAAAACTTTATTTTGCTCCTGAGGGTACGCGGCCTGTGACGGGGGCCCGGCTGATAATCCCTCCCTGGAGGCTCATTGGATAAAGACACGGCAGCCCTCGGGCGAATGTTATTGCCATTCAGTGCATTGTGCCGCGCCTGGAATGGCGTTTGATTTACTTCCCGGTCGCCAAATCCCACACTCTGAAAAGAAGCATATAGACAGTGTTAACCACCTATGGAGCAGTTAAAGTGGACCAACACCCAGGATTTTGACTATCCTGGGTTTTGGTCCACCTCGGGGGGGGGGGCACCCCGATTAAGGGTGCCATGCTGTTTGAAACCCCCCAGAAAGCCCCCAAAACTCACCTCACCACGCTCCCACGTGGCCGCGCTGACCAATCACCGCCGACGGACAAGCGGGCGACAGCGGCGGACAACACAGACAGTGCGCGCGCCATCGCGCGCACGTCTAGAGGGGCGCGCGGGAGGCTGCGGCCGCCGGTGACGTAAGTTTTTTTGGGTGGCTTTGGGGGGGGGGGGTCCCTCAACGCGGGACATCCCGATCTCGGATGTCCCGCGGTGAGGGAGGTGATCGGCCTGGGAATCTTATAGATTCCCGGGCCGATCACCCCTGGGTGACGGTCCACTTTAAAGTGGACCAAAATCCACTGCGATCGACACCCCCCCCCCCAGGCATCCAAAATTGGTATGCCCCGCTTTGTGAAACCCCCCCAGGTCGCCCATACACTTATCTTCTTCTCCGGTACATCGGAGCACGTATGAGCTACGGGCGCATCCCCACTATCCCACTAGCAGGGTGCGTGCCGTGCCAAGCATTTGCCAACGGCCGACATGGGCATGATCCCTGTTAGAGAGTAGCAGGGATGCGTCCTTCAGCGTGCTAGGAGCCAATGATCAGAGCACACTGATTGGACGAGCGGCCGCACATGTGCCGTAGGACCGGGAAGAGGGGAGTTTGTTTCAGTGACCTGCAGGGTTTCACACAGTGGGGCAGCCCTGATTGGGGTGCCCCGGGGGCAAGGACCAAAACCCAGGATAGTCAAAATCCTGAGTTTTGCTCCACTTTAAAGCGGACCTCCAGTTGAAAAATCAGCTTTGTAAATTGCTCCCTTAAAGTGGACCAAAACCCAGGATTTTTACTATCCTGGGTTTTGGTTCTTTTCCCGGGGGCACCCTGTTTGGGGGTGTCCCGCTGTGTGAAACCCCCCAGGACGCTGAGGCCTGCTCACCTCTTCCCGGTACCACGGCGTGTCTAAGAGCATGGCTCTGACAGCTGCATCCTCCGCTTCCCTGTAACAGGTAGCGTGCCCGTGCCAGGCATTCACAAATGCCTGGCATGGGCATGCGTCCTGCAAGAGGGATAGCAGGAGGTGGCCGCTGTTCTTAGACGTGCCGTGGGACAAGGAAATGAGGTAAGTGAATGGGGCGACCTGGGGGGGTTTCACACAGCGGGGCATACCGATTTTGGAAGCCCCAGGGGAGGGAATCAATCGGTTCGGGAATCTTATAGATTCCCGGGCTGATTGAGCTGGGTTTTGCTCCACTTTAAAGCTCCCCCTCTAGCAATCGGTGGCGTAAGATACTTAAGAGAGCATAACTCCATACCGATGTTGTGGAATAGCATGCAGATTCTGTGCTCCTGGACTGCATGGGAGCGACCATCTCGCCACACACATTAGAGCCCTGCTTCTGATAAACTTAACTAAACAAAATGGCCTTAAATCTCGGTGCAATCATCCCTTTATTTCTAGCCAGAAGTCGAAATACTTCAGCAGTAATGACTGCTCTGCTCACAGCTGAGCTCTCCTAGATACATTTTAGATAAATGAACTACACTGTCTGAATTCTCTGCCTCACGATTGACATAACATGAAG
Organism: Gastrophryne carolinensis; assembly: GCA_027917425.1. Lineage (NCBI taxonomy): Eukaryota > Metazoa > Chordata > Amphibia > Anura > Microhylidae > Gastrophryne > Gastrophryne carolinensis. The sequence continues at coordinate 600,507,604 of CM051235.1, forward strand.
AATGACCGACTTCTGAGGCATATCTCTCTGATTGGCGTGGGCTGCTGTGGGCACAGCTCCCCCTCGTGGTCATGTGTGGCAAGATGGCCGCCAGCTATTCCACAACATCTGCTTGGGGTTAAAACAGAGGTCCAATCATGGGTAACCCCCTCTCCAGGTATCGCTCGCCTTATCCTCGCTCACACGGCACACGTGCAGGCCGCTCAGCCACTCGGCAGCATTTGTTTCATACAGCTTTCCTTTACCGCACTGGCATCCGTGCGGCAAAAAAATCTGAATGGAGCAAGTGCCGCCAGCCGCATCCCTGCTTACCTCTAGCTGTGGGCGTGCCCGAGCAGGCCATTCACAAAGGCCTGGTACATGTGTGCATCTAGCTAGAGGTATTCTGGGGATGCGGCCACTGTGCACAGATGCGGAGAGGGCTCGTAGAAGAGGTGAGTGGATCAGGCAACCTGGGGAGTTTTCACACAGCAGGGCAAATCCCAATTCAGGATGCCCCATTAATAGGTAAACTAACCCCCCCCCCCCCCCATTAAGAGGTAAACTAACCCCCCCCCCCCCCAAGAGTCTTATAGACTCGCGGGAGGTGTTACTTTTTAAAAGTTGACTATCAGTCTATATATTTTTTTTAAAATTATAAAAATATAAAAGGTAATTTAATAAGGATGCAAACCACTGCATTATTATTAATGACTTGCTCACCTTAAAGTGGCTCAAAACCCACGCCGATCGGCCCGGGAATCTATAAGATTCCTGGGCTGATCTATTCCCTCCCCCCTGGGGCATCCAAAATCGGGATGCCCCACTGTGTGAAACCCCCCCAGGTCGCCCCATTCACTTACCTCGTTTTCCGGTCCCACAGAGCCGCATACCCGCTAGCAGGCATCGGTGAATGGCGGGCACGCTCCCTGATAGAGGGAAGCAGGGGATGCGTCCGCCAGCGCACTTGAGCGCACTAATTGGACGAGCGGCCACGTATGTGCCGTAGGACTGGGAGGAGGTGAGTTTGTTGGGGCAATCTGGGGGGTGTCACACAACGGGGCTCCCCCGATCAGGGTGCCCCGGGGGAAAGGACCAAAACCCAGGAAGGTGTTGCATATATATATATATATATATATATATATATATGTCAGTCATTATTAAGGATGCAAACCACTGCATTATTATTAGTGACATACTAACCTTAACAGGCCGCCAGCTCCCAGACATCTCGCTTGCGCGCTACCATCTTGCCACATATCGGGAGTATGTATCCCACAATCCTCCCTGGTGCAGCCTTTGACACTCCTGGTGAGCTGGTCCCTCACAGAGAGCGGCCGGCTTCTCTTACTTCGGGAGAGGCGGCACAGTCAGCGGGAGGTGTTGGAGCTGGTGTCGGACGGTGACTGGCATCACCGGCCAGTAGTTTGCAGCTTCCCATTTATTCATGGAGCGAAGCCGAACCCAGAAGCAGCCGCACAGCCAACATCAGTCGGCCGTGTGGCTGCAGGGGCATCGCCCTTCGCTCGAAAGGTGAGTAAGCCCTCCGGGCTTTTATTTATTTCAGACTGTTGGTCCACTTTAAAGCAAGCTAAAATACACCTGGCTGTAGAATCTTAAAGACTCCAGGGTCGCGTCCAAACTCTGGATTTTACCAAACACTCAATTTAATTCAATTTATTGTTTGGCAAGTACATCAGAGATGAACACGGAATTCTTTCTGGCATATACACAGTGCAACAAATAATTACAATTGACTTAGAAAACAGTACAGAGATACAGATGCTCATAAATAGTGCAAGTGATACCGGCTAATACAACCTCCTTTACTCGCCTGTGAATTCAGTCCCTCGGCACATGCGCAGGCCTCCAGTGGCATCCCCAGCACCCCTCCATCCAATTCGTGCAACCTCACCTCTCTGGTTTTGGTCCACTTTAAGAGTGGCCATGTCCACAATGATCAGTCCCTGCAATGCTAAAGCCTCAACTCTGGACACGCTATGGAGGGATCAGGGGCCAACCAGGGGGGTCGGTTATATCCCGGGTTGAGTTTTGGGCCCCAGTCTGCCACTGATGGCGGGTGATGAGTGTTCCTACTCCCTACTACCACCTACCTACCCAACTATCTGCCCTCCTAACTCTATGTCTACCCACACACATGCCTACCTATGTGCTCAACCTCCTACATACCCATGGCTCAAAACAAAAATATATAAGATTCCCTTACCCCAGGGCATGCAAAATCGGGATGCCCCGCTGTGTGAGACCCCGCAGGTTCACTCACCTCTGTTCCCACTCCAACGCCACATGTGCGGGCCGCAGCTGCATCCCCGATATCCCTCTAGCAGGGCGCGTGCCAACGCCAGGCATTTGTGAATGGGCGGCGTGGGCACGCTCCCTGTTAAAGGAAAGCGAGGGGTACGCCCACCAGCGTGCTCGGAGCCGCCGGACTTAGACGAAGGCTTAGACGGCGTGGCGTTGGCGGCTCTGAGCGCACTGATTGGACGAGCACACGCGCCATAGGAACGGGAAGAGGTGAGTTTGTTGGGGCGATCTGGTGGGTTTCACACAGCTGAGGAAAGGACCAAAACCCAGGATAGTCAAATTGTTTTGACTATCCTGGGTTTTAGTCCTTTCCAATCGGGGATGCCCCGCTGTGTGAAAGCCCCAGGACGTCGCAGCCAACTCCAAATCTTGCCCGGTCCCACGACGCGTCTAAGAGCAGCTGCCTCCCTCTAACAGGGAGCGTGCCCGTGCTGGCCATTCACAAATGCTTCCCTGCTAGAGGGAAGCGGAGGATGCGGGCGTCAGAGCCGCTTCTCTTAGACACACCATGAGACCGGGAAGAGGTAAGTTGGCTGCTGCGATCTGGGGAGAGGGGGGGGCGGGTTCACACAGGGGTGATCGGGGGTGCCCCCGGGAAAAGGACCAAAACCCAGGATAGTCAAAATCCTGGCTTTTGGTACACTTTAAGATTTTTTTTGTTTCCTTCCGGTAGAGTTTCATTTTAAGGGATGCAAATACATCCCAAATAAAATGGAAAATACATTCTGGTGGGTTGTAAATCTCCAGCAGCGGTAAGAGCGCAGAGACCCCCCATCCGTCCACCCTGGGCCTGCAGACAGGGGAGGGTCTCAGTGGATTGCGCGCTCCTCCGGCTGATATGGGAAATTTGTAAGAAAATCTGGATCTCCGCGTAATCTAATTTGTGGTCACCTAACGCTAAAATGCCGCGTGCGGGATACGTCCAGCCATGCCGAGTCCTTCGCCGCCTGTGAAGTTGCGCGCCTTCATTAGAGCTCCTTCCTGCAGCTGGATCTCCGAGCTCACCAGGGATATTGCGTTTCTTCATCTGCCCCGGCCAAGTTACAGAGGAAATCCTTAATTTGAAGACTCCTCTAACCTACTTTTTCTTAAAGATTTTAACATTAGGAAGTTGCTTACCTTGGGAGAATCACACACACACCGTCCCTCCTCTGCCCTGAGCAAAACAAATCACTCTCACCAGCATCTATGTATTTATTTTATTTTTTGCCTGTTAAAGCGGACCTTCACCCACCCTGAATAAGAGCCTCTCTTATATGTTTCCCCACCCTGTACATACAGATTGCTCACATTAAAAGTCATCCTACCTGCATCTACTGCATTTTCTGAGCCTTTAAACATCCAAGATGGCGGCTCATCAGGCTGCCTGCAAACAGGAAGTTTTTCTCTGACTGTGTCGCTCTGCATTCTGGGATTGCTGTCCTTTTCCTGACCCCAGCTCTGCTCTGTCTGAGCAAAGCACAGATTCCCAGGCTGATCGATTTCCCCCCCCCCCCCCCCGGGTCATCCAAAATTGGGATGGCCCGCTGTGTGAAGCCCCCCAGGTCACCCCATACACTTGCCCTTTTTCCAGTGCGCGAGCCGCGAGCGCGACCGCATCCCCACTATCCCTCTAGCAGGGCGCATGCCCGCACCAGGCATTTGTGAATGGCCCGCGCAGGCACGCTCCCTGTTAGAGGGTAGCAGGGGATGCGACCGCCAGTACGCTTGGAGACGCTCACCTTAGATGAAGGGATGTCAGCGTATCTGAGCGTGCTGATGGGACGAGCGGCCGCACAGGCACCGTAGGCCCAGAAATAGGTGAATTCGTTTTGCCGACCTGAGGGGTTTCACACAGCGGGGCACCTGATGGGGGTGCCCTGGGGGCAAGGACCAAAACCTAGAATAGTCAAATTCCTGGGTTTTGGTCCACTTTAATGATTCATGAGCATGTTCTAGTGTAGTCACTAATATAGTGTTTTTGGAGGAGTGTTGTTCACAAGTCCTAGGATGTGAAAAATGCAGAGGTAAAATTCCATGTGTGCATAAGCACTCAATGGCCACTATTAGCATTATTACTATTGCTTGGTGTTGGAGCCCTGTTACAGCTTTGTTCCAGCACTGCAGGACAGGCATCAGGTAAGAGACACATGGGACAGGCATCAGGTAAGCTGCTTGCTACCTTATTATTGCCGTTTGCCTGGACTTTCCCTTTAATATTGCAGGCCTCATGTGCTGGGTGGTGAGGGAGACATCAGCATGATGTGTGGTCTGTGCCACGACATGTTCAGTTCGGATAACCATGTTTCTAGAATTCTGAGAAGCGCTCTTTCCCCTCAATTACTTCTGCCTGCAACTGTTACTTTCTGATACGTTTTGGCACCACTATCCCATTGGGGACATCCTGCTCCGTCGACATTTGTGCCGAGTCCTACCCATAAAGTTCAGCGCTTGGCTAGTTTTTGCCATACAGGTGGGAAACGCGTTGTGTTCAGTGTCACCGGGGGACTGACCTAGTCTTTGCCTTTTTCCGCCGGGAACCAGCACAATTACTTTTTTTTTTTTTCCTCGTCTTTTTAATTTCTGGAATTCTTCCTCGGCAGAGCAGTTGCGAGACCTCTAAATTATTCTCCAGTCTAGCTTTGCTGATCATAAGCCAACTGCCGACCAAGATTTAAATGATCGAAAAGCTTTGCTTTTTGTTTTGTTTAAAACAGGTCAGATGCCCAGGAATGCAGTCAAATTATAATGGCCGCCAAGTGCCGGAAGATGTTAAAAGAGAGAGAGAGAGAAAAATGAGCCCTGAGCTTTGAAAGAGGGACAGGGAAAGAAATGGAGATTTAGGCAGGCCCCCGAGGCCAGGTTACAGATTCCTACACGTATTAACAGCTAGGTTTGATGTTTATGTCCACGAGACTAATCGTTTCTTGCTTTGAATCACCTTTAAACGTAATAACGAATCTCCGGCAGAGCTACCTTGGGATTTTTTTTTTGCTCATCTTTATTTCTTAAAGTGGACCAAGACCCACGCCGATCAAGCTGAAAATCTATAAAATTCCTGGGCCGATCTACCCCCCCCTCCCCGGAGCATCCGAAATCGGGATGCCCCGCTGTGTGATAATTCCCAGGTCGCCCCATTCACTTCATTCCCGGTCCAACGAGCCGGGGCCACATCCCCGCTATCCCTCTAGCAGGCCACATGCCCACGCCAGGCATTTGTGAATGGGCACACTTCCTGTTAGAGGGAAGTGGAAGATGCGGCCGTCAGCGCTGCTCTTAGACGAAGGCTTAGATGACATGATGTCAGCAGCTCCAAGCACACTGACTGTACGAGCGACCGCAAATGTGTTACAGAGTTTACAATAATTATTCTGAATACAAGATACTACAGGAGAGAAAGCCTGGCCCTTGCGAGGTTAAAATATTCCAAGTATACAGAACGTCCTGTTCCAGAATATTCCCTACACATGGGTTATACATCCACAAGTTGGCGCTGGACTGCAGAAAAAGACTTGTGGCCACTCCCGGCCCCTTAAATAGCTAGGAACCTCCCACTAATTCCCAGATTCTTTCTGCAGTCTGGACTGCGAAGATGAAGATGGCTCTCTTCTGCGCAGGGAGTGGGCTTTGCCTAGGGCCCTGCAGGCTTTTTTCCACCCGTTCTGGACCCACTGCCTCCCAGCCACGGCTGACGGTTCGGGTGAAGGTAGGACAGCACTAGGGTCAGGTGCTGAAGGTGCGTTGCTCCGTTCTGCAAGACCCTGTACCAAAGGGTAGTCGGCGACAGGCTTTTTATGGTGAGCCTCATTGGGATGCCCCCAGCCCCTTTATCTTGTGATATTTGTCCCTCCTCCCCCCCCCCTTACTTTCCACGCTGCTGGTTGTGCAGGACCCCTTCACTTGTACGGCGCTCCGCGGTGGTCGGCACTTTTACTGTGTTTTTTGTTTAACTGTCATGGCGCCCGCGCGTCACATGGCTTGTATTCCAAGTATGTCACACACCCCGCATAACAGCGCGGCCTGGCCAAGTGAAACAAACATGCACACCAACACTCACACCATCAAAGCAACTGACAGTAAGATCAAGGTGAAATAATGAGGGACAGCCCCCCCCCCCCCAATGATCCAGGGACAGGGAGCAACGGACAGGGGGGACACCACAGCCACATAATGCGGCGCAGGGACTACACGGACAGGGCATCCCAAACCAGGATCCCAAACCTGGTATCTGCCTACCCCTAGGTGGGGGTCTCACGGAGGAGCATAGCTCCTAATTAGTACACCACTAGGGTGTCACCTACCATCGCCCGGACCTACAGCCGAGACTAGGAGGCATAGGTAATCAATAAGACAAGGTCCGGGCAGAAATAGAGGAATAAAATGGCCGGGTGTAAACCCGGCTTACCTGCAAAGAAGGAGACAGCCATCTTCTGACTTGCTCGCCGTCTGCAGAGACGATTACTGGGGAATGTGTGGGAGGTCCCAGGTATTTATGGACTGGGAGGGGCTCCTTTTTTTTCCTGTCATCTCTGCAAAGTTCGCCCTCTACTGGCCATAACCCACATGTCATGAATATTGGAAGCGGGGTGTGTGACATACTTATAATACCCATTTTACAGGTGAGTAATCACAAAATTGTATTTTTCACGCTCTTCGGGGGGGGGGGGGGGGGCGGGTACCGCGGTTGACGCGTTCCGTGTCATGCGCCCGCGGCCCGCCCCTCTAGGTACTGCTGTCGGCGCCATTTTGTGGCACTTCCATTGCGGTGCTGTGACGCGGTTGGTGATCGGCTTATCTGTGTGCTTGCCGGCTTGGTCTGTGAGTCCCTTACGGGGGTTTTTATCTTTGGTTATTATTGTATGGCTAGGGATGCTTATGGTGTACATTATTGTGTCTTGCAGGCGGGTGACTGTGGCTCTCTCGGCCCTGCCTATTGCCAATCTCCCACTTCCCCTAGCGGGTTTTGGGGGGCATCCCAAATAGGGTGGCTGTTTAGCTGTGTCCCTGTTCTGATTATTGTGCATACTTTTGTTAAAATCACCATATGGAGGCTTCTGGGGATAATGTGCTTGGGGTTCCTTCCGGACAAGCCTGGCTGTGTGTTGCGTGTGGGGTTTCCCCTATAAGGGAAGATGTCATGGTTTGTGTAATCTGCGCCCAGCAGGTACTTGCGCTGCAGTCTGGGTCGCCTGCTACGGGCCCTGGTGCGGCGCCCCCTCTGGCTTCACCTACCCCCCTACGCTTGCATTTGACCCCAGCGAGGGGCATACTAGCGGTGAATCTCAATCGGATTTGGCTGCACAGGTGGCCAGCATTGAAAAGCATATTGCTGGGTCGGGCCCGCGTAAGGCTTCTGCCAAGAAGCGGCATCTATCCCCCGCTGTTTCCCTCTTCCCTGTTGAGGCTGTGGAATTTTTTGACATCTCGGGTTATGATCCCCTTGAGGAGGGGGAAGTGTTCTCTGATTCAGAATCATCTGAGGAACAACCTAGGGTGTATGGTGATACCGGGTCTCCTTTTGGAGAAGACCAATGGTCCTCAGATGACACTGATAGGTTGTTGTCTCACATTTTTGAGGTGCTTTGTATTTCCCCTCCTGCCGTGGCCCCGCAGCAGCAGGGTGAGCTTTTTCATACAGTGAAGCCACGCTTGGAGTTTCCTGAGCAGACTCACTTTAATAATCTTGTGCTCAAGGAATGACAACGGCCTAGCAAGCTACCTGGGGTGCCCAAGAGTTGGGACAAGAGGTATCCCTTTCCTGCTGATGTGATTAAGCGTTGGTCATGTCCTCCTGAGGTGGACGCGCCCGTTCTGGGGTTATCAAATACATCTGTCATGCATTCTCCTGACACTACTACCCTGCGGGATGGTGAGGACCGCCGCATGGACCAGCTGGCTTGTCATGCCTTTGCCTGTGTAGGGACTGCGCTGCGCCCGGTTTGTGCCTCTGCCATTACAGCTATTGCTATTAAAGTGGACCAACACCCAGGGGTGATCGGCCCAGGAATCTATAAGATAGATAGTGAAAATCCTGGGTGTTGGTCAACTTTAAAGGACTGCTTAAGAGTCTCTTAGACGGGGCTTCTGATGTTCTGCTATGGATGATACCATTAGAATGTGTGAGAGGACGTCTGCTCTGTTGGTGGCTATAGGTCGCTCTGTCTGGCTGCGTCAGTGGGTAGCTGATAACGCTGCTAAGAAGGCTCTCACTGGTTTTCCCTTTAAGGGGCTGCGCCTCTTTGGTGAACGCTTGGACTTGTTTGCCAGGGGTGGTAGGTTATCTCAACGTAGGAGGCCTTCTCGGCCCTTTCGGGGGACTGGTGCCTCTCTTCCCCTCCTTCCGCGCTTCCAGGGCTGGTCTAGGAGCTTCCTTTGCTGGAGCACGTGGAGATTATTGGGGCAGGGGCAGAGGATGTGGCCGCCCCGGCCTCTTCTGGGGTCCCAAGCCCAAATCCTCCCCTAAGCCCCCTCAGGCATGAGGAGGCACCCTCACCCATCCGGGTAGGGGGACGGCTTCGGTTCTTTGCTCACGTCTGGAGGCGACGTGTAGCAGACAGATGGATCCAGAAGGTGGGGCCTGGCCGCCCCCAAGATTCCTCAGATCCCGGATGGCTCAAAACCCCCGGTCAGCTCAGGGCCTGCGCCTTGCGATCCAAAACCTTCTGGAGTTGGGGGTCATCTGCCCTGTACCTTTCAGGGAAAGGGGCAGAGGCTTCTATTCCAATCTCTTCACGGTCCCCAAAAAGGATGGGTCCCACAGGCCCATCTTGGATTTGAAGTGTCTCAACAAGTTTGTTAGATTCAAGCATTTTCGCATGGAGACCCTGCGCTCAGCTGTCAATTCACTGCCCCCAGGCGACTTCATGACCTCAGTAGACATCAAGGACGCTTACCTTCATGTACCAATCTTTCCAGGTCACCTGAAATTTCTCAGGTTTGCTCTGGGAGATCAGCATTATCAATTAGTGGCACTGCCTTTCGTATCGCCTCTGCCCCCAGGGTATTCACCAAGGTGCTGGCGGGCGTGATGGCTCTGCTGAGAGCTCAGGGCATTCGCATTCTCCCTTATCTGGACGACATTCTGATCTCGTCCCAGTCTTTCCATCAGGCAGGGCTGGATACCCAGGTGGTGGTGACCACACTAGAGTCATTCGGCTGGGTGATCAACCATCCCAAGTCTTCTCTGTTCCCGTCTCTGGTGAGGTCCTTTCTGGGCATGACTCTGGATACACCTCAGGTCAAGGTTTTTCTCCCCCAACAGAAGGTGGAGAGTCTTCAAGCTTAGGCCCAGTTTCTTCTTTCTTGTCCTCATCCCTCCATCCGGCAGGGGATGCAACTGGTGGGCTTGATGGTGTCTTGCTTCGAGGCGGTACCCTATGCTCAGTTTCACATGAGACCTCTGCAGCTGCACCTCTTATCAGTGTGGGATCAGGACCCTGTGTCCCTGGATCAGGTGTTTGCTCAGTCCCCCCTGCCCAGACGGTCCTTCTCGTGGTGGCTGGACTCAAATAAACCTCTTGGTGAGCAGAACCTTTCTGTCCCCTTGCTGGAAGACTGTAACAACGGATTCCAGTCTGACAAGCTAGGGGGTTTCTGGAAGTCCTTGAAATTCCAGGGTCAGTGGGGCCCCCAGGAGGCCCATACTCCTATCAACATTTTGGAACTGAGGGCGGTAAGGTTGGTTCCCGCCCAATTGACCCCTCAACTTCGGGGTCGGGCTGTTCAGATCCGCTCGGACAACCAGACGCCAGTTGCCTACATGAATCATCAGGGAGGGACTCGGAGCAAGAGGGCCCTCAAGGAAGTGTCTCATACTGTCATGCGCGGAGGAGAATGTTCCCTGCATCTCGGCAGTGTACATCCCGGGGGTGGAAAATCTGGAGGCGGACTCCCTGAGCAGGGGGACTTCTCGTCTGGGAGAATGGTCCCTCAGCAGCAGGGTGTTTCGCTCTCTGTGTCACCGCTGGGGTCAGCCGGATGTGGATCTGTTTGCGTCCCGTCACAATCACAAACTTCCAGTCTTTGTCTCTCTGTCCCAGGATCCTCTGGCCTTGGCCATGGATGCCCTAGCATTGTCTTGGAATAGCTTTCAGCTCTTCTATGTGTTCCCTCCATTTCCTCGGCTGGGCAGGGTGCTGCGCAAGATAGCCCAGGAGGGGGTGCCAACCATCCTGGTGGCTCCCTGTTGGCCAAGAAGGGTGTGGTTCACAGACATCGTGCAGTTGGCAGTAGATCAGTACATCCTGCCCGAGGACCCAGACCTGCTCACTCAGGGGCAGCTGTGCCATCCTAATTTACAAACGCTGGCTTTGACGGCTTGGCTGCTGAAACCTCCATCTTGATGGAAAAGGGGTTACCTGCCTCTGTGGTTGACACCATGATTAGGGCTAGGAAGAAGTCCTCGTCCATTATCTATTGCAGGGTCTGGCATGCTTACATTGCATGGTGTGAGTCTGTCTTTTTTCCCTGTAGGGTGTTTTCTATTCTCAGGATTCTGGAATTCTTGCAGCATGGTTTGGATTTGGGCCTTCAACTTAGTACCCTCAAGGGCCATGTTTCAGCCTTGGCTATTTTCTTCCAGAGGTCTTTTGCCAACCACCGTTTGGTTAAGACTTTTTTCCAGGGGGTTACTCACGTGCGCCCGCCATGTAAGCCTATGTTACCAGTCTGGTGAATTTGGTTTTATCTGCTTTGCAGGGACCTCCTTTTGATCCTCTACATGAGGCTGCTTTGCCTATTTTGACTCTTAAGGTAGCCTTTTTGGTGGCTATCACTTCTGTTAGGCGTGTTTCTGAGTTGGCGGCGCTTTCCATTAAACCTCCTTACTTTGAGAGACACCAGGACAAGGTGGTGTTTCGGTTCAAGCCAGATTTCTTGCCTAAGGTTGTGTCTGCATTTCATCTCAATCAGGACATTGTCTTGCCTTCCTTGTGTCCTAATCCTAGTAACCCTAAGGAGAGGGTATTACATTCTCTGGACGTGGTTAGGACTTTAAAATTTTATCTGGTTGCTACTGAATCCTTCAGGAAGACTGATGCTCTTTTTGTTCTTCCTTCTGGACCTAGGAAGGGTTTGCCTCTGGCTAAATCCACCATCAGTAAGTGGATTCGTCAGGCGGTGATACAAGCCTATTCTGCTAAGGGGAAGGAGCCTCCCTTCCGCCTTACTGCTCATTCTACTCGTGCTATTGGTGCCTCTTGGGCCTCTCTGCACCAGGCTTCTGTTGAACAAGTTTGCAAGGCCGCTATTTGGTCTTCTGTTCATACTTTTTCAAAGTTTTACAAGGTTGATGTTAGGGCCTCAACGGATGCTGCTTTTGGCCGCAAAGTTCTGCAGGCGGTAGTGGTTTAAACTGCCCACCGTTACTTTGGGAATCCCACCCTACCTTACGGACACTGCTATTGGATGTCCCATGTGTAAGGAATATTCTGGAACAGGACGTGCTGTATACTTGGAGTAATACAATTCTGTGAGTACTCACCTGTAGAATTGGTATTATAGGTATACAGCAAGTCCTGTTCCACCCCGCCCTTTGTTATCATTGTTCTTGGTTACCTCTGTATGGTGATTGTTCATTTTGGATTCTTATTCATTTTTGATTCTCCCGGCTTCTTGTTAACTGCTTGTCAATACTGGGAATTAGTGGGAGGTTCCTGGCTATTTAAGGGGCCGGGAGTGGCCACAAGTCTTTTTCTGCAGTCCAGCGCCATCTTGTGGATGTATAACCCATGTGTAAGGAATATTCTGGAACAGGACATGCTGTATACCTATAATACCAATTCTACAGGTGAGTACTCACAGAATTGTATTTTTCATTATTGTGATCAAGGTTCTGAGCTTATCTGTTTTTTTTGTTTTGTTAGTAATTCTATGTTAAAAAAGAAACCATTATTTTCTAGCAAAAATGTGTTTACATTAGCAACGTACAGGAACTGGTGAGTTTGGTGTACGGAGCAGAGACTTCCTGACTCTGGCTTGCTAATCATGTGATTGGCTGAGGCAGAGACGATGCCCCACACTACTGAGCTCACAGGTATAAACACAGGTATTTTCACTTGGGGAGGTCATTACTTCTTGATTTTTACAAGCCTTGCTTTGTGGGGGGAGGGGAGCTCAACCCTGTGCGTTTTAAAGGAGGACCAATCATCAGGATTTACACTATCCTGTTGACTGGTTTCTGGGGTATCCCAGTTTTGAATGCCCCACTGTTTGACACCCTCCAGATCTCCTCCACAGTGCATGTGCGGGCTCTCATCCAATCACCACTTTATGCTGTGCACACCTATGCACGGCATAAAGCCATTGTACAGAACGGAGTGGTGGCAGCCACACCCCTGAGTTTTCTGTGGAGTGCGAGCCCCCCCCCCCCGTGCCCAGCATAGCTGAATGAGGGAGCGTGTACATCTTCATGTATGCGTCCACTGCCCTCTACCGCAATTAGGGATCGGTGGAAAGGTAAGAAGTTTCCGTGCAATCTGGGGGGGGAGGTGGGGGTTCATACAGAGGGGCATACAGATTTGGGATTCCCCAGGTGCACCTAGTCGGCCGTCCAGACTGGCCGGTGATTTGTGGCCGGACTCTAGGCAAAGTGCATATTCAGCAGCTCACATCCTAATGGCTGCCCTATCTCTTCCTGTCAGCACACAGCTGCTCCTGGAAGTTGAAACAAGGCAAAGAGTAGTTGAACACTCCCTGAATGCCTTTGCCATAGACCACCAATTATAGGTTTCAACTGGTGGTCTATAATGCCGCCCCCGTTTTTCAGCTCAGTAAGAACGAGCACACTAGTATTATGCAGCCTGAGCCGGCACAGCCTTTCTCCCCTCCTTGTGCCTTCCATCCTCTTCCCACTGTATTGAACTTTGTAGTATCTACCCTGTTTCCCCGAAAATAAGACAGTGTCTTATATTAATTTTTGCTCCCAAAGATGCGCTAGGTCTTATTTTCAGGGGATGTCTTACATTTTTCCATGAAGAAGAATTCACATGCATTCACAAAAAAAGGAAATTTATTAACTGTTAAACAGTAGTAGTTGCCATAACAAACCAGCATAACCAGACAAAATGTGACTCCTGTCAAAATTTCATGTTACCCCCCCCGATCCTCCTGTCCCAATTTACCCCCCTTCTCCTGTACTACCGGTAGTGGCATATGTGGGGAATCCAAAACATACAACCCCCCCTCCTCATCATCAGTGGGTGAAGGTGGGGGAGGTGGGGGTACAGTCTAGAGAATCCAGGGAATTCTCTAGTTTCCATCCCCCCCTCCCCTCACTTCACCTGGCATTTCCTTCATAGAAATTCTTTTTTTTTTCTTCTTCACAGTCTGCTGCCACTACTCACTAACTTACTGTCAGAGAGCGAGCAGCAGACAGCAGCTTTCACTTTGGTGGCGGCCGCTTTGACGAGTGACGTCCCCCAGTGACGTCCCCCTATGCGCAACGTCAGGGGCGTCACTCGTCATCAGAGAGAGCCAGCCGCAGCTGACTGAGGTCTCTTGCTGCGGGGGGAGGTCTTATTTTCGGGGGAGGTCGTATATTTAGCCTTCATGCTAAAAGCACAGTAGGCCTTATTTTCGGAGTAGGTCTTATTTTCGGGGAAACACGGTAGTTTGTCATAGTCTCTGTACTGTATGTTTTACCTGTACAGTGCTACAGGAGAAGGTGGTGCTATTTTAATAAACGATAATAATAATAAAAAACACCATATGTTATATTTGGTATCTATGGTCACTGATAAAAGGATCTGTATTCCTGAAGCCTTTTCAGCCATTCAGAGTTTATTTACTAGAGCGTTTAGGGTCATCAACTTCTTGCTCTTTTGGTCGGGCTTGGGTCTTCTGATTTCCCTTTTGTATTTTGAATAAAAATGTGATTTATAAACATTATTAGAATAATGGACTGGCCAGCCTTTGATTCAATAAATCGGCCACTAACCATGACCCTCCCGATGGGGCATCCAAAATTGGGATGCCCTCTGTGTGAATACCCCCCCAGGCCGCCCCATACACTTACCTTGTTTCCCCGTCCAACAGCAGATACGCAAGTCGCGGCCACATCCCCGCTATCCCTCTAGCAGGGTGTGTGCCCACGCCAGACATTCGTGAACAGCCGGTGCGGGTGCGCTCCCTGTTAGAGGGAAGCGGGGGATGCGTCTGCCAGCGCGCTCGGAGCTGCTGCCTTTAGACGAAGTCTTAGACAACGTGACATCAGTGGCTACGAGCGTGCTGATTGGACGAGCGGCTGCGCATGTGCCGTACGACTGGGAAGAGTTGAGTTGCACTCAGCGATCTGGGGGGGGTTCACACATCCTGATCGGGGTGTCTCTGGGGGAAGGGACCAAAGCCCAGGATAGTCAAAATCCTTGGTTTTGGTTCACTTTAAAATAAAGAACCCTTCTGATTAAAGAATTTTATGGGGCGAATTGGGTGTTTCACACAGGGATGCAACCTGGGAAAGTCAAACTCCTGGGTTTTGTTCTGCTATAGCCTTCGTTCACACCTGTTCGGTCCTGCATACGTTTCTGTGTTCGCTGCAGACGCAGCGGTACCACAAAAAATATATGTCAATGGCACCTCTATGACACACCTCTCCGGTGCGGCAGAGAGGGGAAAACATGACCGCCAAATATTCTGCCTGCTGCGTCTTGCCTGCAAACGCACTCCTTGAACTAGGGATATTGTAACACGCATGCGCAAATGCAAATAAAAATGCAGACAAAAAAAACATGAATGCAAAATGCAGGCTGCAAACGTGGCCGAAAAGCTGTAAATGTAGCCTTAATTGTTGATCCAACCTCTTGTCTCCGTGGAAATGGGGGGACGCAGAAATATCCTGGGAGACGTGGCGCACCGACCTGTAACTCCATCCCAGTGAGCAGTTAACTAGATATCGGAGGCCAGAACGTATGTGTTTGGGTGAATGGTTGTCATGTCTAAAATGCTCATTGAATCTATGCAACTGAAATGGGTGCTTGAGGCACCCCGAAGTGATATGCAACTTGTATTGATGTTTGTTGAACTGCAATAAAAAGAAACTTTAAAAAAAAAAAAAACTTGTCTCCACCCTTCTCCTGTGAATTGGAAGCTCACAAGAGCCCATACTTCTAATGTACTGCTGTATCAATGTGTGTTTGCTATTATTTCATATTATAAGTATATTATTTTTGTTTTTACCGTAACTATAACTTTTACGTTGTACAGTGGCACAAGTGGTGCCCTTGTTAGCGAGTAGCCGGGGATGCAGCTGTCATCGCGCTCGGAGCCGCTGGCCTTAGGCGAAGCCTTAGACAACGCCACGGCAGCGGCTCCGATCACCGTAGGACTGGGAAGAGGCGAATTAGCATCGGCGATCTGGGGGTTTTCACGCAGCGGGGCCCGGGGGGAAAGGACCGAAATCCAGGATAGTCAAAATCCTGGGTTTTGGTCCACTTTAAAAGCAAAATTTTATGGTTGCTAGTATTTTTCAAACTGAATACGAAGACTAACCAAGTCCTTTGTCCGCAGGGTTCCTGGAGTTCCTGTGAAAGAAAGGGTACGGGTTTCTCAAAACTGGAAAAATGGCCGCTGCCATCGCCAAACATTACTCAAATGGAAACGCAAGCAAGTATTTTTTTTCTTTTTTTTACTCTTTTGTGAATATTTGGTATAGAGACTCTCATTCCAATGGAGGGCACCTTAAAGCGTAAGTCCACTTTCGATGTGTATATCTTTTAGTACTGCAGAAAATTAGGCTCATGGAACCTCCTGTATTTGGTGTTTTGTGTCTATGACCAATATTAATTTGAACACTTGTAAACACTTAGAGAACACTTTTTATATTATTATTCTTCATATATAAATGTTCTCACTTATTGTACATACTTTTACACTTATTGAATATTAGGATTTGTGATTGTATGAAATGAATATGAATTGCTGTCTTGTGGATTATGCATTGTCACTTTAATTAATTAAGATTTAGTGGGGGGCCCCCCCTCTCCTCCTTTTTTTTTGGGGAGGGATTTTTTGTGCCGGCACAAAAATAGTTGATATTTGTGGTCTTTCTTATACGTATTGATATATTAGGAGTTTCCCAGGTAATTTTGCTGCGTTGGCAGCACTGGATGTATCTTGGGGATAGGCAGCGTTTTTAATGTGTTTGTATTGTGTGTTATGTCTCTGTTTTCTTGATCTAATGTGATTTTGAATAAAAAGTATTTTATTACAATTGATTGAATTGGTGCTGCTGTTGTTTGGGTTTCTGGACTAGGTTCCATGAGCCTAATTTTCTGCAGTATTTCGTTGTTTACAGTGTAGCACAGCACTATTAATTGTGGGCGGTGCACCACTGTGGTGGAATTATATCTTTTAGTACCAAAACAATGTGCTTGGTGTGCTGATCTAGTATTTTTTTTTTTATATTACTTTTTTCTTCCAATCCATTCCAGACCCTTCCTACACTTGGGATTACCTCCTTGCCGATTGGCTGTGACTGCAAGACAAAAAAGGCGTGGCCCCTCCCGGCCCCATAAGTAGCAGCTGCCACCAAACCTAGATCAGTGTCACTCTTGCAGTTGCAAGTGGCTGTGATTTGTAAAGCTGCCACCTGGTCTTCGGTTCATACATTTACCAAATTTTACATGGTAGATGTTAGAGCTTCAGCTGACGCTGTGGTTGGGCGAAAATTCTTCAGGCGGTAGTGAAATGA
The DNA here is from genome assembly GCA_027917425.1 of Gastrophryne carolinensis. Taxonomy (NCBI): domain Eukaryota; kingdom Metazoa; phylum Chordata; class Amphibia; order Anura; family Microhylidae; genus Gastrophryne; species Gastrophryne carolinensis. The sequence goes on from CM051235.1 coordinate 600,524,573, forward strand.
ACTACCTGCCGTTCTACGCTGGGGATCTCGCCCATAGATGGCGCTGCTTTTGGAGATCCCAAGTTTAAGGAGGGTCTGGAATGGATTGGAAGAAAAAACGCAATTCTGTGAGTACTCACCTGTAGAATTGGTTTTTCTGGGAATCCATTCCAGACCCTCCGGCCCACTCTTTTTGGGTCATGATCTATAGTTTGATGCTTTTTTTATGGTGTTTAGTCCATTTATTATTTTCTTTTTTTTGCATTAGAAAAGGGAAAAAAAAAAATAAAAAGTGAAGTTATGTCTTGAGAGAATTCAGGCGGAGTTCGGTGTGAAGTAACATGGACGCCTGTTTAGGGCCTCTGATTTATGTTTTACTGCTTTTTAAAGCAGACCTTCACTCAGAGTAAGAGTCTATCTTATATGTTTCCCACACCCTGTACATACAGATTGCTCACATTAATCCGGACCTTCACTCAGAGTAAGAGCCTATCTTATATGTTTCCCACACCCTGTACATACAGATTGCTCACATTAATCCGGACCTTCACTCAGAGTAAGAGTCTATCTTATATGTTTCCAACACCCTGTACATACAGATTGCTCACATTAATCCGGACCTTCACTCAGAGTAAGAGTCTATCTTATATGTGTCCAACACCCTGTACATACAGATTGCTCACATTAATCCGGACCTTCACTCAGAGTAAGAGTCTATCTTATATGTTTCCAACACCCTGTACATACAGATTGCCCACATTAATCCGGACCTTCACTCAGAGTAAGAGTCTATCTTATATGTTTCCAACACCCTGTACATACAGATTGCTCACATTAATCCGGACCTTCACTCAGAGTAAGAGTCTATCTTATATGTGTCCAACACCCTGTACATACAGATTGCTCACATTAATCCGGACCTTCACTCAGAGTAAGAGTCTATCTTATATGTTTCCAACACCCTGTACATACAGATTGCCCACATTAATCCGGACCTTCACTCAGAGTAAGAGTCTATCTTATGTTTCCAACACCCTGTACATACAGATTGCCCACATTAATCCGGACCTTCACTCAGAGTAAGAGTCTATCTTATGTTTCCAACACCCTGTACATACAGATTGCCCACCTTAAAAATCATCCTACCTGCATCTAGTGCATGTTATGAGCCTTTAAACATCCAAGATGGCGGATTATGGAAGCCGCCATCTTATCAGGCAGCCTGCAAACAGGAAGTGCCTCCTAACTGTGCTGCTCTGCATTCTGGGATTGCTGACCTTTTCCAGAGCACAGCTCTGCTCTGTGTGAGCAAAGCACAGCTATAACCCGCCCCCCTGTACCTTATCCCACTCTCCTCTCCTCAGTAAGTGTGATGCTTATGAGTCAAGATGGCGACGGCCGTATCCTAAATTCCTGAACTGAGTTGCAGCCCAGTGGTGGAAAGAATAATAATTGATTGACTAAAAACTTACTATATATTATTTTGAGATGCTGCGGAATCTTTTTTTAAGAGTTTGGTCTTTACATTAAATCACGCAGAAGGTCCGGTTTAAGTACTGATCTAGGTCAGGAGGCAGCTGCTACTTATGGGGCCGGGAGGGGCCGCGCCTTTTTTGTCTCGCAGTCACATCCAATCGGCAAGGAGGTAATCCCAAGTGTAAGGAGGGTCTGGAATGGATTCCCAGAAAAAAAAAACAATTCTACAGGTGAGTACTCACAGAATTGCATTTTTCATATGTTAGCGTTTCTATGGAAACAGTTTTCACTATCTGCAATGTGTTGCTATTGGAAACGCACAGCAAGAAGAAAGAAGTGAGTCCTGTACACACAGAACACTGCTGCTATGGCCACTGCTGAGGTGAGGGAGCTCACTCACACCTTACACATGCCCAGCAGCAGTGTTCAGTGTTCAATACCTTGGTGTACATTGCCAATAACAACAGATGAAAACTGCCTACATAAAAAGCACATTTGCTAACATTAGAAGACCTTTACAAATGCTAGATCAGCTCAGCACCTTTAACCCTTCTATTGCCAGCCACGTATGTTTTACGTGGCTGCCTCTCCAACCGTTAAACGCCAGCCACGTAAAATGTACGTGCCTGGCTTTGCCCCCTGCTAGCACCTGCAAAATTAAAAAAAAAAAACACTCATTCAAACCGGCCGGGTCTCCTCTTCACCCTGGGGGGCTCCGATCCCCCGTCAGGGCTCCTCCGGAGGAAGGGGAGAGCCCGGAGTAGGGCCAAAAAATCTGAAATCGGGATGCCCCGCTGTGTGAAACCCCCCAGGACGCCCCATTCGCCTTACCTTATCCCTGTTCCAACGGTGCATGCGCGGGCCGCATCTCGCGCTTCTCTCTAGCAGGGAGCGCACACGCGCCGGTCGTTTGTGAATGGCTGACGTGGGCGCGCTCCCTGTTAGAGGGAAGCGCGAGATGCGGCCGCCAGCGTGCTCAGAGCCGCTGTGGTTGTCCGTCCCTTGTCCGTGCATACCACAGCGGCTCTGAGCGCTCTGATTGGACGAGCGCTCGCGCATGCGCCGTAGGAGCGGGCTGAGGTGAGTTTTTTATACCTTTCTGGGGGGTTTTACGCAGCGGGGCACCCCTGCGGAAGTGAATCAAAACCCAGGATAGTGAAAATCCTGGGTGTTGGTCCACTTTAAGGGTTAGGGTTAGGCTAACCCTAACCCTTAAAATGGGGTCCCCCCACCCCCTGGGAGGGGGGATCCTACGTAATTTTTTTTTTTCAATTTTAAGGGTTTAGGGTAAAATTCCAAAAGAAAAATGGGGTCCCCCCCATGTCATTTTCTTTTTAAATGTTTTATGTTTATAGTGTGGATAGTAGTAGTATTTTATTTTATTTGTAAATGTTATAAAGTGCTCTTTTCAGTTTGGGGGGGGGTCTCCTGGGCAAGAATGAGGGGCTATCGATACATATGTTGTAATCGGGAGAAATGGGGCTTTCACATGCAATATGGTTTTTATTATTAAAAAAATGTTTTATTTAAAAAAAAAAAAAGGAGACAATTGTTTAAAAAATATTATTTTATTTATTTTTTTGTTTTTTTTACGCAAAAATATTTAAAAAACAGTACAAAAATTACAAACAAGACATTTAATGTTAAAGCCTAAACTCTGCTGCAAAAAAATATATATATATTTTCCGGGAAATTCCGACAAAAATCACGGTTAAACATGGCGCAAAATGTGGAAAAATGACCAACAGAGGGTGACAAAAGTTCAAGTAGGCTGGCAATTAAAAGGGTTAATAGTACCTCTGCATGTTGGGTATTGTTCTGCTCGGGGGACCTTGCACTTTCAGATTTAGCTTGATTTTTCTTATTTGCATATTTATATTTTAGGAAAAGGTGTTTTTTTATTCTGCTTTTTTTTATACATTTTTTTGTGAAACCCTGTGCAACCTAAGAATTCTTCAAGGGATTACTTCCACAAAGATGAGCCCACGACAACAAGCTGGGTACGCTTAGAAAGCTTAAAATGTGTACTTTCAGGGAATATATGATTTATGGGGGATATTCCAAATGTAAAGGGTTGTTTTGGTAGAAAAAGCACAAGGTGCGCACTTTGTCTGCAGAGCTGAAATTTTGAAGTAAAATTGCTGTTACGCACATGCTTTAATTTGGTGTGTTTGGCAACTCTTCCTTGACAGTAGCTATGCATGCTGGGTATTGTTCTGTTCGGGGCATGTTGCTTTTTCAGATTTTCAGTTTTTTCTTGTTTGCATATAGTTTTTTTTAGGAAAATGTGGTTTTGATTCTGCTTTTTTATTCTTTTTTTTTTTAGGGAAACCCTGTACAACCAAAGAATATATTGAGGGATTACTTCCAGAAAACTGCACCCATGTCAACAAGCCTGGTACGCCTAGAAAGCTTGAGGTGTGTACTTCCCGAGAATATATAGTTTGTCGGGGGTATTTCAAATGTAAAGGGTTGTTTTTCTTGAAAAACCGCAAGGTGCGCTTAGCGCGTAGCTTAGTTGTATTTTATCTGAAAATTTCCTAAAGTGTTGTTTCAGTTTGGGGGAGTCTCCTGGGCAGGAAAGGGTGTCTACCTATACATACGTGATACCGCTGTGACCGGGAGAAATTGGGGTTTCACTCGCAATAAGATCTTATTGACAAACTTACATTTTTTATTACAAAAAAACACTACAAGTTGTAAAAAATTGTTTTTGGGGTTTTTTTTGCACATATTTCATCCAAAAATATTGAGAATACACCTAAAAAATGACAAACAAGACATTTCATGTTAAAGCCCAGACTCAATATATATCACTTTCCTGGGAAATCCCTGGAAATCCCTTCAAAAATCACAGTTGAACAAGGGGAGCGCATAATAGTGCAAAATGGTCTGGCAACAAAGGGTGACAAAATCTCAAGGTAGGCTGGCAGTTAAAGGGTTAAGACATCATTTAGCCACACCAAAATATACACTTTTAAAACTTCAATTGAAAGTGGAGTGCCCCTTTAACTGGGCACCTGAGTGTATCCCTGAAAGCCTGATCCCCAACTCCGCCTCTCTAGCTTTGCATCCGCACACAACCATTGGTAGCCAGTGAGATTCCCATTGGTCGCCAGCAGTCATGTGAGGGCTGGAATAAGGGAATGTGGACGTAAGTGAGGTTTGGGGATCGATATGTGGATTGGGGCATTCCTCATCAGGATGCCCCCCACTGGCTAGTTTTCCTCTACTTTTATTTTCTATATTTATTTCCATCTATTCTTTGTTTCTGTCTTCTATTCTGTTTTGTCATTTTTTTGTTTCCTAATAATTTTGGGCATTTTTTTCTTTCTTGTTTTTTTTTTTTTATGTCTATCCTTTATTTCTGTCAACAATTACATTCTTTTTCTCTTTCTTTCTGTCATTCGCACTGTTTCTTCTATACTTTCTTTCTGTCATTCCCTCTGTTTCTTCTATACTTTCTTTCTGTCATTCCCTCTGTTTCTTCTATACTTTCTTTCTGTCATTCCCTCTGTTTCTTCTATACTTTCTTTTTGCCATTCCCTCTGTTTCTTCTATACTTTCTTTTTGTCATTGCCTCTGTTTCTTCTATACTTTCTTTCTGTCATTCCCTCTGTTTCTTCTATACTTTCTTTTTGTCATTCCCTCTGTTTCTTCTATACTTTCTTTCTGTCATTCCCTCTGTTTCTTCTATACTTTCTTTCTGTCATTCCCTCTGTTTCTTCTATACTTTCTTTCTGTCATTCCCGCTGTTTCTTCTATACTTTCTTTTTGTCATTCCCGCTGTTTCTTCTATACTTTCTTTCTGTCATTCCCTCTGTTTCTTCTATACTTTCTTTCTGTCATTCCCTCTGTTTCTTCTATACTTTCTTTCTGTCATTCCCTCTGTTTCTTCTATACTTTCTTTTTGTCATTCCCTCTGTTTCTTCTATACTTTCTTTTTGTCATTCCCTCTGTTTCTTCTATACTTTCTTTTTGTCATTCCCGCTGTTTCTTCTATACTTTCTTTCTGTCATTCCCTCTGTTTCTTCTATACTTTCTTTTTGTCATTCCCGCTGTTTCTTCTATACTTTCTTTTTGTCATTCCCGCTGTTTCTTCTATACTTTCTTTCTGTCATTCCCTCTGTTTCTTCTATACTTTCTTTCTGTCATTCCCTCTGTTTCTTCTATACTTTCTTTCTGTCATTCCCTCTGTTTCTTCTATACTTTCTTTCTGTCATTCCTTCTATAATTTTTTTTCTTTATATTGTTTGGCAAAATTCACCATACGTGCAACTTTATCACCATATATGGAGGTATACCACACTGCAAGGGAACCGCTGAGACTCACCCAGGGGCCCATGTAAATCTGAAGCCGGCCCGGCCTGTGAGCTTCTTATTTTGGTAATATTAAAGCGGACCTTCAGCGTCATTTAATGAAAAGCCCAAACCTTTAAAAAATAATTCCTCAGCATCTAAAATTAATATATTTAACTTTTTTAATCACTTACTTTTTATTCTTTTCCCCACTGGCCTGCAACTCTGTTCAGGACTCTAGGATACGGGTGCCGCCATCTTGGCTCAGTAGCATCACATACTGAGGAGAGGAGAGGGGTCAAAAGTGTAGAGGGGGCTGGGTTATAGCTGTGCTTTGCCCAGACAGAGCAGAGCTGGGGTCAGGAAAAGGTCAGCAATCCCAGAATGCAGAGCAGCACAATCTTATTCAGGGTGAAGGTCTGGATTAATGTGGGCAATCTGTATGTACGGGGGAGGGGACATATAAGATAGGCCCTTATTCAGAGTGAGGGTCTGGAATAATTCGGGCAATCTGTATGTACAGGGTGAGGGAAACCTATAAGATAGGCTCTTATTCAGGATGAAGGTCCGGATTAATGTGAGCAATCTGTATGTACAGGGTGTGGGAAACATATAAGATAGACTCTTATTCAGGATGAAGGTCTGGATTAATGTGAGCAATCTGTATGTACAGGGTGTGGGAAACATATAAGATAGACTCTTATTCAGGGTGAGGTTCCGGATTAATGTGAGCAATCTGTATGTACAGGGTGGGGGAAACCTATAAGATAGGCTCTTATTCAGGGTGAGGTTCCGGATTAATGTGAGCAATCTGTATGTACAGGGTGGGGGAAACCTATAAGATAGGCTCTTATTCAGGGTGAGGTTCCGGATTAATGTGAGCAATCTGTATGTACAGGGTGGGGGAAACCTATAAGATAGGCTCTTATTCAGGGTGAAGGTCCGGTTTAAGAGTCCATCTCCTTATGGGTAAGGATTCACTAGGGGGTCCATGGCCTATAAAGGTGGCAGACCCCTGCCATAGAGGATCCTTCTGCACAAGACAATATGATTTGGAAGGGAAGTCCCATCTGATTCTCTTACACTGTAACAATATGTATGAAGTTCTAGAATGTACAGTATATTGAAGAGCATTAGCGCATTTTCTACAAAGGGATAGCGTGAGACATTTAGGACTTGCCTAATTATTTTTTCTCCTCCAAACATTTACTCACCATTAGATATATAGCCTTAATTATACCATTCACATGATCTAACCTCCCCCTGAGAATGACAGAGGCTTTTGTTCTATACCCCTTTAATGTTTACAGGTGCTTGGGGGGGGGGGGGATGTTTGATACCTCCAGGAATATAAAGAAAACACTTAAGTATAAGTTGGCCCTTCCTATAAGCTTGTCTTTGATTTATCCGTCATAAAGATATATGAAGCAATTAAGAACACGACCAAGAGAGGTTCGGAGAGGAGCTGGTCCTCTTTGTAGCTGCCTTTCTGCAGTGCGCCCGCCAAGATAAACAGATCAAAGCGGGATCCCGTGGCCCATAAAACATCTTTGACTTCTGAAACAGACACTCCCCAATCATCCGTTTTGTCATGACGGCGTTCGCGGGGAAATGTTTCTCCTGTCACGGCGTATCACAGAAATAATAGCGAGATGAGCAATGCCTGGCTTCCGCCACTCCGGGGACATTAGAGGGGCTTGTTGCCTGTTTACCATGACCAACCTTTTACTGGTTAGTCCTGGTCCAGGCAGGGCTGTATTTACCATTAGGCAATGGAAGGGGGGGGAGGCACTGCCCTTACTATTGTAGTAAAGAAAAAAAATAAAAAATCATATAGCCAGAACATTAATGCCTCCTAACAACCCCCCCCGCCCAGCCAGAAAAGGATGCAGAGTGTATTTGTGTGAAGGGGGGCGGCAATGGGTTGAACGCAGACCAGAGCATCTCCCCTCCATTGGTGTGGTCATGTGACTCCTGTATGTCAGATTTCCCCCTTTGTGCCCTCCTCCACACTCCTTCTCTGCATCTAACCCATTGCACCCTTTCCCCCTACAAACATTTTTTTTTTATGGACCGTGACCCAACCTAAAAAAAGGGGGAGCAAACACTTAAAGTGCCTAGGGCACCATGAACACCGAATACGGTCCAGGCACACACTAACTTCAGAGATGCCAACCTTGATGATCACTTTACAGGGGGATGGGCGTAGGAGGGGCGTGGCTTATTCACAGACTTCAAGTGGACCAAAACCCAGGGTTTTGACTATCCTGGGTTTTGGTCCTTTTCGCCGGGGGTACCCCGCTGTGTGAAACCCCCCCAGATCACCAAAGCAAACTCACCTCTTCCCGGGCCTACGACGCATGCGCGGCCAGTCGTCCAATGAGCGTGCTCGGAGCCAATGATGTCAAGTTGTCTGAGCCTTCGTCTAAGGCTATCAGCTCAGGGCGCGGTGACGCCCGCATTCCCTGCTACCCTCTAACTTTCACAAATTGTAACATTCACAAATGCCTAGCGTGGGCACGCGCCCTGCTAGAGGGATAGCTGGGATGCGACCGTGTCTCGCGCATGCACCGTTGGACCAGGAAACAAGGTAAGTTGTATGGGTGACCTGGGGTGTTTCACACAGCAGGGCATCCTGATTTTGGATGCCCCCGTGGGGGAGGGAATCGATCTGCCTGGGAATCTTATAGATGCCCGGTCTGATCAGCGTGGATTTTGGTCCACTTTAACTCCACCAGAGTGTGTTTGTACTTTTTGTGATCCCGCTCCAGTGCTGGTATCAAGGAGGTGATATTGCTTTTATAGTAGGGATCCAGCAGGGTGGCCACCCAGTAATTGGCATTGGTGACTATGGAGGCAAGTCTGTGATCATTGCGCAGGCACTGGAGCATGTAGTGTCTCATGGGCCCAAAAAAGAAATGGCTTGACATTTTTTCTATTAAGAGAGCCCAAAAAAACAGTTGCCTGGAACTGTAAAGTGGACCAAAACCCAGGATTTGGTCTCCTCCCCCAGGCACCCCGATTTGGGTGTGCCCCGCTATGCCAAACCCCCCAGGTCACCCAATCTCACTTCCCTGGTCCTGCAGGGCATGCGCAGCCTTCTGGTCCAATCAGCGCGCTAGAGCCCCTTCGTCCAGGAGCTTGTCTAATGCGGGCGGATCTGAGCGCATTGGCGGTCGCATCCACCGCTACTCTTTAACAGGGTTAAGAGATGGCTTGACCCGGCCTATCTTTCCCTCAATAAGTTTCCGGAAAAGGACAATAACGTGATTAAACGCCTATCTAGCCCTGGCTAAACGCTTTCCCCAAATAAATGTCCTGAAAAGGACAGTTGGTTTAAAATAAAAAAAAGAAGCCCTCTCTGTCCCTCAGCAGCAGAACCTCTCCCGAACCTCTCTGCAGAGCGCCTTGTGCGGCATGACGAGGACCCCACCCTTTTATATGGCGGGGTCACGTGTCCAACTGGGCCAATGAAGGTAAGGAAGAGGGCTGATTGGCTGCTCTGCAGTCATACAATCCTCATGCATACAGCACCACGTGCAATACAAAAAAAGGCTTTAACAGGTGAAGGCAGCACAGTGACCAAGCGAAAACACATGGAATGACATCGGGGACATACAAATGACAAGTACAATAATGAACACAAAAACCATTCAGAACAGGCCGGGGATCCTGTGTCACAAAAAAATAAATAAAATACGCTAATAAGAAGTCGCCAAAATAACGGGTCTGGAATGGCTAATTGAGGTCTATGGGAGAATGACACTGAGCGTCTGATGTGATGTGGCGCTGTAGGTTACACAGCGCGGGGGCTAACAAAGCACTGAGCGCTTTTGACACATAGAACGCTACATGGCGCGAGGAGAGGCGCTAAACATTTTTTTTGCATCATAGATATGACTTGCTGGTGGCGCTCAGGAAAAAACACCTACCGCTACGTGGCGTCAGCATTTCTTAAATAAGCCCCATAGAGTAGAAGTCCACTTTAAATCAAAGCGCCTTATTCATGAAGGTATAGCGCCAGGTAGTGCCTGTACAGCGGCAGGTGAACGCCGTAGACGACACGCAATTACACATTTATGAAGTTGAATCCGGTGAGAGACTGGAGCAACGCCATGTAGCGTACGATTCATCATTATCCCAGGCTCGGCGTACAGCATCGGCGTTCAGCCTTGCAGAGCGCCACGTCTTACCTCTCGCTACCTGGCGCTCTCCAATACATTTCTATGGAGATCCTTATATACCTTTCCTGATACCAATGTTTTTGTTTTTTTCTTTAAAAAAAAATCATAACTTTCTGACATGTCTCCTGGGCAAGAAAATGACATTTTTGAAAACTTTTTGGATTAATAATATTTTTATGCAGAATCGTCCTTACATGTCTGGTATTAAAGTGTTCATGTTACAATGTAACAACAATGTCATTCCATATGTTTTCGCTTTCTTACTAGTGGATACATGTTCTTAAACAGACTTTAATCACATAACTTCTGCCACTATGGGCTACAATTACATGATTCTGGGCGCCGGCGAGGTTTGAGGCTGTTTTTTTGATGAATGTGGTGTGAGTCAGTCGCACTGAGCTGGTGCGACCGTTCGCTCCCATACAGCGTAGTACTGCGACTCACATTCATCAATGCTGGCCAGCGACTGAGGCGCTCTGAAACAAAGAACCATAGCGACTACTAGCGGTCGCTCTGATATCTGCGCTACAGACGCTCATCTGTCGCTACCTGGCATTAGTAATGAACCAGCCTGAAAGTTGTCTGTCTCAAGAAACGCTGCACGCCACTGGAGGTATCGGAAAAGGGAGTGGTCTTCCACTGTCATCCCTGCGCTGGCTCTTCTGTCCCGGGCGAAGCTGCAGCAGCTCGTCAGCGCGTCCCAGCGAAAGCCTTCATGATGGATATGAACAGTCGGCTTTGTTTAGTTAGCTGTCTTTTTTAATGACGCCTTTTTAGCTTGAGCCTGGCAGCATACATTACAGCCTCGGAAGGCTTGAGAAGCACTAACCAGCTTTAAAGCGGGAGGATTAGACTCTCCCTGTGGTTTGTGGTATTTTTTCACCTGTGTTCGGGTACCCCACGCATTGTCCTGTTTGATAGAAACAGGATTTGTGGTTTCACAGATTTGGGGATTTAGTGCGTGTTTCAGGGCAGCCGTCAGCCCGGTAGAATGTGGAAGCTTCACGTAAAGCAGCTACTCGATGTTTCCGGCACACCGACGTTTGTTCTAATCGTTTTATGAAGGTTTTTTTTTTACAAGAAGAACAGGATCTATCCAGACAGCTTACATGAAGCACGTGTCATGGCTGCTCTGTGGATAAACTACTCAGTTTTCCATGTTATTTTGTTATTTTACTGCATTGTTCTGAGTAGAGCAGTTTCTTTTTTTTATTTATTTTTTTCTACAAACAGTCAGCAATTCAGTTGCTCTTCGTCAATAGAATATTTCATTGTGACAGACGCTCTGTCTTTTGGATGCCATCACTATTCAATTGCCCACCGGGTCATTCCCTGGCCTTTTCTTAATTAGGTTCCAGACAATGTCATTGTATTTTGATACTGTTACAGGCGATGTCATTGTAGTTTGGATTGTATTACAGACTGCCATTGTGTTGATTGATTACGTCACAGACAATGGCATTGTATTTTGATACTGTTACAGACAATGTCATTGTATTTTGATACTGTTACAGGCAATGTCATTGTAGTTTGGATTGTATTACAGACTGCCATTGTGTTGATTGATTACGTCACAGACAATGGCATTGTTCTGATTGATTGTGTTACAGGCGTCTATTGTGTTGCTGATTGCGTCACCGGCAGAGTTGAGGGATTGTGTGCCCTGCTGCTATTGGTCGGTGTGTGTGTCATGCAGTTCTCCATCAGGTCCACCTTGCATGGAGACTTGTGTATATAAGGCCTAGAGTGGCACTAATAAAGACACTTCACCTTCACCCTCAATACTGAAGTTCTGTCTCTTATTGGGGGAAACGCTATATTACAATTCACTAGCCCTTGTAAGGGCTGTTCCTGTTATCGCTACATTCATCATATCGAGGTTTTATGATAATCGAGCTTGGTTTGCACGAGTAGAGCAGTTTCTATTGGGGGGCGAGCGGGGTGAATGCCCTGGATGCCAAGGCCATTGGGGCACCTTTATAACAGCCATCCTGTTTTATGCAGATGAGCCTGGGCCACTGTTAGTAATTTAAACTGGTCCTTCAGCATGAAAAGCCCTAACCATTAAAGAAAACTATTCCCCAGCTTCTAAAATTTTTATATATTTTACGTTTCTAGTCATTTACATTTTATTCTTAAACTGGACCTTCAGTATGATTTGATGAAAAGCCCAAACCCTTAAAAACTATTCCCCGGCATCTAAAATTAATATATTTTAAGTTTTTAGTCACTTGCTTACTTATTCTTTCCCCCATGGAGCTGCGACTCTGTTCAAGGCTTTAGGATACAGGCGCCACCATCTTTCCTCAGAAGCATCACATACTCGGGAGAAGAGAGCGGGATAAAGTACATGGGTGGGGTTATAGCTGTGCTTTGCACAGACAGAGCAGAGCTGGGGTCAGGGAAAGGACAGAAATCCCAGAATGCAGAGCGACACAGTCAGAAGACACTTGCCTGATGATTCATAAGCCGCCATCTTGGATGTTTAAAGGCTTATAATATGCAGTGGATGCAGGTAGGATGATTTTTAATGTGGACAATCTGTATGTACAGGATGTGGGAAACATATAAGATAGACTCTTATTCAGAGTGAAGGTCCGGATTAATGTGGGCAATCTGTATGTACAGGGTGTGGGAAACATATAAGATAGACTCTTATTCAGAGTGAAGGTCCGGATTAATGTGGGCAATCTGTATGTACAGGGTGTGGGAAACATATAAGATAGACTCTTATTCAGAGTGAAGGTCCGGATTAATGTGGGCAATCTGTATGTACAGGGTGTGGGAAACATATAAGATAGACTCTTATTCAGAGTGAAGGTCCGGATTAATGTGGGCAATCTGTATGTACAGGGTGTGGGAAGCATATAAGCTATGCTCTTATTCAGGCTGAAGGTCCACTTTAAGCCCACTGGGCTGCAACTCTGTTTCGGACTCTAGGATACGGGTGCCACCATCTTGCCTCAGAAGCACCACATACTGAGGAGAGGGGTGGAAAGTGCAGGGAGTGGGGTTATAGCTGTGCTTTGCTCAGACAGAGCAGAGCTGGGGTCAGGGAAAGGACAGCATTCCCACAATGCAAAGCAGCACAGTCAGAAGACACTTCCTGTTTGCATGCAGACTGAGACTACATGGGCCGCCATCTTGGATGTTTAAAGGCTCATAAAATGCAGTAGATGGAGGGAGGATGGTTTTAATGTGAGCAATCGGTATGTACAGGGTGGGAGAAACATATAAGATAGGCTCTTATTTAGGGTGAAGGTCCGCTTTAGCTTCTCGCTCAGGGCTTGCAGGCTTTAGCAACAGGAGGGTTTCACTGGTGTGGTTTTAGCGGCGTTCGTCCTACATATAATAACTACTAGTGTCAGCAGGGGTCTAAAATAAAGATGCAGACGATTCAGCTACTTACAGAATTCGCTACAAAAGTAGCAAGGAAAGCCTGTCAGCGGGTTCTGTAGAGGTTAGGAAAATAATAAAGGAGGGCTAAACACCCCTCCAATCTGCTCTAAACTCTGCTGCTCACCTCATCTACCTCTTCTCTCGCTTCTTCAGCGCCGCTCCCCTCTGGCAATCCCTCCACTGGTTACCAAACTTCTAACACTTACCTACAAAGCTCTCTCCAGCCAGGCCCCTTCCTACAATTTCATCTCTGACCCAGCATTACCAACCCAAGCGCAACCTCTGACATTCTCCTGTCCTCTTCCTTGGTTACTTCCTCGCACTCCTGCCTTCAAGACTTCTCTCGTGCCTCCCCATTTCTCTGGAATGCACTCCCCCGCTCAATCCGCCACTCTCCATCACTCCAAGCCTTTAAAAGAGCCCTCAAAACTCACTTCTTCAGACAAGCATATGGCCTGGCTTAAGCAACTCCTATAACCTTCAAATGGCACATGAAGCCCAACTCAAGCTCTGCCACTTGTGACCCCGCCCCCTTGTCTCCACCCCCATCCTTTAGACTGTAATCTCGCAAGTGCAGGGCCCCCCCTTCCTGTTGTCTCTTGTGCTCACAACACCTGGTTTGAACCTTGTGGCATCTAGTTTTGTAATGTTTCCTGTTCTATATGTTTTACACTGTCTGTAATCACACCGTATTAAGCGCTACAGAAGATGATGGCGCTATATAAATAAACATTAATGATAATAAACAGGAAGGCACCCTTTGACTCCAGGCATTACTAATCTACCTCACTATCAACCAATCACACTGATTGTGTGAATTCCTGGCAAGGATCAAGGCTAAAGATAAGAATTATGGGGGGATGGGGTCCAGCTCTGGATGCCCCCCTCAGACTTTCTTATAGGTGCGGCGTTGGTCCACTTTAAGCAACTCTTTTGTCCCCACCCCGATCCTTTAGACTGTAAGCTCACAAGGGCAGGGCTCGCTCTCTTATCGTCGCCTGTACTCACAACATTTGGTCTGAACTTTGTAGCATCTAGTTTGTATTGGTCTCTGTACTTTGTTTTACCTTCTCTTTAAAGTGTATTAAACTAAAAAAAAAAACACACATAGGATTCACAAAGATTTATGGGCACTCCACCGGGTAAAATAAAAGCTATAAGTTTATTGTAAATAAATGATCAATTAAAAACCACAAAAACACACAGGACTGGTTAAAAACACCAATGAGTGGCCTCCAGGTTTCATAACAAACGTTCTAAGAGTATATACATCTACAATTCATCCATATACTATTTGGCCTTAAAGTGGACCAACACCGAGAGGTGATCGGCCCGGAAATCTATAAGATTCCCGGGCCGATCACCTCCCACCCCGCGGGACATCCGAGATCGGGATGTCCCGCGGGGTGAAACCCCCCCAAACACCCCACATCACCTACCTTATCTTCCGCCGCCGCCGCCTCCCTCGCGCCCCTCTAGGCGTGCGCGCGCCCGCGCCGGCCGTCTGTGAATGGCCGGCACGGGCACGCGCGCCGAAAGTGACGCGAGGGAGGCGGCGGCGGCGGAAGCCGCTTGGACGTTCCTGTTCCCCGCCTGGACGTTGGCGGGGATTGGACCGGGCAGTCACGTGGGAGAGGTGAGTTTATTGGGGTTTCTGGGGGGTTTCACACAGCGGGGCACCCCCGATCGGGGTGCCCCGCCGAAGTGGACCAAAACCCAGGATAGTCAAAATCCTGGGTGTTGGTCCACTTTATTAAACAAAAAATAATAATTAAACCAGATACTGGCGGCAGAACACAGACAATAATTATAGACATTCAATGTGCATCCATAAAGCCCCCCTAAATGCTACTACTCCTTTAAAAAGCTAATAATCAAGACTGTACTGGTAGTGCGTAAAATATCGTACAAAACATTATGTACAAAGGGTTAAGTAAACCCGTGCATAGATGCCACCTGTCTGGCAGTTAAAGTGTCAAGTGTAGGTACAATTCATACTAATATTAGTAAAGTGGCATGTGCTGAAATGTAAACAACCAAAGAGGAGCAATGTGCAAGGTATAGGGCTGGCTATCAGTTGACAACCAAAAATAAGACAAGGGCTCACAAAACGCAAATTTACAACGTGATCAGACAAGAAATCAGAGAGGTAAATACCGCCAAGTATATGATGAGATAATGCCTGGAGGCCACACCGCTGCCCCGCGCGCTCCGCTGTGCACCCACGACTTCTAGTTGGGGTTCTCTTTAAAGTGGACCATAACCCAGGATTTGACTATCCTGGGTTTCTGGCGATCTGGGGGGTTTCACACACACAGGGGGGAAAGGACCAAAGCCCAGGAAAGTCAAAATCTTGGGTTTTTTGTCCACTTTAAAGAATAATAAAGAATCCAGCCAATACCCCTCTCCCCCGGGAAATATCTTCTAGGCTGGCTCCGTGCAGGAGCAATGTGCTGTTGGGAGTCACCAATGAAATCACCCAGAAGATAACATTTCAATGCGATTAGCTTGTCCCGTCAAGTTTCTACATCACATTCGCTCCTTATAAATGCTGACCACACCCTATTATAATGAGATCCAAACCGGCTTTGTCTAAAGTCTCCCAAGCCCCGTGATGTCATAGATGTAATGCTCGCTTGTCTTGGAACCAATATTTTCCTGTTGTCTTTATTTTAAACCTTTAACATTGTTTTTCACTTACTCACACTTGGCATTTCATGTTGTTTTTTTTCTTCTTTTCATTCTTTTAGTTTAATGCCCTGGTTACAAGTAGACGGCGACTTATTATACCTCACTCAGGCTGAAGAAATCCGCGTTTACCAAATGCGCCCGGACGGCGGCGCCCTTCACAGACGACCTTACGCTGTGTTTCTGGGTCATCAGGAGGACGTGTGTCGCTTTGTGGTCACCGATTCACACCTCATCAGTGGAGGAGGGTAGGTTGAGTCGGGTGCATCAGATACTTAAACCGGACCCTCAGCATAATTAAATTAAAAGTCCAACCCCCCCGGTTAGACTGAAGAGGATGGGTCTAGTGGAGACGGATCTTGCCCTAGATGTAACACAGGCACTGGTTCTTTAATACATATGATCTGGGAATGCCCGACAATTTCAACCTTCTGGGACGGGATATCCGACTTTATGTCCACCTCCTTGGGCCTCCCAGTGCGGAAGTCAGCATCCCTCTGCCTATTAAGTGTGGTAGAACCTATGTTGGATGATTAGACACGGGCGGCAAGGCGGTCATTTTCAGACAGCACCTAGCATTTGTAATACAACGAGGACCCACATACCCCTTCTCCTCACCCATCATCGGGACACCTGCGGCCGCGGTGTAAGCAAAGGGCGGTGAGATCCTTGCCTGCTATTTTAATTCTGATTATGTTCTTATGAAATGTGAGTGCGGATTTTATAATTTTTATAATGGAGGATAAAAATAAAAAAGCGGTATTACGCTATTTCAGTCTATTTTCCCCTTTTATGTACAATTGTCAATATACTTATTGGGAGGAGAGATTCCGTGAATGAGGAATATTAGATTAAGCTTTATGGGCAAAAAAGTCATTTGCTCAAAGAAGACCCAGAGTATTTGACGAGGAGAAACTGAGATTATTATTTGAAAAGCTTTAATGGCTCAGCCATCTGGTAAGAGTAAATAATCTAGGTGGATAAGTTGCAATTATATTCAGCACATCTTCCTTTTTTTTGAACATCTATTCAATGGCATTGATGAAATAGAGATCATTTGCCATCTATCAAATAGGAGGACTGAACCACATATATATATATTTTTTAACTTTTAAAATTATTTTATACTTCACTTTAATGTGTTGTTAATTTTTAAAATATTAATTGCTCTGTGTTTTACATGTTGGATATGTTGGATGATTGCCCACAAAAAATCCTGGTGCGTTTATTGATGTTTTATGCAAGGAAGTGCCTTCTTGTAAACTGGAAGCACCCGAATAAGCCGAGTCTGTCAGCCTGGAAGAGTTTAGTAAATGGCAAGTTAATATTGTATAAGATGACTTAGAAGGCCAGAGGCTGCCCGAACAAGTCTGAACGAGTATGGGAGCGGTGGCTTGATGCCCCTAGCTCCACTAGTGACTAGGAACCACTTGTGGCTCAACCTCCCGGGCTATAGTGTGGCTCCCAAAAAGGCAAGCTCAACCTATAGCAGGCGTGAGTATGAATGGGTATGAATGGGTATGAATGGGTATGAATGAGTATGAATGAGTATGAATGAGTATGAATGGGTATGAATGGGTATGAGTGTATATGTGTGTTACATGGTTTTGTTGGTTAATAGGAATAGATATGGGGTTGCGCGCTCATGTTAGTGGAGGCAACATTTTTTTGGGACGTGCAATTGCATTGCATTGTAATTGTAACTATGACCGTGATAGTAATGTAATGTAATTGTAATGTAATTGTAAATGTTCTATGTTCTCTGGAAAAACATAAATTAAAATTTATAAAAAAAAAAATAAAAAGTCCAAACCCCTCAAAAACTATTTCCCAGCATCTAAAAAACTAATATACTTTAAAGCGGACCTTCACCTTGAATAAGAGGCTTATACGATTCCCACACCCTGTACATACAGATTGCTCACATTAATCCGGAACTTCACCCTGAATAAGAATCTATCCTATATGTTTCCCACACCCTGTACATACAGATTGCCCACATTAATCCGGAACTTCACCCTGAATAAGAGCCTATCTTATATGTTTCCCACACCCTGTACATACAGATTGCCCACATTAATCCGGACCTTCACCCTGAATAAGAGTCTATCTTATATGTTTCCCACACCCTGTACATACAGATTGCCCACATTAATCCGGATCTTCACCCTGAATAAGAATCTATCCTATATGTTTCCCACACCCTGTACATACAGATTGCTCACATTAATCCGGATCTTCACCCTGAATAAGAATCTATCTTATATGTTTCCCACACCCTGTACATACAGATTGCTCACATTAATCCGGATCTTCACCCTGAATAAGAGCCTATCTTATATGTTTCCCACACCTTGTACATACAGATTGCCCACATTAATCCGGACCTTTACCCTGAATAAGAGCCTATCTTATATGTTTCCCACACCCTGTACATACAGATTGCTCACATTAATCCGGATCTTCACCCTGAATAAGAATCTATCCTATATGTTTCCCACACCCTGTACATACAGATTGCGCACATTAATCCGGATCTTCACCCTGAATAAGAGCCTATCTTATATGTTTCCCACACCCTGTACATACAGATTGCTCACATTAATCCGGATCTTCACCCTGAATAAGAGCCTATGTTATATGTTTCCCACACCCTGTACATACAGATTGCTCACATTAATCCGGACCTTCACCCTGAATAAGAGCCTATCTTATATGTTTCCCACACCCTGTACATACAGATTGCTCACATTAAAAATCACCCTACCTGCATCTACTGCCTTTTATGAGCCTTTAAACATCCAAGATAAGGCAGCCTGCAAAAAGGAAGTGTCTGCTGACTGTGTCGCTCTGCATTCTGGGATTGCTGACCTTTCCCTGACCCCAGCTTTGCTCTGTCTGTGCAAAGCACAGCTATAACCCCACCCCCTGCACTTTATCCCACTCTCCTACCTCAGTATGTGTGATGCTTCTGAGTCAAGATGGCGGCGCCCGTATCCTAGAGTCCTGAGTTGCAGCACGCTGAGGGAAATAATAATAGTTTTTTAAAAGTTTTTAGTAATTTACCTATTCCTCAGCATCTAAAATTATTCCTCAGCATCTAAAACTATTCCTCAGCATCTAAGATTAATATGATTTAAGGGGTTTGCATTTCATTAAATCATGCTGAAGTTCTGGGTTAAGTTTTTAGTCCCTTATTATTCGTTCCCCCACTGGGCTGCAGCTCTGTTCAGGACTCTAGGATACAGGTGCCGCCATCTTTCCTCAGAAGCATCACATACTAAGGAGAGGAGAGGGGTCAAAAGTACAAGGCGGTGGGATTATAGCTGTGCTTTGAACAGACAGAGCAGAGCTGGGGGTCAGGAAAAGGACAGCAATCCCAGAATGCAGAGCGGCACAGTCAGAAGGCACTTCCTCTTTGCAGGTAGCCTGAAACTCCATGTGCCCGCCATCTTGGATGTTTAAAGACTCAGAATACGCACTAGGTGCAGGTAGGATGATTTTTAATGTGGGCAATCTGTATGTACAGGGTGGGGGAAACATATAAGATAGGCTCTTATTCAGGGTGAAGGTCCGGATTAATGTGAGCAATCTGTATGTACAGGGTGTGGGAAACATATAAGATAGACTCTTATTCAGGGTGAAGGTCTGGATTAATGTGGGCAATCTGCATGTACAGGGTGTGGGAAACATATAAGATAGGCTCTTATTCAGGGTGAAGGTCCGGATTAATGTGGGCAATCTGTATGAACAGGGTGTGGGAAACATATAAGATAGACTCTTATTCAGGGTGAAGGTCCGGATTAATGTGGGCAATCTGTATGTATACACACATTAGGAATAAAGAGCTGCATTGCCAGGCTGGTAACGGGGGCAAGGGCAGAGTAAAAAACAGCAAAAAAAGTGCATAATTGTATTTTTTATTAAAGGGTAATTCCACTTCCGATAGCCTTTTTTTTTTTTTTAAAGTTTCCATTATTGTGTGTCAAATTGATGATAAATGTGCTAGAACATTTTTAAAAAACAACAGATTACCTCCGCAGTTTTTTGCAGTTAGTTTGCAACTGTGTTATAAAAGATAACAGTCTTCCCTAGCAACAATGTGTTTACTTTACCTATTTACACCAAAGTGGTGATTTCGAGTACATAGCCGAGACTTCCTCACTCCAGCTTGGTTGGTTAAGGCATGGACAACAGGTTTAGCCCTTGTTGTTTCTGTTATGGGGCGTCCCAATTCGGTTTGTCTATCCCCCCGGTCACCTGATTCACTCACCTTCCAGTCGTTCCCACCGCACAGGCTCGGACAAAACTAAGTGCGCTGATTGGCTGAGCGGCCCACACTCTTATTTCACTCGACTCCCTTTGGCTCTGTCAGCGGCTAAGCCTGGGCGTGCACAGGGCTCCCAGTCAAAAGTCCCCAGACCGGCGCAGGTGCCCATACTGCTAGAGGTGACGAGGATGCGTCCATGGCGACAAGGACTCCGGGACAAGGTGAGCGGATGCGGGGGGTTCGGAATGTAAAATAAACATGTGTGTTAGGATTGTTTCCCCAGACCTGTGATTTACTTATCAGCACACTCTCACTTACTCTTATATTCCCATGGTCCTGTGTTGCTAATGTGGGGGTGACTATCCTGGCCTTGAGTAAAGCCCTTAGTATAGTTTCTGACTACAAATCCAAAAATCCTCCCAGTGTAACAGGTGAGCTCATCAGCTGCTTTGGCTAAATCAAAAAGCAGTAATGACCTCGGGTGTGCCTGCGGCGACAAGGGCTCCTGGAGAAGGTGAGCAGAACGGTGGATCTGGGGGGTTTCACACAGGGGTGCCTCACAAATCGGTGGAACCTGGACGGCCTTGGAGTCTTTTATACTCCAGGGCCTCCGAAGTCCCTTTTTATAAACACCACTCTCTAACACTTCTCTATTGGTACAATAGCTCTATTGGGAGTGGACGTGAAAGGCCACCCTATGTGGAGCACCAAAATATAATAATATATATGTACACAGATATATCCTCAAAATATTCAAATTTATTAATACATAGCTAATCCTAAAAACACATACAACAAATATACAACACAAGACGTTTAAAAACAGGCTACTCCCCCTTCATATAGTCAACAATCAATTTCAATCTCAAAATCCAAATAATCGTATATACTTTAGAAAGTGCGTGTGCTGTGTACCCACAATATGGGTTAAATAAACATATTAACAATAATCTACTCAGAATCTTACATTCTGTACAGACACCTACACATCCATGGATAATTGTGCCGGCACAATGAATAAGTGATAAATAAATAAATAGTATAGATAATATATAAATGAGTGAATAATAAATGAGTAAAAAATAAATAACCAAAAATGTGCTATACAACAATCAATCTGAAAGCAAAAGAATACAGGAATTATATATATATGTATATTATTATATACATATCAAGCAAATCTAAATGAACTGTGTAAATAGATAGTATAAATTGTGAACAGTTAAACACATAAACAAAAAATCACACTATAAATCCTATTGCCACATGAGTACCGCTATAAAAGTGCCAAGTGCTAACTAACCTATGTGTATCTACATCCTATTATCCAAACCCAATATAACAGGTGGTCATGAACAAACTGAAACACAATAAAACACTGTGCCCGCAAATTCTAAAATGATACTACCGGAAATAACACAGAGCCACAGCAACGCCTGTAGAGAAGGGGGAAGCCCAAAAACACCCACGCGCCCGCCGCTGCCCGTGCGGCTTCTAAGAGTGAGCTTCGGCTAAATCAAAAAGCAGTAATGACCTCGGGTGCGTCTGCGGCGACAAGGGCTCCTGGAGAAGGTGAGCGGAACGGTTGATCTGGGGGGTTTCACACAGGGGTGCCTCACAAATCAGAATGCCCCAAAGGGTGGAACCTGGACGGCCTTGGAATCTTTTATACTCCAGGGCCTCCGAAGTCCCTTTTTATAAACACCGCTCTCTAACACTTCTCTATTGGTAGATGATTATTCAGAGATTAGAAATGTGTGTGTATATATAATATATATATATCGTGCCATCATCTTCCGGAGCAATATATTATAATGTATCATTTTTACCTGCTTTGTTTTAAACTGGACTTTCAGCATCATTTGATGAAAAGCCCAAACCCTAAAAAACTACCCCCCAGCATCTAAGCATCTAAAATTAATAAATTAGAAGTTTTAAGTTGCTTACTTATTATTCTTTCCCCCATTGGGCTGCAACTCTGTTCAGGACTCTAGGATACGGGCGCCGCCATCTTGCCTCAGAAGCATGCTGAGTAGAGGAGAGGGGTGAATAGTAAAGGGTGGTGGGTTATAGCTGTGCTTTGCACATACAGAGCAGAGCTGGGGTTAGGAAAAGGACAGCAATCCCAGAATGCAGAGCAGCACAGTCAGAAGGCACTTTCTGTTTGCAGGCAGCCTGAGACTCCACGGGCTGCCATCTTGGATGTTTAAAAGCTCAGAAAATGCAGTAGCTGAAGGTAGGATGATATTCTAAGTATGTCACACACCCCACTTCAGACATTAATTCATTAACATGGGGTACTCACCGCTAGGTGGCGCTGCTTTGCAGAGAAGTCCAGAAAAAGCAAGCCCCTCCCGGTCTATACATACCTGGTATCTCCCAACAACTCCCCAGTGTTCTTCTCTGCAACGTGGCGACAAGACAGAAGAAAGAAGTCTCCTTGCAGGTAGCCGGGGTATCACCCCGGCCCCCCCCCCCCCCCCCCCCCCTTGGTCTATTTCTGCCCGGCTTTTTTGTCCCTTATCCCCTTATTTAATGGTAGCCTCCCAGCTTAGGCTGTAGGCTGGGCAAGGGTAGATGGCACATTGGTGCCTAGGAGATTAGCTCCTCCACTCGACCCTATATTATGGGGCATAGTGGTGATCCGGTGTGGTGATCCGGACGTGGGATGCCCCAGCCCTTATATTCCCCTTAGTGTTTACCTAATCCTTATACATGGGTGTGTATGTGTGTGTGTGTGTGCGTGTTTCTTTGTCTGGGACGGGCGGTCTTGGTATGGGGCCGTCCTGTTTTCGGGGGCTTGGGCTCCCTGAACCCCGGTATTTTGGGCAGGTGGGGTCGAGTCGGGTGGGGGTGCCCGCCAGCCTGTTACCCGCCGGTTTCATGCCCTGTCTGCCGGTGGGCAGACTTTGATTTTACGGTGGGCGGCCGCGCTGCGCCGGGGACCCTGCCTTAGGCGGGCGGGACCGCGCGGCATGTGGGCCGCGGGCCCGCTCGATGGCTTATGCGGGCGCCATTCCCTTGTGGCGCCCGCGGCTCGCGCGTTTTTGTTTTGAGGGGCGGGGCCCGCGCCGTGTCTGTCAGAAGCGCGTAGTGTCCTGTTAGATGGGGAGGGGCGGGGCTACACGGGTCCGGCGCTTGCTGAGGCCGCCGCCTCTCCTCTCTGTCTTTTGCCGTCCAGGCGCCATTTCGCGGGGGCTCAGGTAGGCTCTTGGCCTTAAGTACAGCGTCGGAGCGTCCTGTTAGAGGAGCGCTCAGCGAGGGGGGACTGCTATGTCTGCTATGTTTTATTATTGGGACACTATCCAGCTGCCTGTATTATGGCTGTTATTGGGTCTGCGCCCCTCTCCCCCTCCTGTCTCTCTCTCTCTCTCCCCCCCCCCCCTCTCGTTGGGGGCGACGGCAGGGTGCTCCAGCCAGGCTTTGGGCGTACTGGCTGGTAGTTTTTTATATATTTTACTGGTGTAATGCCTGTACTCTTGGTCAGTGCTGATTGATTGAATGTTTTTTTGTGTTTTTCAGATAATATCCGGGATTCCATCATACAGGGCTCTCCCGGTCTTATATACCTGGTTGGTTGGGGGTTGTCTTAGAGTCCCTTGCAAATTCCCAGGGCTTTTTCATTTAATAGTAGAATACTCATACTTATCTATATATATATATATATATATATATATATATATATATATATAAAGTTACACATATATATATTTATCCCTATTAAAACCCCAGAGGGGCATCCCGGGTCGCTTACTGCGTAAATCCCTGAGGGCTGCGAATACCATAAATTTACCATTATGGAGGCTACCAGAGATACCGGAACTAGTCCTTCGGGGCAGTCCAGGCTGTGTGGGGGATGTGGGACTCCGCTCCCAGGGGATGATGTGATCGTTTGTATTCCATGTGCACAGCAGAACATTGAGCGCCAGTCCGACACCTCGGTGCCTGGGACTTCTTCTACCGCGCCTTCTCCCTCCTCGCCTGTTCCGGACCCCGTGCGATGTGGTCGTTTGGGGGTGATTCGCAATCTGAGGTAGGCGCCCGGTTGGCCAGCCTCGAGAAAATGTTTTCCGCTATGGCCGCTCAGAAGGCTCCTGCCAAGCGAAAACATCTGTCTCCGCCTCCGCAGGACTCCGATGAGGAAGTTGAGGTACTGGATTGGTCGGATCGTCCCCTCGAAGAGGGGGAGCTTATTGAGGAGACGGAGGATTCAGAGGTTCAGCAGTTGTCTAGCGCTGAGGGGGACTTGATAGAGGGCCCCCCTCTTGATACGCCCACTATTCTGGCTCAAATGTTTGAGGTTTTGGATTTGGATCCGCCGGAAGTTACTCCTCGGCCTAAGGGTCAGCTTTTTGGGGGTTCCAAGCAGCGCTTGGAGTTTCCCAGTCAGCAGCATTTTGAGGACGTGGTCCTTAAGCAGTGGGAGCAGCCTACGCGGCTTGTCGGGGTCCCGCCTAGTTGGGACAAGAAGTATCCTTTTCCAACGGATTTGTTGAAGCGGTGGTCTGTTTCCCCCGAGGTGGATGCTCCGGTTTTGGGGCTGTCTAATTCGGCGGCTGTTCACTTCCCTGATACTACTTCTCTCAAGGATGGCGAGGATCGCCGGATTGATCAGCTGGCCCGTCATGGCTTTGTCTGTGCGGGTTCGGTTTTGAGGCCTGTTTGTGCTTCCGCCTTTTTGTCTTTGGCGGTTAGGTCCATGGTCAGGGATTTAGGTGTGGACCTTGATCCTACCTGTGAGGAGTCTCTGGCTCTTAAGCGTTGTGAATCCTTTTTGTCGTTTATCCTGGCCGCTCAGGAGGATGCCATGTTGATGTGTGGCAGGGCTACGGCTCTGCTGGTGGCTATTCGTCGTTCAGTGTGGCTGAGACAGTGGACGGCTGACTTTAATTCTAAAAGATCGCTTACGGCCCTTCCCTTTCAGGGTTTGAGGCTTTTTAGTGAAAAGCTGGATTCTGTTGCCAAGGGGGGCAAGCTACCTCAGCGCAAGAAATTTCGCCGTTCCTTTCGGGGGACGGCCTCTTTTACTCCGTCCTTTCGGGGAGCCAGAGCCGGCAGGGGTGCGGGCTTCCCGGCCTCCAGGGGCGCCAGCTGGAATAGGGGTAGAGGCCGTGGCCGTCCCGTTCACGCCTGGGGTTCCAAGCCCAAGCCTGCGGCCAAGCCCGCTCAGCAATGAGGGGGCGCCCTCACCCGTACGGGTGGGGGGACGGTTGCGACTCTTCTCCCGGGTATGGGACCAGGAGGTCTCGGACAGGTGGATCCGGGAGGTGGTGTCGGCCGGTTACAAGCTGGAGTTCGAGTCCCGCCCTCCTCTAAGGTTTTTCAGGTCTCGGGTGCCCTCGGATCCTTTGGCCACACGGGGGCTCCTGGCGGCGGTAAGGAATCTTCTGGTATTGGCAGTCATCTGCCCGGTCCCTCCTTCAGAGGTGGGGCGCGGGTTTTATTCCAATCTCTTCACTGTACCCAAAAAGGACGGTTCGTTCCGTCCGATCCTGGATTTGAAGCTTCTCAACAGATTTATTCATCCCCGGAAGTTCCGCATGGAAACCCTGCGGTCTGCGATCGGTGCACTTCGGCAGGGGGACTTTATGACGTCCATAGACATCAAGGATGCTTACCTTCACATCCCGATCTTTCCGGCTCATCAGCGGTTTCTTCGCTTTGTGGTGGAGGATCGGCATTTTTAGTTTGTAGCTCTTCCGTTCGGCCTCACATCTGCGCCGAGAGTGTTCACCAAGGTGTTGGCGGGAGTGATGGCCCTGCTCAGAGCTCAGGGGATTCGCATTGTACCTTACCTGGACGATCTCCTCATCATGGCGCCTTCCTTCAGTCAGGCGGAAGGGGACACCAGTTTGGTGGTGTCTATGTTGGAGAGGTTCGGCTGGGTGATCAATTACCCCAAGTCCTCTCTGGTCCCGGGCAGGGTGGTGACTTTTCTGGGGATGTCATTGGACTCTTGCCTGAGTCTTTCTCCCCCAGGCCAAGGTCCTTTTGATTCAGGAATTGGTTCAGCTTCTTCTTTCCAATCCTCGCCCGTCCATTCGGCTAGGAATGAGACTGGTGGGGTTGATGGTGGCCTCGTTCGAGGCAGTTCCCTTCGCACAGTTTCACACGCGGACGCTTCAGCTTCATCTTTTGGCGTCTTGGGACCGGCGACCGCGGCCATTGGATCGGTCCTTCCGGATGTCCCCTCGGGTTCGGCAGTCTCTTCTGTGGTGGATGGTCTCGGACAATCTTCTGAAGGGCAGGTCGTTTCTGACCCCGCTTTGGGAGACTGTCACCACGGATGCCAGTTTGTCAGGATGGGGAGGTTTCTGGAAGGATCTTCAGTTTCAGGACCCTCGGGAAGCTCACTTGCCCATCAATGTTCTGGAGTTGCGAGCCATCAGGTTGGTTCTGTCTCAATTGACACATCATTTGCAAGGCCTGCCGGTGCAGGTGCGGTCGGACAATCGGACGGCGGTTGCTTACATCAATCACCAGGGAGGGACTCGCAGTCTGGGTGCCCACAGAGAGGTGTCTCTGATTCTTGTTTGGGCAGAGACTCATGTCCCTTGCATCTCGGCAGTTTACATTCCAGGAGTGGAGAACACGGAGGCGGACTTTCTGAGCCGGTGTTCGTCCCGCCGGGGGGAATGGTCTCTCCATCCCCAGGTGTTTCGGTCCCTGTGTCTTCGGTGGGGGACTCCGGAGGTGGATCTGTTTGCCTCTCGTCACAATCACAAGCTTCCGACGTTCGGGTCTCTGTCCCAGGACCCTCTGGCTCTGGCGGCGGACGCCATGGCCCTGAGCTGGAGGGATCTGGGGTTTCTTTATCTGTTTCCTCCGATTCCCATGCTGGGCAGGGTTCTGCAAAAGCTGGTTCAGGAAGGAGTTCCCGCCATTCTCGTGGCTCCAAGGTGGCCAAGGCGGGTGTGGTTCGCGGACATCGTTCGTCTGGCAGTGGATCAGCTCGATCTGCCTCTTCGGCCAGATCTTCTCACTCAGGGTCAGTTGTGTTACCCCAGTTTACCAACGCTGGCTTTGACGGCTTGGCTGCTGAAACCTCCATCTTGAAGGAGGAAGGTCTTTCGGATTCGGTCATTCGGACTCTTATTAGTGCTAGGAAGAGATCCTCTTCTTCCATCTACTATAGGGCTTGGAGATCGTATATTGATTGGTGTGAATCTAGATCTTTGCCCTGCCGGGTCTTTTCCGTTTCCAGGATTTTGGATTTTCTTCAGTCAGGGCTGGACTCTGGTCTTCAGCTGAGTACTTTGAAGGGGCAGGTTTCTGCCTTATCTATCTTTTTTCAGAGGTCTTTTGCAAGCCATTCTTTGGTCAAAACTTTTTTCCAGGGGGTTTCGCATTTGCGGCCTCCGAGGAAGCCGTTGCTCCCTGTTTGGGATTTGAATTTAGTTCTTTCTGCCTTTCAGGCTCCTCCCTTTGAGCCTTTGCGGGATATTGCCTTGTCTACTCTGACTCAGAAGGTTGCCTTTCTGGTGGCCATCACTTCTGTTCGGCGTGTTTCAGAGCTGGCGGCCCTGTCGATTCAGGCCCCTTATTTTGAGAAACATCAGGACAAGGTGGTTTTCAGATTCAAGCCGGACTTTCTTCCTAAAGTGGTCTCTGCTTTCCATCTTAATCAGGACATTGTTCTTCCTTCTTTGTGTCCTAAGCCTAAGAATGACAAGGAGAGTGCGTTGCACTGCTTGGACGTGGTACGTTGTGTCAAGTTCTATCTGCGTACTACGGCTCCTTTTCGTAAGACGGATGCCTTCTTCGTGGTGCCCTGTGGGCCTAGGAAGGGTTTGGCTCCGGCCAAGTCTTCTATTAGTAAATGGATTCGTCAGGCGATTGTTGGAGCCTATTCTGCCAAGGGCAAGGCTCCCCCTTTTCGTGTTACTGCTCATTCTACTCGTGCTGTTGGTGCGTCCTGGGCTTTTCAGCACCAGGCTTCGGTTGAGCAGGTTTGTAAGGCTGCTACCTGGTCTTCGGTTCACACCTTTTCAAAGTTTTATAAGGTTGATGTGCGGGCTTCAGCGGATGCTGTTTTTGGCCGCAAGGTTCTGCAGGCTGCAGTGGTTTGAGTGTGTCTGCATTATTGCCTGGTTGGATACCCTCCCCATTTTGGACACTGCTGTTGGATGTCCCATGTTAATGAATTAATGTCTGAAGTGGGGTGTGTGACATACTTAGAATAATACCATTTTGTGAATACTCACCTGTAAAATGGGTATTATAAGTATGTCACACGCCCCACTTCACCCGCCCTCTTTGGTATCCTGGCTCTTTATATGGTGAAGTTGTGTTTATTCACAGTTGAGGGTTACTTTTGTGTTTTGGTCTCCTGGTATCTTGCTTTTATTGCTGTTTGAATACTGGGGAATTGTTGGGAGATACCAGGTATGTATAGACCGGGAGGGGCTTGCTTTTTCTGGACTTCTCTGCAAAGCAGCGCCACCTAGCGGTGAGTACCCCATGTTAATGAATTAATGTCTGAAGTGGGGTGTGTGACATACTTATAATACCCATTTTACAGGTGAGTAATCACAAAATGGTATTTTTTAATGTGGGCAATCTGTATGTAAAGGGTGTGGGAAACATACAAAATAGACTCTTATTCAGGGTGAAGGTCTAGTTTAAGCTAGATGGTATGTCACACTGTGCGTGTGTGTGTGTATATATTTTTTTTTTTACCTGCTCTGTTTTTAGGTAGATGTTATGACATGATGTGTGTGTGTGTATATGTATATATTATATAAATATATATATATATATATATATATATATACCCTTAGGTGCAGTAGGCCCTTTGCTCAGCACTTTACTGATAAGTTCTCACAATAGAATCAGCTTTGCTGCGCTATTGTTTTGCCATTTCTCAGTTTAGCGCTATTTGATCTCTTCGCCGTTGTTTCCAGCCGTCATGGAGGGTGAGCACTTTTGCCCCGACACGTAGGATAAGACCCCGTAGTTCTTCAAAGGTGCAATGTATCCCAAGCCTAAACCTGGGTGGAGGTCATGGCTTTTTGAAGATCCACACTAAGATGTCAAAGTGAGCGCAGGAGAGTTAGGAGATAATCCTCTTCATAAGGAAGATTAATAGTCCGGCGCTTTCTACAGAAAGCTCCGCTGCATTGCTGAGAGGGGATTTCAATGGCCCCCCGCTTGCCGAGGCAGGTAGTAAAGTGCTGCACTGCGCTCATAATGGTAATTGCAGGGAGGCTGGAGTGATACTGCCGGCCTGCTTATTCATTTGGCAGCCTCAAATATTTTTGGTTTCAAACAAACTCTACTTGAAGGAGACTAATACCCAGGATTTTGACTGTCCTGGGTTTCGGTCCTTGCCCCCAGGGCAGCCCTGTTGTGTGAAACCCCCTAGATCGCCAAAGTCAACTCCACTCTTCCCAGGCCTACGAAGCCTTCGCGGCCACTCGTCCGATCGTCCTGGGTTTTGGTCCACTGCCCCCAGGTGCCCTGCTATGTGAAACCCCCAGATCTCCCGCATCAACTCACCTCACAGCGGTCCTACGGCGCATGCGCAGCCGCTCGTCCAATTAGCTCACTCGGAGCCGCTGAGCTGATCTGAGCAACGTCTTAGCTCAGCGGCTCCGAGCGCGCTGGTGGCCGCATCTCGCGCTTCTCTCTTAACAGGGAGCGTGCCCACGCCGGCCGTTTGTGAATGTGCCCTGCTAGAGGGATAGTGGGGATGCGGCCGCGGCACACGCACGCGCCGTTGGACCGGGATTAAGGTAAGTGTAGCGGGCGAACCTGGGGATTTCACACAGCGGGGCATCCCGATATTCTTAGTATACAGTACGTCCTGCTCCAAATCTAATACAGTTAGGATATACTCCGCCAGATGGCGCTGGACTGCAGAGACATAGAAAATAGGCTCCTCCCGGCCCCTCAAATACCCAGGGACCTCCCACAAATCCCCAGAATTTCTCTGCAGTCTGGCTGCGAAGGACGAGAAATGGCTCTCTACTCGCAGATGAGCGGGGTTATTAACCTGCGGCCCTGTAGGACTATTCCCACCCGTTTCACTAGTAATATGCCTCCCAGCCTTGGCTGCGCTGGTCGGGTGAAGGTAGGCAGCACCGCTGTTATGTGCTTAGGAGCGCTGCTCCACCGCAATCCCCCACCAAAGGGTAGGCGGTTCAAGCTTATGGTGAGCCTCTATGGGATGCCCCTCCCGCACTATTGCCCCTTGCCCCTGCCTATCGGTGGGGTGGGCGCTGTCCTCCCTCATCCTCCTTGTAGTCTTCGGGGGAAAAGGGGGGGGGGGGTGTGTATGTGTATAGATATGTATGTTATGCAGTCTGTGCTTTCACTTTTCACCGCCGTGCGTTGACTTGGTTCCGCGCTTGGTGGCGGCATTACCTCAGGCACAGGTGCGCCATCATTGGCTGTTGGCCTTTCTGGCTTCGCGCTCTTCGGGGGGGGGGCTGGCCCATCTTTGGCGCGTTCCGCGTCAACGCTATTACTGGCCCGCCCCTCGAGGTATACCGACGCCATCTTTTCTGACTTGGTTGGCCTATGCGCGACGGACTCCTACCTACCGCGGTCCGTAAGTGCCCTCGCGGGCGGCTTTATCTGCTTCACTTTTGTTACGATGTACTTAAGGTCTTGTCTGCTTATGTCTTTCAGGCGGGACGAACCCTTCTTGGCTTCTCCCGGCCCTGTTTTTAGTATATTACTTGTAGGCCTTGTAAAAATTATACTCCCACGTCCCTAGCGGGTTATTGGGGCATCCAGGGTTGCTATATAGCGTTATTCCCTATCGGCGTATAGCGCCGCTATAATCCCCATATGGAGGCATCCCAGGATATTGTGACCGGGGTCCCTTTGGGACAAGACCGGCTGTGTGTAGCGTGTGGGCAGCCTCATGCTGATGCTGACAAAGCACGGGTCTGTGTACCCTGTGCTGAGCAGGTGCTTGCATTGCAATCTGGCCTGCCAGTGGCTGCACCTCGTTTCACTTCACCTACTCCCCCAAGCTTAAATCTCACTCCTGCTGAGTTGCATACTAGTGGGGATTCTCAGCCTGATGTGTCTTCTAGACTGGCTACTGTTGAACAGATTATTGCGAAGTCTTTAGCGTGTAAGGCCCCTGCTAAGAAGCGGCACTTGACGCCTAATGTCACTGTTTTCCCTATGGGAACTGAGGAGTTTATGAATCTTTGTGGCTATACCCAGTCTGATGAAGGGAAGCTCTTTTCTGATTCAGGCTCATCTGATGAGAGACCAAGGGGTCATGACGATTCTGGCTCTGACCCCTGGGCCCCGGATGACACTGACAGATTATTGACCCAGATTTTTGAGGTTCTGTCCATCTCTCTCCCTGTTGAGGCTCCTAGGCAAAGAGGGGAGTTTTTCCATACAGCAAGATCATGTTTGGAATTTCCAGAGCAGGCACATTTCCATAACCTTATGCTCAAGGAATGGGAGCGCCCCAGTAAACTTCCCGGGGTTCCAAAGAGTTGGGATAGGAAGTATCCCTTTCCTGCTGAGGTGGTTAAATGTTGGTCATCCCCCCCCCCCCCCGAGGTGGATGCCCCGATCCTAGGGCTATCTAACACCTCTGTCATGCATTCCCCTGATTCTACTACCCTGCGGGATGCCGAAGACCAGCGTATTGATCAGCTGGCATCCCACGCCTTTGCATGTGCGGGGACGGCACTGCGCCCGGTCTGTGCCTCTGCTATTACTGCTGTGGCCACTAGAACCCTTATCAGAAATATGCTTGATAGTGCCCCTGATGATTTGCCTTGTGAGGTGTTTAATGCACTCTCCAGTTGTGATGTTTTTGTAAATTTTGTCTTATCAGCATTGGATGACACCATCAGAATGTGTGCCAGAACTTCTGCCCTCGTGGTGGCTATACGCCGCTTGGTTTGGCTGCGCCAGTGGGCTGCTGACAACACTGCCAAGAAGGCCCTCACTGGATTTCCCTTTAAAGTGGACCAACACCCAGGATTTTGACTATCCTGGGTGTTGGTCCACTTAGGTGGGGCAGCCCGATCGGGGGTGCCCCGCTGTGTGAAACCCCCCCGATCGCCGCAAAAACTCACCTCTCCCCGCTCCCACGTGACCTCGTCCGGCCAATGACAGCGCTCAGAGCCGCTCTGGTATGCGCGTCCAAAGCCGCTTGGACGCGCATACCAGAGCGCTGTCATTGGCTGCGTCTCTCGCTTCCCTCTAACAGGGAGCGCGCCTGCGCCGGCCATTCACAAAACGGCCGGCGCGGGAGCGCGCCCTGCTAGAGGGAAGCGAGAGACGCGGCCGCGTCTCGCGCATGCGCCGTTGGATCGCCGGTAAGGTAAGGATTGTGGGCCTCCTGGGGGGTTCCTCCCTGCGGGACATCCCGATTTCGGATGCCCCGCGGGGAGGGATCTGATCGGTCTGGGAATCTTATAGATTCCCGGGCCGATCCCCCCTGGGTGTTGGTCCACTTTAAAGGACTGCATCTGTTTGGAGACCTCCTGGACTTTTTTGCTAAGGGAGGCAGGTTACCCCAGCGCAGGCGGCAACCTCGGCCCTTTCGGGGTCAGGGTTCCTTCTCCTCCCCTTACGGTGGTGCAAGACACGGAAGGGGGGTTTCTTTCCTGGGGCCCGGGGAGATTTCTGGGGTAGAGGCAGAGGACGTGGACGTCCTGGCTCCTCCTGGGGTCCCAAAGCTAAATCCTCTCCCAAGCCCCCTCAGGAATGATGGGGCGCCCTCACCCATCCGGGTGGGGGGACGGCTGCAGCTCACGTCTGGAGGCTTCATGTCTCAGACCGGTGGATTCAGGAGGTAGTGTCCTCCGGTTACAAGTTGGAGTTTGCTGCCGATCCCCCTCCAAGATTCATCAGATCCCGGATTCCTCAGGACCCTGTGTCAGCTCAGGAGCTAGTGCAAGCAGTGCAAGGCCTCCTGGAGCTGTGGGTCATCTGCCAGGTCCCTTTAAGAGAAAAAGGCAAGGGCTTTTATTCCAACCTATTCACAGTACCCAAAAAGGATGGTTCTGTCATGCCCATCCTGGACTTTTTGTCAGGGGCAGGCGCTTTCGCATGGAGACTCTGCCGTCAGTTCCCTGTGCCAAGGGGATTTCGTGACTTCTGTGGACATCAAAGATGCTTATCTTCATATTCCTGTGTTCCCAGGTCATCAAAGGTCCCTCAGGTTCGCTCTGATGGATCAACACTACCAATTTGTGGCCTTGCCCTTCGGCCTCATTTCAGCTCCCAGGGTGTTCACCAAGGTGCAGGCTGGCGTGATATCCCTGCTCAGATGTCAGGGCGTCCGCGTGCTTCCCTATCTGGACGACATCCTCATCACTTCCCAGTCTCTACATCAGGCAGAGTTGCATACTCAGCTGGTGGTGTCCACTCTGGAGTCATTTGGATGGGTGATCAACCACCCCAAGTCACTCCCCTTCCTTGGTAACTCCATTCTTAGGAATGAATCTGGATACAGAAGGTGGACAGTCTGATTGCACAGGCTCAGTCCCTCCTAGCTTGTCCCCATCCCTCCATCAGGCAGGGGATGCAGCTGGTGGGCCTGATGGTGGCATGCTTCGAAGCGGTCCCTTATGCTCAGTTCCACTTGAGGCTTCTACAACTTCACCTATTGTCTGTATGGGACAAGGACCCAGCGTCCCTGGACAGGGTCTGTGTGCTCTCCCCCCTAGTCAGGAGGTCCCTCTTGTGGTGGATGGACTCCAGGAACCTGTTCGGGGGCAGATCCTTTCTTGCCCCTTCCTGGGAGACGGTCACCACGGATGCCAGTCTGGTTGGGGGGTTTCCGGAAGTCCCTGCGGTTCCAGGGGAGGTGGGGCTCTCAGGAGGCCCACACACCTATCAATGTCTTGGAGCTGCGAGCGATCAGGTTAGTTCTGGCTCGCTTGACTACTCATCTTCAGGGCCTGCCTGTTCAGGTGCGCTCGGACAACCAGACGGCAGTTGCCTACATCAGTCATCAGGGAGGGACCTGGAGCAAGGGGGCCCTCCAGGAAGCATCTCTGATCCTGACTTGGGCGGAGGCCAATGTCCCCTGCATTTCAGCTGTGTACATCCCGGGGGTGGAAAATCACCTGGCAGACTCTCTGAGCAGGGGGACCTCTCGCCAGGGAGAATGGTCCCTATGCAGCAGGGTGTTTCAATCTCTGTGTCACCATTGGGGCCAACCAGATGTGGATCTGTTTGCGTCCCGCCACAATCACAAGCTTCCAGCTTTTGTCTCTCTGTCCAGGGATCCTCTGGCCCTGACCTTGGATGCGCTAGCAATGTCATGGAAGGACTTTCAGTTCCTGTATGTTTTCCCCCCAATTCCCCTGCTGGGCAGGGTTCTGCGCAAGATTGCTCTGGAAGGGGTGCCAGCAATTCTGGTGGCCCCCAGGTGGCCAAGAAAAGTGTGGTTCGCAGACGTGGTGCAGCTGGCAGTAGATCAATACGTTCTGCCCTTGGTGCCAGATCTGATCACTCAGGGCTCACTACGCCATCCCAATTTACAAACTCTGGCTTTGACGGCTTGGCTGCTGAAACCTCCATCTTGATGGAGAAGGGGCTGTCTTCCTCAGTTGTGGATACTTTGATAAAAGCTAGGAAGAAGTCTTTCTCTTCCATTTATTACAGGGTTTGGCGTGCCTACATTGACTGGTGTGAGTCTAAGTCTCTTCCCTGTTGTGTGTTCTCTATTCCCAGGATTCTGGAGTTCCTGCAGCATGGGTTGGGGATGGGGCTCTGAAGGGTCAGGTTTCTGCCCTGAATATTTTTTTCCAGAAGTCCTTTGCTCAGCAACCTCTGATCAGGACTTTTTTCCAGGGGGTCACTCATGTGCGTCCCCCACATAAACCTATGGTGCCTGTTTGGGATTTGAACTTGGTCCTGTCAGCCTTGCAGGGTGGTCCCTTTGAACCTGTGCAGGATGCTGCCTTGGCCATTCTTACGCTCAAGGTTGTGTTTCTGGTGGCTATCACTTCTGTCAGGCGTGTGTCTGAGTTGGCGGCGCTGTCCATTCAGCCCCCCTACTATAAGAGACACCAGGACAAGGTGGTGTTTCGTTTCAAACCTGATTTTCTGCCTAAGGTAGTGTCTGCCTTTCATTTGAATCAGGATATTGTTCTTCCTTATTTGTGCCCTAATCCTAGCAATGCTAGGGAGAGAGTTTTGCACTCTTTGGATGTCGTTAGGTGTCTGAAGTACTATCTGGTGGCTACTGCACCTGTCAGGAAAACTGATGCTCTTTTTGTGGTCCCTTCTGGTCCTAGGAAGGGTTTGGCTTCTGCCAAGTCTACTATCAGCAAGTGGATTCGTCAGGCTGTGATTCAGGCCTACTCTGCTAAGGGGAAGAATCCTCCCTTCCACCTTACTGCTCATTCCACTCGTGCTATTGGTGCCTCTTGGGCCTTTCTGCACCAGGCTTCTGTTGAACAAGTTTGCAAGGCCGCTACTTGGTCTTCTGTTCATACCTTTTCAAAGTTTTACAAGGTTGATGTTAGGGCCTCAGCTGATGCTGTTTTTGCCGAAAGGTTCTGCAGACGGCAGTGGTTTAAACTTCCTGCTGCTGATTTTTCTTGGGGATCCCACCCTACTTTATGGACACTGCTATTGGATGTCCCACGTGTAAGTATTAGATTTGGAGCAGGACGTACTGTATACTAAGAATAATACAATTCTGTGATTAGTCACCTGTAGAATTGGTATTATGAGTATACAGTACGTCCTGCTCCAACCCACCCTTGGTTTGCATTTTCTTGGATCCCCTGTATGGTGATTGTTATCATTGTTATAGTTGATAGTTTGGATTGTTTAATTCTCCCGGCTTCTCATTAACTGCTTTTCAATGCTGGGGATTTGTGGGAGGTCCCTGGGTATTTGAGGGGCCGGGAGGAGCCTATTTTCGATGGCTTTGCAGTCCAGCGCCATCTGGCGGAGTATATCCCAACTGTAAGTATTAGATTTGGAGCAGGACGTACTGTATACTCATAATACCAATTCTACAGGTGAGTAATCACAGAATTGTATTTTTTGGATGCCCCGCGAGGAGGAATGACATCGCTGGATTGACGGATCAGGTAAGATTGCTGACGCCCCAGCACGCATTCCGGTATAGGATACCCCAGGGGCAAGCTTGGGTGAATGTTTCACTTTAAAGAACACCAAAACACACCCTGGAGTCGATCGGGGGTGCCCCACTGTGTTAAACTCCCCAGGTCACCTGAAAACTCACCTTCGTTCCCGGTCCAACAGCGCATGGGCGAGCAGCAGTCGGATGCCCACTATTTCTTTAGCAGGGCTGCCCAAGAGGCGAGGACCAAGACCCAGGATAGTCAAAATCCTAGGTTTTGGTCCACTTTAAGTTAAGTTGTGGTTGTAACTTGTATAAATGTGTAAAAGTTCCAGTGGTATGAATACTTTTTCAAAGCACAGTGTATGAGGATACTTTGCTATTAAAGCGGACCTTCACCCTGAATAAGAGTCTATCTTATATGTCCCCCCCCCCCTTGTACATACAGATTGCCCACATTAAAAATCATTCTACCTGCATCTACTGCATGTTATGAGCCTTTAAACATCCAAGATCAGGAGCATCAGGCAGCCTGCAAACAGGAAGTGTTTTCTGACTGTGTCGCTCTGCATTCTGGGATTGCTGTCCTTTTCCCGTCCCCGGCTCTGCTCTGTCTGTGCAAAGCACAGCTATAACCCCCTGCACTTTATCCCGCTCTCCTCAGTATGTGATGCTTCTGAGTAATAATGGCAACGCCTGTATCCTAGAGTCCTGAACAGATTTGCAGCCCAGTGGGGGAAAGAACAATAAGTAAGTGACTAAAAACTTAAAATATATTAATTTTAGATGCTGGGGAATAGTTTTTTTAAGGGTTTAGGCTTTTCATTGAATCATGGTGATGGTCCGGTTTAAGTTAAGTTGTGGTTGTAACTTTTATAAACGTGTAAAAGTTCTAGAGGTATGAATACTTTTTCAAGGCACAGTATATTAGGATAGTTCGCTATTTAGGTCGACTTGCACGGAGGATGAGCTTTTCTATCTGAAGCGTGTTTGTTGATGACATCGCCATGAGACCTCTCCTGCCTTTTGATTGGCTGTCTGAAGCTCTGACTCTTGATTTTTCTGCAGGGACGGAAGGATCGCCCTTCATAAAGTTCACAGCTCTGTCAGCATGCAGTTCAGCGCTCACCAGCAGGATGTGAACTGTGTGGATTGTCATGGAGGAATTATAGTGAGCGGCTCCAGGGACAGGACTGCGAGGGTAAGTCCTCTCCAAGCTGTCACTCCATCATTCCATGTGGCGGCCAAGTCCTGCGTTTCCCGGGGAAGGACGGAGATGCTTCTGCTGCAAAGCACATTACTCACACTCTTGTGAAAGTTGATTAGTTCAAAAGGTATGCGCGGCGGGGGCGAGCTGCCGGATGTAAGTGCCGACACAATTCTCCCCATTATTCTTCTTCTTCTTCACCGTGTAATGGGTCGGCCACTGTAATGTGACAACTGCTGGCAACCTAGATAAAGGTTAAAGCAGACCTGAATAAGAGCCTATCGTATATGTTTCCCCCACCCTGTACATACAGATTGCCCACATTAAAAATCATCCCACCTGCGCCTACCTCATGTTATGAGCCTTTAACCCTTATAGTGCCAGCTACATGAGTCTCACGTAGCAGCCTCTACTCCACTTAAGTGCCAGCAACGTGAGGCTCACGTAGCTGAATTTAAACCCTCACAGTAAAAAAAAAAAATATATAAAAGTAAAAAACTCACCTGACCCCTCGTTGGATCCGGCCGGGTCTCCTCTTTAATTTGGTGCCATCCGATCCCCCGTGGGGGCTCGGATGGCTCCAGGAGAGCCCCCGGAATAGTGCCCCCCCCGCTTCCGCAGCGGCCGCTGCTAACTGTAAAAAAAAATAAAAAAATACTTACCTGCGGTCGCACTGTCTCCCGACAGGCAGAAATCGCCCTCCCCCCCCCCACTTCCTGGATCGTGACTGCTACCCCCGCCCCCTGGTCTGATCTTTCTGGCCGGGTGCTTGGAGGAGGGAGGTGGGGAGGGGAAGAGGGGGCTGTGATCGCCCCCCCCCCCCCAGCCTCTCTCCTCCAAACACCCGGCAGCTGTCATCGC